>CM077001.1:94268370-94868370 GCA_039090855.1 Macrothele yani
CGCCTCGCGCACAGATGTCTCAAGGTGCAGGAGATGGTCGTGAGGTGAACAATGACGCCGAAAACCGCTTTGTGATGGTGAAAGTAATTGATGATGTTCTAAAAACTGAATTAATCGTGAGTTAACCAGGCGTTCGAGAACTTTACACAGACAGCTAGTGAGAGCAATTGGGCGATAACTAGAGGGAGACTTAGGATCCTTGCCAGGCTTCGGAAAAGTAGAACAAAAGCCTTTCGCCAAGACTCCGGGAAACTGTGTTCCAACCAGATGCGATTGTATAACATTAAAAGGTTCTCGAGAGACGACTGCGGGAGATGACAGAGCATGTCGTAGTGGATGTCATCGGGACCGACAGAAGTAGCGCCGGACCAATGCAGAGCCACCCGAAGTTCACACATGCTGAAGGGGGAGTTATAACTAGTGTTAGTATGTGGCGCAAAAGAGATCCTCTGGCGTTACGCGGTGGATTGAATCCTATGAAAGGAGGACGGATACGCCAGATCACTCGAAACGGAGGCAAACGCCTCCCCCAAACAATCTGCAATCTCCCTGACTTCAGCATATGTGCAGCCGTTACTCTCGAGAATGGCAATCTGGTGTGAACTGTAGTTACCCCGGATCTTACGAATCCTTTCCCACACAGTTTTTGAATTGGCACGTGAGGTAAGAGATGATACATACTGGAACCAAGACTCCCTCTTGCTATGTCAACGCACCAACCGAGCATAGGATTTAGCACGTTTAAAAGCAACGAGATTAGCCTCGGTTGGATAATGCCGAAAAGTAGACCAGGCCTTATGTTGAGCTCTCCTAGCCGCTGCGCATTCAGGGTTCCACCAAGGTTTCGGAATTCTGGGGAGCTTCGTAGATGTTTTTGGAATACTGAAGAATACAAGTTGTGACTTTAAGTACAGCTGCGTCGATTGACTCTTGGGTCACCATGTCAGAAGATATCACCGCGGATGATGTGAAGACCTCCCATCTGGCATGATACATCCTCCATCGAGGTGGGCGGGAGGCAGAAGATGGCACGTTTGCATGGTGCCAGAGGACGATGGGGAAGTGGTCGCTCCCGTGGAGATCCTTACACACCGTCCACGACCAGTCAGCAATAATTGATGGTGAATCCAAGGTCAAATCGATCGCACTGAAGGATCTTGTCGGCTCATGGAAGTAAGTGTCAGCACTGGGGTTTAAAAGGCACACAGAGGCCAAGCACAGAAGAGACTCTATGCGACGACCTCTCGCGCTGGTGCTGACACTACTCCACAAAGGATGATGAGCATTAAAGTCACCCAAAGGAAGGAAGGGTGAAGGCAGCTGATCAATCAAGCTCTTCAGAACAGATACGCTAACATCCTCATCCAGTGGCAGATAGACACTGCAAACAGTAAGAGGCACAGGCATAGAAATACGAACTGTCACAGCCTGCACAGTTGTAGAAACCGTGACGGAAGATACCGGAACCCTGTGAGGGACGAGAATAGCGACTCCCCCACAGGCTATATTTCCAGACGAGTTATCTGTCCGAAATGCACTGTAGCCGCGAAATGAAAGTAGATCTGATGGTTTAAGTTTTGTCTCCTGGAGACCAAGGCACACCGGAGAGTACAAAGAAAGCAGATGTTTCACGTCATCAAAACTGGTGCGAAAACCTCGGCAGTTCCACTGAATTATTGAACCCATGGGTAAAAATGAAATGAAAAAGGAAATGGTTAAACTTGGTCAGCCTCCATTTCCTCTGATGAGTGTTCCCCCAGATTTGGGGGTGTGTGACCAGGGGCCAAGATTGGGGAATGCTTTGTCCCAAGTGTCTTAGAGGGATTCACTCACCGTTGAGTGTTGGCCTGACACTTTGGAGGAGAAGAAACGCTCTTCTTATCCTTGACCTTGGTGTTGGTGTTTTTGCCAGAAGAAGTGGCCTGAGTTCCCTTGCTGGTGTTGGAGTGAGTCTGCTTCGGTGAAGTGGCGGGTGCCGCTTTCAGACCCCTAGCTCGCGACTGGAATGCTTCCAGTCCGGCTGCGATGATTTCGTCTACATTGTATGGACATTTAGGGGGATCTGAATGTCGGTCTGAATGGCAACCGTAGATTTGGCAACCACCACTGAAGCGTATGATCGCCGATCAGATGTAACAGGAACTACTCTTCTTCTGGCCTCAGGATAGGAAATATTTTCCACCGTTTTGAGCCTTTGGATTTCCTTCTCCTCTTTCCACTTGGGACAATCTTTGGCTGATGCTGGGTGTGAACCCTTGCAGTTCACACAAAACTCGGCCTCGGCCACACATTCTGAAAGTAGATGCTCTGCGGCACCACAGCGTCCACACCTAGGAGTACTCCTACACGACTGCTGAGAGTGGCCGTACGACTGGCACCTAAAACATCTCAACGAGTTAGGAATGTACGGTCGTACCTCGAGGTGAAGATACCCTGCCTTGATAGATGTAGGCAGGGAAGGGCTGTTGAATGTCAAGATAATGTTCCAGGATGGGACAAACTGCCCATTCCTCCTGAAAGAAATACGCCGCACACCCGTAACATGTTGGCTCCTCAGTGCATTCAATAAGATCCCGAGAGGAGACAACACCTCGAGATGAATTTAGGTAACCGTGTGGTGTTATTTTGACCGGAGTCTCAAGCAGCATGCTGGTGTTGATAAGTGTGGAACTGTAGGCCACAGTAGACATCTCAACAAGAAGATCTCCAGATTGGAGCTTCTTAACGCTCTTAGGAGAGCTTGCTATAGATTGAAGTGCTTTATTAATCCAAAATGGATTTTTGGCACTCAAAGGCTTTGAAGGGTCCAATGAGTGCACAAAAAAGAAACTAGCATTCGAGCAATCAGGAATATGTTTTTTTGCGGAAGGGGATGAGCCTTCCTCCATACCTTTTTTGGTTGTTGGTTCGTGGGAAACAGAATTGAGAGCCATGAAAAATTTTTAGAATTCATCCGCTGACTTCCCCACCCACAATTGAGCCCAACGAGGGAGAACCGGAGGTTCGCAAGCCTAAGTAGACGCAGGGCACGGCTCTAGGGATAGGAAGCGGATATAGCAAGTTCATAGGGCAGACATGCGCTTGGCGTGCACCCAGACTTTCCCATGCCTGGGGAACACCTCTTTGGCATGCCCACCCTATCCTCAGACTCATCCTGTCGTGCGAAACGACAAGCCGTTAGAGGTCTGGGCTCCACTCGGCCACAGACCTCATTGACTAGGAGTGGGTTAGTTTCTAGCCGCCTGTTTATGGTGAAGCAGGGGGCAAAGAGGAGTGTTGGCAACTGGCGACAACAACACCCAGGCCTCCAGAAACCTCAGCCTCCAGCATCTCTTTTTCCACCTTACGGGTCACCGCACACGGCAAACGTGCAGGTAGGTCTTGCTAACCAGCTCGGAAAAACAAAAGGAACATAAAATGGAGAAGACAGGATAGAAAATGAGAAACTATAACCCAGAGCTGGCGCATAATCACAACCTCAGCAGCCTACAACTGAGGCGGGAGCGTGTCAAGTGAAAAAAACAAAAACATAAAAAATGTGAAAATCATCACATATAGCACATGTCGGCTCGGGCCGTGGGGACACCACCCCCCAGCAGCTGAATGAACAGCTGTCCCTTCGGTTACATAATCATTCAAGACGAAATGATAAATTAATCCGTCACAAGGTCAGCTCGGGCCGTCGCTCCCCAAATAACTGGAAAACCAGTTATCCCCGTGCGGGGAGAAATAATTACTGCAATCCAAAGAAGCATTATGCCCCATGTTAAACTGATACATGGCTATTTTTTTTTCCCATACCAAATGCATCATGCTTAAAATCTATTTTCATCTGCCCTAAGCATAATCAGACTTCTTGAGCCAAGCAGAATTAAAATAACATTTGCCTGGCATTGCCATAAACAGATTACAAAATTATAGTGAAATACATCAAAATATTTATCACAATACAGCAGATCACCCAACTTTCAAATTCCTATAAGCAAGCATTCTTAGTTACAGGTTATGATGGACCCAAAAGGTTTCATTTGTGCAAAGGATTCTAGGGCCCTACCCTTGTGAAAAAATGGCTGTATTCTCGATTCCAAGCACGGAATTCATAGTTTTCTACTTTTAATGGAAAAAGCACTTTGTAAGGAGCAAACATCTTGCCTATTTCAGCTTTGCATTTAGAAAAAAACAACAAAGCAAAACAGTACATTGCTTTCCACGTGTATGTGTTACTTTTAGATTTCTTGGCTTTTTCAAGATTTCCATGACCTGTGCAAAATTCCATGACTTTCAAGTGTTTTTTGTTTGTTTGTTTTTTCATAACAAACATCTAATAGATAATGTGCAACATGAGATGCTTACTTCATAAAATGTCAAAAATTTATTGATGACACACAAGCAAAACTTTCCTTTTGTATAAAACACACAATATTTATTTATTTATTTTTTTGCACAGATAATGCAAATTATCCTCTGAAAATTATCACAGTATGAATTAATATGTCACAGCTGTTGTACATTCTGCACCAAAGTTACCCAGAAAACAAGGTTTTTCAATCACCTGGTGTTTAGATGCATCATTTTCCATTAGAAATGTTCAGTTCACACTACCACGTACCACATACTTTTAGATCTCTGTCTGTTTCAAACAGTACACCATAAAGTTTATATTTTAAGGCACATTTAATAAATCATTCAGTTAATAGGAGCATAAGCATGCTAAAATCTGTTGACATTTTGTGCCTCATGAAAGTCTTCTGGTTATATCACAACACAACACAACACAACACAACACAACACACACACACACACACAACAATAAAAAATTCTTACAGCACAAAGAAAAGTGAACCCCATCCCCCAGAAAAAAAGGTTGGAGAAAAATTCTTACCAAAAATCATCTATCATCTTCAATATTTATTTACACATATAACATGCAGCATTTTTATTAGCCTGTGTATTAAGAAGCTCTGTCAGTGGCAGAAACATCAACTTTTAGGATTGGTAACTTGTTTTCAATGTAATATTCAGAAGACTTTACAGCAATAACTTAAAATGTATAAATAATATGAATTTAATGAGGGAGTTAACTTTAGAATGCTTTCACGATATTGAAGAGAAGGGGACATATGTCCTCTGGATATTGCCATGAAAATCATACTGCCAGTGTGGAAAGTTGCTATTCATTTTTGTTTCAAATACAATTTCAATGAATGACTGTTGTTAACTACTGCGTGTGTGTATGTGCTTCAACTGCATGGGGAACCAATTTTATTATATAACAATGTTTATTTTATAAACTTAAGGAGATAGTAAAAACAATTTTAGTCACCCTGACTTCAGCTAATTACCACAGCAGAAATGTAATAGTTACAGTCCATGAATTTTTCATTTCAGACACACCTAGTAGCCATGTTATGTTGTTAATCTATGCAGCAGCACAACATATTACAAATAAATGGAAAACAAATCTCCCTGAAAAAATTATTTTTCATACATACATGGAAGGTAATTATTATGTTTTTATTCTGAAGAGGGGGCTACATGGAAAACTTAAAATACAGCACATTTCTGCCAACAATGCCATTAGCACGACATAATATTGTGTCACTTTAGAAACCCAAAATCTTCCTTAAAGTCAATAGTTACAACATACGGACATCTCTTAAAGTCCTGATGTTCTGTAAAGTCTTTATGGAAAGATTCGAAAATTAATTTTTCTTCTTGAAATTTAGCAGCCATGCTCAGTTTTTGGTGCATGAATTAAACTGAAAGTCTCTTCCCACTTTGGCTTCATCAATAAAAGAATTATGTAACACAATAAATGTGATTGAAACTTGGCCTCATTATTTCTGATCATGACGTGCTTAGCTTATATTACCACTAACAATGGATAATATTATAAAGGTCACACCAGACTAAAGGAAGCTTGGCTCCAATGTTACAAACAGAAATAATTCTTTAGGGAACTATTCTCTGTATTAATATTATAGGGAAAATTCTGGGGAGATGATGAACACAATACTTTGCCAGCCACATGAGTAAACAATTTAACACTTTCTTTAATTTGAATGTATTATTTGAAAAAGTACACTCTATCTCGCTTTCCTATTTCCTTCGTTGCATATTGTCAAGAATATTGCAGACTCACAAAATGGAAGACAAAGGATGTAATATAAGAGCCTAGTGATACTGAAAACTAAACTATTTGAACAAGTATAATAAATGTCAACAGTAGTTTCTTTTCTAAAGACCAATTTACGAGTCCCCAGCAAAATACAGCAGGCATTTCAGATGGTATACAGGTCACTATGAAAAGCAAATAACTTTATGAAGATGAAAATAGAAGTTCATTTAAAGATACTACACAGTTGAGTCACATTATTGTGACCACCTACTTTTGAAGTCAACAGCGTGTAGCCAATGAAAGAAGGCACGTGTCGTGAGCTGGCTTGGAGGGTATATAAGGTGTGCTGTAGGCATTCTGAAAACATATCACTTGTTGCTGTCATGGATAAAAGGAGTGATTTATCAGATTTGCAAAAAGGGATGATTATCAGCTTTTGGGCCAAGGGTGGTAGTATTTCTGAAACAGCATAGTTTGTGAACTGTTTGCGTGCTGCTGTGGTTAAAGTGTAACGTGACTGGAGAAATGGCACCATTGTGAATAAGCGACATGGAGCATCACGTGCCATTAATTTGAGAGGTGAATGTTGGCTTCGAAGGCGCATGAGGGCCAATCGACACACTACAGTGGAGCAACTCACTGGCCAAATGAACCAGGGGGCTACCAGAAGTGTATCTAAAATGACAGTTTAGTGAACCATGCTGCTTATGTGGCTCCGATGCAGACAGCTGGTCACTGCACCTATGCTAACGAAGGTGCATCGGCAGAAAAGGCTTACATTTGCACGGCAGTATTGGAATTGGACCTAAGCTGATTGGCAAAGGATTGCCTTCTCCAATGAGTCACGTTTTCTGCTTTATCAACTAATAGACATTGACGTATAAGGCGAGAAACATCAGGCAACAAACACTCTTCAACCACTGCTGGAAGAACACAAGTTGGGGGGGCATAGTCTGGGGGATGCTTTCGTGGCATTCTCTGGGTCTACTCATACACATGGAAAGCACCACGGACCGAATTCGTTATGAATCCATTCTTGCAGACCACGTATACTCCTACATGCTGATTGTCTCCCCTGGGGCAGATGGGATCTTCCAGTATGACAATGCGACGTGTCACACAGCTAGAAATGTCCAAGAATAGTTGGAAGAGCCCGATGAAGACTTCAAAGTACTTCCCTGGCCCCCTAATTCCCCAGACTTAAACCCAATTGAGCATTTGTGGGACCACCTCTATCGTGTTGCTCGCTCTATGGATCCTCCACCACACACCCTCCAGCACCTGTCAGATGCACTGCAGTCAGCATGGCTCCACATACCTGTGAACACCTTCCAGCACCTTATTAAGTTACTCCCAGCCCGTCTAGCAGTTGTCCGCGCTGCACACGGCGCGGCGGTTACTCTGTATATTAGCTGGTGGTCACAATAATGTGACTCAACCATGTATATTACAAACTGAAAACTTAGAAAAATTTTCCACATTACAAATAAAATAAAGATTTAATAAATCTCCTCATTAAGTTTTATGGGTAGCATCAGTCTCCCCCCCCCCCCAATATGTTTTATTGGTTAGAAATTTTTTTGACATCATGAAACCAGGCAAACAGAAAACATACATGAAATTTATGTAAAACAATTTGCAGATGTACATTTTTCTGTTAGCCTGCTTTACATGTATATGTAACCTGCATGTAATTTCAAAGGAATTTCAGAGAAACCAAGAGGGGTAAATCATACAATCATATTCCCCAGAACTTTCCACATTTCAAACATGGGAAACAAAATCATTAGTATGAGAAAAAATTGCACAGAAATCAAGGTAGAAATAAATACATGGGACTGTATGTCTTCAAAATAATGTATGAGCTATCATAAATTCATCCTAATGTAATACATCAGTTTCCTTCATCTAGTTATCATGCATTAAACAGACACTTTATGTTCTCAAGTATTTTTGAAATAAAACATCTGTGTAAGCAAAAACATGACTGAGTTCTTTCCAATACATCAATGTAAAAAATATTTAGGCAGATGACTTGTTAAAACAGCTGCTGAATAGACAGAGTAGGCCAGGGTGAATAATTCTTGCACATTAGTTACTTATATACTTCACCAGTTCTTCAGAGACAGTGGCCCCTCTTTTTTATGCTAACTTTACAAAAGTTCAAAATATTTCCTCTTCCAGTTTTCATTGAATAGTAATGGGGGAGGGGCAGGGGTAAGGAAACATATTTATTTCCATTATTTCCACCTTAGAACAGACTCAAAATATCTTGACTCTCAAGAGAATGTATTTTCATACCTACGACATCATAATACACTGAACAGGGCACTTTTCAAAAATTACGTACTGGATGCAATTTAGTAAAATCATTGTCATTTATTTTTGACTGAATTTTCATACACCACTGCATTTCTGTGGAATTTCATGATTTTGGCTTTTTATTATGTACATTCCTGGCAATTTAGAAATAAATTAAACTTTTAACACTGCATTACCTGAGGAATATTCAAGTGTTTTCAGCAACTACTGTTGACATGGAAAACCTAGCGAACAATTGTGATTTGAATTCATATTTTCTGAATTTTTCAATTTAAAATATTTGATATTATATCAAAGTTTTGATTGCCCAGAGTCTCAGTTTGGTTCCAAGAAAATAATAACCCAGTAGGTTTTTGCTATTCTCCAAGTTATTTTATTGAAGTTTACAGATGTTTCAAGCCCCTAAATCAAATTGGGGGTTGTTTTTAATGCTGTTCTGATCAGCTGTTAGTTTAGAAGGCTTTCTACATAACTTGTCTTAAAACAACTGAGAACGTTTATAAAAATGTGCAATATTGCGTTTGACCTTAGTGCGAGTCTTGAAAAACGGTAGTTGTTGTAGTAACCACAGCAACTGGCCACACCTGTTTATCATGCACGCATCATCGGTAGTGCACAGTTTAATAAGTGTTGTTCTGTAAACCCTGAACAAGTGCTTTTCCCGCTGTAATTAAAAAAAAAAAAAATGGATGTGAAAGAGGAACAAAGATGCGTCATTAATTTCTGCTATTCACTTAAGAAATATGTAGGGAAGACTTTCCATCTTATGAAAGAGGCTTATAAAAATGAATGTCTAGGAAAATCAACAATTTACAGATGGCATAAAGAATTTATGGATGGTCGTGAGTCGGTGGCTTTAATCATGCATGAAGGAAAACCTTCAACAAGTGTTACAGAGGTAAACATCAATACAATAGGTGTTATTGTATGAGAAGACAGACATCTATCAATTCGAGATATGAAGATATGGTTCACATTTCAAAATCATTAATTACAAAATTTTAACCGAGCACTTGGGCAGAAAATGAATTTGTTCAACTTGGGTTCCCCATTTCTTGATAAAGGAACAAATGGATTGTCGAGTTGAGGTTTGTCAACAATTAAAGGAAATGGTAACCAAAGATCCAGAAATCATCATCATCAACAACTATGGGTAATAATCCCATGGGTGTCTGATGCCATGGGGCATCAGATTTCATTTGTCTTACATTGCATGAAACGAAAACTTCATGCAATAGAATCAACTAATTACAAACAATACATTCTGAGCACGATTTATTGAAAGATGAAAAATATGTACAAATCAAAACCATTAGTACTTTCAAAGTGACAACCACCTCATCCTCAGATGTATCAGACACACCAACATAACATCTTATATACACTGTCATGTGCACCATGGGTACGTTACTCCAAGAACACGTGAAAAACAGGATTTTGTAGACAACTTATGCAAATCATGACGAAGAAGGTAAGCTGTAAAAACAAATTATTCCAAATTAAACACATTATGCCACTTGTTCTTTAAACAACAAGAGTTTGTTTCAAGTGTCATACATAATGTGTTTCATTTGGAATAACTTGTTCTTACAGCTTACCTTCTTCGTCATGATTTGCATAAGTTGTCTGCAAAATCCTGTTTGTCACGTGCTCCTGGAGTAACGTACCCATGGTGCACATGGACAGTGTATATAAGATGTTATGTTGGCGTGTTTCATACATCTGAGGATGAGGCGATTGTCACCTTGAAAGTACTAATGGTTTTCATTTGTACATATTTTTCATCTTTTAATAAATCGTGCTCAGACGGCATTCTTTGTAATTAGTTGTCTTACATTGTTTCACTACCTGCGCTCCAGAAGTCGTGCAATGGGTTATTACAGGCGACAAAACTTGGCTGCACTATTTTGATCTACAAACCAAAGCAGAAAGCTTTGTTTGGAAATCACCATCGTCGCCTAAAGCAGTAAAAGTTTATCAATCAAAATCAATGGGAAAGGTCATGTTAGCTGCGTTCTTTGACTGTCAAGGTATGATCTATCAACACATTGTTCCATCAAAAACTATGATGACTACCGACTACAATACAACAGTGCTACAGAATCTGCAGAAACATGCGACAACAAAATGACCATCCTTGAAAAAGAATTGGAAGTTACACCATGCTAATGCACATATGGCCAGTTCTGTCATTTCTTATTTGGAGAAAATGAATATTAAGTTGATGCCCCAACCTGCACGTAGTCCAGATTTGTCACCACGAGACTTCTGGTTGTCTCCCTTTAAAAAACAACAACAAATATTATGGGGACAACAATTCGAGAATGATCAACAACTTATAACAGCGGGGTGCTTCGACAGCATTTCAGAAGACATTCAAAAAGTGGGAGGAACATTGGGACACCTGTATTCGATGCAATGGACAGTCTTTTGAAAAAAATGACCACTTCCTTGATAATTAAGGAACGCATATATATTTTTTCATAAAAACGTTCTCAGTTGTTTTGGGACAACCCTTGTAAATTGTCTTATTAGACAACTAAAAAAAAAAAAACTGTCTGTAATAAGACAGTACAAAAAACATACCGAACTGTCATATATTAGACAAATCAAAAATCCTTCTAAACCAACAGCCTGCCAATACAGCATTGAATATAAATCCTGATCATTATCCAGGAGTTAGAAACATCTGTACAAGGTCTGTCTGGACAGGGCCCGACTTAGGTCAGTCGAGGCCCTGTGCACATCCTATGTCTGGGGTCCCCTCGATTAAAATTTTGAGTCAAACAGTCAAAAAGAATATTTACTGGTAAATATTCTTTTTTGCAAACAGTTTTTCTAGCAGTAAAAACATTAAAACACATCCCCATGCTAGTCAACTTTATGCCAATATAGCATGTAATAGACGAGCATTCACACCACTTGTACTTCAGCGCGCCTGCAGAGATTGCAGCTGTAACATTAATTACTCTGGAATTCTTGTTTTATTTTATAGTATCATTTACGGAAACAAATAACTATCCTCCCAGAGATATAATTTAAAACACCTAGTTTACCATAAATTTAATGGAAATGATGAACCAATGGTAGTTTAAGCTGTAAGATGTAATCCCTCACAAAGTATTAGCTGACCACACACATTGTGGGATAAATTATTGCCACACTCCATGTAAATTATTTCAACAGTCTTTAAATAAAGTAGTGTCAATTGAACTTTTTTGCATTCTTATTTATGTAAAAATGAACCCTACATGAATATTCACAATTTTTGTTCTCACAAGACTAATATTAATAATAAAAATATTTTTTAGTAAATTCTACATGTTTGCGGAAATGCTTTTCATGTATAATATACTGTATTGCTCTGAATATAGGTTGTTCCCCTTTGCATTTTAATTGTTACAAATAAGGGTGAGATTAAGATGTTACACTGGCTAATCACAGCTCAGTGCAAGCTTTAATTATACGAAATAATAATTTGGTTTCTAAAATCTCATTGTAAATTTTGAAACCGAACAGTATAATAATTTTGTGCTATAACGGAAAATATATTTTGGTTCTGAAAATTTATTATTATTATTAAGGCAGTTTGTAGGCCCCTCTTAATTCCGAGGCCCTGTGCATGTGCAGAAATCAGGCCCTGGGTCTGGGAAGTAGGAAGTACCCAGCCATTAAATAAAAAAAAAAAAAAAAAAAAAAAAAAAAAACTGTTGACGTAGGAGAATGGTGGCAATTTGGTCCCCTTCAAAATACTTTCCTTGGGACCTAACAAACTTATCACAGCATCTCTTTCATTTTTTAAAACAGTCTATGAAGTCCTCTTTTGGGATCACCATCAGCTGCCTCATTGCATTTTCCTTAATCTCGTCCATGGTCTGAAATCTCCTCCCTTTGAATGGCAATTTTAGCTTTTGGAAAACTACTGGAGTATTATTTCACTATATTCAGCACATAATATTTATCTACTTAGTTGGTATATAATCCAAGTCATTTTGTTAGATGATAGAAAGTGAAAGCACTAACTTGAAGGACTGGAGATATTAGCAAATAACCAAAATAAATCTCAGATTATATTGGATTCTTCAACTGAACTAACAATGAATTCTAAGTTGTTTTGTTTTTTTATTTTGATGACAGCATAAATAGATTTCAGATTTCACAATTTACAAAATAATTCATTTATTCTACTTGGTTTCTCAATGGATCATAAAATGTATGATCATAATGCAAATAATAACAATGAATAATATTTCAGTGACTTGCAAGATGGAATTGTAATCATAAAGAAACCAAACAATTTGTGGTTGATATAAAGAAGTTTAAAAGTACGCAAAAACTTACACATAAAGGCACTTGGTCCCTTCACTTTTCCGATACAGTGGAGATAATGAGCACCAGCTATGGACAAAGGCTTAAACAGCAAGTAAAATTGAGGGCTTGCTGCAGAGATAAGTAGATCACATGTATAAAACAATACCTAATGATAAAATCATCATTTGATCATTAGATATTGTTCATTGAAAAATAAAGCAGTTTTTTTTTTCAAGGCACAAACACAAACAACACAATCTAAACAAATTTGTTTCTTTCATAAACAACTGCAAATTATTTGTACTACATAAGTAATGAATTTATGATTTTATATCTCAGCAAACAGAATATGATTCATATTATTTTTCCAGCTTGAATTTAAAAACTCACAAAATATTGAGCACTTAAAAATATGACCTTTTTTTATTAAAACAACTCGAGAAGTTATCAAGAAGTTATGTTACACCATAGAAATTAATGATTTCTAAGTTTTCCCAAGTATAAAGAAGTGCTCACTCACAGAGTATTTATTTAGACATGGCATAGTCTTTGCCAATATAGTTATACACAAAAGTAACTAAATAACTTTAGGAAAAAAACAAAAGCTTAATATCCTAGAGCTGAAAATGCACGATTTTCTAATTTATATCTCAAGAGTACTCACTACTACATCACCCTGAATAAACAACTTCCAAGCAACTGAAGTACTTCAGGCAGATTCATCAACTAGGATGTACCAGTGAATGAAGTTTTCACACCATATGAAGCACGCTAACGTTTTAAAAAATATCATTCATGTGCACTGCTTCCAGGGAAATTTACAACTGCACTAAACACTTCAATGACAGTTACTCTAAGTCCTACTATGCCCTAGCATAATGCTCCATGAACTATCCAAAGTTATGTACTAAAAAATTTCTTTGATGTAAAAATGTAAAAATTTATATTATTCCCGTTTAACACATTGTGATTTTTTATTAGTGTTTGTACTTTCGCACATGCATGTATACTATTTTAACCACTGTGGTAGTATTTTGTTCACATCTGGTTTATTGGATATTGGGCTGTTGCCATATTGATCTTGGTTTTAGTTCAAATGTTGTGTAGGAATGCATTTGTCTTGTTCAGCATTGCTTCAAACAACTGGTTCCTGTTTTAGGATTTTTGTGATGGATTTTGAATGTGTTTCCTTGTCTTTATATACACTGAGTGGACAAAAATCACAGGATACCTACCTTTGTAGTTCATACAGTAACAAGCAAAGCTGCATTATACAGGTAGATTGTGCATTGGGAGAATGATATTTCGTGGACAGGTTGTGCCATCTCTCGTTGTGGCCATGAATGCCAAATGACATCACCAGTATCAGTCATGTGACCAAACAGACACAAGAAAAGATGGCAGTGATACATCATTCCGTCAGCGTGCTGTGATTCAATTCCTTGTGAAAGAGGACATTCCAGCTGCAGATATTCACTGGAGGCTTCAGTGTGCATACGGAGATGTGTATATGGAGATGTGTATATGGGTGCCAGCAGTGAGAAGAGGTGGGTGAAACATTTAAAAATGGTTCCTCAGACATTAACGATCAGCCTCATAGTAGTCACCATCGAACAGCCTCTATGGAATACAACAAGGAAAGGGTTGATGCCTTAATTCATGACAGACATGTGATGGCGAATGAAATGGCGGCGGACTTGGGCATAGGACACAGTGCAGTTGTGGAAATGATTAGCAGCTTGGGATATCAGAAAATTTATGCCCGCCGTGTCCCACGTTTGCTGACAGAAGACCACAAAGGCCAGTGCAAAAAACATGTCACGACTGCTGAAGCAGTATCAAAATTAAGAGGGCCGATTTTTTGCACAATACTGTGAAAAAGTTGGTTCCACTATTTCGAACCTGAAACAAAATGCCAGAGCATCGAATGGAATCATCTCCATTCATCAAGCAGGAAGAAGCCTAAGATAGTTCCGTCAGCTGCAAAGGTTATGGGAACTGTCTTTTGGGGCGCAGATGGGTGCATTCTGGTTGATTTTTTAGAGCCTGGACAAATTATAAATGCAGCTCATTATATCCAAACATTAGAAAAGCTCTGCCATGCACCGTGTGTTAAATGTCTAGGAAAGCCATCCTCCAGCACGACAATGCTAGGCCCCATCCTGCTCATTTGACACCTTTTGACTATCATCTGTTTGGATTCCTAAATGACCAGATGCATGGCCTACAATACAAGAGCATGGTAGCAATAAACTAAACTGTATGTTGGTGTCTTTGCACAACTGGAATGGAGTTCTTCTGCAAGCATATCTTTAAACTGCCAGAACGATGGGAAAATGAGTCCAAAGAAACAGAAATTTCGTAGAAAAATAGATTAAGATATTGTACTTATTTCTGTAATCATTATAACTCGTAATTTTTTAAACATTGTTGCTCATTAATTTTAATATAGCCCTCATAGTAACAGGTAGGCCCACCTTTTGTTCAGATAAGGGCAGTCACATTGCAAGGCACCAAGTCCACTAGGTCACAAAAGTGTTCCACAGATATCTCAACCCATGCTTGCTGCACTGCTGCCCATAATTCCATCACATTCCTGGGTGGCAGATCCAAAGCATGAACAGACATTTCCACGGCATCCCAACAATTATCCACAGGGTTCATGTCTGGTGAATGGGAAGGCTATGAAACCTCTTCTAACTATGTTCTAGTCACCACGACTCTGTGGAGAGGTGCATTATTCCTCTGGTAGAGTCCATTGCCCTGTGGGCGCATGATGATTATGAATGCATGCAGATGTTTTTCAAAAATGAACACATAGCATGAACAGTTCACAGATGCATATAAACATACCAGAGGTCCCAACATGCCAGTTGGACATGTGCCAGACAATAACTGAGCCTCCACCAGCCTAAACAGTTCCTTTTTGGAATGCAGTGTTCATCACCTCATGCAGTTTCCACCAGATTCACACTCTCCTGTCTACATGAAATAACTGGGAACAGGAATGACCAGACCAGGAGACCCATCTCCAGTCATCCAAGGTCCAGTGCTGATGTTCTTTTACTCAGTTGAAACATACAGCCTGGTGATGTCGCGTTAGCAATGGGAATTTGGTGAATCGACGACTCCCATAAGCTGTTGCAACTAACACCTCCCTCATTGAAGTCTGCGATGATTGGTGCCACTGCAGCTTTCCTGTCAGTTGCAACTATGTGAGACGTGTCAATGGCTTTACTCATCCATCATTTTTCTATGCCCACAGTGCTGTCCACTATTCGTTGTTATTCCAGAAATGGAATATTCCTGATACACTCTTGCTTCTATCTAACAGGGATACTGCAATTCCTGTACCACCATTGACAGAGGTTACCACCATTGACAGAGACCAATGCATCAGGCACCCACTATTTAAAACTATGTTAGCTCATGATGTTTATCCATGCTACCATCAAATTACTGCTTATGTTGATAGAGTGATGTCTTCCTACCTATATTATATCTGCCAAGTGTTGGGTTAGTCCACTAGTGAGAGGGGTAACAGCATCGCATTTCCCAGGAACCAGGTATCCCATGATTTTTGTCCTCTCAAAGTGTGTATATACACCAGAGCTGAGTTCGGGCTCAATTTTAAGAGCCCGAATCAGTCCAAGCCCAAAGTATGTCAGTTCGAGCCCAAATTTTATATTGCAAGATTGAGCCCAGGCCCGAAAGATTTGCCAAGTGTTGGGTTAGTCCACTAGTGAGAGGGGTAACAGCATCACATTTCCCAGGAACCAGGTATCTCATGATTTTTGTCCTCTCAAAGTGTGTATATACACCAGAGTTGAGTTCAGGCTCAATTTTAAGAGTCCAAGCCCTAAGTATGTCAGTCCGAGCCCGAATTTTATATTGCAAGATTGAACCCGGGCCCGAAAGATCTGCCAAGTGTTGGGTTAGTCCACTAGTGAGAGGGGTAACAGCATCGCATTTCCCAGGAACCAGGTATCCCATGATTTTTGTCCTCTCAAAGTGTGTATATACACCAGAGCTGAGTTCGGGCTCAATTTTAAGAGCCTGAGCCAGTCCAAGCCCGAAGTATGTGAGTCCGAGCCCGAATTTTATATTGCAAGATTGAGCCCGGGCCCGAAAGAGCCCGAAAACTATGATTAACCTGTTTAGGCATTAAAAAAAAAAAAAGTCTTCTCTTTTAGACTTCCACTCTTTCCTACCAGTGCAATTAACCAATGTCTTTCTCAACTGCGGAGTGGAAAAGGGATGTCTATCTACAGTAGTTCAATAGTTCCTTTGACCATCATTCATTTCTTCCTGAAATGTTTGGGGGATGGGGGGTCAGGAAAAATCGGGAGGCACAATAATCTACGTCATACGTTGCCCAATAGAATTAGCAGGGAGCTGCCCCTTTGAGGTAGGGAGCAAAATTTCATCACCTTGCTATCTAATGTCTGTAGTTCTTAAAGAAACGTCTCCTGACCCGATGAGCATAACTCTCTCTACAAAAATCTTTTAACTATTAAATTTAAAACGTTTGATTGTGAGAATGAATGAATATAGAACTGAAAACATATAACCTAATTGTTTTATTTCAAATTTTTTTTTTTTATAACTAACCAAAAACCTGTAACAAAAAGACTACTATGGCCGGGAGCACGTGCCTCACGGAGCAACAACGTGCAAAATACTTTGACAATATCAGGTAAATAATACTTTAGATATTATGTATTTTTAATCAAAAGCACGTTTATAGCATAAGACAGCCTTTTAGGTTGCCTCATGAATTGAATATTTCGTGAAACTTTTCCTTCGCAGAAATCCTGTAATTCACGGTCTATGGTATTTTGTTATCCAAGCTCGGAATGGATAGCCCTGAGGAATTCCTACTCCCCATCTAGACCCAGTTGCCAAATAATTCTTTTTAACAACTAGAAAGTGTAAAAAAGTATCGTGTGATAAATCATGTAAAATCACATTAAAAAAAAAAAAAAAAAAGGAAGAAAATTCTCTCCCTTTCTCAGAGCCCGAGCTCCAGTAAGTATTACGCAGCCCGAGCCCGGTTCGGGCCTGGGCTCTACTTTGGGCTTTTGGGCTCAGCCCGTCTAAGCACCAATAAACACGGTCGAGTCACATTATTGTGATCACCAGCTAATATCTAAAGTAACCACAGTGTGCAGCATGGACAGCAGCTAGACGGGCTGGGAGTGACTCAATAAGGTGCTGGAAGGTGTTCACCGGTATGTGGAGCCATGCTGACAGCTGCTGGAGGGTGCGTGCTGGAGGATCCACAGTGAACATCCTACAGATGCTCAATTGGGTTTAAGTGTGGGGGAATCAGGGGGTCAGAGAGGCACTTTGAAGTCTTCACCGTGCTCTTCCAACCACTCTCGGACATTTCTAGCTGTGTGACGTCGCATTGTCGTGCTTGAAGATCCCTATCCGTCCCAGGGAAGACAATCAGCATGTATGGGTGTACGTAGTCTGCAAGGATCGATTCATAACGAATTTGGTGCCTTCCACATGTATGAATGAACCCAGGGAATGCTATGAAAAGATTTTCCAGACCATAACGCTGCTCCCACCAGCTTGTGTTCTTCCAGCAATGGTTGAAAAGTGTTTGTTCTCCAATGTTTTTCACTTTATACACCAATGTCTATCCATTCGATGAAGCAGAAAACGTGACTCATTGGAGAAGGCAATTCTTTGCCAATCAGCAGAGTTCCAATTCCGATACTGCCGTGCAAATGTAAGCCTTTTCTGCCGATGCACCTTCGTCAGCATAGGTGTAAGTGACCATCTGTCTGCATCGGAGCTTCACATGCAGCATAGTTCGCTGAACTGTCGTTTTAGACACACTTCCGGTATTCCCTTGGTTCATTCGGGCAGTGAGTTGCTCCACTGTAGCATGTCGATCGACCCTCATGCACCTTCGAAGCCGACTTTCACCTCTCACATCAATGGCACGTGGTGCTTCGCAGTTTCCACATCACTTATTCGCAATGGTGCCATTTCTCCAATCACAATAAACTTTAACCACAGCAGCACACGAACAGTTCACAAACTGTGCTGTTTCAGAAATATTGCCACCCTTAGCCTGAAAGCCGATAACCATTCCTTTTTGTAAATCTGATAAATTGCTCCTTTTATCCATGACAGCAATGAGTGATATGTTTTCAGATTGCCTACAACAGCACACCTTATATACCCTCCAAACCAGCTCACGACATGTGCCTTTTTTCATTGGCTACGCACTGTTGACGTCAAAATTAGGAGGTGGTCACAATAATGTAACTCGACTGTGTATATGTTTCAAAACTTTATAACAAAAGTGCAAATGCATGTATTACACCACAGTTTACACGAAAAACATCAGATATTAGGGGAATTTGTTTTGCAACAGAAATATTTTAGTTCCAATAGTCACAGAGAGATGGCAATAACTGCTCAGAAGTTTGTAAATACAGTGAAAATCAATGAAAGCACATATGTTGAAATAAATTAGTTGCACTATCACAACAGCAATTGTTCAACATGTCCTTCACCACAAGATATTACAGCATTCAATCATGCAACAACTCCAGAGACCACCGAATGTAGCATGTCTGTGTGGATGCAAAAGACTTTGCAGTGAATGGCTTCCTTCAGTTGTAGAAGGTCTTATCTGGTACACTCTAGACTTCACATACCCCAAAATCAGAAATACACTGGTGTCGTATCTGGAGATCGAGTTGGCCACGGGATGCTGCAGTGCCTTCTGATTAGTTTTTTGGCACCAAATTTGGTGACAAAAAGGTCTTTACCAGAGATGCGACATGAGTTAGCACACCATGCTGCATAAACTGTGCAAAGCAGATTTTGTTCTTGCAAACATGGCATCACATTTTCACACAGCAGTTTCAAGTAGCATTCAGAATTTACTGAGCAAGTCTTCCAAGCCAGTTCTTGGGCACGGTTCCTGAAAGAAAAAGGCCCAAGAATGATGGATGCAGTGAATCCTCATGACATCATAACTAATGGTAAATGTAGTTCTTCCTCTGTGTATACACGTGGATTATCCTGTGCCCATATTTGGCAATAATGCAAGTTGACATACCCATGTAATAAAAATGAGCTTTGTCTGTCCACAACATATTTAACAACCACTGGGGATAACCAGTGATTCTTGGCATAGCCCATTTGGCAAATTTCTCCAGCTATATGGTATCCACCAACAACAGCTGGTGTAAAGTTTACAGTTTGTATGAGTACAGATTTAACAGACCATACAAAGGTACAATTTACTCATGCTCTCAGTATACCCAGACATCTAGCCACTTCACGAGCACTGTTTGTTCTACTTATCAGCTGAGATGCTAGTTCGTCCATTTGTGATGCCACAGCATTTGAACGGGACTCCCTTAACCCTAGTCTCCCACATTGGGGGGCAATCATGCAAATTTCCTGTTTCCTCAAATTGTCTCACCAGACACTAGAAATCGGCACAGTATAAGACCTAGGCCTTTCCTTAGTCCTTTCTGTGTTCAGAACTTTTACAAAGCTACTTTCTGTTTACATAAAACAGCTTCAAAAACAAGGCTATGGCAAAGTTCACATCGTAGCAACACTCCTCTTGCACACTGTTTCCAATAATGAGAGAACTGATGTATGAAGGCAATTTACAGATGAGTAATAGCCATAGTTTATCACTTAGTGCTTTTCAAAGGCATCATATTTGCATAGCTTTCATAGTTTGCATGTATATAAAGTGCCCCATTATAAAACACCTAAAAGCTTATCTTAAGGTGTTTCATGATAAAAGTTTTATTTTTGCAAGAGCTTCTGAAAAGTATCCCTTTCGATTGCAAGACAAATACATAATAAAGTAAATTAAATACATATAATTTACCACTAATTTCGCAATAGTCTAAGAATTTTTACTATGAACTAATCAAAAACGAACTTAACAATAGAATTACATGTGAGCCACTTAATACAGTATTTGCAGAAGGCAATTAGCAAGTAAGTTTAAGGCTTTCCATAAACAGCTTAAGCTTCCTCTGGTCAGAGGATATGACCAATTCATCATAGATCAGTATCTTTTCTTGAATATAAGAACATTCTTCAATGTGAAATTTTCTGACAGATGTATAGAACTTAGAAAGTTCATTTTTGTTTAAAATGATTTCGCTTTAATACATTCTTGTTTTTTACTCCAATTACCAGTTGTGCCCTTTCTGATTTTTCTTTTTTGAAAAACTGTTATTTGAAAAATTAAGCTCAACATCACCATCAGCTACGACAGTAGGCTTCACAAATACTTTGGATGCCATGACAATTTTATCCATCATGCTGAAAGAACTTTCAGTTTGAGAACCATGAATGCATGATAGCTTTCACCATTTTAGATAAAAGGTAATGTAACTTGGAGAATACGAATGCTTTTGAAAATAATGCATCAATTCTTACAAATTTTTCAGCTTCGTCACTTTCGTTTTCGGACTCTCCCCCTTTATCAAGCTGAAATGCAAACCTTTTTTGGGGAATACGTAAGAACACAGGACACACGTTCGGAACATCGTTGGGAAAAAAATTACAGTTACGGGAGAAATCTTTGCTACGTCCGATTTTCGTTTTCGGACATTTCCCTTCCATATTCAAGGTGAAATACAAATATTTACGAAATAAAATGAAATTTAACAACAATACTAAGCAGAGGAAACATTGCGTGAAAAATAAAATTACGATTACAGGAGAAATATTCACTGTTTCCGAAAGTTTTGAAAGACGAAATTTCCGTTTTCGAAAGTTTCAGGCGGAAAGCATCCTTCACCACTACCAATTGCCCCAAAGTTTCTGTTCAGTTATGCATCGATCTCGAGGATAACCCAAATTACGATGAAAAAGCAGAAATTCCTCGAAGCCGAAGATTACACAGAAATTTTTGCGCCGTCGAATTTCCATTTTCGGAAATTTTCCCTCCATTTTCAAAGTAAAATACAAAGATTTATGGAATAAAATTATGTATAACAACAATACTGGACAGGACAGAGGCAACATCGCAGGAAAACGAAATTACGATTACGGAAGAAATCTTTATTTCGTTCACTTCCGTTTTTGAAAGGCGAAATGCTGTCCCGATGCGTATTTTTACGCATTGGTAAAATTCTTGGATGCGTAGTTTTACACGTTTCTCGATATGCGTTTTTGCGCGTTGATGTGTATTTTACGTGTTTCTTGATGTGTATTTTTATGTGTTGATGCGTACTTTATGCGATTCACAACGTGTATTTCTTCGCGTCACGAAAAATTCCCGATGCATATTTTTACGCGTTGGTAAAATTTCGATGCGTACTAGACGCGTAATTATGCATTTGGCGAACTCTGCAACGAAATCCAAGCATACTTTTCTGCAACGCAAGAAAAAAACTTCAAAATAATAATGACTGACATGAATGGTCAACGCACGATTAAAAAAAAAAAAATCCGATGCCAGGCAACGCCACTCACGTTCTGCACCAAAAGATTTTCAACAGCTTGTCGCTGCACTGCGAAAGAGCTTCAGGTCGAACTCCGTCCACGTCCACCAAAGCGAGCTATGCTCAACGTCCCCAGAGTGTTGCATGCTGGGGAGGGAGGGTTTTCACTTAGAATGACTCGGCGCAAGGCCACACTCATCGAGATTCGAGTGCCGGCCGCTGGCGCTACGATCCGAGCAGCTTTGAGAGGCAGAACTGGTGGCAGCATTGCAAGCAAGACAAATGACGGATCGTCAAGAGGCCACCGTTGCGTTGGGAAGGGGAACAAGCAAAATAAAAATTAATAACTTCCGTCAATTTTCTGTAGAAAAATCACGGTTTCCGTATTCCGTAGTACAAGAGCTTTTCCCGTAGGAACTACGGAGATTCCGTAGTTGTTGGCATCTCTGCATCTGAATAAAGGTCGCTGCTCAGACCAGAAGAAAGTGACCTTTGTTGGGAGGTGGCTGCTGTTCTGAGGTTGGGCCTATGTTAACATTGCTAGGCCATTGCGTTTGTGCAAAAGCAGAATAAGTGTACAAAGCTTATGCACAACAAAGAAAACATTGTAGTGCTTTTTCCAAATGCTGACTGCTCAATAAAACTAAATATATTAATAAAAGAAATAATTCATGGTGTAGAAAATTTTAAGTTGGCAGGGTCTGATGTCTGGTGTTAAACAGCCCTTAGAAATACCAAGCTAGAAGATTAGGGTTAAGGTACACTATACGGTTTAAAACTCAGGCTTCACGTGACAATAACACATAAACATAGAAATCGATCAAAAACACAGTCACGTATGGTAAAAAGGTTCGTTTAGTGGTAGCTTTCGGTCATCCCACGACCTTGATCACCCGCGATCGACTGGATGGGCTGGTTGCCAGATTTTATTAGAGAGATCCAAATAAATGGGATCTGGTGAGGGTTCTCTGAATTGCAGTTTTGCTTTCTTGGAAATGCAGAGATGCTTTGTTGATGAATGGGCCAACTTTTTTGTTTCTTTCCAAATGGGAACTGCAGAGGTGTCTTCAAGGGTTAGTGCAGATAATGCTGTCTTTGGAAGACCATTGGAAACATCTTATTTGTGTTCACTAAGTCTTGTATTGATGCTTAGGTATGTGCTTCCAATATACACTGAGGGACCAGATGAAGTTGAAATGGGAATGGCATAAACTCCAGGGGTGAGACGGGCTCCCTGTCTTTAAGCAGGAACTTTATTGCAGGAGGGTTTAGTTTCACTGTGAGAGTGTAGCCCATAGTTTTGAAGAGTTTACACATCTTATAAGAGAAGGATCCATGGAAAGGGATGGAACAAATGAATGGTGTTTTTTTCATTAGTATTAGTGTGAGAGAAGACAGATTTTTCAAACGGGAATTTTGGAGGAGTTTCCCAATTGTAGAAGATGGGAACTGCTGGAATTCTTCAATTTTCCTTATGGTGTCAATTTCTTCATTGAAGAAAGATTCAGTGTTGCAGATAATGTTGGCACGATTAACGTATGTTTTTAAGGGGCAAATTTGTGAGCAGTGGGGGAGTGGGATGAAAATGGGATTATGTTTGTTATTGCAGAGGGTTTTCTGTAGACAGATCTGTTGAGATGATTCCCTTGCCTTGTCAGATAGACATCCAAGAAGTCAATGCCTTGCAGTGATTCTTCATTGATGGGAACTTCAGGGAAATCTTTTCAAGAAGAGATTCGTCAGTTCTATTGTGTGGCCAAATAACAGAAAAATATCATCAACATATTAAAGCCAAATGGAAGGTTGTAGATTGTGTTTCATGACTATGTTTTTTTCAATATGTTGCATGAAAACTTCAGCCAGAAGTGGAGAGAAAGATGAACCCATCGGAAGTCCTTCTTGCCGACAGTAGTATTTGTTGCTGAACCTGAAACAATTAAGATCTCTTAGAGTTCGAAGGCAGTCAGTCATACAGGTCTTTTGTTAGTGGGCCAGAGAGTGATTGGTTTTCTTTGAGAAATTGTACTAACAGCATATGAGAGTGGAAAAGAGGGACTGAAGGGAAGAGAGAGACTACATCCAGAGTGAACATTTTGTCAGAGGGTTCAATGTTAGGAGAGAGTTTTCTAATGAACTCTTTAGTGGAGGGAATTGACAAAGGATGGCTGGAGGTGAGATGTTTACATTTTCCCACAATCCTCCTTTCTAGGTTATGGGTGGGAGAGAAAGTATATTCCACCAGTGTCGAAGAGGGAAACCAGCTTCATGAAGTTTGATCTGGAAGAATAAGCGCAGAGTTTGGAAATGTGATGGTGTAAAATCTCCAAGAGAGGTTTTCAGAGTGGGTTTCTTGTTGAGTCTTTCAACAGCAGTTTTAAGTTTGGGGTGGTATCAGATTTTAGAACCTTGCAATTTGAAGTTGAGAGGAATGATTCAGCTTTTTCATTGAGAACAGTTTTAGAGATAATGACAGGGCAGCCAGTTTTATCAGCTTTATAGATTACAAGATTCTTTTCATTCATTAGATTGCTGATTTTTTGAGAAATGAGGAAGAACACAGAATAATTCTCGATGACAACAAATCACGCTTCAGTTACGTAAAAATTACAAGTGTTGGGACGACGTTTTGGTAGCGACTTCCATCTTCATCAGCCATGGAATGAAGCTCTTCCACCTCGCTTTCAATTTTAACCATCAGCAATACGTCCGCGACTCCCGATTGGCAAAATGTTAAACGCATTGCTCTGTTTAGCAATCGGAAAGCCCTCAGGTACCGCAGAAGCATTTAAATCTTCCTTACTCCTAACACCTGTAATACAGACGCACCTTTTAATATACCTATCATTTGGAAAGCTATTTCAAAATCTGGCAACAACTGATGCTAATACCATGTGTTTCATTCCATGGCTGATTAAGGTGGAAGTCGCTACTGAAACGATGTCCCAACACTTGTAATTTTTACGTAACTGAAGCGTGATATGTTGTCATCAAGAATTATTCTAATGTTTTGTGTGTTACGTGTCTCACTGCCAATCATTCTCACTATGAGGAAGAATACTTCAGGGGTTTCTTTTCCACTTTTGCAAGATAGAGTGCTGCCTTGGCAAGGAGGATTGGTTGAGCGTCTGGTTTAGTACGATGAACTGCTGCTTCTAGCATAGAGATCGTGGCTTTTAGATTTGGATTAGTTTCAGGAGTGAATTTTGGTCCGAGTGAAAGGAAGTCTTCCAAGTTTTCACCAACTCGTTTCATGAATCTCTCGGATACATCACTTCCACCAAAACTGGAAGCCTTCCTTTCACTCGGATCAAAATTCACTCCTGAAACTAATCTAAATCTAAAAGCCACGATCTCTATGCTAGAAGCTGCAGTTCATAGTACTAAACCAGCCGCTCAACCAATCCTCCTTGCCAAGACAGCACTCTATCTTGCAAAAGTGGAAAAGAAACCCCTGAAGTATTCTTCCTTGTTTCTCAAAGAAATCAGCAATCTAATGAATGAAAAGAATCTTGCAATCTGTAAAGCTGATAAAACTGGCTGCCCTGTCATTATCTCTAAAACTGTTCTCAATGAAAAAGCTGAATCATTCCTCAACTTCAAATTGCAAGGTTCTAAAATCTGATACCACCCTCAAACTTAAAACTGCAGTTGAAAGACTCAACAAGAAACACACTCTAAAAACCTCTCTTGGAGATTTTACACCATCACATTTCCGAACTCTGCGCTTATTCTTCCAGATCAAACTTCATGAAGCTGGTTTCCCTCTTCGACCACTGGTGGAATATACTTTCTCTCCCACCCATAACCTAGAAAGGAGGATTGTGGGAAAATGTAAACATCTCACCTCCAGCCATCCTTTGTCAATTCCTTTTACTAAAGAGTTCATTAGAAAACTCTCTCCTAACATTGAACCCTCTGACAAAATGTTCACTCTGGATGTAGTCTCTCTCTTCCCTTCAGTCCCTCTTTTCCACTCTCATATGCTGTTAGTACAATTGCTCAAAGAAAACCAATCACACTCTGGCCCACTAACAAAAGACCTGTATGACTGGCTTTGAACTCTGAGAGATATTAATTGTTTCAGGTTCAACAACAAATACTACTCCTATGAAGAACCTTGTAGTTACATAATGGTATGTGAACTTTATGATAGAATCACACGAGATATATTGGCAAATACTATTGTCAGCAAGGACTTCCAATGGGTTCATCTCTCTCTCCACTTCTGGCTGAAGTTTTTATGCAACATATCGAAAAAAAAACATGGTCATGGAACACAATTCACAACCTTCCATTTGACTTCAATATGCTGATGATATTTTTGTTATTTGGCCACACAATGGAACTGACCTTGGATCTCTTCTAAAAAGATTTCCCTGAAATTCCCACCAATAAAATTCATAATCAATGAAGAATCACTACAAGACAATGACTTTTTGGATGTCCATCTGACAAGGCAAGGGAATCAATCATCTCAACAGATCTGTCTACAGAAAACCCTCTGCAATAACAAACATAATCCCATTTTCATCCCGCTCCCCCACTCCTCACAAATTTGCCCCCTTAGAAACATACGTTAATCGTGCCAAGATTATCTGCAACACTGAATCTTCCTTCAATGAAGAAATTGACACCATAAAGAAAATTGAAGGTTAAGTGGGGTAGAAGAAGTGAATGGCACGGTGAGTGTGTGGTCTGGAGTATTGGATAATATGAGAGGACAGGCTGGTGTAGGTGTGATTTTAAGTGAAAAGATGAAGAACAACTTGATTCACTATAGTTGCATAACTGAGAGAATTTTCTGGATTCATTTGAAAGTGAAACTTCAGAGAATCGTAATTGTTGTAGTGTATGCTCCTTGTGACTCGAAACCTTCTGATAAGAAAGAAGATTTCTGGAATGAGCTAAAAGCTGTTTTGAGCCAGTTTGGTGCTAAAGAAAAAGTTATAATAGCAGGGGATTTCAATGCTAGAGTAGGTGTGCAGAGTGCAATTTCTGACAATGTTCTGGGTAAGTTTAATGATCCTTGTGTGAATGATAATGGTGAAAGATTAATTGAACTCTGCATTGAGAATGGTTTGTGTGTATCTAATACATTTTTCAACCACAAGTATATCCACACATATACTTGGGAAAATCGTACTCTTGGTCAAAAGAGTGCGATAGATTTTGTTGTTTATGATCAGCGTTTGAAACACTTAGTGGTTGACACACATGTGATCAGAGGTGCGGATGTTGGTTATAATCATTACTTGGTAGCGTCACGAGTGAAACTTAATGTTGGTTGGAGGAAAAGGAATAGGAAGAGATCCAGGATAGAAAGAATAAAGGTTGATAGGCTCCTTGAAGATCATCAGCGGTATTCTGACTTACTCAGAGAACGACTGAAGGATCTAAAATCTTGTGAGAGGGATGTAGAAAAGAAGTGGGAATGTTTTAGGAACTGTATTGTTACTGCTGCTAAAGAGGTCTGTGGCACCACAATAGTGGGTAACAATAGAGGTGATATTTGGTGGAATAGTGAGATTGATGAGGCAGTAAAGAAAAAGAAGGAAGCCTATTTGGGGATGTTGCAAGGTAGAGTCTCTGTTGATGAATATCGCTGTAAGAAGCGTGAAGCTGCTAAGCTGGTTTGCCACAGTAAGGCAAAAGATAGGAAAGAGAAAGTGGAAAGGCATGAACTGGCTTTTTGGAAAGATAGAAAATCCTTCTGGAAGTACATGAGACTCAGGAAAAATAGGGCAAACAAAGTTGTAAGTTGTGTGAAGAATAAGATTGGGGAAATGATATGGGAGCCTAATGAGTTAAGTGACAGATGGGGCGAATACTTCTGTGAGTTATTAGATCAGGAGAGCGAAAATGATTCTGAGACAGATGCAGATGATGTCACAATGAGGGATGAAAGCACAGGAGGGATCTCAAGAGAAGAAGTGTGTAAAGCTCTAAAATCTCTTCAGAATGGTAAGGCTCCAGGAGTTGACGGCATAACTGCAGAGATGTTGAAGTATGGTGGTGACTCTATAATTGACTGGTTAACTGAAATTTGCCAGTTGTGCTGGGTGTTAGGAATGGTCCCTCGGGATTGGAAGGATGCTATTATTGTTCCCTTGTATAAGGGAAAAGGTGATCAGACTGAATGCAAGAACTATCGTGGTATTAGCCTACTGAGTGTGCCAGGGAAAGTGTTTGGTAAGGTTGTTATTGAAAAAGTATGGGGTCTTACATCAGAGAAAGTGTGGGATGTTCAGAGTGGTTTTATGCCTGGTAAAGGCTGCACTAACCAGATTTTTGCATTACGCATGACGATTGAAAAGTATCTGTCTGTTGGGAAGAAAGTTTTTACTGCCTTCATAGATTTAGAGAAAGCTTACGACCGAGTCAATAGGACACTTTTGTGGAAGGTATTGAATGAATATGGTGTTACTGGGAATCTACTTAATAGTGTAAAAGCCATGTATGCTGGTAGTAGAGCTTGTGTACGAGTGAATGGTGTTTTATCAAAATGGTTTTGCATTGGTGCAGGAGTTAGACAAGGTTGTGTAATGTCACCATGGCTGTTTAATATATTTATGGACACATGCATGTGTGAGGCCAAAATAGATAATAGCGGCTTATGTCTTGGTGATATCCATGTGTGCAGATTGCTGTATGCTGATGACACTGTCCTGTTGGCAGAGAGCAAAAGTGAGTTGCAGAGTATGTTGACTCGGATGCACGAAGTTTGCATGAAATTCAAACTGAGTATAAATAAGGGAAAAACCAAAGTTATGGTGTTTGAGAGAGGAATGGGTAGCACTGAATGTAATGTAAGTATAAATGGCACTGTGATTGACCAGGTGAGTGAGTTAGTGTATTTAGGAAGCATGTTTGACAGAGAGAACAAGTTGGATGGTGAAATCAGTAAGCGAGTGAATTCTTCTTTGAAAGTCATAGCTGCTCTGGGAGGTTTTCACAGGAATGATGGGTTCTCTAGAGAGTCCCGCATGGCTGTGTATGAAACAGTAATTGTTCCTACTCTGATGTATGGCAGTGAAACCTGGGTACTGCAGAAGAAACATAGGAGTCGTTTGTGTGCTGGAGAAATGCGTTACTTACGTGGGGTTTGTGGCAAGACACGATCTGATTGTGTGAGGAATGAAGATGTATTGCAGTTGTGTGATATGAAGCAAAATGTTGTTAGCAAGGTTGAGACCAATATGCTTCGGTGGTTTGGCCATGTTAAAAGAATGAGTGATGAAATGCTTACTAAGAAAATGTTTTCAGCCCAAGTGGCAGGAAGGAAAGGCAGAGGAAGGCCAAGGAAGACATGGGTGGACAGATTCAGGAGTGTCTGCCTGAGAAAAAGATTATGAGTATGAAGTATAAAAAGATCTTGTGTACGGCATGTAATGGATATCAGTGAAGCACGAGTTGTATGTCAAGATCGCTGTAAATGGCGAAGTTCGATACGACAACAATAAGTAAAAATATCTGGAAGTTTGTATTTCTTTTTGGAGCTAACCTCTGAATCTCAGAGAACAGCTTAGTGATATATGTAATGTAAGAAAATTGAAGAATCCCATCAGTTCCCACCTTCTACAATTGAGAAACTCCTTCAAAATTCCCATTTGAAAAATCTGTCTTCTTTCACACCAATACTAATGGAAAATCCACCATTCATTGGTTCAATCCCTTTCCATGGATCCTTCTCTTATAAAATGTGTAAACTCTTCAAAACTATGGGCTACACTCTCACAGTTAAACCAAACCCTCCTGTGATAAAGGGCCTGCTTAAAGACAGGGATCCTGTATCACCCCTGGAGTTTATGCCATTCCCATTTCAACTTCATCTGGTCCCTTAGTGTATAATGGAAGCACATACCAAAGCATCAATATAAGACTTGGTGAACAAAAAAAAAAAAAAAGTTTCCAATGGTCTTCCAAAGACAGTATTATCTGCACTAACCCTTGAAGACATCTCTGCAGTTCCCATTTGGAAAGAAACAAAAACAGTTGGCCCATTCATCAACAAAGAATCTGTGTTTCCAAGAAAGCATTGAAATTTTGTTCACCAAAAACTGCAATTCAGAGACCCTTCACCAAATCTTATTTATTTGGATCTCTCTACTAAAATCTGGCAACAGTTCCAACACCCCAACTTCAAATTGTAGTTCTGGCAACCAGTCCATCCAATCGATCGCGGGTGATCAAGGTCGTAGGATGACCGAAAGCTACCGCTAAACGAACCTTTTTACTAAACGTAACTGTGTGTTTTTGCTTGATTTCTATATTTATGGGTACACTATAGGAAAGAAAAATGAAACATGTTAGAGAGTAAAGCATAACTGCACAGTTAGCTGCCCGCATGCCATAAAGCAAAAACAGAGCCCACATGGTCCAAACCAAGAGACATTGCCCAGAACGGGCAAAATTCCAGGTTCTATCAACCACCCCCATAGCCCCACGGGGTGACTGAAACATACAGGGAAGCTGCAGCTCACCTCATGTAGAACTAAACTTTTTTCTTTTCACTTCAGCATACCACCGTGCCAGCTGTAACTAACCAATTATGCCTTTAGCAATAAACTTTCTTAATCCCTATCTTATCCTCTTGCTAAAGTACCGAAGGAACTACATAAAATCCAATGGACAGTGTGTCTGTTAGATCTCTTCGAGGTAGACTGGGTGTCCATTGACTAATTGTTACGAGGTTTCATTGTTCGGAGGTTATCAGTAATGTTAATCCTACAGAAGCTGTTCGGTGTACCAACCAAAACTTGCCACTGCTCGGAGGTTATTGTTGTTTGGAGGTTTCACTGTATATCTGTATATGCACAATATGCTAAACGCAGTTATGTATGTGTCAAAATGATGATAGTTGTTAAATGCTGTGACACATACTTATAATCACATATACAAGTTCCACAAAAGCCCTTTAATGTGCCCATACCATGAAAACACATAGAATCTGCTATGGCATGGAACTGATGACATTTGAATGAAAATTACATATAGGGTGAGTCAAAAGTCACACACATCAAAAAGAAAACATGAATGTTTCAACAGATGAGACATTTAATCAAAAGTAACGTACGGCAGATACAAGTTGAAATGGTACCTGCTTATTTTTAGCAGTAAAATTGTGGTTGTCACAATAAATGTTGGAAATGACCTCCTTGTTTACGAATGCTGAGTCGTGAGCATTTCACCAAATTGCTTGAGACTCTGCGAAGCATGTGGGTATTGATTTGTAAGATCGCTGTTGTAATGTTACTCTTCAGCTCAGCAATCATATTTCAGATACCCCCAAAGGAAGTAATCAGGTGGTGACAAATCTGGGGAAAGAGGAGGCCACAATCCCTTGGTGATTTTTGAACGATCATAAAAGTTTCCTATATTTCCTGTAAAGGAGTTATGAGAAAGTGATAGATAGCTACATATTCTGAATGCAAGTGAGGAATTTCCAAACTTCAAGGGGCATAATTTGAAGTGTTGCCTCCCCCCTCAGACAAGTAAAGCCCTATCCAGCCCTGTGGTACAGCATAGCATTATTTTTATTTCACAAAATGTATTTTATTGTAGCTCATTAATGTTTTAGATTATATTATCTAGATGAGTATACCTCTAATAAGGTGATCTTTCCTTTCCTTTCACAGATGATGCACTTGGTAATATTATACAGGCTAGGTTTACCTATAATTAAAAAATAAATTCTGGTGGTACATCTGATTTTTCTATGAATTGACTGAATGGAATTGATGGCAACTTTAATTTAATTAGATGGCAGTGTACTACAGAAAAAATAGCTGCTGAATCTAAATGTTTGCATGTAATACGGTGTTTTTAATGTCTAACCTTGGAAGCAAAGCATTAACTCAGCATGTGTCCACAAGGAAGCACATTCAGAACTTAAAAGAGCAATTTTTCAAAACAAATTTCAATTGTAGTAAGAGAAGAAGGTAGGCAACTAGATGTTTACAATTTTCACTGGCAAGAAAGCCAAATCTGCAAAGTCGTGATTACTGAAGCACTTTGGGAAGAAAAAATGCCGTTTCTGTATGCAATTATGAGTCTTGTAGTGATATGAATGAATTATTTCAATTATTTTTGAATAGTGAAACTGCAAAAGATTTTAAGCTGTAAAAATATAGGATGTCAAAAACACCAGTTCATGGAATTGGCCCATGCCTGCATCAAAAGCTACTCATGGATATAAGGGCATGGACTTGTTGGTGTGAATCTAACAGTAAATGTGTAATGCAAAAAAAAATTAAAAAAATTGACATGCATATTTGATATTATTCTTTTTGTACAAGTTGTGCCAGTACTCAAATTTTTGACAGTGCATTCTTTTAACCATGCAAATGTCGTCTAGTTTTTTATTCTCTTAGGAGATCTGAACTGTCTCCAGAAAACGCTGCATGAAAGTGATGGATCCAACATATATATCAATGTGGAACAAGGATGCCTTATACTGATGAATATTAGTTCATGCAGATTACATAGTTTCCAATGCTTTCCCTGATGAGTTTATTTTATCACCATGGAACATCAAATATTTTTTGAAGGTTTAAATTTGTCTGCAGTTCACACCATGAAGTCTGTAAATTTGTACGATTCTAAACTTAAATGATCATGTATTTTTCTTTGCATATTCCATGTCTTAGCTTATATACATGTACGCAAGTGCCTAGCTGAACAACTGCAAGGATTCAAAAACACTTTCTTCAGACACTTCCAAGCCCAAGATCAGAAATGCATATGCAACAAGGCATCATACTAAAAGTCAAAGGATAAAACACTAGAAGCAAAAATCCAATTTGTTATTTCTATGTTGCCAAGTTTTGATAAATCTGAACATAGGAGGCAGTATGAAACAAGATGTTTTAAATTTTTGAACTTTTGCATCTCCCCTAGATGACAGCACAAAACATATGTTGTCACACAGTTCATTGTGAGCAATAATGACTTTGGCCATGCTTAACAAGGAAAGAGGAGTCCTCCACACTTACAATATTAGTCCTCATGTGTTAACTCGAGGTAGCAGCTTGGAAATGATCCAAGGCTGTGTTGAAAGCACTTGTAATGGAGCAAGTGTTTGTGATTAGATTTAACGTATGCTAATAGTTTTATTCATGTATTGAACGTTATTATTGGACAACGAAATTTTCAAGTTTTAAAATTTTCAAAAATTTTCAAGCTTTTGGATATTATCTGACTTACCATCCTTGTCACATTTACACCAAAAATCGGATTGTCATCTTCAAAATTTGTATTATATGGTGTAATCCCATATTTCTTTCATGACCCAAGAAATATTCCCGAAAATGTTTAAAGTGTTAGAATCTTGAAAATGAACTTTTCGCAGATGCTTAATAACGTTATTTCACCGAGATTTTCGATTCCCATACCATACTCAATATTTTCCGTCGTCTGTAGTGGATCGATGATTTCCATAGCATACACAATATTTTCTTTTGTCCATAGTGGACAGATAATTTCCATAGAATACTCGATGTTTTCCGTCATCCGTAGCGGACCGATGATTTCCATAGCATACTTGATATTTTCCATCGTCCAGAGAGGACTGACAATTTCCATAGTAACTACGTAAAACCCTTAGTACTTTAAATCTCTGAATGTTTCTTCCCATCGAATAGTTTTACTCATCGTCAAGTGGAATGGTGCGCACGGAGAATGAAGTGTGCCGAAATACCGACGATGACAACGCAGCACAGCTGCGCAAAATCTGCCTTTTGTAGCAAGATGGGGCAAGCTTTTTGTTTTGGCGCAGAACTCTCATCTCTGGTAACTGCATACGCAAAGAATTATCAGTTTAATTTTCCCTGACTTTTCCAGGTTTTTGCTAAAAAATTTTTTTCTCCCAGAGTTTTTCCTGATTTTTAGCCTTATTTTCGGATTCTCTGATTTTTCCCGGTTTCCTGGTCGGCTGGCAACCCTGTCTTTTTCCTTAGCATAGCTTTTTTCATGAAAAATATTTTTCACCTATTGTCAACTTTTCCATTATGCAAAATTCTTCTGCTAGCAGGCATAGACTTACACCATGTTTCCTTCAATTTTTGTCTTTTAACTTTTTTAAAAAAAAATCTTTGTCTCTGATACCTTCCTTGTGCTATGAGAAACTTTTTGTGTGCCATTTGTTAATTTTTGTGACATGTTTTTTAGCTGCTAGTGGAACTAAGTAGCTGTTTCTATTTCTGGATGTTTTATTGATTGTAAAAACTCATTGATTGTTTTCCTAACTGGTTCCATTAACTTTGAATAGCTTTGATAACTTTAATTTGTGTCAGAACAGATTCAAAAGGATTGTTCATTACAACTGAAAATTCATTGTAATCTTTTTTGTTATTTTTATTATTATATACTTCGGATATCTCACTTGTTATATTGAGGAGTTTCTTGATCAGCAAAGTAGTGCACTGAAATCTCATCATGACACACATGCAAATATGCAACTAAATCAATTGAAGGTGCATATATGATTAAAGAATTTACATTTGTAAAAAATATTGTTTTTCAAAGTGCATAGTGAAGAAATACAGTGGAACCTTGGTTATACATTTTTCAGTTACACATTTTTTACTTTTACATGCAATTCTGCACTAGTCCCAATATTTTACAGTAGCTTTTATTATTTTTTTCAATTCAGTTATACAGTATGTAATTAATTCATACATTTTTTTGTGATGATATGCTAAATTTTGAATTTTAGATTATCAAAAATACACGGTTCTTTGATTCCTCTATACATGACCCAGTATATGAGACTTTGAGAGAATTGAGACAGCATTTTTTTTTTTTTTTTGCACCATGAAGATAATACAACTAAAATTTACTAATAACATTCAGTTCTCCATTTTCTCTGAATTAAAAAAAAATTGAAACAAGAAAGATTAATGAATATTTTACTGTAATTCAACTAGTGGACAAACTGCTTTGAAAAGAGTGATGCTTAAAAGTAAAGGATGTATAATAGGGGTATTGAATATAAAGCAAAATATTTGGATTTGCTACCTGTTTTTCAAAGGTAAGGTGTTTTGTTTTTCATATATTGAAAATATGAAACCATATAGAATTTCTTAATCCAGTTTTTATCATGAAATTAGAGTAAAATATTAATACAAAAGTAAAAATAGGCATAGTGCTAAGTATTTATGTATGTCTTACATTCTAAATTAGCATAATCTATAATCATGTGTCCCCCCTCCCTTTTTTTTGGAGGCATTCAAAATTTTACATTAGTATTTAACATTTTGAAATTTCTTTTGTACATTTTTGCATTCATACTTTTGTATGGCCATCCCCTAGAAAAACATATAGAGATTCCACTGTAATTATTACATGGATTTTTAATGTACACAATTTAATTTGTAATCATCAAAGTATGACACTCCAAGGGAAAATATGAAAAGAGATGTGACTTAGCACTGTATGATATCTGTGGACACAATATTTCCACTTGACAGAACAAAATTACTTTTGTATTCAACAAGATTTTCTATGAATTTATTTTTTCATTGTATTAAACAAATCGATCCAAAAAAATTTCTTCAGCAGTATATATTAGCAAGAACATCCAAAATATTCTTTGTAGTTTGCAACTTTTTATAGAGCAGAATTCATCCACTAAGCTGCATAATTACATATTTGTGTTCATTACTGTTCCTAGGAAAGTTAGCTTAAAAAAATCAATAAGCGTAAAACAGATCTGAGACTGACTAAAGTTTCTTTGCATCATTCCACTTTACCTGAAGCACCATTTTCTGGTACACACGTAAAGTATTTTTGTTTTATTTTGAACGCTTTAATCCCAACATTGTGCATTGAAGCATAGGTGCCAACTTTCCAGAAATCCAATGGGTGCTCAAGTCGATAACAATGTTATGGAGTACAAGCAGTGAAAAGAGGGGGGGGGGTTAGGTATGGAAATTCAATGCAGATTAACTTTTTTCAAAAAGTGTATTTAACCTAGATTCTGATGCTGTTAGATACATATCTGTCCCAAATGCGACAACCTGTTGTCGATGACCATAACATTTTCAGCAGTTATTTTGTCCCCCCCCCCCATGGATTTTGGAAAACTACTGGGTTTTCAAAACACCTGAACATGAAGATCAAAATTTTTGATTTTTTTTTCTGAATTATTATTTGCGTTTTCCAATATTTTGAATTATTATTTGCTTTTTCAAGCAGTTCAAATTTGTAAAAATAATGTGAATACAAATTCTTGTATTTTTTTCAAATTTCAACACCCCTGAAGCACTTTAGATTAAAAAATTGCACTGATGCACGTCTTGGGTACTTTCGAGTTTTCCACCCCCCACCGATACAAAAAAAAAAAAAAAAAAAGGGTTTATTTACTCCTATAGTGCCTAATATGTTCGTATACATGGTATGGTCAAAAGTAAAATTACTATAATTTGACTCCCCTGGATTTTCCTGTGGTATCACAGCAATTCTCATTTTCAGTTTGTGCCGAAATGGGACTCGAACACTGGATGAATTAAAAGAGAACATCCGCAGTAAATGTCGCAAGGTAACGCTGTCTAACATTCAGGGCTCCCTAACATTTAATTTTCCCTAAATTTTGTGTTAAACGTACAGTATTTGTGTTAAACATACAATTTTCCTTCAGTATTTGTGTTAGACATACAGTACATTTAATGTAAAACACATTAATAAAAAAGTGAAAGAACTGAAAGAAAAAAAGGTGTTTTTCTCTCAAAGAACTTTGTACTGTTACTAGTTTGTCCCTCTCGGTCACCCTCGCTAATGGTTTCTTGAGGCGATCAGTAAGAGACTTACTATCTAAAATCGTTTCCCCGTCATTTCTAGTTTCCGACCATCAGCGGGGTAAAAGAAATGAAGCAATAATTGTTCCCTACTGGCAGCCCAAACATGACATTTTGCTACTTCTTCTGCAGAGTTTTAACTGATGCCTCATCTTTGCCAAATCTGCTGCACTTAAACGTATGTTCACCTTGCCAGTTTCTCTTGCTTCTTTCTGTGAGTTTGGTAAAAAAAAAAATTAGCCTTGCCACTCATATGGCTGGTTGTGCCTAAATTGACAATTTGTGATGTAAGATTTTCAGACTCATCTTTAATTTGTGTACATTAATCTTCATACTTAATTTGTAACAATGCTCTGGTAACTCACCTGTATGGAAATTTGGTCCTTATATATCACATTGTTCTGTGCTAGTGTATTTTGTGTGCCCCTTGTGTTTACTCTTTTGTTGAGTTGATTTTCTTTTGATGCATTGCATTTTTACTTGTAACACCAGCACAAACCTTATTTTGTGTCATTAATTTTACCAAATACACCTAATTTGAGTGATGCATTATTCCTGTTCAGTACTCTGCTATTAAATATGGGACACTATGCAGTGAACTTTAATTTTATTTTGATTAACATTGCTTGCTTTATTTTTAACAGCCAAATGCCAACATCATTTTTATAAGGATTTGACTTATGACAAGAAGTGCATTATTTCTTTCGCTTAGAAGTAGGTACAACAAAACTTTTATCCGATTAAAAAACTAATGACTTTGGTTGAGAGCATGACGTTGTCCTCTCTGTAAGGTGTCTTTTCTGTGACGAGAAGTCCTCACTGAATCACCAAAAAGGGAATATTTCCCCGTCATTCATCAATTTATTATTCATATTTCACATAGTCTAATGACAATTCCTTGGTTTTACTCAAAAGCAGTCATTAATGTGCAGTAACTCTGCGACATACCAAACAACAGAATTGCTATGATGTGTCTTTCCATGCAGTTTAGCTTTCCTGCAAGTGTGCTGTCATGTACATACATGAGACTGACAAAGTAAACTTTTTAACCGGGTGAAAAATAAGAACATTCTGTAAAACAGTGTGAATATAACGTGGCATGAGCAAGACAGAATTATTTACTGAAATTTATTTACGTAAGTATTAAACTGAAGCACATCCCTGTATTCAAAATAATTCCTTTTTTTCTTTTTACATTTCACAGGATAGAGGGAGCATCACGGAGAGAAAAAAAAGTACGATTACAGGCGAAATCTTCGCTCTGCTCGACTTTTGTTTTCGGAAAAGTAAAGCATCCACTATTTTCAAGCTGCAATTCAGATATTTATGAAATAAGATATTTAACAATACTACTGGGCAGAAGAAACATCGCAAGGAAAAAAGAATTACGATTATGGGAGAAACCATCATTCCATCTAACTTTCGTTCTCTGACGAAAAACGAACTCCACCCACCACCAATCACTTTCAAATTTCTGTTCAATTACGCATCGATCTTGAGAACCACCGAAATGATGATGGAGCAGGCGGAGTTCTTCAATTCCACAGATAAATTTCGTGCCTGAATATCGCAAGGAAATTCTTGCACCGTCATTAATTTCAGTTTTCGGAAAGTTTTCCCTCCATTTTCAAGCTCAAATGCAAATATTTATGGAATACATTTATATTTAACAATAATACTGGCCTATAAGAAACATCGCGAGAAAAAGAAATCACGATTACAAGAAAATTTTCACTCCGCTTAACTTCCATTTTCGAAAAACGAAATACTATCTCCTGACGAAAAAATGACCCCTCCCCTCAACTAATCCTCCAGAATTTCTCTTCAGTTTTACATCGATCTCAAAAATAATCCAAATTATGTAAAAAAAAAAAAAAGCGGAATTCCGCGAATCTGCGGAAGAATCTCATGTATGCATGTACCATCCAGTGCAGTTTAGCTTTCCTGCAAGTTTGCATACTTCTTAAATATGGGACAGCATAATTATTGTTTCATTGTACATTATAATATGCTGAGCTGATAGAAATCATGGGATATCTACCTAATAATAGGTAGGCCCATCTTTCCCACATGGAAAGGAACCAAGTACACTAGGTCACAAAAGTGTTCCACACATATCTATGTTTGCTACAATGCTGTCCACAATTCCATTGCATTCCTGGGAAGGGAATCCAAAGCTCAAACAGACCTTACCAAAGCATTCCAAAATTTTTTCACAGGGTGGTGAATGGGGAGGCCATTCTACGGTGGGAACTTCTGAAGAATGGTCTTTTAACCATGTTCTAGTCACCATGGTTTCTAATTAAGAAGAAGGTAGTGTAGAACACGCTACGTTACGTATAAAAGTTTAATGCAAATATATTTCAGCCATTACTATGGCCTTCATCAGTGCGTCAATCGTATCCGCACTGATGAAGGCCATAGTAATGGCTGAAATGTATTTACATTAAACTTTTATACGTAACTTAGCATGTTCTACACTACCTTCTTCTTAATTAGTTTGTTAGTTACGTGCATTGCCTACCACTCATTTATGACCATGGTTCTGTGGGCAGTGTTTAAGCCTTCACTTGCATTTTTGCCAAATTATAATAAAAACGGCAATTTTGTGACAAAAAGTCCCCACTAAATCACCAAAAAGTGAATGTCTTCCGTCATTTTTTTCTTTTGCCTTCCCACCTACTCTTGCTTTGCCCTTGCAGTATTTATCATTCCCGTCGTTTTTTCGTTCCGTCATCACTGCTTTGCCCTGCCAACCTAATTTTCTTCTAGCCCACCACTGTTTGCCCTTGCATTGTTTTTCATCTCCATAATTTTTTCATTCTATCGTCGCTGCTTTGCCTCGCCAACATGGTCTCCTACCCTGTCATTTTTCTTTCAGTACCCTGCTTTTTCTTTTTGGTTGCATCATCATGCATACTCCTGCTTCACCCTTGCGTTGTTTCTTTAATCAGAGTTATTTTTTCGTTCCATCATCATGCCCACTTCTGCTTTGCCCTGCCGACATGGTATCCTTCCCCTAATTTTTTCTTCCCGTCATCACCCTATTGTCGTTTTTCCACCCCCTTCGTCTTTTCTGCAATAGCCCTTGTGAAAGGTGCACTTGAGAACATCTTTTGCATGAACTTTGCTGTGATGGATAAAAAAATAAATAAAAAATGTTTCATTTGTTTCTTTGGTGGTTCGCTGCCACTGCAGCAGCATGCACTGCTTTGGTTCGGGTCGACCGGTCAGTCAGTTGTGGCCTTGCTTGGTCCTGGTCTTTGCATATACTTTCACAAACTGCATGCATCAGCAAATATATTTTTTATTAAAATTAGAACTGTACAAGTCTATTTGTTTTTATTCTTGAATTCTATTTAAAGTAAAAAATAAATAAATAGCTAATACATTTTGCTTGTGTTTTCACATGTAAACATAGCAAAAAAATATCATCATCAACCATGGGTACAATTCCCGTGGGTGTCTGTTGCCATTTTAACTATATTGTCCCATTGAAGTCTGTTCATTGCAGAGTGGCTCAGTTCTTGAAGCGTTCCACCAGACCAATCTTTAATATCGCCAGCTCACACAACACGGTCGTCCTCTTGCATTTCTTCCATTTATTAAGCCAAACACCAATGTCTTTATCTTTCTGTCATTTTTCATTCTGCAGATGTGTCCAAAGAGTCTTAGTTTTCTCTGAATGATTTTTTGGAACAGGGTCTCTTTTAGTTGTATTCTTCTGCACACTTTTTCATTTCTTATCCTCCGGGTCCATCCGTTTCGTAAGATTTTATGATAGCACTTTCTTTCAAAAGCAAGTATCCTTCTCCCTGATTTTTTTGTCAATGTCCAAGTCTTGCATCCATATAGCATGCTGCTGAAGATGCATGTTTCGAGAATGCTTAACTTGTTTTGAGGCTAATAGCTCTGCTATTCCAAATTTTATACATGGCTTTTAATAGTGTTATTAGCCTTTGAAATTCTAATTAAAATTTCTTTTCTTTTTTGCTGTTTAAGTCATATGTTATACAATTTCCAAGAGAAGTGAATTTTTCCAAATTTTCAAGTTCTTTGCCTTCCAGAATGATCTTTTTCCTGATCTCTTTTGTACCAAATACCATTGTTTTTGTCTTTTTTATGTTATCTTTGGTCTATATCTTTTACTCTCTCTATTCAGTTCTTGTACCATTTGATCCTGTTTCATTTCATCTTCTTCAATCAGTACAATGTCATCTGGGAAATGCAGATGGTTGAATCTTTGTCCTCTAATTGAAATTCCTGCGTCCTCATACCTCATTTTGTCCAACATTCTCTCCAGATGTGAGATGAAAATGCTTGGCAATATTGGATCTCCTTGTCTTGTACCTCTGTTGGTGGTAAACAAAGCTCCACATCTGTCTCCTATCCTGACAGAAGCCTGTGCATACATGTTTATTTTTTTCAGAAGCCAAATTACCCTGGAGCCCATACCACGGTTCCAGCACAGTCCATGTGATGTTTAGCAAAAAGTAGAACCCCATAAATTTGGCTGATCTGCATAGCATTTTGATACAACTTTGCTGACAAAATGACCAAATTGCTACAAGAAAAAATATCCCAGCTTAAACACGGTCTGTGGAGAGGCACATTTATTGGGTATTTTGTCGTCATCATAATAGTTATCGTTTTTCCTCTGGTAACCGTTGGATATGTCTTGTGTTTTTCGATATGGTGTGTGTTGGATTTTGTGTTTCATTGTACATTTGTATGTTGTGTTTGTGTTGTAATAAAAGGTTCTAAATCTTAGTATTGCTTAATGATGAATATAAACATCTGATGCATTAAGCCGCAACAGGTATGGTCGTAATAAGAGATGATAAGATCCGCGACTTCAATCTGGTAGCTCAGCGTGGTTTGCACAGCTCGGCGTGATTGTCTCAACTCAGTGTAGTTGGCTCTCATCTTGGTTCAACACAACTCAGAGTGTTGTTTGTTCAACTCAGCGTTATTGGTTTTAGTTCGCATTTACATCCCTAGGTGTAATGTGTGACTTCACTTCATGACTTCAGAAACTCTGTGAACTCAAAAAAGATAAACCAAACATGGATTAACAACCACAACAGAAGTAAAGGTAAATAATTTAGCATTATTCCTTTTGCTAAAATGGATAGTTTTAATCCAGCAAGAATTGAACAGCTAAATGATAATAATTATGCAATCTGGAGCATGAAAATGGAAGCACTGCTAGATACAAAATTACTATACGATGAAGTAATATTAGGGGAAGAACCTTGGATAATTGAAAATGATGAAAACACCATTAAAGCTCATGAGGCATGGTCGCAAAAAAAAAAAAAAAAAAAAAGCTTTTGGATTGATAGTTCTTAGCCTAACAGCGGAACAAGCTATAGTATACAAGGGATTTAAAAAAGCTAAAGAAATTTGGGAAACTATAAAATTAAGATATGAGGGTGCTGCAGAAGATAAAAGAATGGATTTGGTATTAGAACTAACAAAATTAAAAAAGAGATACAATGAAAATATTGAAGAATATTTAACAAAAGCACAGGGCCTTTCCAGACAAATACGGGGACTAGGTAAAAGTATTTCAGAAATAGAATTGGTTAGATACATAGTAGAAGGGTTGCCTGAAAAATACGAGATGGTTGTAATAGCTTTAACAGCCAATAGAGGTATCAGTTTTACAGATTTAAGACAAACTTTGCTTGATTTTGGAAGAAAGCAAAATGAGCAGAAAAATGACCCCAAGGCTTACAAAAGTTTATGAGAAATACAAACCGAGACAGAAACTGTGTTATGTTTGTAATAAACCTGGGCATTTGCAAAATAATTGCCGGTATTGGAAAAATGATAAAAGGACCTAAGGAGAAAATTTCAAAATATACACAAAAATACACACACACACACACACACACAAAAAGGGAATAATAATAGAAGTGAGCGAGCAAATATAATAAGAAAGCAACCGAAACAAGAGGGTAGTAGATACAGAGAATTGATGGAATGGCACTTGTATTCTATATGTTATGTACATCTCACATGACATATTCTGATGTTCTGATGGTTGATAAAAAAAGAAGAAAATATAATCATAAATATTGCAGAAAAAAATAGAGACATTGGAGCTCTTTGCAAAGGTGACATATGTGCTATTGCAAATACCGAAGAAAATTCCAATGATATTAGACTGAAAAATGTATTGTATGTACCAAAATTGAGAGGAAATTTGATGTCAGTCCCAAGTATAGTAAAAAATGGAAACAAAGTTTTGCTAAGTAAACAAGGGGCATATATTTATGATGGTGAAAAAAATTTAATATGCCAAGGAGAGTTTACAAAAGATGTAAAATTAATGCCAAAAGAAGAAAATGTCATGGAAGAAAAATGCCTTCAAACAAGAGAGAGAATTCATACAAACTATGGCACAAATGACTGGGACATATTAACCATGAATACCTATGCATGATGCACAGAAACCAAATGGTCATAAAGTGGATAAAAAGGTAGATATTTGTGAACCATGTATAAGAGGGAAAATGCCTCGTTGTTCAGTCGAAACAACACACATAGAAAGGACAAAAAGTCCCTTGGAATGTTTACATATCGATTTGTGTGGTCCATTCCAGGTACTAACCCTAGGAGGGAGTAAATACATGATGGTAGTAGTTGATGAATGCACAAGAAGATATTTTGTAGATTTTCTGAGAACAAAAAATGAAGCAAATTATAAACTACAGAAACTTATAAACAGAAGGGAAAATGAACTAAGAAGAAGTACCACAATTAACGATAATAGCGGTTGGACTCTTCCAACTGAGTGGCAGCAACTACTTCAGTGACATAGTCTTGATGACGAACTAGGCTTTAGTTCGAAAATTTGACAACCAACTTTCATGAAAAATAACCTCTATAAGACCCGTAAAAAAGTTATTCCACAATCACTATGAATAGAGGTACCATAAATTCATTTACAACTAGGATTAAAGCCACATACGGGCTGGATATATGGCGAAACATCAGAAAGATCGAAAGGAGTAAGTGCAAAAGCGACAAATGTAAGTCACAACTATATTTTCTTAAGAAATGTAAGAGAGCTAATTTTGTTCCACCTTCTTTGAGACTCACGAAAAACATCGCAGAGAATCTGTCAAGAAATTTTATTAAAAAAATAAAACTAAAAATGGTAAATGGTGCGATTCGTAATAAATTCAAAACTAGTGAGCAATGCGAACGAATAGAAGCTCGTATTTAGACCTCTTCATTAGGTGAAATTCCGAAAGCAGAAAAGAAAAATATTGATAACTGGTTACCTAAAGCAGTGAGAGATAAAAACAAAAAGTTTAAGGAAAAATTGAAGATTAAAGAGAATAAGTGGTTGAGTCCAAAGTTAATGTCTACAGCTCCTGGCCCACAGTTAATACCATCCCCCACTAACAAACATGTAATAGATCTGACGGAAGAAGGAGTAGATGGAAACCTGATTAATCTCCTCAATAAGGGATATAATTACAACCTTTCCTCCTCAACACTTGATAAAAAACGTATGCTGATTGATTTAGAAAGCATCTGTAGTAAGGTAGAAAGATATAAAAATACAGCAGCCACTTTAAGGAAAGAATTCTCAGACTGTGTCTCAAAATTTGTAAAAAAGCCAGTAAAAGTTGATTACAATTTAATAAAAATGCCATTACTGACCTTAAAAAATTCAAAGCCAATGATAAAGTTGTAGCACTGAAAGCAGATAAAATCAAAATTTTGGTACTGGTAGAAAAAGAGAAGTATTACAATAAAATGGAAGCTGAATTGAGCAAGCCTTATTATGAAGAACTCAATGGTAACCCTATAGATCAAACTGTCAAAAATCTTAAGAAATTAATCAGCTCTTTAAGAAATAAAAAACAGTTTAATGAGCTCTTCAAAAACTTCTCCAAAATCCAGTCAAGAGTTACACAGATCTATGGTACAATAAAAGTTCACAAAGAAGGCCATCCAATAAGACCTATAATAGACACTGGAAATTCGCCACTCTCCAACATTAATTATTATTTACTTGGTCACCTCAGAGATATTTTCCCTTCTCCTCCCTACCTACTAAAAAATTCCATGCAGCTAAAAGGAAAACTGGACAACTTGCCAGAATTAATTCATCCAGTAATGGCAAGCCCGGATATAGTACCTATGTATACCAACATTAACCTGGACCTCCTACTGGAATTCATTGCGGAGGACCTCGCGGAAAAAATAGTATTCCATAATCACAATAGAGAAATACTACTTGGCATATATGAACTGCTCCTATTTTCCTTCAAGAATAATTTCTTACAGTTTGGAAAGAAATATTACAGGCAAACTTCAGGACTTGCAATGGGTTCTCCACTAGCACCTCTGCTAGCAAATTATTATATAAGTAAACTAGAGGCAAAAATCCTTATACAACCCTCCTTATTTGCTCTCTATGTAAGGTACATGGATGATGTCCTAATTATAGTAGATACTGTGGACCAATCTCTACCCTCTCAGATTCTGGCAGAATTTAACTTACTAGAAAATACCTTACAGTACACCCTGGAACAGGAAAAAGACCATAGCATCAATTTCCTAGATTTAACCTTGACCTCAAGAGAGGGGAAAATATTCACTCAGCTTTTTAGAAAACCCACCAACACAGGGAAGATGTTAGACTTCTGCTCATTCCACCTTGATTATATTAAATCGAATATGGGGAGACAATTTTTGGAAAAAATTGAAATCCTGGTCTCTTCAGCTACTCAAAAAGATCTTCACAAAGAAGAATTAAAGGAAATATTGGCAGAAAACAATTACCCCTCCCCATATGTGGAGAAAATATCTAGACAAGTGCTAAAAAAGCAGGGAAAAACCAACTTCAAATTCACCAGCAAAATTACGTACCACAAGGGACTTTTCGAGAAACTGAAAAGGATCGGAGCAAAATATAATATCAGACTAGCTCCAGATCTTAATAACAAAATAAAGAAATTCCTGCCAGCTTTAAAGCAGAAAGAATTGGACATCCAATTGCAAGAAGGAGTAATTTATTGCATCAACTGTAACTGCGGACTCAGCTATATAGGAGAAACAGGCAGAAGTATTAAGGTCCAAATGATGGTTGGTTGGTTGTTTGATTTTTATGGCGCAAGGGCCATGGTTGGCCAAAGAGCGCCAGAAACAAGACAAACAAATAGTATGAAAAGTGGGGTAAAAAGCTTAAAATCTGACTGATCATGTAAAACTGAAAAATGAGAACGATGGAAGGGCTAAAAAAGATAATGGAACAAACAGTATTAAAAGCATGATACAATGATTAAAATCTAGCTGATTCAGTAAAACTGAGAAATGAGGATGATGATAAGGCTAAAATCTAGGTACGTTTAAAATAGTCAATTTCTTAAAAAAATGAAAACACGGCAACAGAGTCACAGTGGTCATTGAGGAGCCGCTGCAGTGTAGCGGCATCCTCGGTCAACAAATGAGAATGAAAGAAATGAAAACGTACATCACGAAAACGAACACAGGTACACAGAAGATGAGTGACAGTGAGTCGGCAGTTGCACGTCTCACACATCGGCGCAGTGTCGCCACACAGCAAAAAGCGGTGAGTGAAACGACAATGCCCAATGCAGAGACGCGCAAGCACCACTTCCTCCCTACGGTTCCGACGATATGAGGATTTCCAGACTTCAAGATTAGGTTTAATACGATGCAGTTTATTTTCCACCTGTTGGTCCCACAGACCTTGCCACGTTCGCTTAATATGTTCGCGTACCAGAAAGCGGAAATCCCGGTGAAACAGTGGCAAGGGTGTGACGACCAAAGAGGAAGCAGATCTAGCAGACGCATCAGCACACTCGTTACCCGAGATTCCAACATGCCCGGGAATCCAACAAAATTGTATCTGGACACCGGCCTCGAGCAAAGAACAAAGAAGCCTTCGTACGGTAAGAAGAAAAGGGTGGTAAAGGTCCAAATGAAAGAACACCAAGCAGCTATTAGGGACATTGGTAACAAAACAGAGCTAGACAGACATAAACAAGCAAGTGGACACTCCATAAATTGGGACTCAGTGAAAATAATCGCCCACCAGTCAAACTTAGTAAAGAGGAAACTAGAAGAAGGGATCGAAATAGCAAGAAGAAGTAGTACCACAATTAACGATAATTGCGGTTGGACTCTTCCAACTGAGTGGCAGCAACTACTCCAGTAACGTAGTCCTGATGACGATCTAGGCTTTAGTTTGAAAATTTGACAACCAACTTTCATGAAAAATAACCTCTATAAGACCCATAAAAAAGTTATTCCACAATAAATACTAAAGTAAAAAAGATAAGAACTGATAATGGGTCAGAGTTCATAAATGATGATATGGAGAACTATCTATCACAAAAAGGAATTAAGCACGAGAAGACAGTAATTTATTCACCCAGGAGTAATGGAATAGCAGAAAGAGCAAACAGGATTTTGCAAGATAAAGCAAGAACATTAATGATAGATGTTAATCTACCACTTGATTTTTGGGGAGAAGTAGTGGCAACAGCAGAGTACTTCCACAACATCACACCAACTAAAAACAGGAAGGACAAGACCCCGATGGAACTATGGTATTCCAAAAAACCATCTGTTAGACACCTCAGGACATTTGGATGCCTTGCTTACTGTAAGATGGATAATGTCAGGAGACATAAACTGGAACCAAATGCATTGAGAGGTATATTCATAGGATATTCAAGGGAGAGGAAAGCTTATAGAATTTATATGGAAGAACAAAGGGTATATGAAACCTTCAATGTTATATTCGATGGAGAAGAGAAAGGATACAATGTAAATGAAAAGCAAATGAATGAAAAACCACATTACATAGACCCAGAATATATAAATGATCAAACAGAATCATACAACAATAATGTTCCTTCTCCTGAGGATGAAAATGTCATTGAGGAAATACCAAATAATGAAGAATCTAGGGAAGAATCATCTGATAACATAGGACCACCAATAAAAAATAGAAGAATACCAATAAAATATGCTGATTATGAAGTATACTTAACAGAAGGAGAAACACCGACAACATATGAAATGGTTATGACATCAGAAAACAAAGAATTGTGGGAGAAATCATTGAATGAAGAAATGCAATCTATGGATATGCATGATGTATGGGAGCTAGTTAAAAGACCAAACAATAAGAAAATTATAAAAAACCGTAGGGTTTTCAAAATCAAAGAAACAGAACGAGATAAGAAATACAAAGCTAGACTAGTAGCAGTAGAATGTGGACAGAAACAAGGAATCAATTTTGAAGAAAATTTTAGTCCAGTAATGAAATGGGACACATTAAGAACATTGCTAAGAATTGCAGCCAATAGAAACTTAGGCTGTTTTGACATTATAAAATTTAATAACTATCTTAATGGTCAACTAAACAAAGAAATCTATATGGAACAACCCCCAGGATATGAGAAAGGAAAAGACATGGTGTATCTGATCAAACGAAGCATCTATGGGTTACCACAATCTGGCAGATGTTGATATAACAGATTCAGCAATATTCTAGAGAAGGCTGGATTTAAAGAACCTAAAATCAGACCCATGTGTCTACACTTGGAAAGAAGGTGATGAATATATGCATATTGGTATATATGTTGATGATTTTATGGTTGTAGCTAGTTCTGATAAAACAATTAACAAAATAATAAAAATATAAGTGAAGATATCGAAATCGAAGAAACTACTGATACTAACATGTTTCTAGGAGTTAAAATTGAAATTAAGAAAAATGTAATTAGATTGTCTCAAAAAGATTATTTGTTAAAAGTATTGAAAAAATCTGGAATGCTGAATTACAAACCTGTGAATACACCAGGTTTAACGAGTGATAATTTTTCGGATAACTATGGTGAATCGAAGGAATTTCCACAACAGAAATATCAAGATGTAATTGGATTTCTCATGTACCTAGCAAGTAGAACATGACCTGATATTGCTTATAACATCAGTAAGCTGTCACAATACAATAAAAATCCGAGAGAAATACATTGGGTTGCGTTGAAAAGAGTGCTACGTTACCTTAAAGGGACTACAGATTATTGTCTGAAAATAAAAGCAGGAAATGGTGTTGTCTGAAAATAAAAGTATGAAATGGTGTGTTAAATGCCAGTACAGATACAGGCTGGAGTACAACTGCAGATGAAAAGTCATTTGGCAGAAACCTAATAAAATCAGGACAATCCCTGGTTAGCTGGAAAAGTGGAAAACAGAAATTAGTAGCAATGACTACAATGGAAGCTGAACTGATTGCAGCGTGTGACTGTGTAACTGAAGTGAAGTGAATGAGCTTTCTGCTGGAGGAATTGGGAGAAACGACTTCAATAAAAAACCCAACGATCATTGAGACAGATAGCCAAGCTTTAATAGATTGGATTAAAAATCCAAAAGTGAGTGTGCGGACAAGACACATAAACAGAAAATACTATTTTATCAAAGATGACATTGAGAAGGGTGAGATTGAACTGAAACATAGAAGCATGACAGACCTAGAAGCAGGTGTAATGACCAAGAACTTAAGTGGACATGTTTTGAGACATCACATGATGAACATTGGTATTTGCCAATTTGATAATTAAAACAGAACATTTATTAACAATGACAACAAATTAAGGAGGGTATTGTTGGGTATTTTGTATTTTGTTGTCATCGCAATCGTTTTTCTTCTGGTACCCGTTGGATATGTCTTGTGTTTTTGGATATGGTATGTGTTGGATTTTGTGTTTCATTGTATGTCGTGTTTATGTTGTAATAAAAGGTTCTAAATCCTAGTATTGCTTAATGATGAATACATCCGATGCATTAAGCCGTAATAGGCATGGTCGTAATAACAGATGACAAGATCCACGACTTCAGCATTGAGTTGTTGGAATAGTCCATTGCCAATGCAGGGTGGTGGCCATGAATGGAAGCTGATGGACATGCATCTAGATGTACCAGTCATCCCAATGTGTACCAGTTAAACAAATCCCAGATCATAGCTGAGCCTCCACCAGCCTGAGCAGTTCCTTGTTGACATGCCTGATCCTTTTGTGTGTGTGTGTGTTGTTTCTGTTGGATCCACATCCTCCCATATGTGCAAAGTAACTGGAAATGGGACTCACCAGGAGACCCAAACATCCAAGGTCCAGTGTCCACGTTCTTTACCCCAGTTCAGATGTAGTCTCGTGAAGTTGTATTAGCAATGGGACTCTGGTGGAGGGTGGTTCATTGGCTGCTGTAGCCTATCGCAGCTAATGATCACCTGATGTCTTTGTGGAGATGTTTCTGGAACCTTTATTATTGAAGCTGGCAGTGATTCATGCTGCAGGTGCTCTCTTATTGGTTGCAACTACGCAAGATGGACATCGACAGCCACGTTCATCAGTCACTTTTCTCCACCCACACCACTGTCCATGATGTGACGTTATTATTCCCGAAATGGCATATTCACAATACACTCTTGACACTGTAGAACAGGAATACTGCAATTCATGAACTACCTTTGTGATAGAGTGCCTTGTGCACCCACTATCACCCCTCTTTCAAACTGATATTGAATTATAGCTTATGTGAGTAATATCCTCCTACCTACATACCTGTAAAATGATGGGTTTATTTGTTAGCAAGAGGGGTCACAGCATTGTGCTGCTCAGGAACCAGGTATCCCAGGATTTCTGTCCTCAGTGTATATCGTTTTAACAAGTAGAGTTGTCTCAACAAATGAGTTTTTTCACGTACCCATTTATGTTTGTTTAAAGTATCTACCTTTGGCACTGGTTTTGGAGAGTACACAATAAAGTTGTGAAACTCTAATACATAAACAGATTAAAACTCTTTATCTATTTTAATCCATGTCTCATCAACAAACTGATGTTTGGGTTCATATATTAAATTTTCCCTTACTGGCACCATTTCCATCATATATTTCCAAGAGACATAGTTTTGTTTCCTTCATTTTTTCCATACATATATATTTCTTTACATACTGAGTGGCAATACTAATACATTTTAACCTCATACTTTGAGTATGTATCCTTGTGCTTTCCACGAACTTTTTTATGTATAAATTATCAAATTTCTGAGACTAGTATTAGTCTCGATCTAATAATTATTGTGGTCACATAATCATGTGGAAGTTTATGGCTTATGAAGAGTGGGGCACCAGCTTTGCAAATGTGTTAGAACACAAAATACAGTTTCAAAAATATCGTGTAGTTGACACTAAGTTTCTTTCAGATCTTAGTTTAACTCATTCTGAATATATGAATTTTTATAAAAACTGAAACCAAAGTGTACCCAAGAATAATAATCTAAGCACAGACTCAGGAATGTCTACACGAGAAAAAGATTATGAGTATGAAGTATAAATAGTTTTGTTTTTTGTGAGATCTGTGATAGATGTTAATGAAGCTAGAATTGTTTGCCAATATCACTGTGATTGGATATGTTTTATACATCAGTTGTTCAGTTTTAAACCTTAATTTGGCAGAGGAGCTTCCTTTGAGGAACTAACCTCTGAATTTCAGAGAACAGCTTAGTGATCTGTATGCATGTACAAACATATTTCTGCAACTTTGTGAGCAGTCACAATCACACAGTAAATATTGATTAACAAATCCACTTTGCTGGCATAATGAAACAGTCAGTGGCTGTTTAAGAACATCTTATCCAAATTCACACATCCTAACAGTGTTTTCTACTAAAAACAGCAAGAAGCAACTCTGGGAGCCTTTGGCCAATAGTAGTTCATTAATCACATGGACATTGGCAGGAGCACCAAATCTCCGACATGGGCATTGGATGACAGATGGCTTGAAAAGTAAAATGAACATATGTACGTGGACAACACAAGTACAAAATATGCACCATACAACACATCCTGTTCTCAATCTTTTCACTTACATGAACATCATCTATAACACACAAGTTTTTACAGCCAGGAATTTGGAAAAGTGCATCTCACTGTTTCTACTTTTGGGCTAGTGACAGCTCCACACATTCTCTGAACAGAATTAGATATATGTGTGTTTTATTTTATTTGCTTTACATTTCTGCTCACGATGCTTTGCCATAAGCAACAGTGGTAAGAACAAGTTAAGTCTAAGAAGTCTCTCTCTCTCTCTCTTGAAATTTCCTCTTAATTTTTTTTTCCTCTCCATAAGTACTACATATTATGTGCCTTTGAGCATGTGTAGATATGAGTTATCCCCCCCCTCTAAGCTTGGAGGAAATTCAGTGTTTGTAGCATTGCTATTTCAGTTATATGGCCTGTAGTATGTAACTGATTATATTGATACATAGCATAAAATCCAGATAATTCATTTATTTTGGGTGAATATGATAATACCTATGTGCTGTTGATTGCTATGCTAGGCAGTAGTATTCCAAAGTATACTGGAGGGGGGGGGTAATATCTTTTTTCTTCTTTCCATCTTGTGAAATAAATTCAGCATTTTTTTCCTCTCACAATTTTTGATATGTCCTCATTGAATTTTGTTTTATGTAGTGCACTGTGGGTAGTTTTAGTAAGTGTTCCTACTAGTCACTATAGTTAGTGATAATCCCACCCCTAATATTGTGAGTAGATAATTTAGTGCAATAATGATTAATAGTACAGATAACAGATACAGTAAATTAGAAAATGAGGTAGATATAAACATGAACTGAAGTGCTCCAGTTCTTATGGAGTTAGTAACATAATTTTCAGAAGGTTCTGATAGTATCTCATGACTGAGTTCTTTGAATCATTGGAATGCAACAGGAATAGAGAACTGGTATAATGAGCAGAAGCTTACAGTGATGAAGTCTAAGAGAAAAGCTAGGCTATTTTTATCACAAATCTAGGAGTTTGATGCAGGAACTTGATCCATTCTGTAGTGAAAGATGCACTTATCAAGATTCTCAACTACAGACCCTTTGGCTGTCTAAAATGGAAATTTCATGCATGAAACCAGTTTCAGGGAGGAACAGTGAAGTAGCTTGTGTTCAGGTATCTAGAAGATAGCTCTGACTCCAAGGCTGTGAAGATGTTAAAAGACCAGAGTCTGCCATCACAATTCTTGTTTGGGTTCTGCCCACAGTTCAAGAGTTTTGTCACAAAACCTTCAAACTTATGAGGAGCAACAGACAATTTTAGAAGAGAAAAATGAAACATGTATGTCAAAGTATTCTTAAAGTGTGTTGTTTTTAGGAAGGGAAGGAGAAAGTGAAGGAACAGTCAGGGAAAGTTCAACAAATGCTTGGAGCTCCTACTTCGCTGAAATGAATCTGTTAATGGATCAAGTGAAGGACTTGAGGTAACATTCAATTAGTTCTTCTAACACATTTTAGCGTTGAACTTCATTATGTGGTTATAATCTTTATTGTACATATTTGTCAACCATACAGTTGTTATATTGTGTACTGTTTCTCATGTTGTATGAGTGTCAAAGTGCTCGAGGGAAACATTCCTCTTTGTCTGACACTGGGTTATTATTGTTGAATGCTACTGAATATTAAAAATTAAGGTAAAATATTATATAAATAAAAGCTGTTACTTACATTTTTGTTTTCTTAGAGTATTTTGGAATATTGAACTTTTACTCGTCAAACTCTTAAATTTCTTGAAGTCTTCAGTAATCACTTTCTGCAGTCACTTCTTGACGATATTCTACTTGACAATTCAGAAGAATTGTTACCCACCTGTTTCAACTTATCAAGTAGAATATTGTCAAGAAGTGACTGCAGGAAGTGATTACTGAAGACTTCAAGAAATTTAAGATTTTGACGAGTAAAAGTTCAATATTCTGAAATAATCTAAGAAAACAAAAATGTGAGTAACAGCTTTCATTTATATAATATTTTATCTTAATTTTTAATATTCAGTAGCATTCAAAAGTAGTAACCCAGTGTCAGACAAAGAGGAATGTTTCCCACGAGCACTTTGACACTCATACAATGTGAGAAACAGTACACAATATTACAACTGTATGGTTGACAAATATATACAATAAATTTGAGGTAATAGTTACATCCTTTAAAAGCTGGGAAACTTGTATACAACAATTTCATCCATTAGAGAATCCCAAGTCAGTTTTCCACAGTTGAAAGGGATTTCTAGTTATTCTACAGCCAGGAGGGAATTTTGTTTCACTCACAAATGAGGCAAGAGATAGGCACAGCTATGCCAGGAAGGCCACAGTAAATGATAGGAATAGATCTCCAAGTTGTCTCCCGAGATAGTTAAGTTTCTTTTTTGTTTGTTTGGGGAGGGGAGGGAGTGTGTATTTTGTTTTGTTTTGAGGTTTAACAACCATCATGAGCAACTCAGTGGGGTATAAGCAGCCTCCCGTCCCTAATTTAGGGCCACTAGTTCTAGGGAAGGAAGAGAGCTAGTACCATAAGACAAACATGACATCCACTCAGTGGGATTCGAACATGGACTCTCCTTGGACAAATGGTTAAAAGCCAGTGCTTACACCACTGCACCACCAGAGCGGCAGTCATAGGAGGAGTGACATACTTATGGCAACCTATTACAGGTGTACACACCTTGGGCACTATGTTGATGAGTTCCCTGACAGTATTCTGGATTTATGTAGGAGGGGAAAACACAGTAACAGGAGCAAGAAGAGAATTCTATGACAGGAACCCAAGTCAGCACAAGAGACTTTATTGGGGAGGGGGATGCAGAGAAACAGAACAATACATTTACAAATGTTGAATTGGACTGTGAGTATGCTAAGCTCCCAGTAAAATGGAAAAACAGCCATGGGCAGTTACTTGAAAGGCAGAGAACCCCAAAATGGAAACTAACTCAGAGAAGAGGGAAAGGCACTGGTATCTTAATGCAAGAAACATGAGGGAGTCCACTATAGACTAATAGGATTCTGAGTAGGCACAAAATCTAAAGCCAGATCAGGTCTTTAAACTGAAAGTGGAGAGTTTATTTAATAAGAGTTTGCATCTGTTGACACCCCTTAGTTGTAGATTCTTATTGATTCATGGTGTTGTTTGTGAGAAAGTTTTGAAGTTGCTCAGAGATACCAGTTCATCAGTCATTTTCATAAAAAGGAGAAGTCTCAGCAGTTTGCCTGAGAACCAGAAGGTATATAATTATCGACACATTGTAGTTAAAGAAGTTTTGGGAAGACTCCTTGATATTAGCACTTGTGAAGAACTGGAGTTCACATTGTTGGTAGAGAAATTTAGACATAACAGTTTTTTTACTCAGACAGATTAATCCATGGCTCATGATGCCATAACTGGCTTTGACATTCTGGAAGCCTAGGGATTTGTGTTTAAACCTGCTGATAATCTGTGAAAATGGAGGCCCACACTAATTAATGTTTCCATAAAAGAAAGAGAACTTACAATTGTCCTGGCCAGAGAAATTTTTCAGACACAAAAAAGATAAGAAATTTATAGTAAGGAAATTTTGTGTAATAAGATGACTAAGGAAACTGCAGGTAATTATAAGGTAGATGCATTGTTTCACTCCTTGAGCAGGGCAAGGAATGTTACTGCTGGAAATGGAAGCCCCACCTAGTAAGAGACATTTCTCCAAAAGCAAACAAACCCCCACCGGTGAATAGTCAAGAATGAGTTCTACAAATTTGCAGTCCACTGATCCCACCAGAGGGCTAGGTTAGGGTAGTTTTAACACTGTTAAGAAAAACTGCAAGAGAGGAGAAAATACCCCACTTCCCAAATCAGTGAAAATAATTTCAACTCGTGCACTTGGCTCTGTGGAATTAGGAGAGGTGATGTTCTTACAACCCGTAGATACTTTAGAAAGTAACCATTTATGGTTTGTTCGGTACATACCAAGGAAGACGTAGCTCTTGTTTAGGTAATTAAAACTTCCAACACCATCTGTTCATGTTAACAAACATTCATAGCTGGTGTTACTTATGAAATAATTCAAGTTCCACAAGGGTTAAAGAATTTATCTCATTTACCCACAGAACAGCAAGAAAAGCTACTGGATTTCTACATAAATGCTGGAATGCTTCTGCCAAAAATGTAGCTCTTAAAAGTTTTTCTAAAAGTAATGCCAAGAATTGTCGTAAAAGTAATATCAAGACTTGTCCTAAAGGTAATGCCTTTTTGCAAATAACTCCTCTGTCACTTGAGATATTTTAATGAAATTAGGTATAACAATGCATTGAAATCTTTTGAATGCAATGGTGCCACTAAAAAGTGTCCCCAGCTGAAATCAAGCATTTACATTATGATTCAATCCAACATGTGGAAACAGTCTGAAAAAAATCCATGGACTGTTGTTTAACCCAGTATCTCACAGCCTGTTTAACTTCATTTGCATCCTCAAAATATTGTGACAGACTTAGCTTCATGAGACCAAACAAGTAGCCAACAGGTGTCAAATCAGGGCTGTATGGCAGAGTGGGATTACTCTCAATCCCATTTTGAAGATGGCCTGAGAAGTTCCAAGTGAGGTGTGAGGTCAGGTGGTGTCGTAGTGTAGGACAGAATAAAGAGCCATGTGTCTGATCTCTTTCTGTGCATAGCTGCCCTCTGAGTCTTAAGTGTCTCAGTATAGTGATAACAATTGACAGTGACATATTTTTCAAGAAAATCAACAAAAATGATGCTTCTGACATTTCAAAAAATTACCATTACATTTTTTGTCGAACTTTGTATTCTGAACTTCTTAGGCCTAAGTGAGGTCTTATGCCACCATTCCATAGAATGACTTTTGTCTCCGGGTCATAAAGGAACACCCAGGTTTCATCTCCAGGAACCACATTGGAAAGGCACATGCCCTGGTTTACTTTAAATACCTCCAACAGATCTATGCACACTTTGACCCTTTGGTCCTGATTACCCTGGGTTAATTGGTGCAGGACTAATTCTACAATAACTAAAGTCACTATGAACCCACTGTGCACAGATTTTCTTATATCCCAGGTCATTAATCATTGTTTCCATAGCATTATAACCACAATGCACTGCATCACAGATCTCTCGAACGGTCACATGTCAATCCCTCCAAATGAGTTCATCCACTTGCTGCTGGTTCTTATCCATGGCTAATTGAAGGCCTTCCACTCTGTTGTTGGCAGGCCACTGAGGTTTCTCCTGCTTGAAACCTTTTGATCCATCTTTTGACATTACTGATGCCAATAGTTTCTCTTGCTTGAAACCTCTTCATCCATCTTCTGACATTACTGATTTCGATAGTTCCTCCTGCTTGAAACCTCTTGATCCATCTCCTGACATTACTGATGTCAATAGTTTCTTCTACTCGAAACCTCTTGATCCATCTTCTGACATTACTGATGTTGCTAGTTTCTCCTGCTCGAAGCCTCTTCATCCATCTTCTGACATTACTGATGTCAATTGTTGTGTTTTCACAAACTTTCTTTTTTTTTAGCATCATGTGGACCTCTGTCACCTGGTACTGGCATTATGTGGTTTTCTAAAGCAGAAGATGGCTCATTCTATTTTTACAGACTGCTGTATTCAAACGAATCAACTTTGGAACTAGACAAGCGGATTTCATTACAAAATCTACCAGAGTTCTCTCAATAAATTCATACATTGTTTCCATGAAGAAATTTCTGCATTTAATTCATAACTGTGCTTTTTGCATCATGGATGCTTTACCCCATGATAAGAACCTTGTAGCAGCAATGCTTAAGTTGATGTTGCTTTGTTGCCAATAGATGGCATTTGCATTTGTGATAACTTTCAGTAATTTTTCTGGGGTGGCTGCCACTTTTATCACATCTTTCCTGGTGAATCGAAGCATCAACTAACAAAGCACAAAATAAACATTTTCACATAACAATGGTATCAGTAGGACTTGAGGCCTGAATTTTTTTCAAAAATGGTTCAAAGATGCAAGGCACCAAAACACAATTTAGCAAACAGGAGTTTATGGTCGCATGCTTCTTGAACTTACTCAAAAATTTTGGGAAAGAATACTTTTCCAGACTGTGCATTTTTTCTACATAGCAAGATGGAGGTTGCTTATTCTGCTACAGAGATACTTTCCATACAATGCATGAAACAGAATTTTGGTAGAAATATGCTACTTCCTGTGATTGTAGTAAAGCCATGACATGCAAGAAGAACAGTCTTTGAACATTCTACACTGCTAGCCACCCAAAATGCAACACCAAGAAGGACACGAGATAGCAAAGCCAGATTTACTGGACACATAACAACAGATACAAAGATGAAATGATTGAGCTTACAGGTCTGTGTCACTTGCGGAACACGCAGACTTCAATAGTTCGTGTGAGCCCCATGGCTGGCAATAACGGCTGCTACACGCAGCTGCATCGAACGAAAGAGGCTTTGGATGTGGGCTTGGGGTATGTCGGTCCACGTTGCTTCCACACATTGCCACAGTTCATCAGGCGTAGCTGCTGGTGGTGCTTGCTGGGCCACTCGGTTGCCAATCAGCGACCAGACATGTTCGATGGGCAACATATCGAGAGAACAGGCGGGCCACGGCAGCAGTGACACCTGGTGGGCCATGAAGAATTGTTGCAAGACATGTGCCACGTTCGGGCATGCATTGTCCTGTTCAAACGTGGCCACCGGCAGGTCCTGCAGGTAAGGGAGGACTACGGGCTCCAAAACATCGGAGATGTAGTGGTGGCTGTTGAGTATACTGGCGATGCGTACCAGAGAGCTGCAGGTGTCATATCCAATTGCGCCCCAAACCATGACGCCAGGCGACGGACCGGTATGGCGATGCATAATGCAGGTGTAATACAGTCTCTCACCCGGTGCCGCCACACGCGGATCCGACCATCGTGGTGTTGCAGGCAGAAGCGGGATTCGTCGGAGAAGACAATGTTGTGCCATTCCGTAGTCCAGGTGCGGCATTCAATGGCCCACTGCCGCTGCACTCGCCGGTGGTGTAACGTCAACAGTAATCGGAGCAATGGGCGCCATGCGACAAGACGACGTCTAACTGTACGTGCTGACACAGGTTGTTGCGCAACACACCCTAATTCTTGCACTAACGTTCGTGATGTGGCGGTGTGAGCCGTCAATGCCCGCCGCACAATATGCCAGTCCTCTCGTTCGGTGGTATGACGCGGCTGCGGCAATCGCTCACGTTGGTTGGTCCGTCCGTCCCTTTTGCACCCACTAAATCCATACTCACCTCACTGTGGCTGGATGTCATCCTACACGGGCGGCGATGTCTCGGTACGATAAATCGCTGTCGCGATAAGCCACTATTCGTCCTCTGTCGAACTCCTAAACGTGCTGGAATGACTGCCGTATTCTGCGACAAGGCGTCAGGGAGCTTCCCACACACAGGTCTGGCAGCACAACACACTTCCACTACTTACACCCCGCCTTCTGTGCACCCTTCTTATAGTGCTTCTCTGTAGCATGTCGGGTGCACATGATTTGCATATGCCTTGCAATGCTAATCATTTGCATGTCCTCTTGCGGGCAACGCATGCTGCGAATTTCAGGCCAATCGGATGCTTCCTTCTTGGTGTTGCATTTTGGGTGGCCAGCAGTCTATGAATTGCTCACTATTAACACCACATCAAGACACCATTGGTAGCCTAATGGCCAGTTTTGAAGGCCCTATGCAGGATGTGCAATTTACAGCCATTATCTTTCAGAAAATTAGCCTTGATGCACTTTAAGAATTTAAAGTTTACATTTGTACCATCTACTGAAATTTGAAGTGATTTGCTTAAATTTAAAGCTGCCAATCGCTCACAACAGCTTTTAAAATGGTCAAATGTAGGTATCGAGTGATAACTTGATAAATTAATGCCTTTTGAGTAATAACTCATTAATCTTGTTTAATGCTTCACAGAAACACATCCCAAACTGAGTGTCCAAGACACCTTTCGCAAGCAAATGGTTAAAAAACAGTACAAATCCAAAATAAAGCAAATATGACATCTTGCTGGTTTCTACAGCTATTCTTTTGGCAATTTCACTGTTTGCAGACATAAGTTTTAATGTTTTTGCACAACCTTTCTAGAACTGAAAGATGAATGCAAATGTACCATTTTCAATGCAATAACCATTCAAAGAACACATTCTTCAACCTGCCTCACCCCCCCCCCCCCAAAAAAAAGTTATTACTGCAATTTATTTTAACTTTATTTCTTGGATAAGATTCACTGTTCTTGGACATGTTTTCTTCACAAATCTGGCCAAAAAAAAAAAAAAAAAACATTGGGCAATTTCAAGACATTTTGAAGATCAAATTTGAAAAGAGAGAGACTTGTAGTAGATTATCGAGTTACACCTCCTTAATTTTTTTAAATGCTTTTTACTGCACATATGACTTGTAACAGTTTGTTTGCTCACATTCCATACAGAATTCTTTTTAACAGGATTCCCAATCAAAAAAGAAGAAGAAAAAAAAAAAAAGTCCCTCAATTTTCCAGGTGGTTTTTGAAAGTTTTTCACGAGCAGTGACCCAAATCATATTGCAATGAATTGTTACATTTCCTTCCATTTTTGAGTTTTCTAACCAAAGCACATATTTGTAAATTCTTTAAATAACTGATCTTTATACAATTAACTGCTTGTCAATAATAAAAATTAATACATGAGGCACTTTATTTTTGGGTAATTCCATGAACTTTTGTGAACCAGAGTGGAATATTATCATATAGAATTTTTGAATATATTCCCATACAAACAGTTCATAAGTAAGCAAAAATCTGTCAGCTAATTATCTCCAGTTTTCCCCCCATAACACAGTGCAGCTATTCTTAATGACTGAATGAGCTTCTGTTCAAAGAAACATGTTGTAGGAGAACCAACCAACATATGATTTAGATCCATTGATTGATTGGATATTTTGTATTGTGTTTCTCCAAGCAGGATTGTATCAGGCCATTGCGCCTAATTGCTACACATTACAAGACATGAAACAAATTGTTTGCAGAACCGAAGAATATCTTAATAACAGGCAATTTTAAAAATTAACTTCTGACAACTTCTTTAGTGATATAAGGAATAATGTAATTCATCAAAAGTTAGATTTACGATATTCTAAGCAGGCAGTAAAGGAGTAAATGTGAACAGTCTGAAATCTGAAAAAAACTTTTTTCCGAAAAACTAAAATGCCTGGCTTTTTAATTCCTTGATTTTTACGAAAAAATACAATTTCCCCTGCTTTTTTGGAACCATTTTTAAATCCCTATAAATTCAGGTTGTGTAAGAACCCTGTTTAAGCATACAACTACAACATCCTTGGTAAGGTAAATTAGTCACTGGCAGACTCCAGGCTTAAACTTTTATGTTGTCAGTCAATACTGACAATACTTGGTCACTGTAGTGAAATCTGAAAAATAAAAATAGTGGGCAGGAACTCACAATGGCAATGATGACAAAAAATGTTGCTTGTGTTGGCAACTGCAATCTATTTTTTCCAAGGGCTTTGATCCTTCCCTCTTAGTGAAAGCCATAGATCCAATCAATAGGTATCAGCATATATTTTCTAGCCTCTGAATGGCCATGAGAGAAGGAGAACCCCCACAACAGAGACCCCTTGGACAGTAAGTACTTGAATAGTATTAGTCTAGTTGGAAACAGGGTTTGTACATAATTACAAAAAATAAATTCCAGAACTTTTCCAGGAGCTTGAATAACTGCTAGAATCATAATGCTTTGTTTTATATTTTGCAAGTTGGGGTGAAATTTAATATACATTTAGATTTTCTACAAAATCATATGGTTCTGCTGTAACAGAGTGTTCTTGAGTGTGTGTTACATCCCCAATGAAGTAGCAAAATTTCCCTGTATAAAAACTGCTCTGTATAAAACTTATATGAAGCATTCTGGAATTTAGAACAATGATAAAAATACAAAACAATTTTCCCATGGCACTGTGAAGATTTACCATTACAGAGTCATCCATTCCCATGCACACTGGCAGCAGGGAGGCCGATAGCAATATCTTTCAGTGAGAAAAGCGTGTGATAGAAGGAATGGCCACCTTGGACTCGTGTGAATGGTTTCCACACCCTGATGAGACTCCAACTGCATACAACTGGTACATCACAAACCAAGGAAGCTGGAAATATGGCACTCAAACAACTTGCACTGCAGCGATGCATGAGATGAAAGAGATGACATGTCTCCATACTCCACGGAAGGAAGTGATGCCATCACGAGCAGACACCGCAGAAAGCTAAAATAAACTAATGTAATCAATTGAATTACTTCGACCAATTTTTTTTTTTTTTACTTTGCAAGAAAAAAAAAAATTCCAGGAACTTTCACAAAAATAAGAAAATCAAGGACCAGGCCTGGAAAAAAAGGGAAATCAAATTAAATTCCAGGACTTATACAGGATTCCAAGGGCCTATACAAACCCTGTGGAAAAACATTGCACAATCTTGCAGCAGAGGAAATGTTGAAAATACTGAAGTTTTGTGTCACTCCTTGCAGTTTTGTTTACTTTTCTGTGTCACTTTCCCATGTTTTGTTCACTTTCTCTGATTTTTAATAAAAATACTCAGTTTTTCATGACAATTCCTTTTTTTAGGGGGGGGGGGGCATGTCATATTCCTTGTTTTCCCAGTTGCATATGAACTTTGTGGTATGCCTGTCATTTTCCAGTAACTAATGTGATCAATCTAATCTATCATATGCTTTTAAGGTGACAGACCCCTCACTAAGGATTACAAGGTGATAGTATATCTAGGCTCTCCAACAGTTTTTTCACCTATTCAAGGTAGGGCAGGTAAATCCAATGTTGTTTCATTCATTCACTCCCTCCCTCCCTCCCTCCCTCCCTCCCTCCCTCCCTCTCTCTTTCAAGAAACATAGAGACCACCAAAGTAGGAATATAGACAGTTGAAATTAGGTTTCAGAAACAAAACACAGTCAGGAAATTACTGACAAAAGACAGCCCATGAGCTAAACAGACAGGTTTTGAGAGGCAAACAAGAACTGGGAAATTTGAAGATATCAGATGAGTATAATCTGTAAGATGGAATTCTGCAGCATAACACTCTACACAAATCTGATTACACAAGGAAACAGCCATGTGAACAACTGGTGATTCCAGAGACTGGTGGAAGAAATCTTGAAACAGTGTCACAATTCAATAATTATGGCACACCCAGGTTTTCACAAGACATTATCTCAATTCTACCTTTGCAGCATGTAGTCTGATTTCAATTCTACTTTTACAACATGTACTCCATAGTGAAGGCCTATACAGAAGGTTATCATAGCTGCCTATGTACGGCAGCATACAAAGCCATGGATAAAAGAACCCTTAGCAAAGGCTGAACTATCCAGATGCTCTTTTGAGAACATTGCTTTGAATGTAGTAAGGTCTCTGGTAACAATATGATCAGGAAGCAGAATTTTTTTGTGGAGGGAGCAATGATCTTATCATGTATTTGGGGGATGGGATAATGAACGCCAAGAGCAACTCTTAAAGTTATAAGCAGTGGTCTGCCTCTAATCTGTGGCCACTGGTTTCCAGGGAAGGGACAGAGAAACTGCCATGGCAGAAGTACGCCAACTATGTGTTAACCAGGACTAAGACTTGGACTGAGATTGGTCAACTAGCCAGAAACTAGCATCTTTGACCATGAAGCACCAGGAGAGATATCCTTGTCATTACTGTCTAATACACTCAACGGACAAAAGCATATGCAGTACCCAACCCAAAGGAGGAAACTACTGCCAAAGTCCAGACGGAAGAGTCCATAAGCTTCTCATGGGGTGAGCCTTACAAGACACTGACTGAATGTGGAACAAACTTTTTTGTCTAAAGCTATTAGGCAGGTTCATGGGAGGCTTGGTTCTCTCTACCACACCTCTTGGTAAATGGCCAATGTTAACAACTCTCTCATGTAGTCACTTAGTCTCTAACAGTCAGGATGGCTGAAATCATTGCTTTCCCATTATACTACTGGCATTCAGGGCCTAGGTGCATGCAAGCCCCGGTGCGACTCTGTCATATCTTGTATGTGGAATGGATTTGGTGTTACCCTAGCATTCGATTGGGAGTCACACTATATGCACGTTTATCAGACAGATGGAATATTGTGATGAAGTAACCAATCGACTAGACCAAGCATTTAGTGCTGTGAGGAAACACCCATAGAAGCTGTTGAATCCCAATAAAAAATAACAAGCAAAGATTGATAAACACAAGAAATGAACTTGTGTACAGGTCTATATTGTGTAACAAAGGCAATTCCACTGGCAAATTCTGGGATTAGATCCATGTCACAAGGAACCATTACATGTGGATTGCTTATCAAAGTTTGAGACTGCCATTTGCCCAAATGCAAGTGAGAGGCTCTAAGAGCCGTCCTGAGAGCCGTGGAGGACTCCTGGAGCATAGTTCTACTCGAACTTAGCCAGTGACCCAAGGTAAAAATGGAAGTACCAGTTTCACACTGTATCACGACAAAAGAGCGCACCACAAAAGGGCGATGTGCCAAAAGGGCGCATGACAAAAGGGCGATACAACAAAAGGGCGACACGACAAAACGGCGACACGACAGAAGGGCGCACGACAAAAGAGCGAAGCGAAAACAAAAGGGCGAATCCACAGGCTTGATATTTTTCTACTTCAACTGCAAGATTTCTAAAAGATATTATTTCCAAAATCGGCACCAGGGTCCCTTTGAGAAAACTACATATTTCTTTCTGTATTCAAATCCCAACTGAAATCAGACGTCTTATCCTATACAGAAGGCTTTCTAAACGATGTTATTTCCAAAAAAGCCCCCGAGCCCTTTCAGTATTTTTTTGTGTATTCAAATAATCCCAACTGAAATCAGACGTGTCATCTTTTGTGCTCTAAGTGAAATCTATATAGAAGGCATTCTAAACTATGTTTTTCCAAAAAAGGCTATGGAGCACTTTTCTGAAATTGCCTTTCTTTGTACATTCAAAGCGAAATTTTACGCATGCATGAAATTTTTTGTGCTTCAACTGCAAACTCCAGAAATGGCCAAAGAGATATTTCCAAAAGAGCCCCGGAAACTTTATTTTGTTTCATTTCTTGTTTTTAAGAAAACGATTTTCTTCAGAGCAAGAAATTCTTAGTAGTTCAACCCTTTCCATGGCACGGTTTGAGCTACATAGGATTGTCGAGGGAAAAAATAAAATAAAAATAATAATTATTACACCAGGCCCCGACTATTAGACTTTTTGCCTTGTTAGGATACCATTTTGACCTAGTGTTAGTTACTTAACCGTAACCTGAATTCTAGATTAAATTTCATATATTTCGTAATTATTTAGTTCTTTTTACCTATATTGTTCACATTGTTTGATCTTTTTACTTGGCTGTCCGGTGAGACCTTGAAGGGTCAGAATAGACCATCTGTGAGAGTTGCTGATGTCCTTCGAGCAAAAGAAATTTCCTGCTTTCTCCTTCTGACCCCAGAGAGAATGGGGAGTGGACTTAATGTATTCTTAGGTAGTAGTATTTAAGATAGACAGTATAGATGTCAGGTTTCTTATAACTGATCGTCATTTTTTTCTATAATATAACAATTTCTTCCAGCCAGGACCTTCATCCTACCTCCCCTTCTGTGGTCGGTATGGGATATCATCTGCGAATTTTCTTTGTCAAGAAGGGGATAGTGGTCTTTCCAAGGTTTCACACAATGAGAGCTTGATGGTCAGGGAGCACCCCCCCGTCTAGTAACACTGTCTTCTGCTGTTTTTGTCTTGAATTACGAAAAAAGGGTAACCACCATTGGCGTACTGATAGCTCCCGCAGTGGTGGTGGGGGTGGGGGGTGGGGGGGCTCACGTCTAAGACGGCCTCAGCAAATGGATTTTTGAAAATTTCTGTGGAAACTTCATATGAAACTGGTTAACGAAATTGCTAGGAATTTTTAACCGCAGCTTTGAATGAAATATTAAAAAGAAAAGCAATTTTTGGTTGTTTTTTTTCTTCCAGTAAAATAAGTAAAATCTTCAAGAAATCATTTTCACTTTAGTTTATAAAAACTGGATGACGGGAATGCATCAGCTATTCCAGAGGACTTGAGTCCCCTTTTCACATCCATAGCAATATTTTCTACACATGTCTATTAGTAAGAGAATGCAAATGAAATATCAGTTGAATAAATTAAATTTTTACATCAGTGAGGATAAGGCGTTATATATTACACTTGTTTGCACATAACTACGCATCCTTCAGAATACAATAAGCTAAAAAATTTCTTCACAGGAATGATAAAACAGAGACCTGTGTCATTTTTTTTTTCATAACAGAGTCAAAAGAAAAGGCTTTTACTATGTGCAAAACATTGTGACATTTTGCTTCAGTGTGTTTTGTAGATTCAAGAATAAAGAGTAAACAATAAACAATTTAAGTAATCTTACTCTTTTTCTGCAACAATTCTTAATTGTTACTTTTTATTTGCTTACTTATGTTCTGTATTTTCGTAAAAATCGGAAAAGATTATTAAACACCGCTACAAGAACGTTACGTGTTTTGCGTGGGGTCCAGACTAAATCCTACTGGACGCTTGCCACCCAGACATTTGCCCACCAGACACTTGCATACACATTTTTGTGCTTCAACTATAAACTTTTCTATAGGATCTTAGGATGCATTTGGAGTACAAAAAATGTTATGTCTAATTTCAGTTACGATTTGAGTATACAAAGAAATAAGCAATTTATTCAAAGGGCCCTTAGGGCCTTTTTTAAAATAACATCATTTAGAAAGCCTTCTGCATAGTTTGTATTTCAGTACAAACAATGTCGCATCTGCGTTCAATTGGTATTTGAATACCCAAAGAAATAAATAATTTCCTTGAAGTCCTCACGGGCCATTTTGAAAATAATATCTTTTTGAAAGCACTCCCTATAAGTTATTGGTACAGAAAAATTAACATTTGCTTTCAGTTGGGATTTGAATACACAATGAAATAAGCAATTTGGAAATTTATATCTTCTTAACGTTTCTTGCAAATTGGTTAAATAGTTCTCCTAGTTTAGTGAATCGTTAGGCATCAGTAATTCATGGTTCTTGTACCCACCTCAAGGCATTTTATTCTTGGGTGAGGAATGCATTAATCTGCCACTCAATCCTGAGTTCATAAACCTGGCTAGCTTATGCTACTTTTTTTACAGGACAGGTGACAGCTCTACACATTTGCTGAAGAGGATGAGAAATATACGTTTTATTTTATTTGTACGAGGTCTGTTTTTGAACTTCCGGTTGTTGGCGGAAGTTTTGAAGTTGCATCGAAATCCTGCAGGTGTCATGTGACCATGGGATTCTCGTTCCAAAATCTAAAAAGAGACACTAAGCATGATGCTCTATCTTGTTAACATTCTGTTCAGTAAGGCTTCATCTGTGACTGTGTGAGGTGTGGTTCATGATTTTTCAAAACAGCTGATCATAATGAGCAGTGCATGAAGGCACGGAAAATCGTTTACTGAAACTCATGAAATGTTGAAGCAAGTTTATAGTGATGAGAATGAGTTGTACACACTGTTATGATTGGTACCAATGCCTTAAAAGTGGTCAGCAGTCAACAGAAGATGATCCACGATCAGGTTCGGCCATCAACATCAACAGATGATGATCACCTCACCTTAGTGCACCAGACTGTTCGTTCTAATCGTCATCTTACTGTCATAGAGACTGCGGAGGATTGCAATATTTCTATTGGTTCATGTCATCAAATTTGAACTGGAAAATTGAACATGCATCACGTAGCGGCAAAATTCTTACCATGGCTTTTTGTTAATGAGCAGAAACAGCAAAGCATCCCATCAGTCAAGAACTTTTGGATCACGCTAATGCTGATGACAATCTTTCAAATAAAGTTATAACTGGCAATTAAACCTGGTACACAGATACGATGTGAAAACCACAGCCCAATTTTCAGAGTGGGTTTCACAAAGTTTGCTGAGACTGAAAAAGGCGCAATAAGTCAGTAGAAATAATTTCCATTGAATATCTACATATGAAAAGGTCAAAGTGATATTGATCATATTTTTTTACTGTAATGGTGTGGAACATTACGAGTTTGTTCCACAAAACAAACAGTGAACAAAAAATTTTACTGTTATGTTCTTTGAAGATTGCATGAAAGTGTTCACAGGAACTGGCCTGAGGCTTAGAGAAAGAAGTCATGGGTGCTGTATCATGACACTGCACCAGCTCACACATCATTATTGATTCATGACTTTTTGGCAAAACAATAATACAATTTTTCCTCAGCCACCCTATTCACTGGACCTTGCTCCTGTAGACTTCTTTCTCTTCCCAAAGTCGAAAATTTCATGAAAGGTAAGTGTTTGCCACATTAGACAATATAGAAGAAAATTTGCTGACAGAGCTGCATACAATCTCGAAACAAGTCTTCAACAAGCAGTGTTTCCTGAACTGTAAAAAATGCTGGCAGTGATATATCAACTGCAGAGGAATGTACTTTGAAGGAGACAAGAGTAGTATGTAGGCATGTCAAAAAAATGAAAAATAAAAAGTTCGGAAACTTTTTGAACAGACCTCGTATGTTTTAAATACTTTCTCTGAGCCTACGGTTCCAGTTGGTCATTAAAGGGTTCTGGAACAAAACCTAGTGAGTTGAAGTCTTTTGGACAGTGTCCCACAGGACTAGTTAGTACCTGAACAATATTTATACCAAATCATAATTTTGCTATTTTTGTTTGGACCAGATTCAGCAATGTCTGCACGAGAAAATGGTAGTAAAGTACGAAAGGTCTCGTGTGAGATGTGTGTCAGTGAAAATCGAGTTCTGTGCTCAGATTGATGTAAATAGAGATGTTTGATACAACATCAGTAAGTAAAATCTAGCAACATCAGTTTCAAACTTTAATCTGGCAGATGAGCTTTCTTTGAGCTAACCTTTGAATCTCAGGAAACATCTTAGTGATAAGTATATATCTTATTTGCTTTGTATTTCTTTGCCTCTGACTCTCAGGAAACAGCTTAGTGATATGTATTTTATTTGCTTTGTATTTCTTTGCTTATGACTCCCTTCCCTAAATATATATATATATTTTATTGTTCAAGATTAAGTAATGAAATCCTCTTGCTTATTATTTTTTTTTCTGTAACTGCTGTAATGTGTGCCTTTGAATATTTAAGGGTAGGTAAGTAATATCCCCCCACTAGGCTTGGAAAAAATCCATTTCTTGTAGCATTGATTTTTTTTTTTTTTTTTTTTTGTTACAACCCTTAAATGTGCACTTGATGATACTCATGACTAATATAAAAGGCAAGGAATTGTTTTATTTTGTGTGTGAATATCAGAGCATCTAAATATTATTGGTAATTACCCTAGATGGTAGTATTCTAAAATATACTAGCAGAAATAATTTCCATATGTTATCATTGTATACCAATTACTGCACAAACAAACTAGGTCGCCTATCATTAATGATTGTTTAGTGAGTTTTTATGGGAACAGTTACAGCACTGTAGTGAATGCATATAATATGTGGTTTTAGAGTAATTGCATTTTGTGGTACTTATTTTACATTTACATTTTCCTTGTGAAATAACAAATATTAGTACAGTTCCATAGCATTTTTGAATTTTTTTAACCTGAAAATCTGTGTCCTCCCCCTCCCTTACTATGGGAATTAGAATCTTTGAGGTCAAAGTATGGGGATCTTGAGGCAGTCTATCCCAAACTGTGCAGTTTTGGTATGAGGCAAATTTTGTGCTATGAACTTACATACATGTACACCATGTTCAGGTATCCCCCCCCTCACTCAGGAACCATTGCTTTTATTTTCCAGCTAAATGAACTTTGTTTTGCCATGGACTTTTTTCCCCCCATGTCTGGCGAGGAGTACCAATTTGAAGGTTCTCGCAGTCAGGTGCATAACACGCAGGGGGTGGGGTGTAAAATTTATAAGGTACTATCAAAAGTCCTTCACTCTGGGCCTTAAGAAAAAGCTACTAGTAAGCTTGAAGAAAGATCTCTCTCAGAGGAGCAAGACAAAACACCCAAGTCAAATGCACGTGGTCTAACAGAAAGAGGAGTTGTACCCATCTGTGCATGGAAACTTAATGAATTGAAAGCATGTTTGAAAAGAGACAGTCTATTTTTTCCCACTAAAAATAAAAGGTCAGACTGTTTGGATAAAAACCTAGTGACATTTACCTCCCCCCCCCATTAAAGCAGGGTGGCAAGACTATAGGCCACTTCAGAAATTTTAACTCAGAGATCTTAACTAAAAAAATGCATTTAGAAACTGCAAACAACTGAAAGAATCATGAAAAGGTGCATGCTTGGTGTAATCAGGAATGATAGGAAGAGGAACTCATGGATCAGGAAACAAACAAGAGTTGATGCCATCACTATCAAGGTAAAATCTCTGAAATGGTAATGGGCTGAATATATTGCTAGAACTAACTACCATTGGACAACTGAATACTAAACTGGATTCCAAAGGAAAGAAAAAGACCCACAAGAAGACTACACAGTAAACGGGTGAATGGAATTTGAAAGCATACCAGAATGACATGGAACAGACTGGTCCAAGGCAGAAAATTGTGGAAGAGACCTTCATACAGCAGTGGGTTGATAATGATTGTTGATGCGATTACATATATATTTTATTTAGTGTCTGAAACATAGCTGTCTATAACATGCAGCAATTCGGTGTAGCAGGGTATTGTTTTGTGTGTATGTGTTTCTGATACCACAGTTTATTTGTATAAACTCTAATGACTGGTAGCTTCGGCTGTTCCTTTCTTTCCTTTTTCCCTTGTAAATGCCAGTGTGACCACTATCTCACAGTGTACGAGCAGTCCGAAGTAAATTCACATCTTTAAGGTTGCATGATAAGCTCCATATTTTCTCTCTCTGGGTAATGTTTTTTTAACATAACAGTAGTATAACAATTTATTCATTTTTTTTTAATTTAACGACCATTGCAAGCAACTTTATAGGCAATATGCAGTTGTAGTCCCTAATTTAGGGCCACTGGTTTCAAGGAGGAAGAGAGCCAGTGCTGTAAGACAAACACATCACCGATGCCACATATGGGATTTGAACCTCGTCCCATCTCAAGCTAAATGGTCAGAAGCCGGCGCTCAGATAACTGTGCCATATGGGTGGCAGAAGCATGGTTTTTGAAGCACAGTTAATTTCACAGTTATTTCCACTGCCAACAGGATCATGTCATCAGCTTTGGCAGAGAGCAAAAGTTAGTTGCAGAGTATATGTTGTCCCGGATGTACGAAGTTTGCATGAAATTCAAACTGAGTATAAATAAAGGAAAAACAAAAGTTATAGTTTTTGAGTGGGGAAGTGTTAGTAATGAATGCAAGATAAGATTAAATGGCACAAAGACTGACCAGGTGAATAGGTTTGTACATTTAGGGAGCATGTTTGACAGAGAAAACAAATTAGATGGCAAGATTAGGCAGTGCGTGAATTCTTCTTTGAGTCATAGCTGGCTTAAGAGGATTTTACAGGAATGATGGGTTCTCAAGAGGGTCTTGAATGAAGTATATGAAAGTGTAATTGTTCCTACTCTGATGTATGGCAGTGAAACTTGGATACTGCAGAAAAGACATAGGAGTCATCTGTGTGCTGGAGAGATGCGTTACTCGGGGAAGGGGGTTGTGACAAGACACGTTCTGATCATGTGAGGAATGAAGATGTGTTGTAGATGTGTAATATGAGACAAAGTGTTGTAAGTAAGGTGGAGACAAATATTTTTAGATGGTTTGGCCATGTTGAAAGAATGAGTAATGACATGCTTCCTAGAGAATTTCTTCATCCCCAGTGGCAGGAAAGAAAGGTAGAGGATGGCCAAGGAAATCATGGCAGGATCAGATTCAGGAATGTCTGGATGATAAAATGATTATAAGCATGAAGTACAAAAGGTCTTGTGTGAGACATGTGATGGATGTCAGTGAAGCTTGATCTGTGTGTCACGATCGCTGTAAATGGAGATGTTTGATACACTAATAGTAACAAAAATCTATTTCCTTCAGTTAAACGTCAATCAGGCAGATGGACTTTCTTCGAGGAGCTAACCTCTGAATCTCAGAAAACAGCTTAATGATATGCATGTACACTGAAGAGCAATTGAATTAGAGACAGCTGGCGTTATGCAAATGTGGCGCTGTGGGCGGCCCTGTAAACGAAAACGACACGACGTATGCAGCGATCCGACAATATAAGGAGTGATGCGACGGGAATCAGTAAGAGTCAGACGCAGTATGGGTAAGACGAAGGATCTAAGCGCATTTGATCGTGGGCAAATTGTCGGGGCCCGACGAATGGGTCACTCCGTCTCGGAAGTCATGCAGGCACTGGGATTTTCACGTAGCCACTGTGTCACGGGTGTACCGTGAGTCCATCAAATCCGGTAAAACCATCCCTACAAGGGCCAACTGCCGTGGACAACAGCGTGTGGATGAGCAGGGTCATCATCGGCTGGCTTGCATTGTAACAGTGGATAGACGGGCCACAGTGCAAGAAATCACTCGGCAATTTAACACTGGTGCACAAAAACGCGTAAGCAGCCACACCATCCAGAACCATCTCCTCGCTTTGGGGTACAGAAGCCATCGTTCCACAAGGGTACCGCTGCTGACCATACATCACAAGTGTGCAAAGATTAGCACGAGCGCGGGAACATTGCCACTGGATCCTAGACATGTGGGAAAATGTTGCCTGGACTGATGAGTCGAGATTCACGTTGGTACATGCGAATGGCAGGATAAGAGTACGGCACAAACCCCATAAAGCGATGGATCCTTCTTGCCAGCAGGGTACTCTTCAAACTGGTGGGGGTGGCATTCTCGCCTGGGGACTGTTTACGTGGACAGAAATGGGACCCCTGGTACGTATGACATCGCCCCTCATAGGTCAACGTTACCGGGATATCTTGGACGACCACTTGCTCCCGTTTGTGCATCTTCAACATCCCACTGGGGACCTCATCCTGCAACAACAATGCAGCTCCCGAATTGTATCCGAATGGTTGAATGAACACACCACCAACATGACCTCGCTTCCTTGGCCAGCTAGGTCACCTGACCTCAATCCCATCGAGCACGTCTGGGATGCCACCAAGAGAGATGTTCGAGGCTCTGACCCCCTCCATCAAATCTTTGTGAGCTGTGGGAGCTTGTTCAAGGGTCATGGATCCATATGGCTTCCCAACGCTTCCGGTGTCTTGTAGAGTTCATGCCGAGACGAATCGCTGCCGTCATCAAGGTGAAAGGTGGTGCTACACGTTACTAGACAGGTATCTCTAATTCAATTGCTCTTCAGTGTATGTACCAGATGTCCCAAAAGATTTCTACCAAGTTTAAATGGAGATAACACCACAATGGCTGCTGAGAATGTAAAGAAAATTTTTAACATTGTACTCAGAGATAGTTGGAATTTGTCAATACACCAGTTTTTCCCATTTTTTTTTTTTTTTTGCAGGAGTTCAGAAAATGGCAACATACACCACAGGGCAGCATATCTTCATCGTAAAAGAGTATTATTAATCATCAGAGAGTCTGGAAAAGGTGAGGGCATTCCAGAAGAAGTTCAGCATCAGACCAGACAGACACACCATAAGGAAAATCATCAAATTTCACACAACGGGGTTTGGATGATTAAACCAATAGTGGCAGGCCCCCCACATCAAAGATGGAAACGAAAATTGGAAGGGCACAAGAAACATTTGACAGAAGCCTACAAAAGTCTTTCCGATGGGCTGTGCAATGGTTGGTGCTGACATGCAATAGTATTCATCACATTTTCACAACAGATCTGCATCTGTTCCCATACGAGGTCCAGACACAACAGCCTCTAACAGCAAGGAATACAAGTACAAGGCTGGCATTTGCTAAGACAATACTAAACAGAATTGAGACACTACATGTCAACATAGGGCTCATCTGGTTTTGGGATGCTCATTTCCACCTTGATGGCTTTGTCTATAAACAGAATTGGCAGTTTTGGGGGTCAACAAACCCACTTCTTGCTATTGCTGCAACTCTTCACCCACAGCGTGTGACTGTGGGCTGTGCATTATCACAATGTGGAATCTTTGGGCCCATCTTCATCAACGAAACTGTAACATCCGTGAGATATCGAACAGTGTTGGAAATGACTTTCACTCCATGTCTGTAGGATTTCACCGGCAGTGACCGGCAAGATCACTTTTCCATGCAAGATGGTGCATATCTGCATCGTACATTAGTGGTATTTGCACTACTGCATGAACATTTCGGAGAATGTGTCATTGCCTTGGACTATCGCAAACACTGTGGCACCAGAGTGGATTGGCCACCCTATTCTCTGGATCTTCATCTATGTGATTATTTCTTATGGGCTTATTTTAAAGACCAGGTGTACTGGTTCAACCCACAGACGTTGTAGGAGCTCCAAACAGCTACTGAACATGAAATCTGTGCCATTTCCACTGACCTCATGGATCGTGTGGTTTCCAATTTTGTACTATGGGTAAGTAATGTCATTGCAGTTGAAGGAAGGCACATTGAACATGTTATCATGTAAATTCCTGGCATTAAAGATTGCTACACACTCAGATTCCTCTTTCTGGTCTTCTTTATTCCCCAGTCATACCACTTTACTCTTGATGGTTAGATTTTGGGACACCTTATATGTATATAATGTATATGTTGTTAATTTCACAAAGTATTTTCAACAGTTACTGTGAATATTAAAGATATTTAAACTTGGGTAACTTAATAAAATTCAGTTTCTTTTTCTTTTAAGCATAACAAAGGTCCATCCTAGCTGAGATTTCAGGGGTAACCTAGCATACACAGTCGTATCAGAATAATACGACCACCTACCTAATAATGGGAATAACCACCCTTGCCCCAGATGACAGCAGCGAGACGGCGTGGCATGGACACAATGAGGCTCTGGAAGGTTGCCTGAGGCGCACGCACCCATTTGGACTGCAGCAGAGCACGAAGATGATGTGGTTGTGGGTCGGCACATTGAACCTGGCAATCTAAATAGTCCCACAAGTGCTCTATGGGATTGAGGTTGGGAGATTTTGCCGGCCAAGAGAAAACAGAGACATCGCTGTTGTGTTCCTGGAACCAGTTACGCACCCCTTAGTGACGTGAAATGGTGCATTGTCCTGTTGGTACACACCATCACCACCAGGGTAAATGTCCAACATGAAGGGATGCATGTGGTCAGTGAGAGTGGACAGGTAGCCATTGGCATTCAGGGACTCATCCAGTGGTACCAGCGATTCCAGGTCATGCAAGAAAAACATCCCCCAAACAGGCACACTTCCATTGCTGGCCTATACTTGACCGACAAGCGTGTCCGGGTGTTGGTTCTTGTGAGTCTGACACCATATCTACCACAGCCTGTCACTTCTGTGGAGTAGAAACCTTGATTAGTCTGTAAAGGCAAACTTTTCCCGCTCTTCCACTGTTCAATGATAGTAGTCCCATGCGAACTGCAGGTTTCATTGCTGATGGACCTGGGTTAACATGGACGCCTTTACGCAGAGTCTACTCCAGAGACCGATGTGTAACAGGGTTCACTCTACTGTTATCAGGGACATGTACCTCGGTGCCCCACTGTTCATTTGCATGGTCAATTGCAGCACTGTTGTGCATCGATTGCTCTTTACCAGTCGACGGAGGCGACGCTCTCCTCTGAGGTTGATGGCCTTTGGGGCTCGACAGTTATGACATTGGGAGGTACTCGGTGTGCCAGCGGTTCATTCTTGGTACACCCTTACTACAGCACCTCGCAAACAGCCCATAAAGACTGCTGTTTCTGAGATGCTTTCACCCTTGGTGAGGTAGCTAATGATTCCTTTTGGAAAGTCCATCACATTACTACCTCTGCCCATTGTGCTCATGTTATGCACTATGGCTCATCTGTCCTGGCCGGCCACTTATATCTTCATGTGGTCGACCTTATCAAATGCACTCTGTGACGTGCCTGGGCAAGTACACTGTGATTCTGGGGGTGGTCATATTATTCTGATATGACTACGTAAAGAAGAGCATTGAGTTAGTCCACTGACATACCTTTTATTTCATATGTGACAGTATACACACCTATGCATATTTGATATGCCATAAATTTCCTCATAATGTTATGAATCATACTTAGTCATGCTTACATATTAAGTAAGGTGATACCTGGTGTTGTATACTGAACTGTTAGAATCTATGCTGATTCACCCTGTTGAAATTCGACTTTGTTAGGTGACAAATGGAGTGATTACGTCTTTTCTGTTAAGCGGTCATAGACCCACTGACAAAAATAACATAGGTGCTTCTTTGGGGTCCAAGCACCCATACAGTCACTGGCCAAAATATATCCCCCCCTCCTTCCCAAAATAAAACTGAGATTTGCCATTTTTGAATTTTAAATAGGATAACATTCTAACATTTTCTTCTTTTCTGTACTTCTATATACAAAACAATTTATTATGATGAGAGCATATGTTCCAAACAAAGTTTACATTTAAGTATCTGGATATCCATCTGGGATAGGTAAGTAAGAAGTTATGTATTTCACACAATTCAGAACATAAACTACCATGAAAAGAACACAAATTACTAGTGCATACGAAACACTTCCAAAATCCAGTTTCAGAAATATACATTAAGACTGATGAAGGGAGAGATGGAAATTGATCAAAAAACTGAACTTGATATTAATCAAAAACTGGACTTGATCAAAAAACTGAATTTCAGAAGTAAACTGCACACACATGCATACACACAGAGATGCATGCAAATTGAATGTAGTGGCATGTGTCAACTACATGTCTTTCAAGGGACCAAAATGAAAACACATATAAAACTGTAAAAGGTGCATAAGAAAAATGTAGAGCTTGATTAATTATATATCCATTCTGAAATTAAAAACCTATTGCTGATTAAGTTGTATCCTAACTGGTGCATAATTGATGTTCCATTGTAGAGAGAGAGAGTGAGTGAGTGAGTGAGTGAGTGAGTGAGTGTGAGTGAGTGTGTGTGTGTGTGTGTGTGTGTGTGTGTAGAACTCAAGCACAAATTGGATTTCTGAAAAGTCAGGGTCTATGGATATCACACAGAATCTGATATTTTTATATCAATTCTGAAAGTCAAAGCACTCACGTTGTCATATCACTCAACAGTGCCATGACTCTTAAATTTTTTCTTTATTATCATTTGAAATGTGGGCTGCTAATGTTTGGTTAAATTGGCACAATAAAATTTACTTCAAGAATCTTTTTTTTCTTAATTGGTTAGATTTCAAAATCAATACAGAATCAACACAGTCTTTTCATAGTAGATTAGGCATAAAAGGTCTAAATGCAGTGCACATTAAATCATGCCAAGAAATAAGTATGTGGAAAACAAACTAAATAGAGATTTTAGCAAAAGTTTTTTTCTTCTGCCTATAGATCCTGTTCATCATGTTTTTTAATTATTACATGCTGCATAACTATTCGAGAATAGACATCCTACACCAATAAGGATACTTTTGATCAGATAGTGGACTAATACACTATCTGATCAAAAGCATCCGTCACTTGCATATGCACAAACTCCCTGTAATAGGAAAGGAATTAATATCAAATTAATTCATCCTTTACCATTAACACAGCCTCCACTTTGCTGGGAAGGCTTTCCACTAGATTATGGTACCTTGCTGCTGGAATTGCATTCCATTCTGCCACAAGTGCATTTATTAAGGTCGGTTACTGATGTTGGGCAGTCCAGCCTGGCTCACAGTCGGTTTTTCAATTAATTCCAAAGATGTTCCATGGGGTTGAGATCGGGGCACTGTGCTGGCCAGTCAAGTTCTTCCACACCTATTTCATCAAACCATTCCCACACAAACTTCACTTTGTGGAAGTGGGCACTGCCATGTTAGTATAGGAAAGGGCCTTTAGTGAACTGTTGCCATAATGTTGGGAGCAGGAACTGTCAAGAATGTCGTTATAAGCTGTAGTGTTAAGATTCCAGAGCACTGGAACTAAGGGGCCAAGCCCAAACCAGGTAAAGCACCGGCAGAGCACTGGAACTAAGGGGCCAAGCCCAAACCAGGTAAAGCACCGGCAGAGCACGATGCCTCCTCCACAAAACCTCTCCGTTCATACAACACAGTCTGGCAGGTAGCATTCACCTAGCATCCTCCACACCCAGAGTCACCTGTCAGACTGCCAGGTGGACTCATTTCCCTGCTCCAGCATCCACTCCAGCCAATACCTGGTGTTGATCTTGCTGATGTTAGGCTTGTGTGTGGTTGCTTGGCCACAGAAATCCATTTCCTTTAGCCCTTGACGAACTGCAATGATGCTGGCATTGCTTCCAGAAGCTTTTTGGAACTTGGTGGTGAGTGCTGCAACAGAGGGCAAGCCATTTTAATGCACCGCAGGCTTCAGCACTCTGCGGTCCCACTCTGCCAGTTTATGAGGCCTACCAATCCGCGATTGCACTGTTGTAGCTCTTAGGTATTTCCACTTCACAATAACATCACTTACATTTGATTGGGGGGGGAGTTGCAGCAAAGCAGAAATTTTCTGAACTTACTTGTTGCTAAGATGGCATTCTATGACCATGTCACATTGACAGTCACTGAGCTACAACCAAAGGTAAGATATATGTAAGATAATTACAACCAAACGTAAGATATTAGTCTCCTCTGTCTGTGTGTGTGTGTGTGTGTGTGTGTGTGTGAGATGGTTTTTTTTTATACTGCATTTTTAGACATAATCTCACATATTATTGGTGTAGGATGTTTATCTTTGAATAGTTACTCAGTATACACATGTATGATAGTTAAACAAGAAAGATGACACTGAATTTTCGGATGTAATAAGCACGTTTTTGAATCCGTTCTGATGTGAATTAAATTTATCAAAGCTATTCAAAGTCAATGGATCCTGTTTGGAAAACAGTCAACTGGTTCCACCAACAATCGATAAAACATCCAGAAATAGAAACATCTACTTAGTTCCACCAGCGGGTAAAAAGCATGTTATGAAAATTAACAAATGGAGAACGAAAAGTTTCTCATACTACAAGGAAGGTACCAGAGACAAAGAGATTTTCAAATCTAACAGTTAAAAGGAGAAATATAGAAAGCCCCCAAGCAGAAAGTCTATGTGTTACTTGAAAAATTTGAAGTCTACATCTGCTAGCGAAAAAAATTTGCATAATGGAAAATTTGAAAATAGGTGAAAATTATTCTTCATGGAAAAAGTGTTCGACCTTAATGCAGCTAGTGGGAAATCTTTGCATTACTAAAACAGAATACTGCTCCACATCTCTGTTGTAACAAATGGCATACAGTGAAGAAATTTCTCAATAGCATTTTTAGAAGCAGCGATACAGCTGCAAACTGAAGTACACGAACACCACCTGCCACCAGAACTGTGAACTACCACCTACCAACAGAACTGTGAACTACAAAATTCTACATATATTAGCCTTAAGTGTTCTACAAGATAAATGGCATTCGGTGTTGAGAGAATTTTTTAAATCGCACATGTAAAAGCAGTGATATTCAGAAAAACAGAATAAGCATGTGCTCCCCTAGCGGCAAAATTGCGCACTATTTTGGAAAGAAAATACACACACAGTTTGCATAGTTAATAGTATCTAACCGAAGAAAAAAGTTTTTCAATCGGGTTTTTAGTCCCGCTGATATTGCTCTAAAGAGAAACGTGAACGCAACACTCTGGTGGCAGACTTGTGTGCTAAGAAAAATTTGAAATTATATGAGAAACATTTCCCCATGGAAACGCTCTCCAACAAAGAAATAAGTTTTCAAATCAGACTCTTAGAAGCAGAGATATCGACAAAAGATATGCGTTTACGCCCCCTGGTGTAAAAATCATGCATTATTTTAAGAAGAAAATATTTTAAAAAGGTTTTTCGATGTGAGCGGTATCGGTCAACGAAAGAATTTTTTCAGTCGAGTTTTCAGGAGCTCAGATTTTGCTACAAATACATGAGATGCAGAAATTAACACTTACACCCTGTGATGGCCAAACCATTCTTTATCAAATATTAGAAATTCTTCCTATCAGCAGCTGTATCTGGTGCAGAAAGAATTTTAGAAGAAGAGATATCGGAGAAAACACAATTTGCCTTAACACCCCCTAGCGGATAGTCTATACGTTACTTGAAAAATTTGAAATTATATGAGAGCATTTTACACAGGAAACGCTATCTAACAAAGAAGGAATTTTTCAAATCCAACTCTTAGGAGCAGAGATATTGATAGAAAAAGGATATATATCTCTATGCCCCTTGGTGGAGAAACCATGCATTATTTTAAGAAAAAAATTATTTTCAAATGTTTATTGACGTGAGCGGTATCAGTCCACGAAATATTTTCTCAATCGAGCTTTTAGAAGCTCAGATTTTGTTGAAAATACCTTATATGAAGCAGAAATGAAGGCTTATGCCCCCTGGAGGCCAAACCATATTTTATAAAAAAAATTAGAAATTACAATCAAAACATTTCCCATTGGGAGCTGTATCCGGTGCAGGAAGAATTTTTGAAATCTGAGTTTTAGAAGCAGAGATATCAGGGAAAGCGCAATTTACCTTTACTCCCCCTAGCGGAAAGTCAATGAATTACTTGAAAATTTCGAAATCATATGAAAAACATATCGCACCAGAAACTCTATCCAACAAAGAAGAAATTTTTCAAATCCGACTTTTAGAAGCAGAGATATTACAAAAAATAAGATATACATCTACACCCCTGGCGGAGAAACAATGCATTATTTTAAGAAGAAAATATTTCGAAAAGGTTTGTTGATGACGTGAGTAGTATCAGTCCAGGAAAGAATTTTTTTCAATCAAGATTTTAGAAGCTCATATTCTGCTGCAAATACATCAGAAGCAGAAATTAACACTTACGCACCCTGGTGGTCAAACTGTTTTATATCAGAAATTATATGCAAAGTATTTCCCACCAGGAGCTGTATCCTCTGCAGAAATAATTTTTCATATCGGAGTTTTAGAAGCAGAGATATTGGGGAAAACACAATTTATTTTTACGCACCCTGTTGCATTTGGCGGCTTGCCGAGTAAGCTGGATGGAAACATTTCGCAATAACAGCTGGAGTTGTTGATCTTGCGTTTTAACACAACTGACCGCAAGAGGGAGACAGCGGAGAGAAAAAAAGAAAAAAGGAGTTTGTATGTTTTGTTGTTGGGGCTTCGTGGGAAAGAAAGGGGATTATGGCGATGATTTTGTAAAACTTCGGTGTGTATTGTGATAAGACCAAAAGTGCGTATCTTAGTGCTGTATTAAATAAACGGGATTTTTGTGAACTTACAGTGCTTGATTATCTCGGAATACATAACAGTTCTTCGACGGTTTTAAGGTGGCAGATTTCTTCTTTGGATAACTACTTGCAGCGGCCTGAACGAGATACGTACGTACAGGTTTATCGTTTTGAAATCTTGCCTTTCGTCATAAAATGGTGTCCGCGACAGGACACGCTGAGTAGAGATTAGTTAAGAAGATGTACTGTTATGATTAGGAATATCTAGTACCCGCAGGAAAGTTGCTTTGAAAATCCGAGATATTGAATGTTGGTTGTTTCATTATAAGTACGATATTCCTGGAACATTATTTTGAGATTCTGGGTAGAACAGTTTCGGTTTCAACATGGAACAGCTTACACGGAAGAGAGGCCATTTAAGAACAAGTTTCACTAAGGTAGCAAATAATTTAGACGAACATTTAAAGGCAGAAAGTTTAGATTTGGATAACATCACAGCTTTATTAGCAGAATTGGAAAAGAAATGGGATGAAGTTAGTGTACTAGATAGGCAAATTTTAGAAAGCTTAGAAACAGGAGATACAGCAGATAATGAGGAATATGAACAGGAAATCGAAGTTGCGGAATCGTATAGTGATCGACTCATATTTTTGAGGACGAAGGTAAATCGTATTAGTCACTCTGAAGATAGTGATACTACTTCCAATAGAGCTGAAGGTGTTTTTTCAAAACGGAAGTTTGAGCTACCTAAGATAGAACTAAAGAAATTCACCGGAGATGTTAAAGAATGGTTAGGCGTTTTGGGGACAGTTCAGGAAGATACATGAAGATGAGGAAATTGTTCCTGAAGACAAGTATCAGTATTTACTACAAGCTACCAGGACTGGATCCAAAGCTAGAGATATTGTAGAAAGTTTTCCCCTAGTTCTGAAAAATTATTATAAGGCTATCGAATATTTGAAAGAACGTTTTGGAAGGAAGGATGTTTTGGTTGAAGTTTATGTAAAAGAGTTACTGTGTTTAGTGATGACAAATTCCAATAATCCCTCAGGTAGGATTTCAATATTGAAGCTTTATGATAGAATTGAAACCCATTTGAGAGCATTAGAAAGTTTAAAAGTAACGACTGACAAATATGCAGCCATGCTCTATCCACTTGTGGAGGCGTGTTTGCCCGCGTACATTTTAAGAATATGGGAACGAAATTTAGCATCTAAGGATCAAAGAGAAATTAATAAATTAGAACAATTGATAAAATTTCTAAGAAAGGAAGTAGAAGGGGAAGAAAGGATAGCAATGGTGAAACAAGGTTTCAATAGTGAAACCCAAAGTAAAATTAAATTTATTCCAAAGCCAAGAGCTGGCACACAGAATGTGATTCCCACTGCGGCAGGATTGTTAAATAACGAGGCAACAAAGACAAAATCCGGAAGGGATGACTGTTGTATTTTTTGTGAAGATCATCATAAATCTGCCAGTTGTAGAACTGCAAAAATCATGCTGTTAGAACAGAAGCAGCAAATTGTATCTAGAAAAGGAGGATGCTTCGCCTGTTTGATTCCAGGGCATCGTGCGAAATTTGGTAGAAGATTTGTAAAATGCACTAAATGTTTTAGAAAACATTATGTAGTGATGTGCCCAAATGGAGATGATGATAAACAGGGGAAAAGGGAGGTGCAAAAAGCAGATGTAACTGACAAGGGACAGTCACTTGCAAACCAAACTTGTACTCCAGAAGTGTTGCTGCAGACTTTAATCGTGCGAATACATGGCAATAGGAAAACCCAACTAATTTGTGCTCTTATTGATTTGGGATCACAGAAATCTTACATTAAAATAGGAATTGTTTCAAAGATGGGATACGAGGCAATGGGTGTGGAGAAGATGAAACATGGACTTTTTGGAGGTGCTGAAGTAGTCGAAGAGCATCGAAAATTTCGAGTAGTAGTCAGTAATTTGCAAGGAACTTATAAATGCAATTTTGAGGTGTATGATCAAAAACAGATTTGTACTGCAGTAGCAAGTTTAAAAGGAGGATCATGGATAAATGAGCTTAAATGACAAGGTATTGTCCTGAATGATTATGCAACCGAAGGCCATACCTTGAACAGATCCTCCCAAATACAGCTTTTAATAGGAGCGGACGTAGCAAGAAAGCTCCTAACTGGAGGGATGAGACAATTGAAAATTGGGCTGACTGCTATCGAAACTCATCTGGGTTGAACTGTTATGGGGAAATTATCCGAGGATTCTAGCTCTTGTGAAGATACTTCCTTTGTTTTGTCACTGTTTATAACAGAGAACGAAATAGCTGATCTCTGGAAATTGGAGAACATCAGGATTACAGATCCTCCTGAAAGTGTGTTAAAACAGGATATTCAAAGGGCCACATTAAATAAATTCAAAGAAACCATAAAACAAGAAGATGATGGTAGATATGTAGTTTCATTGCCCTGGTTAGACACGGATACACCAGTTTCAAACTGTCAAGAACTTGCAAGAAGGAGGCTGAATAAATTGAAAAAGAGTGATTTTTTGGATTTGTATCAGGAGTTTTTTGATGATTGGCTTCAGCAGGGTATAATTGAAGAAGTTTCTCCGGAGGAAGAAGGAGTTGGGTTTTATTTACCTCACCACCCGGTGATAAAGGAATCGACTAACACGAAATTAGACCACTATTTGAAAAATCATGTATCTCTAAATTCTTGCCTAGAGAAAGGACCTAATATGTTAGAGCTAATACCTACAATACTTACACGCTTTCGTATGAAGAGATGGGGTATGACAGCAGACATACGTCAAGCTTTTCTTCAAATAAGTTCAAATGTGCAGGATCGAGATTTTTTGAGGTTTTATTGGGCAAGAGATGGGGATCTGGATCAGATGAAGATCTACAGGCATTGCAGAGTACCATTTGGAGTTACGTCTAGTCCATTTTTATTAAGTGCAACTATAGCGCATCACTTGGAAAATGTACAGGAAGATTTTCGTGAAACAGCAAACCGACTGGGAGAATTTACGTGGATACTTACGTGGATAATTGTGTGATCAGTTTGGATAGCTTGGTTGAAGTTGAGAAATTTTAGAAGGAAGCACGAGTGATAATGACTGAGGCGAAATTTGAGCTTCCAGATTGGAGATGCACTGAAATTGACGAAGAAGAGCAAGTCGTTGAATTACCGGGATTTGAATTATCAGAATTTTCGCAGAACACTGACCAGTGAGGTTCTAGAAGCTGTATTCCAGTTTTGGGATTGATGTGGAACGTGAGACAAGATACACTGAGTTGTAATGTACATGACTTTCCCGTATGTAAAGGAGATATAGTGACGAAGCGAGTGGTTTTGTCTCAGACTCAGATGATTTTCGATCCGTTAGGGTTTGCTTCTCCTTTAACACTGCTGCCTAAGTTACTATTACAAGAATGCTGTAGCTTGAAGCTCACCTGGGATGAAGTACCACCTAGTATACCAAGAAAATTCAACCGATGACAAGGGCAAATTATTGAGCTGAAGCATGTTAAGTTTCCTCGTTGGGTATCCAGAGATTTCCTTGTGAAAAGACCTGAATACTGGAGTCTGCATGTTTTTTGTGACGCCAGCAAAACGGCTTATGCTACCTGCATATTTCTACGGGAAGATACTAATGAAGGTTCATGTTGCCAATTCATACGGGCGAAATCGAGAGTGGCACCATTGAAGATTATATCTATACCGCGTCTCGAACTGTTGGCATGCCTTATAGGGGCTAGATTGGCTGCGGCTGTAAGAAGAGTTATGAACCTACCGAATACTGCTATGTTTTTCTGGACGGATTCAAGTAATGCTCTTAGTTGGATCAAACGGAACGAGGTGTGGGCCACTTTTGTAGGAAATCGCGTCAACGAAATATGAAAACTGAGCAGCCCAAACGACTGGCATCACGTTCCAGGCGACCTGAACCCTGCAGATGTGGCCTCAAGAGGATGCAATGTACAGAATTTGACTGCAACTGATTGGTGGAAGAATTCGAAAAGGAAATCATCGATTCCGAATCTTTCACTATGTGATGAAGAAATATAGCCGGATGAAGCTGTGCTAGCTAAATGAGAAAAAGAGAAGAGCAGTCGTAACAGCTTTGAATGCTGAGAACAAAGTAATCTTGTTGTTTGAGAGATTTTCTTCATTAACAAAAACAGCAAGAGTAATTGCTTTGATGAAACGTTTCTGTAGAAATTCTAGACAACAAGGACACGAACGTTTGGCTGGAGAACTTACTTCCGAGGAATATAACGAAGCGGAAGAAATCCTATGAAAGGCAGTGCAGAAAGAAAGTTTTGGCACCTATATAAATAAAGACATAGTTTCTTTTGCAGCCTTTTATGGATGAGAGAGGATTAATTAGAACAAGATCTAGGATTTCAGAAAGGAGACAAGATAGTCTGAATTTTAGATTTCCCTTGATTCTTCCTTTCAATCATCCGATTACAAAGTTGCTTATAAGAGACAAACATAAGCAAAATTGCCATGCTAGAGTTCAAATTTTGATGTCGATACTGAGAGAAGACTTCTGGATCTTAAGATGTAGACGTGCAATACATCGAGAGATCACAAACTGTAAAAGATGTAAACGTTTCAATGCAGATAATTTCCAAGTTTCAGCAGCACCATTGCCAGAGGAAAGAGTGCAAGATTGTGCAGTGTTTCAAATCACAGGTGTTGACCTCGCTGGCCCGTTGTTTATTCGAGGAAATAAGAAAGCTTGGATAGTACTGTATACTTGTGCGGTCTACAGGGCTGTGCATTTGGAAGTTATCACATCCTTATCGACCGAGGCATGGATAGAAAATCTAAGAAGATTTATTGCAAGGCGAGGAAGACCCGAAGTGATATATTCGGACAATGGAAGCAATTTCACAGGAACTGAGAATTTGTTCAGGAAAATAAATTGGGAAGAAGTACATAAGAGAACAACAATTAACAAGATAAAGTGGAAATTCAACCCTCCCACTGCTCCATGGTGGGCAGGATTTTGGGAAAGGCTAATTAGGATAACGAAAGACTTGTTATAAAGAATTCTTGGTAAAACCATCCTAAGTTATGAAGAACTAAGCACTGTTTTGTGTGAAATTGAGAATGTCGTAAACTCCCGGCCTTTGACATATATTTCGGAAGATATAAACGACTTAATTCCTCTGACTCCGAATATGTTTCTGAGAGACAATGTAGGAGGTTCTACAGCTGATCTTGATTATGCTGAACAAGTGGAGTTCAATAAGCAGTGGCAATATCGACTAAAACTGAAAGAAGATCTTAAGAAAAGATTCAGAATAGAATACTTAGGACAACTTAAACATTCCAAAAAAAGTTGCCGAAATAAGGACACCATAAAAGTAGGACAGGTGGTTTTGCTAGGGAGTGATAAGAGCAAGCGAACGGAGTGGCCACTTGGTAAAATAGTGGAACTGTATCCAGGAAAGGATGGACAGGTACGGGTGGTCAAGGTGAAGACGAAGACAGGAGAAATGATCCGGCCCACACAGCGTCTCTTCCCAATGAAGGCCAGCGATGAGAAGGAAAGCCTACGGAAAAGAAGTGTGATTCCATCATTTAAACAGGAGCTCCCGAAGGGAACATCGTCGAGGATTTCTTCACGAGTCATGACAAGAAGTGGACGAGTGACAAATCGCCCACGAAACTCAGTTTGTGATTTTGTTGAGTACAATTAGTGATACTCAAAGTGGGGAGGATGTTGCATTTGGTGGCTTGCCAAGTAAGCTGGATGGAAACATTTCGCAATAACAGCAGGAGTTGTTGATCTTGCGTTTTGACACGACTGACAGCAAGAGGGAGACAGCGGAGAGAAAAAAAGAAAAAAAGGAGTTTGTTTTTTTTGTTGTTGGGGCTTCGTGGGAAAGAATGGGGATTATGGCGGTGATTTTGTAAAACTTCGGTGTGTATTGTGATAAGACCAAAAGTGTGTATCTTAGTGCTGTATTAAATAAACGGGATTTTTTGTGAACTTACAGTGCTTGATTATCTTGGAATACATAACAGTTCTTCGACGGTTTTAAGGTGGAAGATTTCTTCTTTAGATAACTACTTGCAGCGGCCTGAACGAGATACGTAAGTACAGGTTTATCGTTTTGAAATCTTGTCTTTCGTAATACCCCCTAGCGGAAAATCTATGTGTATCTTGAAAAAGTGACTATAACTAAAATAATTTTAGCCATGAGTAGAATCAAAAGGTAAAAGAATTTTTTGAATTGGATGCTTAGAAGTAAATATATGGAATAAAATGTATTTTGAATTTGATATCATCTGCATTTACGCCCTCTAGCAGCAAAATTGTGCATCGCAAAAAATAAACAAAATGAAAAGTCATCATTCACACATTTCAAGCTTCCTAATGCAAAAAGTATTTTTCAAATCGGACAATTAGTTGCAGAGATATCGTGCCTACAGACGGATGGACAAACCGATAACATAAGCACGATCTTTTTTTTTAACAAAAAAAAAAAAAACATGTTAAAAATGTGATGAACAGAATCTTTACAGGTTGAAGCAGAAAACTTTTGCTAAAAACTCAATTTACTCTTTTCATACTTTAACTAATGTCTCTCAGCAAAATTATTTTGTGTTGTGCTGCATTCTGTTCAGCCAACAGTATGCATCTATCTACCTCAGCCCAGATTGAGTACAGGTAGCCCTCAATTTATGCCAGGAATGCATTGCCGGACGAACCAGCATAGTTGAAATTGGCATAAACTCAAGTGATTTTATAATGTAAATCAATGGGAAGTATGACATGGGTTCCAGGCACCCCAAACATTGACGAGGGCATGCTAATGACATTATATTCAAAGCTCTGAAATAACGTAAATAAAAACAACACAAACATATTAGCTCATAGTTTTCATCATATTCAATACATGAACAAAAAGCAAATTGACTGCATTTTATCTGGCTTTTACATCCTATCCTCCTTCCACTCCTTTCCATTCCAGGCACCCAAATGGGAAAACCCTCTTGAGGTATGAGGAGAAAGGGAACCAAAATAAACTTTCCTTACTTTTTTCCATGCAGAAGGAAAATGACTCACTGTGACAAGTAGTCCAAGAGCCAGACCAGGATTTATTTACCCGAAGAGTGCAAAAGCTTTGTGAATAGTTTTTGTTTATATATGACATAAGTGTCTCAGAAAAGTGAGTCTTATGATGTCATCAATATGGCTGTCGGCTATTACGTAGTTGCCACATTTAAATATGCATAACTTCTCACCCGTTTATGTCACAGAGATGATTTTTTTTTCTGAAATGTTTCAAATTTAATGACAAGTATTTTTTGTAATTACATATTTTTGTTTACTCCATTAGTTTTTGAGATAATTGCATTTGAATGTGTAAAATCAGTGTTCACATTGGCTATGTGTGACATTTAACCATGATTTACTCAAAAACTACACGATTTGAGAAAAAATACTCTGGAACAAAAAAGTTGCGTTTTTTAATGAGGATTCCGAAAATGTATAAAAACATGAGGTTTACCCCGACGCTTAGAGAATTATGAGTGATAACTCATTATAAGTCCACTTTCTCATCAATACAGCTCCCTCACTATTATGTAGTTGCCCCATTTAAATATGCAAACATTCTCATCCGTTTATGCTACAGAGATGTTTTTTACTGAAATGTATAAAATTTAAGGACAAATATTTTTTGTATTTACACATTTTTGTTAACTCTATTAGTTCTTGAGATCATTTCATTTGAACATGTGAAATCGGTGTTCACATTGGCTATGTGTGACATTTTACCATGATTTCCGACTTTCGAAAAAAATTTCCAGAACAAAAAAGTTGCATTTTTTAATGAGAATTTAGAAAATGTATAAAAACAAGATGTTTACTCCAACGCTTAGAGAATTATGAGTGATATCTCGTTAAACGTCCGCTTTCTCAAGATTGTATGACTTTAAAGTTTATCACACAGGGCTTTCAATTCAAAAGTATTCACCCTAAATATCTCTCGATTAGATGCACAGATCATGAGCACGTTTAACTGTGATTATTTCAAAAATTCAAGCAGAACGAGTATGATGAAATATTGAAAAACACTTTTTTTTTCGGTTGAATTACTTTTAACAAATGTTATTAAAATCGTCAGCAAAAATGTACAATTTGCAAAACATAATGTTCTGTGAGAAGGGTTAACAAATAAATTTTATTGGATGTCCTCTTTACTTTCATTGGATCTGCTATCATTCACTGTTAAAATCACTTTCCTCGTCTTCTTCTTCATTGTCCTCTTCTGTGGAGGTTTCAAGGTTTTCTGGGAGTGTTGGATCATTGCAGAGGCGGCGGAACCGCCGGGCCCGGTCAATAATTTTAGCCAAGAAATGTTTTTGGCATATGTGCGAATTTTTGTTGTGATGTGCCTTAGAAAGTTGCTCTAGGTAAGTGGTCAGGTGGTCCTAATCCTTAACAAAACTCCTTAGGCATTGCTTTTCTTCTGTTTGTTCCGGCAAGCGGGAAGGGAGGGAGTGCACCACGATTCGAAATTTCGGACCAGGTCAATGAACTTCACTTTCCGCCGCCCCTGGACCATTGTACTATTTTATGTGGTACCTACCAACTTCCAAGCAGGATGAGTATGACGAAATATCTGTGTTCAGCAGGATCAAGCCCGTCATCAGATTTTCTGCAATGGGCTCGTTTCCACAGCAATGCCACTGAATTGCTTCTTTTAATCTTTTGGATCAGAGTAAGTTTAGATGGTGGCAGCATTGTTGGATCAGTCCTTTTAACTTTGGAGAATGCCTTAGACTGGATCTTAGGTGTTGTTTTCTTCATAAACAGACTGTATCTTACTTCACTCACAGAGGAGTATCAAGGGTGACCGTACATGGCACAGACAAGAGAGAATGGTACGGATGTTAGAGGATACTCCATGAATTTTTTCACATCACATTTTTAGACAGCAGCCATATGAATTACTTTATCGAAAGCATCTAAAGTACACTTGGTTCCTTTTGTTCTGTTTCCTAGTTTCTTTTGTTCTGTTTTCAGTTTACTTCGTGCAACAGAAGATGCACAGTTAGCTACCAAATTTTGGGGTATTGGCTTTCAACATTTTTTGGATCTAGCAAGTACATTTTTTTAACTTTTCAGTAGCTTCTTGCACTTTAGAAGAAAATGAAAGAAGATTCAGTGTGACCTTCTCATTGATTGTCTGTCCAGTTGAAATGTTCCTTAGAGGTGCTTGAGGATCCAAGTCTCGCAATGGGTTTCGAAAACCATTTAAGGTTGAAATGATTTTTTTCAATATCTCTGCAATCTTTTTCAATGCATCCTTTTTGCAAATCATGCTTCGTATCTGGAGCTTTTGTAATTCTACTGCTTTCAAGTAAGCTCACTATCTCACTTTTCAATAACCTTGTGATTAGCAGATTCTGAGTTTGAAAATGCTGGAATGCCTGTGAACCTTGAAGAAGCGTCAGCATTTACAGTCAGCTCTAGTTCCATGTCAACTGGTACCCTAGAGAATGAGTTACTAGAGCGCTTTATACCTAGACCACCTTGCATTTGTGCTTAGACTTCAGGGCATTCGATTCTTAGGTTTAGAAGTTTTAGGTGGCACACAGTCATCCATCACGCATAGTTCTAGCATCTGGTCCATGTATTGGACAAGATGCTAGAACTTAGCTCTCTGAAAGAATAAAGAATATGTTCAATCCCTGAACTATCGAGATAGTACCCAAGAGCTTCAAAGTAGGCTAACTATGTGGAATGATCCAAAGTAAATGAAGATATTGCCAAAGCGAGGGTTTTTTGATTTTGGATCATGATTGCAGGTTCAGCCAGAGCAAGACAATAATGAACCAAAATTGAAGACTCTCCACACTCAGCAGCTACTTACTGTGATACCTTCATAATTTCCAGTACCACATCTTTCTATGTAGGGGGCAAAGTGATATTTCTCATGTAACCAATCTTCTGTTTCACAGATGTATTTTCTACAACTTTAGAATTCCACCCAGCTGACATTGTTATTGTTTCAGCCCATTTTACAAAAACCATCTAAGTAAAATCTGTGAGCATGGAGTCTTTGAAATGTTTTGTAAGAGAACAATTACTCGCCAAAGAACACAATGGCTTGACTAATTTCTGTTTCTTTGGATATGGCTCAAGTTCCTTTGAATCAATCTGAAGTGATCTCATCTTTCTAAGTGGCTTACAAAATCCCGTGGGATTATCTATGAGAATACTGGATTCTTCTCAGCTATCGGCAAATTTTATCTCAATTTCTGCTTCCATAGTTTCATTTCCAGGCTGTTCAGTTTCCAAGTTTTGGTAACAAACGCTTAGTGTGTTATGTAAACTCCCATTTCTTCTTTTCTTGACAATGTCTCCAAGTTGGAGTCAAAGTTGTCCCATGCTACCCCAGTGAAAAGCCAAGGTCTTCTACATATGTTATCTGGTGTGACTCCTGCTTGCTTCTTTAGAGACATAGCTAAATCTGTCTCAAGCTCCTCAATGGTGTGGTAACCAATAGTGACCCAAGTGGTTGATAATTTGTATTACCTTTCTGCTTCTTGTCATACTTTTCATGCCTGAACTCAACAGAAGCTGTTTTCTTGGTTTCAATCTTCCGTTGCTTGCAACAAATATTGAACATTGTGAAGATGAAGAAACTCGACGCTCCAGTTTTTCACTTGTTGGTTTAGAGGTGCCACTGTATATAGTTCTAAAAAACACTTCAAGAAGGTTTGGGATTTTATTTTCTCCTGAAATAATATTGTGAGCATTAAGAAAGTGATCAAATTTCAGACACACTGAATGTTTAAAAATCTGTCTGTGCAAATATAAAGCCACTTCTTCAATCTGTGCCTCAATTTGAGATGCATAATCATTGGCTATTGCTTCAGCTTCAATTGGTATTATTCCCTGTTTGTTGCTCGATTTTGTTGTTTTTAAGGCAGGACCAAAGTGGCTCATCAGTTTGTCGACTTACGTTTGAGTTGAATACATAGGACTCTCAATTCCTTCTTCTGAAAAGTAAACACAATGTCGGGAATGAACCGAAGTCAGTTTTTGGACATTATTTGATATAATTATGTATTCATTGACAGTCTACTATTATACTAAATGCTCTGTCATGTTTTACTCAATAAATTTTTCTAGATGTTTCAGTGGTTGTTTCTCTTTTATTCTCCGTCTCTCGAGACGATTTAAGGTACTGTTTGCGGCATAAGCGGTGGTACCATGCCTCCTTTGCTATGAAATTTCGTCACCAAGTTTTAACAATAAATTCTGATCTTGAAGAAATTTTGCTGCATCTTTGGTACCCTACTAGGCGTCCTCGGTTTGACATTTGCACAGCGCTTCTTCTTTCCCTTTCACTTTTTTTCTTTTTAATTCCACAAAAAATACAAATTTTTTCAACAATGCCTGTGTGTTGCTATTTTCGGAGAAACGTCAGCTCGATCGTTTGATTTCAAAGGGTATCCTGAAATTTTCGCTTGGGGAGTTTCAGTATCTCCTTTCTTCTGGACTGCGGTGAAATTTTTGTAGCAAGCTCGGTGATAGCCATGTTTGCTTACATCAAACTCTTTTGGGAGGAATTTACAAATATTATTGCACTTGGAGTCTTTAAGGTTTTTAATCTTGCAGAAGATGCATCTAATATTTTCTTCTATGTCCGATCAGTTAATACGAAGATGGGTCCTTGAATATTTCCTGTGTGGATTATACAAGACTTTTCCTCTGCAGTCATTTTGAATTTCAACTACAAATACGCTAACTTGAAACAAAACAGAAAAAAATGTGTAATTACAAAAGTATTTGTCATTAAATCTGAAACATTTCGTTAAAAAATATCATCTCTGTAGCATAAATGGGTGAGAAGATTTGCATATTTAAATGGAGCAACTACATAATATTGCGGGAGCGGTATCGATAAGAAAATGGACTTCTAACGAGTTATCACTCAGAATTTTCTAAGCGTTGGGGTAAACCCCACGTTTTTATATATTTTTGGAATCCTCATTAAAAAACGCAACTTTTTTGTTCCGGAGTATTTTTTCGAAAGTCTTATAGTTTTTGAGTAAATCATGGTTAAATGTCACACATAGCTAATATGAACACTGATTTTACATGTTCAAATGCAATTATCTCAAAAACTAATGGGGTAAACAAAAATGTGTAATTACAAAAAATACTTGTCATTAAATTTGAAACATTTCAGAAAAAAATTCATCCGTGTGACATAAACGGGTGAGAAGTTATGCATATTTAAATGTGGCAACTATGTAATAGCTGGCAGCCACATTGATGACATCATCACGCAGCAACCCACCCCACCACTGGAATTTTGCAAGACTCACTTTTCTGAGACACTTACTTATGTCATACATAAACAAAAAAAATATTCACAAAGCTTTTGCACTCGCTGGGGTAAATAAATCTTTCCTGGCTCTTGGACTAAAGTGACTACTGCTTACATGATTGTCGTGGAATGGTGTTGGTTTTTGAGATTGTATCCCACAATCACTGAATGGGTGCAACATTCATTGGTCTCTGTTATTGACAGTCATATCTGCTTGCATTCGAGTAAGATGCCAACCTACAGAAAACTGCGTAATAAAAATAACCCAGGGATCTCCACAGAGACTATATTCATCTTTTGAAAGGTTCAAGCACCAGGAATAAAATCGCACATGCAAAAGTTTGCATTTCACCAGCACCTTTTGCTGATTCATCGATCTCATTAGTGCAAATTTGCATTAACAAAACATGTAATTGCAGAGATAACTGTATTTATAATTTTATTCAAAATCAGCAACGTAAGAATTACGATTTAGTATGACAGAAATTGTAAAATGTCATAAATAAATTTTTTTTTTAACTTTTTGACATTCTGGTTTCAAAGTCTGCATTATTCTGAATCGGCGCAAATCAAGTGCTACCTAATACAGATTCTTTCAAACCTCGGTAACCACTTTTTAACAGCAACTTGCTCGTAACACTAAAAACAAGTATCACACTCTATTGTTTGCTTATTTTGTATACCTTTCATTGAATCACTATGTCTATATTGCTTGGGCTTCATCATATAATTAAAAAATGAGAGGTTGAATTTTTTATTTGTGCTCCAATATTACTGAATTTTTTATTAGGTGAAAACTATAAACTGAAGTATTTTTTTTTTTTTAACTCAAATCATCAGCAAACTGTTAGTTTGTCCGTGTGTCTGGTCATTTATTTATATAAATTCCTCACCCATTTCACAAGCTTGGTGATTGTCTTTATTAATAAACCCCTCAATCCTTTGTATTTTTGCTAAATGCATTTCGACATAATCATCCATCAACTGAATATACCTTCTTGTGAAGCCATAAGATCACAATTATTTGCTATACAGTTCCTGAATGCACAGGTTTCTTACAGTTATTTAGCATGACAAAATAATTATGGAATTTATGGTTCATAGTCAATGCATGGATATATAGCCCCAAATGTAAAACATGAAATTAAAAAAAAATGGAAAAAAAGGGGGAGGGGGAAGGGGCATAAAGGTCAAAGATTAGCAGTTACATTGGGCTGTGAATATGTAAAAATCAATGAACTGAGAGCTGGCTATGTTTCTGCACTTGGATAACATATCATGCATTTGCATGGTGATTTTTGCTAATTTCCAAATTGCATGATTTGTTTTAAAATATCTCGGAGAATATAAAACTGAATAAGAAAAAAGCAAAAGAAAAAAAAATTAACTGTTGAACATCAAGTAAATGTAAGTTCCCCAAATTTAAATTCTCTTAAATTAAAACATTGAGCTTTCTTTTTATTTTTTATTTTTTAACAATAACAAAACACATATTTATCTATAACAAATTTTTCACATCTCTCATCATAAAAATCACGCATTGGTCATGTTAAGCCTTTTTTTTCTGAAAAAAAAAAAGAAAAAAAGGAAAATAGTAACTGAGCATGGCAGTTTTTTCTAGTACTTTAGAGAACACAGAAGATCAACTTTCATATTATCAGTTTTCTTAAGATTTGTGTTCCATTTTTCATCTACGAAATGCAATATTCTGCCAGTCAGCCTTTTTGATTACCGAATTGTTTTTAAAATCTCAGTTTCTTAAAATACACATACAGGGCATAATTACATGAAACAATACCACTAAAACTTTTACTATCAGTATAACCAATGTGTACACTATCGGTTGCACGAAGAACAACTAAATGGTATTAAATTTCCTGTCGCATGCATTCAAGAGCATCAGTTCAATGACTGTGCATGATTTTCAAATACTGCACATACATCAAGTGTGTCCCCCCTCCCCCGCTTGGTATAAGTTTATATATACTAGGGAGCACCAAAAAGTAATGCACAGCAATTTTTTTCTCTTTGCAGGTTGCAGTATGGCAGACAAAGAGTTTGAATATCAAGCTACAGACCAGATTGGCTGGATCAGGTGTTCCCGTGGTGGAAGACAGTGTGAACAACGGCACAAAGATGTCGCGTTTGTTAGCATCATTTACGAATGAAGAGCAACACAATATAGTTCGATTTTTGTGGGCAAAACGTAAAACTCCGATGGAAATTCACAAAGAAATGTTCGAAGTGTATAGTGGTGATTGCCCGGACCGCAGCAATATCACCAGATGGTGTAGTTCCTTTGCAGAGGGCTGTGGCAACCTCACCAATTCGCCACGTTCCAGTCGACCTGTAACCACGTCATCACCTGCACTGTGAGAGGCATAGAACAGGCAATTCTGAGTGACCAGCGGATATATCTGCGCACATTGGCACAGAAGTTCAACATTTCATATGGTATAGCGTACTATATTGTGCATGACAAATTGCAATTTCACAAGGTCAGTGCACAATGGGTGCCCAAGAACTTGACAGATGACCAGAAGGGACAGAGAATGTCATCCTTGGACCACTTGATACGTTACGCAGAAGGACATGAATTTCTGGCAGGTGTAGTGATGAGCGATGAGTCCTGGGCATACCACTACACCCCTGAAACAAAGAAGGCCAGAAACATTCTGACTCCCTGCCACCAAAAAAATTCAGAGTAACCCAATATGCACAAGAAGTCCTAATGGCAGTGTTCTGGGACATGCATGGAGTTCTCCTGGTGGAGTTTCATCCAACAGGGACCACTGTGAATGCCAAAACCTACACTAACACATTGACAAAGTTGCACCATGCCCTTCGTGATGAAAGACCCAAAAGAGAAGCTGCAACTGTCAGACTGCTTCATGACAACGCTTGTCCACATGTTGCACAACATGCTCATGACAAAATTGTGCAATTTGGTTGGGAGGTGCTCCAGCACCCACAGTACAGTCCCGACCTGGCTCCTTCGAACTTTTATCTGTTGATCCCTTGAAGAGATTCCTGGGCGGCCAATGCTTTGATTTGGCTGACAAAGTCAAATTAGTTGTCCACAGCTGGCTCTATATGCCCAGAAAATGGACTTTTATAAACAAGATAAACTAAAATTGGTACCATGCTGGTATAAATCTCTTGAGTGTCTCGGTTCTTATGTTGAAAAATAGCTAAGAAAATGTAGTTTCACTGTGTATATATTTTGTTTTGCCTATTATTAAACTGTTGCCAAAAAAATAGTGTGTGTTACTTTTCGATCTACCCTCGTATGTGTAATATTATTGGTAAACAGGAGTTGTTTGTCATCAACCAATCAGATCAAAATGTTTATGAACAAAACCAAACATTTAGGCTTGTCATTTGGTTGCAATGGTTGCTCAAGATGAATCCTGTAGGGATGAAGATGAATTCTCTTATCGAAACCTTGTTATAACAACAGTGCATTTTAGCCACTGCTCTCCATTTGCTTTGTCTGATCGATGTCTTAAGGTGGACGTCAAGTGAAAATGCGCCACTATACTTGCAATGGTGAAAATTGAGTTCCATAAGTTCACATCCCACCTCGTGAAAATTGGCACACAAATGAAGACACTGAACTATAGTCAGTGGCTTGCAACTTTGAGAAAAAAATATAGGGAATATTTTAAAATTAAATTTCCCTGTATTGGAGTAGTGTTGCATATTGTTAATAGGTGGCACTCTACGTACGTCAGGCATGAAAGTGGGTAGTGATAGGAAAAGCTGAACTACCAAAGGCGGGGGAGGGGGGCGGGAGGTGTAGAATCTTGCATTTCACTCTAATATACAGCCATGACGTTTATGTGTTGGACACAATGCCTGCCAACTAAATAGCTTTAATGTATTTATTTTTTAATAATAATATTTAATGTATCTATTTATTTTAATTTTATTTTTTTATCCAAAATATAAAATTACTGACATTTAACAACAACACAGGGTAGAGGGAACATCGCGCAAGCGAGGATTACCATTGCCGGTGAAATTTTCGCTCCGTCTGAATTCCGTTTTCGGACATTTTCCCTACATTTCTCAAGCTAAAATACAAATAGTTATGCATTAAAATGATATTTAATAACAATACTGGACAGAAGAAACATTGCGAGAAAAAGAAATTAGGATTATGGGGGAAATCTTCACTCTGTTTAACTTCCGTTTTCAAAAGTTTTTAAAGATGAAATAACGACAGAAAACATAGAGATTTCCGCGAATCCACGAAATAATCTCATGTACGAGTAAGAAGTGACTAAGAAATGGAAAAACACAAATTTTACGGAAAATGAAAGTGAAAAATTGCTACTGCCTTGCTCACTCTGCTGTGAAACAATTTTACGGGACACTGAAACGGTGCGGATTCCATCACGGACGAATTAAATACCGATCTAGAAATTTAATTTCGTTTAATAAAAGGGAAAAGGGGCGAAAACGATTGATCTCTATTGATTAGTTTTGAAGAAGTATGTATTAGAAATAGGGTAACATGCATTTCATTAGGAAAAATTCTTTAAAAAATATGAAGTCGCTCCTTTTCACTATTACCAAAGATATTAAAAACAAGGAATATGACAAGAAAATATCAAAAATAAAAATATAATCTGAGAGAGAGAGAGAGAGAGAGAAGGGGGGGGGGAACTTGGTAAAAAAAATTAACATGAGGAAACGGAAAACGATGTGACATTCTCCACACACAAGAAACATGCCTGAAAATGTTTAACAAGTGTTAGAATTTTGAAAACACAAAAATAAACTTTACACAGATGTTTAATAACGTTATTTCACTGAGATTTTTCGATTTCTGTTGCATACTCGACATTTCCCGTCGTTCATAGCGGACCGACGATTTCCATAGCATACTCTATGTTTTCCATCGACGATTTCCATAATAACTACGTAAAAGCCATAGTACTTGGAGTCGCTGAATCTTTCTTTCCACTGCATGGTCTTACTCAGCATCAAGCGGAAGAGTGCGCACAGAGAATTTACTGTACCGAAGTCCCGACGATGACGACGTGGCACATCGGTTCTGGCGCACAATGGCGCAAAATCTGCCGTTTGTAGCAAGATGGTGCAAGATTTTTGTTTTGGCACACTTTCGAAGTCATTACGATTTTGCTTTCCGGAAGAGGGAGGCATACCCCCCCCCTTACACAATAAATTTTTATTGCATTTTTGGAATAATATCGGTAACACCAAAAACCAAACAGAAAAAAGCAGATTTCCACATATTCGTGGAAGTCTTTCATGCCGGGCGTACGTCAAGTACTGGAAAGGTGGCAGTTCTTTACCTTTTTTGTTGAACATAAAAAGTTTTCATACAAACAATAATAACTGAGTGGTTATAGACTTTTGTTTAGAATGTTAGTAATTGTTGAAATCCCTTACATTACAGTTCATTGGCTTTTCCACTGGCAAACTTATGTAAATCAGAAATCAGATGTGCTGGTAATCTAAGATGCTCACAAAAGTTTTTCAGAAATCATGATCTGATAAGAGAAAGATCACGCAATTCACTCAGGAAACTAAAACCTCCACAAGAAGTGGTCGCAAAAAACAGCGCAATTTTCACCGTCATCTATGAGCAGAAGGTTGCATTTGATATGCCTTTATCTCCAGCTTAACACTATGAATAAAGGATTTGTATGCATGTCTGTTATGCTTCATCACAAGTGTTTGACTGAACATAAAGTTCCTTGGTTTAACACGTTTAATTGCTTTAATCTTTACATACCAAAGTCTGGTCTTGTTTTTTGACAGGGATTGTTTTCGCAGTGTGCAAAGGAAGTTTCTCTGGGTTTAGATTAGACTCAGGTCTCAATGAAATATTCAACACATTGTGATTTTTCCTGATTGACTGCCATTTTCTTTTAAAATTGTGCTTTTTCTTGAGAGGCTGCATCATCTGCAAAAGAAAAGAAAAGAAAAAAACACTACATGAGTAGGAAGGGATAACTTTGACTGCTGTTGGATAAGTTATTATAAACCATTTCTTTCTGCCACATGTGGTCAATCAAAACACACTCTGTTGCATTCCACGGAGTACTGAAGTTAGCAGAAGAGAAATACTTGCCCCGTTACACTCCATCGTGATGCAAGATTAATTAAAAGAATTAACTTAATCAGTTCTTACCTTCAGAAGCAGAAAATGGAATTTTCGGCACAACTCCACTCATTTATGATAGGCTAACAAGGACTTGCCAAAGAATTAACAACATATTTCAAACTGCATGAGCTATGTCACTGGACAAGACTCTGGGACTAGATACTGCAGTTACTAAAAGCAAAGTACTCTAGTGCCAGGAAACATTTTGATACGCTTGTTAAATCTGGCTTTATTTTATGAACATCGGATGTACCACTACTATAGCCAGGCAGTTTTCGTCTCATCACAGTGAAAAAAAAAAAATCCAACAGAACACATATATCTTATATTTAATGTGTCCAAAACATGAGTAATATCTACATGACTAGTCTTCATTGGACCAGAAACATGGTACTGTATCTACCTGAAACAAAGACCCTTCTTGTGCACATCAACTTTATTCTATTTTATCCTGTTCAACTTAAAATTGTTTGAAAATTTAACTTGCACCGCCAAACTTGAAAGGCGTGCAAAAGAAAAACTCCCACCTTTCAGATTGCAATGTTATGGGTTTAAGGAAAATTGCTTAAAATGAGTACAAATTTCAGTAAATCTAAAACAAGGTCACACAAAAACCAACTTCATGGAATTACTTTGTCACAACAGCACTCAGGGAACTCATGAGTGCTGTTGTAAAGTAATTCCATGAAAGTGCCATTTTTGTGTGCCTTTGTGAAGGTACCAAGCAATGGTGTCAAATTACCCCTAAGTAGAGCAGTAACATTGTGGGTCATGTTTAAACTTGATTTCTCAATACTCTGATGCAAACAATGCATCACATGATATCCAGTAGTGCACCCAGAGGGTGCAACTGCCCCCTCCCACCAAAGCAGATTTTTCCTTTTTAAATGGCCAACATCCCAATAATTAATGCATTTATTTTTGTAAACTTACAGAAATAATTAACCCGTTTTTGTAAAAGTTTTCATAACAACAAAAATTTGCTGTAAATTTGAAGATAAATGTTGTGTTCTAGCTTCAGAAGAATAAACAACAACAAAAAACTGGAGGTTCAGAAACAGAGAAAGATTAGAGCGAAAGTGAAAAGAGATTTTAATTGATGAAAAGCAATGGGTGAGCTTTGTTCTGTCTTTTTTTTTTAGTATTGTCTGGCACCATAGTAACAGGGAAAGTCACTGTGTTGGGTATACTTTGTGAAATGGCATGAGTGGCAGAGTGAACCTCTATTGGGGCATAAACCCCAATAGAGGTTCACTCTACCACCCATGTTCACTCTGCCACCCAATAGAAGTTCACTCTGCCACCCTACATGCCTCTATTGAGGCATTAACAAAAACTAACAAATTTCCAAGCTGCAAAATTTTCTACTAAATTAACCTATTTGAATAGAAGGGATCAAACTTTATTTTGAAAGACTTTATCCAGACGCGAGATTTAAAAAGCATTAAGTTGGTTTCCTGAAAAAGTGGGCAACTGAATGCCACAAAAATAGAGCTGATTTTTCAGTTTTCATTCACAGTTTGCGATTTAAAAATTTAGAACAATTTTTGAATTGAAAATTTTAAAAAGCCTTGTGATGACAGTAAGGGGCAGCACCGCAAGTTCATAGATTGTGTGTGTCCTGCAGAAATTCTCTTTTTTTAGACCAGAGCAAATCTCCCAAGATTAGCTTCAAGATCCACTACTACTGATATCAGACCTGCCAACATTCAAGAATTGAAAATTGTAAAGAATTGTCAGTGAAGGTTTCATGGATATATTCGATTTACTGATACATGGAACATATTGATTAAAAGTCGATTTATTATGCTAATGATTTGTCCATTTCAATCAATGGATTTCAAATGCTACGAGGGCCATCCAGAAAGTAAGTGCCATTTGAAGATGCAAAGTCCGGTCTGTAGAAAAAATTAATACTGATAACCAATTTTTAATGTGCAATGAATTCTACATACCTTAATCTCTTTTCAACATATTCCCTGGGGATGTTCAGGCATTTGTTATACTGTGGCACAAGTTTCTGGATACCCTCCTCACAGAAGTCTGCCACCTGGGTTTTGAGCTATTGCTCAACAGTCGTATTCAGGTCTTTGTCGTCATTGAACCGCTGGCCAGCAAGAAATTGTTTCATGCGGTGAAACAAATGATAGCCACTGGGTGCCAAGTCTGGGCTGTAGAGAGGGTGGACCAGCTGCACCCATTCAAATTTGGTGATCAAGTTTTGTGCCACATTTGAGGCACGAGGCCTTGCGTTGTCATGGAGAACAACTTTTTTGCTGAACAAGCTGCATCTTTTGTTTTGAATTGCATGACGTAACTTTCTCAGTGTCTCGAAATAAACAGCCACATTTACTGTCATGCCTTTAGGCAGGAATTTCACCAACAAAATTCCTTTCCTGTCCTAAAAGACAGTGTACACGACCTTCCTAATTGACATTGTCTGTTTGAATTTTTTGGCCACAGGTGAGAACATGTGTTTCCACTGCAGGGACTGCTGTTTCTATTCAGGTGTGATGTGAGATACCCCAGTTTCATCTCCTATCACTATATGGCTTAATAAAATCATTGCCTTCCTCCACATACCGCCCCAAATATCAAAAGCAGATCCCATGCGCTTTGCTTTGTGCTCTTCCATCAACATCTTTGGCAGCCATTGTACATACACTTTGCGGTACTGAAACTTTCCTTTAATGATTTTGAAACTTCAGGGAAATGTTCTGAAAGATCAGAAATTGTGAAGCATGGGTTCTGCCTAATGTTTTCATTCACTCTCACCACCAAATCTTCTGTGACCAGAGAAAGCCTACCCCATGTGCAATTCATCATGAACCTTCTGCCGTCCTTCATTAAACATTCGAACCCACCACAACACCATTCCTGCACTCATTGCATTTTGTCTGTAAATTTTGCAAATTTGCCAATGAATTTCACTTGGTCTGGCATATCTTACATTCAGAAACCTTTTTCAGTTGCTGTACATTGCTTAACGTGGAAAGAGCGATGGATTTATTTACTCAACTGACGCCACATATTTAGATGATTTTCAGAAACCTTGTCACAAACTGGACTTAGCAGGTCGGCAGGCTGCTTTATTAACTTAAGCACCATTTTAAGCACCATTGACGCACAGCACACACATATAACATAAGCACACCTCACAAAATGGTGTGGAGGGTGTGGTTAATGGATGAGGCAACGCAACTGCGCACGTGCAATTCGATGAATACTTGCGTGGGAGTGATGCACGAACAGTACTTACTTTCTGGATGGCCATCATATAATTAAGATATTTGGAACTATGTCATGAGTAAAATGCAATTGATGCATAATTATCTCATTACTATGCTATCATTACACTACCTGCATAAATAATAATTTCATTTCTAACTGCAAAATTATTGCAATATATTGCAGTGACTTTTAACTTCAACTTAATTGTGGTTTTGACCTTAAATTTTCCTGCCATCATGTTAGAATACTTTTAAAAAACACAATTTTAAGTCTTATATGTGGGACTGATACTTTTTATTACTCTTTAAATTTCTCTCTCTCTCTCTCTCTCTCTCTCTCTCTCTCTCTCTCTCTCTCTCTCATTTACAGTAATGACTAATACTAATTCTTAAGAGTTTTTACCAAGTCTTTTCTGCTAGGATGCTAGCAGAGACATGTAGAGATGCGGAAATGGGTGAAAATGTGATCAGGTAAATCTGAATAAACACATGCAGTGGTACTTGTAGTAACTTATTAGCACCTTACAATTGTAGTAACCTGGGGAAGGGATGGGAATCTATAAAATATGTTGCCTGTAAAATAACTGTACAACAAGTCAAATTTCCGTAAATTTTATGGGTAAACTGTAAAGCTTGGCATGAATATGACATAGATTATTCGAAGCAATCAGAATTGTGTACTGAATTACCTGTAGTTTACTGGTCTCCATGTAACATCTCCTCAGAAAACTTGAAAATTACATCACCCTGGAGCGGGAACTGAACCTGCATCTCCCGATTCCCATTAGAGCATGCTATCCATTACACAGCCCAGGGCAATGAAGTTCCAAGCAAAAAGGTCTTAATTCACCAGTATTTCAGACATAGATAAATTTTTCTGCCATCATATGGGAAATTCATTAGATTCTTCAAAGCAATCAGAATTGTGTACTAAATTGCCAGTAGCTTACTGATCTCCATGTAACATCTCCTCAAAAAACTTGATTGCTTTGAATAATCTAGTAAATTTTCCATGTATTTCTGAGGAATATTTCTTCCTTAATTTCTGTATGTGATATGCTAACAAACTTTAATGAACTGTTCAATAATACATTAACATGGATACTTTGTGTTTAGCATCAATACTTCAAATAACTGTATCACTTTTAGTAAGCTAAAACTGCATAAATGAAGAGAAATTTTTTCAGTATATATACTGTATATATAGATTAAGATAATACAATGTAGTTGTCACAAATCTTACTTTCTCACCATTGTGTTACAGCTTCTATGAAATGATGTAACACTGATTTACTTTGAGGAACCACTAATACCATCCTTCTTAGAAAAATACTGTCTACAAAGACATAAACAACTGAATGAAAAGTAGATGTCCCCCATTAAGCCGAAAGTAATCTTTTTTATAAGCAAAAGCATTACGTTCATTGTATAAAAACAACAAGAAGGGGAGGGGGGACCCACCCTTTAAATTCATTATGTTTGTGTCCCCCATTAAGCCGAAAGTAATCTTTTTTAAAAGCAAAAGCATTATGTTCATTGTATAAAAACAACAAGAAGGGGAGGGGGACCCTTTAAATTCATTATGTTTGTGTGGTTCTAACTCACCTCAAATTTTTACAAGAGAAAATGGGTTTTGGAGTATCTACGATATTTAATCAAAATACTAAATATCTTGGTTAAACACCTCAGATATTTAACTAATCGAGCAATCATAGTGGAAGATGGGTTTGTGCCTAACTGAGCTACAATGGTACATATGACAGCACTAGGAGCAATATATATATATATATATATATATATATCTTGGCAGACTGTAAATGTAAGGTTGGTGCATGAGATACTAAAAGAAAGGAAAAGATGGATGAAGAGACTGAACAAAATGAATAAGTATGGATCACATGTGTGTACATAAGTGGAGCTAAAAAGAAATTACTTGATACAGAAGTGAATGGAATGTTGAGAGTGTGGTTTGGAATGTCGGTTGATGTTACAGCACAAGTTGGGCGGGGGGGGTCCAGATATGAATTTAAGGGAAAAGATGAAGTGGAACTTGATTTGCTGTAGTTGCATAAGTGACAGTATTCTGTGGGTGTGTTTAAAAGTGAAGCTTCAGAGAAGAACAGTAATTGTTGAAGTGTATGTTTCTCGTGATTCGCAACCTTTTGATGGAATATTGGATATCTGGAATGAACTAAAACCTATTTTGAGCCAGTTTAGTGATCAAGAGAAAGTTATTCCAGCAGGGCATTTTAATGCTAGAATAGGTGTTCAAAATGAAATTGCTGATAATATTCTGGGTAAGTTTAATAATCCTAGTGTGAATGATAACAGAGAAAAATCAACTTGAGTTTTCATTGAGTATGGACTGTATCTAATACCATTTTTCAACCACACACACACACACAGAGAAGAATCATACTTTGGGGCAGAACAGTGTAATAAATTTGCTGTTTACAATCAGCGACTGAAACACTTAGCTGCTGACACTCGTGTGATGAGAGGTGTAGATGTTGATCATTACATATTGGTATGATAAGAGGTGTACATCTGATAATTACCTGTTAGTGTCACGAGTGAAAATTAATATTGGTTGGAGAAAGAGGAACACGAAGATGCCTGTGGTAAAAAGAATAAAGGTTGAAAGGCTTCCTGAAGAACATCAATGTTACTAGGTAATAAATACCCAGTGAATGACTGAATGAATTGAAGTCACGTGAGAGAGATGTGAAAAATAAATGGACATGCTTTAAGAACTATTTTTTTTTTTTTTTTAGCATTCCTGAAGAGGCCTGTGGTACTGTGACAGTGGGTAATAACATTAAAGGTGATGCTTGGTGCAACAGTGAGATTAAAGAATCAGCAAAGAGAAAGAAGGAAGCACACTTGGGGATGTTGCAAGATTAGAGTTTCTGATAATGAGAATTGCTGTAAGAAGCATGAGAAGGCAAAGCTGGTTCACCAAAAGAAATCCATAGTGTAAGAAAGATAGTGTGGACTGGCAAGAATTGGCTTTCTGGAGAGAGATGATATCGATCTGGAAGTACACAAGAAAAAAACAGGGGAACTTAGAGGGGAACAGGGAAACTATTCTTCATATAACTTAGTTATATGAAGAATAAGATCGAAGACATAACATCGGAGCCTAATGAGTTAAGTGGCAGGTGGGGGTATACAGGGTGATTGCTAAAGTCCCAAGTCACCTTAATAACTTGGGAACAAAAGACAGCTAGAGCTATGGAAGTAAGGTATGGTATAGTAAAACAACCATGTGCTATCGGATGAGAGTGACTGCAGTGCCCTAGTGGCAAAATGTGGAAGTTAGCACTCTTATCACGGAAACCATGAGAGATACGGGAAAGAGATCAACTGGAAACTTGTAGAGCATTAACGAATTAGTAGGAAATTACATATGGTAGAAATGGCTGGGGTAAGTAGAAGGCTGGAAACGTGAACTTGTGCGAAATCGGTTTGTGTCGTTGTCGCAGTAACAGTCTAGCAGAGAGAAATTTATGACATATGCGACTGCACGCCTGTGAGTGTCGTATGCAAATTCTGGTGTGACATAAAGCCTCACCTGCCGTATCAGGCACGATGTGGCAATGTATAAAGGATCGTCGGTCAGGAGCTACATATGTCATTCGTAACGTGAGTATTGGGTAAAGAACGAGCATGGCAGGCTATTCGAATGAACAGTATTGTGAGATGGTACTGCTATATGGAGAATTCAGACACAACACGAGGGAAGCGTCACGCCAGTATGGCTTACGATTTCCGACTCATCCATCGCCGACAGCGTGGGCCATCAGTCGCCAGGTTCGACGGCTGCGAGAGACAGGCAGTATTGCAGCGCCTCCCCATTTGGGCCGACCCACCGGAATGGGTAGGGGATGTGCAACGAGTCGATGTTCTGGGATACGTTTTGGCCAGCCCACGCACCAGTACGAGGGAAGTCAGTATGGCATGTGGCTTATCACAATCCCGTGTGTGGAACATTTTGCATCAGCATGGTGCCCACCCGTACCGTACAGTACCGCTGCACGTACTGATGCCAGGGGATAACCAACGACGTCTAGATTGGTGCAATTGCGTAATTACACCGTAGAAGAAAATGTGGCCTTTCTTTCAAACATCCTTTGGACTGACGAGGCACAGCTCACACGCGCCTGGGTGCTGAACAAACAAAACACCCATTACTGGGCAGTTCAGAATTCATTTTTTTACACGGGAAATGAGGCATCAAGTGCGCTGGTCGATCAATGTCTGGTGTGGCATCTGGAAGGACCGACTTGTTGGGCCTGTGTTCTATGAGGGCGCATTAAATGGATGAAGATACCTGCAGCTGTTACAAAGCACATTACCTGAGTGGTTTTATGATCTGTCTTTGCAAGATGTGCGCTCATTGTGGATTCAGCATGACGGCGCTCCTGCACATCAACCAACAGCGGTACAGCACTTCCTGTCTGACACTTTCGGGCAACAGATCATCGGTTATGGTGGTCCCATAGCGTGGCCTCCACGATCCCCGGATCTAACCCATAGATTTCTTCCTCTGGGGTTACCTAAAGGATCACGTGTACAGGGTGCAACCGACGAGTCTCCACGATCTCCGACTGCGCATCGTCGCTGCGTGTGAGAGCGTGACACCTCTTATGCTGGCGAACGTACAACGGGAAGTTCTGTCTCACATTCAAATGTGTATTGTGGCAGATGGTGGCCATATGGAACCCTATTTACGTTAAAAGCAACGTTATGTAAGTAACGCTGTTGCATTAAATACGACCAATGTGCTCCATTTGTATTCATGCCTGAGTATAATGAACCTTGTGTTTCTTTCACGTTTCCAGCCTTCTACTTACCCCAGCCGTTTCTACCATATACCATTTCTTACTAATTCGTTGATTCTCTACAAGTTTCTAATTGATCTCTTTCCTGTATCTCTCATGGTTTCCGTGACAGGAGTGCTAACTTCCACATTCTGCCACTAGGGCCGCTGCAGTCACTCTCATCCGATAGCGCATGGTTGTTTTACTATACCATACCTTACTTCCATAGGTCTAGCTGTCTTTGTTCCCAAGTTATTGAGGTGACTTAGGACTTTAGGAATCACCCTGTATACCTCTGTGAGTTATTAGAACACAAAAGCAAAGATGATTTTGGGGTTGATGCAGATGATGCCTCCAAGAGAGAAGAAAGCATAGCAGGAATCTCAGAAGAAGAGGTTTGTAAAACTGTAAAATATCTTCAACATGTTAAGAGCCCTGGGAGTTGATGCCACAACAGCTGAGATGTTAAAGGTGGTGATTCTGTCATTGACTGTTTAACTGAAATTTGCCAAGTAAACTCTGAGGTTATTCATCTTTTCACCAAAAATCTTTCAGGAGGTTTTCATCTCGTTAACAAACATTTTGAATACTTTAGTTCTTTACCTACGGCATGGTCCAAAGCTTTAATGCATTCTTAAAAAATGAAGAATAGGATGGTAGTGAACACGTGTTAAAGAATGCATTAAAGCCTTGAACCATGCCATAGCAAACGGACTAACAAGTTCAAAATGTTTGTTAACGAGATTAAAACCTCCTGAAAGATTTTAGGTGAAAAGGTGAGTAAACTCAGAGTTTATCTGAATTCTAAAAGCACGTTAATATTAGAAGCAGCTAAGTGGTTATAGGCGTTAGCAATGCTGTATTGATATATGCAATTTTCCAGTTGTGTTTGAAGTTAGGAGTTGTCCCTCAGGATTGGAGGAATGTCAGGCAGTCAGACTGAATGTAAGAACTATTGTGGTTCAGCCTGCCAAGTGTGCCAGGGAGCATTTGAAAAGGTTATTGTTGATAAGGTACGAAGCTTTGTAACTGAAAAGGAGTGGGATGTACACAGTAGTTTTATGCCTGGCAATGGCAGAACTAATATCAAATTTCTGCATTACATGTGATGATTGAAATATCTGTCTGCTGGCAAGAAAGTTTTTGCTGCCTTTGTACATTTGGAGAAGGCTTATGACCAAGTGAACAGGGTGTTTTTGTAGAGGTCTCGAAAATTTATGGTATTACCGGGAATTTGCTTGAATGTGTGAAAGCTATGTATGCTGGCAGTAGAACATGTGTAAAAGTGAATGGTGTTTCATGAAATCAGTTTTATGTTGCAGGAATCAGGCAAGGTTGTGTAATGCCATTTGTGACTGTTTTATATTTATGGATGCATGTATCGAGGATACCAAAATTGACAATATTGGTTTATGTCCTGGAAATTCTCATGTTTCCAGGTTGCTGTATGCTAATGACACAGTCCCGTTTGACAAAAATGAGTCACAGATCATGTTTTCCAGGGTGACCGAAGTTCGTGAAATGCAAACTAAGTATAAACAAAAGAAAAATCAAAGTTATGGTTTTTTGAGTGAGGAACCATTTATACTGAAAACAGGATTAGTCTAAATGGTACAGAGTTAGACCAGGCAAATGAATTTGTGTATTACAGAGTAAATTAATCAGATATTAAAATCAGTAGGCAGTGGAATTCAGCTTACAAAATCATAACTGCTTTAATAAGATTTCACAGAAGTGATAGTTTACCAAAAAGGTTCCAAATGGCTGTATATGAAAGCGTAACTGTCCCTACTGTAATGTCAGATACTGAAACCTATATACTGCACAAGAGACACAGTGTTCTGGGATATGTAAGAGGCTTGGGGGTCAGATCTCGTGAGGAACAAAGATGTGTAAAATGAAAAAAATGTTGTTAGTAAGGTGGAGGCAAATATTTTCACATGGTCTGGCCATGTTGAAAGAGTGAGCAGTGGTTATGGTAACTAAGCGAATTTATTAAGCCCAAGTGGCAGGAAAAGGAGGTAGAGGAAGGCTGAGGAAACCATGGGAGGGCCAGATTCAGGTATGCCTGCAAGAGAAGATAATGAGCATGAAGTACAAAAGGTCCTGCTAGCAGACATACCTCAGAAAACATGAAAGTTACATTGTCCTGGAATAGGAATTGGACCTGCATCTCCCGATTTGCGTTTGAGTATGTTACCGTTACACCACCTAGAACAAGGAACCTCCAAGCAACTGAGGATGTGTTTGGGATTCAGATGTGCATCGAACATAAATCAGGAGATGTGGGTTTAATTCCCATTCCAGAACAATGTAACTTTCAGGTTTTCTGAGGCATGTCTAACTAGTGTGATCAATTTGGCACTCATCTGTCTGTAACATCTATTGACTACAAAAGGTCTTTTGTGAGACATGTGATGGATGTCAATGAGGCTTGAGTTGTATGCCAAGATTGCTGCAAATGGAGACATCTGATACATCAATAGTAAGCAAAATCTACCACTATCAATAACTTTTATCTGGCAGATGATCTTGCATTGGGGGTAAATCTGACTCTCAGAAAACAGCTTAGTGATGTGACATACACATATGTGCGTAAGATGTGTAGCTAGTGGCAGAGCAGTAGTTAAATGAATATGAGCCCAATATTCCTGGTGCAGCTACAGCTTACGAATATCAACATTTTCAAAAAACAATGGAGAAGAATCCACTACTTTGATTAAGCAAATTTTCCAATCAAGGATTGACCTCCATCTCTACAATATTACATCAGTTATCAAATTTAACTTCCTTTCACCACATGCACACAACCCAAACAGTGAAATATGCAATAATTACTGTTGCTATTCAGTAACCTGATTTACAACGTATATACAACTGAAAACATTCCAAAAATATTGCTGTTTTACCACACAGCCACGAACAATTTAAAACTTCTAACAGATTCTTACTTTCTGCCAAATGCTAGTTCAATAAGTGTTACAGGCAGATGGTTAACAAGTACATCAACATCCACAAAAGTTGAGTGCATACGGAAGATGAAGTTCAATTACTCAGAAAACATATTGCTATGCTTTGACAAATTTATATTACCCCACAGTAAACATTTGCAGGCACAAAACCATTTTCATTCCTAAATCTTCACCTACACTTGCTTCAGGGAAGCCATTAAAATATTCATTAGTATTTGTTAATTTTTAGATATATTACCAAATATGATATATTTTTGTGCATTAGTACAAACTGAGCCGAGCAAGCCATCCCAGTTTCCACATACAATGCTTTCTATAATAAATTCTGATCATAAAGTAAAACAGTTCACAAATGAATGCGCACAAACACACAATAGATATATAGACATTTTGGACATTCAGTAACAAATTGAACCAAGAAATCCAACATATTACAATTTTGCTACATATGAAAAAAAAAAAGAGGTATTTTTTCGAGAATTTTATCTTACTTTCCGTGTCCACACTGGATTTGGTCCACTAAGCTCATGAGCACTCAGCAATTTAGCATCTGTACTTCCTGTGAATTTTCCTGGAACCTGCTGACTTTGAACCCATGCCTGGAGCTACAATATATATATTTTCTCCATGAAACAACACTCATTACAAAAAATGGTTACAATACAAACAAACATTTTGATGCATGGGACACATGTGAGGAAAAAAAAAAAGTGTGGGGAGAAAAAAAGGGGAAAAAAAGGATACACTAAATTCACATTTCTGATAAATCAATCTGCACCAATAAATCCGGTGGTTGAGAAGACCTGATGAACACATCTTGGTATATTTAGAACTAATTCTAATGTTCCCACTGTTCATGATCTGCTTTTGCAGTTTACTACCTTGCCATTCTGCACAGCATGAGCAAAACTATTTAATTAAACCCAGTATTTTACATGCAGTCAGCCCCCCTATATGACTTTACATGAATCACTCCTTTTCTTTAAAGTAAAAAAAAAAAACAAAAACACCCTAAGATGGAATAAGATCCAATGCCATGGAGACAAGCAAAATAATCTGTGGCAGATAAAAATCAAAACGATCTGAACAATCTGTACAACTCAAGGTAGAAACAAGTATGTGCATGTGCTAAAAAGAATCTTATTTTGGAAAGAGCATTAAACTCAAATTTCCCTAGGTAAAATAACTTAGCATTTACAGATTCAATAAACACAAGGACAATATAAAACAATATAATTTCCTTTGTCTGAATGTTTGTCCCATCTTGTTGGCACAGTGGAAATAGCCAAACAAAACCAATTTTTCACAGCTGTTGGTGTGACGCCATCTCATCTAAATCATTCTTGCGCGACGTCAGAGATGTATTACATCACACGATTAAAACTGTTTCAGCAACTCTTTAGCAATAGGAAAATGTTACAGCAGGAATTCTGGTTCTATTTTGTCATTCATAAATGACATACAGAATTTTCCATTTAGAATCCTATCAGATGAAATTTATCCCTAACATAATTATGTGACATCATTACCATAGCACCAACTGAGAAAGAAATATTTGTGATGTCACACTTGGCTTTTTGTACAGGTGTTCAGTGAATCTAAGCTGCTTTCTGGACTAAATTATCGAACGTCAACACCTTAGCAACAACTGAGAAAGAAATATTTGTGACATCCTGCTTAGCTTTTCATGTTTTCAGGAAGGTGTTACATGAATGGAAACTGCGAATTATGTTAGCATGTGACATAACAACTGTACGATGTAGTACTTTCGTTTATTGCAGTAATGTCCATGAAACATACTTTCACATTTGGACATCACAAACATGTGTGATAACTAGGACGACTTGACAAGCTATTAAAATATGTTTAGGTCACAACATCTAAACTTCAAATTAATTCTTATATTTTAAACTATTTTGCTGAAATAATATGGAATTTGGCAATTCTTTTCCAATGCAGTAATAGTACAGATGCATGCTATCATTTCAAGAATCATTTCTTGTTTAAATTTTCATCATTTTGCCAGATTTCCATTTTGTGGCACATTTGTTATTAATTCCACATCAACTGTTCAAGCTAGATCAGGCCCATAAGACCGTGTGTTTTGATTCAATCAAGGGCTAAATCTGATTAGTGAAAGAGTATTTCTCTAGTTAAGTAGATGCAGAAAAAGAGGTGCCTAGGTGAGGGATAAGTTGTGTTGCAATTGAGACAAGGTGGAAAGATCTTGAAACTTTACTTAATCTTCATTGATTTTAAATGATGGCTTTTTAGTCTTGGTAAGGCAGATTGCTCTTTCCTATTCCTGATGAACTTCAGGCCTGCATCAGGTTAGAGACCAGAATACTAATTGTATGTTGGTGTTTTCATTCAAGTCAAACTGTCAATACCATATTTTCCAAGAATAACGCACACCCAGTTTAAAGCAGCAGGTAAACATACCACAAAGGAATTATTACTTGATGACCATTTTGACTGCCCTCCCTCTGCTGTACATACTAAGTGGAATTACTAAAACTAATTGTACATACCAGAAACAATATGAGATAAAATAAATAAAATAAAATCGAGAGAGTACCTTGGTACTCTGTAAATACACTGCTGGACAATTGCTAAGGACGGATCATAAACGACTATATAGCGCATAAAAAAGTAAGTGTGCTTGAATGCCAAGTGAAATAAAATAATGTCAGAATGCCAGGATATTACAAGAAAGACAATTTATTGTGCTTTGAAATCCAGAAGGCTTTGGAACGTGTTCAAGGGACAAACAGGCCATTTTGTGCAGAATACGTAAATGTGAAAAAAATGCAATTACCGTCCGCAGGCGTTCCGGCGTAAGATGTCAATACGAGATATGGCCACCATGGAGGGCGATGCAAGATTCCACACGTCGTGTCATGCTTTGCACAACATTATCAAGCAGCTGTTGGGGTAATTTATCCCATTTCTCTGTCAGTGCACGGATGAGGGTGTCCTTGTTTATTGGAGGGCATTGGCGACCAGCAAGACTCCTCCCCAAAGCATCCCACACATTTTCAATGGGATTCAGATCTGGAGAACGTGCTGGCCATACGAGGCGTTGAATATCCTCGCTCTCAAGACACTCCTGGACAGCGACTGTTCGATGACATGTTGCGTTGTCGTCCATGAAAATGAATCTATCACCGACAGCACCACAGAACATGCGAACATGAGGTAGCAGAACATCATTAATGTATCGTTGGCCAGTCATAGTCCCAGTTGGAAGCACATAGAGGGACGTACGGCCATTGATCATGATGCCAGCCCATACCATGACAGTACATGTCAGATATCAGTCACATTCCTGTATGTTTGCTGGACAATATGCAGTACCACTATCACGCCAGATCAGTTGTCGTCGACAATCAGACGATAGACTGTATCTACTCTCATCTGAGAAGAGGACAGCAGACCAGTCATTGTCAGTCCAATTGCAATGTTGGTGGCACCATTGCAAACGGGCGGTACGGTGACGTCTGGACAATGGGATGCACACAACAGGACGGCGGGCGTATAGTCCTCCTTCATGCAAACGTCTGGCGACAGTTTTTCGGGAGATCCACTTGTCAGTAGCAGCCATAAACTGATTTGCTACCTCACCAGCTGTGCTGCGCCGGTGTCTTTTTGTTGATAGCACTATGTACCGATCTTCTGCAGGTGTCGTACTGTGAACACGACCTCTTCCGTGACGTTTGCTACACTCTCCATTTGTTTGAAATGATTTCCAAAGCCTTGAAACAACACTGTGGCTAACGTCGAACTCTCTGGCAACATCTGTTATTTTTCGCCCTTCTTCAATCTTGCCAATAATACGGCCACGCGTAAAATCATCTAGGTGATGTCGGGAAGACATACTGAAAATTGCAAGTTCGTCAATTGATTCTTTCCCTTTCAACTTTGCGTTTGAACAACAACGGTCAATACGCGTCAAATCCTTTATATCTCTTATCAGCGCTATGACGTCACGAACAAGTTCGGCAATTCAAAATTTGCATACGCACAACACGTCTTACTGTATCCCGCACTTATGCTAATTTCCACATTTTCCTGCCTTCCATTTTATGGTTGCTATCGTTGCTATTGTCATCCATCCTTATCAATTGTCCGGCAGTGTAATTTATGCTATGCATCTTTTGCATACCAAGATCTTTGTGGGTGTGCAATACAATGAGTGATTTGAGAGTATACATTTATTTACATACAGCACACTGAATTTATTCACGTCACTCACGACCACACCGAATCACAGAACTGTACATACTAAGTGAAATTAAATGATAACAACAACCAATAAGGTTAACTAATTCCTCACATTGAGTGGTACTTTGGTAGCTGGATTAATAAGTGTTATTGTCGTAAAACCAGTGAAAGAAGGTGTATGCAAGTCATAAAAGTAAATATTTACTAAACTATGGCAGTGGCAATAGTAAGTACTTTGACAGTTCAGTTTTTCAAAAATAATGTTTATTTTTATAATTACATATTTTTCAGATTTAGATGAACGTAAGAAATAACCCTGACACCAATGAAATATGATGTAGTCATGAAAGTCCACCTGTGCATATGCAAGTTAAAATCTGACCTCAAGATAGAAAGAAATGCTGAATTACAAGTGTGTTAGTTGGGGAGATTGGTAACTCTTAGTCTAATGATATCTACAGGTTACACAGCATCATGTTATACATCATTTTAAAGATCTCATTGATAGCAGGAACCCCCCCCCTTCCCCTCCCCCAGAGAAGTCAAAAGGAAACCAAATTTTGATACAATGCACCGTCTTCATAGCATCAAAAATGCATTTTTGTAATGGTTTTTATCACATTTAGCATCAAGTTCTAGTAATTTATGCAGTTGCAATGAGATATTGTTATGTATATGTAAAACGTGATGAAATAATGTTTGGCGATAGTTTAGTAAAATGTACTGTTGAGTAACAATAAAATTAACTGTTGTTGTGTCACTTCAATGGACAGGCATTCAAAAATCAAATTTTAACAATGGTTTTGATAACTTCTCTTAACCTATTTTCGTTACATCAAAACTTTTTACTTGGTATTTACTTTACTACTGTCAGGAAAATGCACAACATAAAAACAATTACGATAACGGAAGAAATCTTCACCCCATTTAACTTTTGTTTTCAGAAGTTTTAAAAGATGTATAGTACCATTCCCAGACAGATGATTCCCCTTCAAACTAACCCCCCCAATTTCTTTTCAGTTTTGCCTTGATCTCAAGAATGACCCAAATGATGATGAAAAAAGCAGAATTACACGAAAGAATCTCACATATGCATTCGTCGAAAACAAATAACCTATTTTCGTTACATCAAAACTTTTTACTTGGTATTTACTTTACTACTGTCAGGAAAATGCACAACATAAAAACAATTACGATAATGGAAGAAATCTTCACCCCATTTAACTTTTGTTTTCAGAAGTTTTAAAAGATGTATAGTACCATTCCCAGACAGATGATTCCCCTTCAAACTAATCCCCCCCCCAATTTCTTTTCAGTTTTGCCTTGATCTCAAGAATGACCCAAATGATGATGAAAAAAGCAGAATTCCACGAAAGAATCTCACATATGCATTCGTCGAAAACAAATAACACAATGATGGGAGATGTTAAGAAAACTGTTTATTTTTAGTACACTTCAAATTGTCCAAACAACTCACATTAAATAACATCAAAGGTGAAAGCGCTGTAGACGTGTGAAAAGTTATGCACCAAATGGAAGTCGTCACCACTGCTTCATTGCTATATTTTATTAACTCCTCCTCCTAATGGATAAAAGACCTTCTGCTTATGGGAGAGGGAGGGGAGCAAAAGAGATCATGTTTCACTTTCAAAACAAATAAATCACCTATAGTGGTTTACATGTTTAGAAAGTGGGAGACACCACTATAATTTCACATGTGATAGTGAAAGTGCTACAATTTTGTGGTTTTTCCTATTGCAGGCATACACACATACATATCACTAAGCTGTTCTCTGAGATTCAGAGGTTAGCTCCAAAAAGAAATACAAACTACCAGATAGTTTTTACTTACTGTTGCCGTACCAAACTTCTCCATTAACAGCGATCTTGACATACAAATCAGGCTTCACTGACATCCATTACACGCTGTACACAAGATCTTCTATACTTCGTACTCATAATTTGTTTCTCATGCAGACATTCCTGAATCTGATCCTCCCATGACTTCATTGGCCTTCCTCTGCCTTTCTTTCCTGTCACTTGGGCTAAAATGATTTTCTTAGTAAGCATCTCATCACTCATTCTTTCAACATGGCCAAACCACTGAAGCATATTGGTATTCACCTTGCTAACGACATTTTGCTTCACGTCACACAACTGCAACACAGCTTCATTCCTCACACAATCAGACCGTGTCTTGCCACAAACCCCCAGTAAGTAACGCATTTCTCCAGCACACAAACCACTCCTATGTTTCTTCTGCAGTACCCAGGTTTCACTGCCATACATCAGAGTAGGAACAGTTACACTCTCATACACAGCCATGCAGAACTCTCTAGAAAACCTCCCAGGACAGCCATGACTTTCAATGAAGAATTCACTCGCCTACTAATTTTACCATCCAATTTGTTCTCTCTGTCAAACATGCTTCTTAAATACACAAACTCACTCACCTGCTCAATCACTGTGCCATTTACACTTACATTACATTCAGTGCTACCAGTTCCTCTCACAAAAACCATAATTTTGGTTTTTCCCTTATTTATACTCAGTTTGAATTTCATGCAAACTTCGTACATCCGGGACAACATACTCTGCAACTTACTTTTGCTCTCTGCCAACAGGACAGTGTCATCAGCATACAGCAATCTGCACACAGGATATCACCAAGACATAAACCAGTAATATCTATTTCGGCATCACACATGCATACATCCATAAATATATTAAACAGCCATGGTGATATTACACAACCTTGCCTGACTCTTGCACCAATAGAAAACCATTCTGATAAAACAACATTCACTCGTTCACAGGCTCTACTGCCAGCATACATGGCCTTTACACTATTAAGTAGATCCCAGTAACACCATATTCATTCAATACATTCCACAAAAGTGACCTATTTACTCAGTCGTAAGCTTTATCTAAATCTATGAAGGCAGCAAAAACTTTCTTACCAAGAGCCAGATACTTTTCAATCATCCTGCGTAATGCAAAAATGTGGTTAGTGCAGCCTTTACCAAGCATAAAACCACTCTGAACATCCCACACTTTCTCTGATGTAAGACCCTGTACTTTTTCAAAAACAACCTTACCAAACACTTTCCCTGGCACACTTAGTAGGCTAATACCACGATAGTTCTTGCAGTCAGTCTGATCACTTTTTCCCTTATACAAGGGAACAATGATAGCATCCTTCCAATCCGGAGGGACCATTCCTAACTCCCAGCACAACTGGGAAATTTCAGTTAATCAGTCAATTACAGAGTCACCACCATATTTCAACATGTCGGCAGTTATGCCATCAACTCCCGGAGCCTTACCATTCTGAAGAGATTTTAGAACTTTACACACTTTTTCTCTTGAGATGCCTCCTGTGCTTTCATCCTTCACTGTGCCATCATCTTTGCTTTCCTGATCTAATAACTCACAGAAGTATTCACCTCATCTTTCACTTAACTCATTGGGCTCCCATATCATTTCCCCAATGCTATTCTTCACACAACTTTGTTTTCCCTATTTTTCCTGAGTCTCATGTACTTCCAGAAGGACTTTCAATCTTTCCAAAAAGCCAGTTCATGCCTTTCCACTTTCGCTTTCCTATCTTTTGCCTTACTGTGGTGAGCCAGCTTAGCAGCTTCACACTTCTTACAGCGATATTCATCCACAGAGACTCTACCTTGCAACATCCCCAAATAGGCTTCCTTCTTTTACTTTACTGCCTCATCAATCTCACTATTCCACCAAGCATCACCTCTGTTGTTACCCACTATTGTGGTGCCAGAGACCTCTTTAGCAGCAGTAACAACACAGTTCTTAAAACATTTCCACTTTTTTCTACATCCCTCTCATCAGACTTCAGTTACTTCAGTCGTTCTCTGAGAACGTCAGAATAACATTGATGATTTTCAGGGAGCCATTCAACCTTTATTCTGTCCATCCTGGTCCTCTTCCTGTTCCTTTTTCTTCAACCAACATTAAGTTTCACTCGTGAGACTACCAAGTAAAGATCAGAACCAACATCCGCACCTCTCATCACACAAGTGTCAACAACTAAGTGTTTCAGACGCTGATCGTAGACGACAAAATCTATCACACTCTTTGACCAAGAGTACGATTTTCCCAAGTATATGTGTGGATATACTTGTGGCTGAAAAATGTATTAGATACATACAAACCATTCTCAATGCAGAGTTCAATTAATCTTTCACCATTATCATTCACACAAGGATCATTAAATTTACCCAGAACATTGTCAGATATTGCATTCTGCACATCTACTGTAGCATTGAAATCCCCTGCTATTATAACTTTCTCTTTAACACTAAACTGGCTCAAAACAGCTTTTAGCTCAATCCAGAAATCTTCCTACCTATCAGATGGTTCAGAGTCACAAGGAGCATTCACTACAACAATTACAATTCTCTGAAGTTTCACTTTCAAATGAATCCAAAGAATTCTCTCACTTATGCAACTATAGTGAATCAAGTTGTTCTTCATCTTTTCACTTAAAACCACACCTCCACCAGCCTGTCCTCTCACATTATCAAATACTCCAGACCACACACTCACCATGCCATTCACTTCTTCTACCCCAATTTCCTTCTTTTTGGTTTCACTTACACACAGCACATCCAATCTATACTTATTCATCTCTTAAATCACCTCATTCAACTTGCCATTTATACCTCTAGTATTCCATACACCAATCTTATACTCACTCAGCCGAGATCTCTTTCTGATTTTCCTTCTTCCAGTTCCAGGTCGATTCCGTGGTGGACCATCCTTCTTAAGTGTGGTAGGTCCACCATATCCCACACTTGAGTCTGGATATTGATTTCTTTTTGTCTTTTTAATCAGGTAAATACATCAGTGTGCAGGATTAGCCCACAGCTGATGGTTCCAGTTGGGCATTCAACCTAAGGATTCTAGAACAAAACCCAGTGAGTTGGGGTCTTTTCGCCAATGTCACACAGAACTAGCTGGCACCTCTCCAAGATTCACAGAGTGCAGGCTCACTGACTATACTAGGAGTGAGACTGAAAAGAAATTCATGTTATCCTTCCAAGAGTAAGAAAAAAAAAACTAAAAGAAAGAACAAAAGTGCTAAAGCATAATTCCTTAATCCTAAATAAAGATTTTCAAACAGTGAATTGAAAATTACTTGTGCACAAAATGAAAGGGCAGATTGAATCCTTGCCATTCTCCAAATTACTAATTCGTGTATAATCACGCAGGTTTTAAGACCTCATTTATGTGACCATTAGGCTCCCATGTTAATAATCAATGAAGAGTCAGCAATGTCATTGTCTTTAAAATCGACACGAGAAAGATTCCACAGACAGTGTATTTCACCCCGATGAGATAAACACTTCCTTTAACTTATCAGTAATGCTCCTGCTAGTTTCATCAATGTGATTCTGCCAATTCATCAGGTGTTGTATTGAGCTCCAGCTATCACTTAAAATCCAATTTTTTTTTTTTTTATTGGAGATTTAACGACCACCGTGAGCTGGGCTACAAGCAGTCGCCCATCCCTAATTTAGGGTCACTGGTTTCATGGAAGGGAGAGAGCCAGTGCCATAAGACAAACACAACATCCATGCCTCACTGGGACTCGAACCCGGACTCCTTTTGCATGAATGATCAGAGGCCATCGCTTAGACCACTGCGCCACCGGGACGGCAAAATCCAAATGTTATGGTGTTTGTTGATTCTACATAACTCAAAGTTACAACAGCCAAGAGTTCAGATCAAAACACAGGCCAATGGCACAGATTTCTTTTTTTTTCCTTTTAAACTTTTAAGTTACTTCCAAATATAATAAATATATTACTGACAGTGTTGCCATTTTCAAACTTGCCCCTACCAGTACAGATTTGTATCATATCTCCAAGAGTACCACTGATAACTTCAAAAGCCAGCAGTCTAACATATTCAGGATGTTGTGATTTCTTATTTGTAGGGCAAAAAAGACCTGATTATATATATATATATATCATCATCATTGTCAACCATTATCGATCCACTGCTGGACGAAGGTCTTACCAAGTTTCCTCCACAACGGTCTGTCTTGTGCCAGTCTCCTCCATGTCACTCCCGCATACTTTCGAATTTCATCCACCCATCGCCCATGTGGTTTTCTTCTGGGTCTTTTCCTGTCCCTTGGAATCCAATCTAAAATTTCGGCTGTCTATCAATGGTCTGTCCTTCTGGCAGTATGTCCAGCCCATTGCCATTTCAGGGATTTAACTCTGACCATGATGTCGTCCACTCTTGTCATTTTCCTGATCCACGAGTTCCTCTTCTTATCTCTCCTGATTACACCAAGCATGCACCTCTCCATGCTACTTTGAGTTGTCTGCAGCCTTTGTATGTCTCTTTTAGTTAAGGTCCACGTCTCGGCACCATACGTAAGCACTGGAAGGATGCATTGATCAAACACTTTTTTTTAAGACATAATGGCATATTGCTCTTGAAAATTATGCTGTTTCTTCCAAAAGCTCTCCAGGCAAGTTTTGTACGCCAATTAATTTCTTCATCAATGTGACCCTCACTTGATATCTGCTGTCCAAGATAAACGTATGTGTCTGTTATCTCCAGCTTTTCTCCATCAATCGATAAATCTTCATTTCTTGAAAAAGCATTGAACATCACTTTTGTCTTCTGAAAGTTCATTTTTAATCCCACTTCTTTACTCTTGTCAGCAAGTTCTTGGATCATACTCTGCAGCTCTGATGGGGTAGTTGCAAAAATGACTACGTCATCAGCGAAACGAAGGTGGGTTAGATAATCTCCATTAATCTTTATCCCCTTGTTTTCCCAGCTCAGCGCCTGAAAGACACCCTCCAATGTAGCATTAAAGAGATTCGAGATATGGTGTCACCTTGTCTCACTCCCTTTCCTACTTTTATGTGTGCTGTATTCTCAAACAGCCAAACCTTTGCACTTGCATTTTCATAGATGTTATTAATAATATTAATGTATGCATCCTCAATACCGCAGGATTTCAGAGCCATTGTAACTGCTGATGGTTTCAGCAAATCAAAGGCTTTTTCATAATCGATAAAAGCCATGCACAATGGAAGTTCATATTCCCTCGCTCTTTCAATTAGTTCTCTCAGTACATGGATATGATCTATTGTGCTGTAGCCACTCCTGAATCCAGCTTGTTTTCTCGGTTGAGCCATGTCCAGTGTTACCTTCAAGCGGTGTGAAAGAACTTTAGTGAAGATTTCATAAACCACTGATAGGAGGCTGATAGGTCAGTAGTTCCTGAGATCCTCAATGTCACCTTTTTTATGTAGCAGGATCATTGTAGCATTGTTCCAATCCTCAGGAATCTTCCCTTCATTAAGGCATCGGGTGAAAATTTGGGCGAGTACTGTTTTGATTTCTCCACTTGCTTCTTGTATGATGTCTACAGTAATTCCATCTTCTCCTGAAGCTTTTCCCCGCTTCCCATCTTCTCCTGAAGCTTTTCCCCGCTTCATGTTCTTGATTGCATGTGCAACTTCTGCTGGGAGGATTGGAAGAACTCTGGTACTGGTACCTTTCATGATGTCTGGAGTACATGTATCACCCCTTTCATATAATTTGGAGTAGAAATCTTTCACTCTTGTCAAAATTTCACCTCTATTTCTTGTTACAGAACCATCTTCTATTTTCAGTGCCATAATCTGTTTTCTTCCTTTACGTGTCCCTTTACAATGTCCATTTGCTATCTTTAGGCTTCGGTTGTTTTCAATTGCTTTCCTCACTAGTTCGCAGTTGAATTTCCTTACGTCTTCAGTGATACTTTTTCGTACTGTCTTGCATAGCTCTATATATTCCACTTTGGAAGTTGCATCTTCTTTAGTTGTCCTCATCTCTCTTCTTTTTGCATCAACATTTTGGTTTTTCCTGATAATTTGTTCACATGCAACTTGTTCTTAGACCCAGCTAATTTTGTTGCTGTTTCCATAAGAGCTTTGGTTACTTTTCTGTTAACTTCAGAAATATCCACTTCTTCTGATGTTAGGCCTTCTAAAGCAGAGAATCTGTTCTTCAGTTCCAACTTGAAGGTATTATGGTGTTTTTTAAGGTTGGTTATGTCAATACATTTTGTTTGTCTTATGAGCTTGCCACGTTCAAGTTTCGTGTTGAGATGCATCTTACATCTCACCAATCTATGGTCACTACCTGTGTTGAACTTGTTTAGCACACTACAGTCTTCTATGACGAATTTTTTGTTACACATAATAAAATCAATTTCACTTGCCGTTCCATTTGGATGTCTTCATGTCCATTTCCTGTGTGGCTTTTTGTTGAAAAAGGAGTTAAAGATGAAAAACCCTTCTGCCTCTGCAAACTCAACGAGAGTATTTCCACGCTGGTTTCTGTTGCCGTGACCGAATTTGCCTACTGAAGTTTCATTCTGTTGCTGTTGCCCTATTTTTGCATTGAAATCTCCCATAATTATCTTCAAATGCTGCTTACCTTTATTATTTAGATGATGAATTTCCTCATAAAATTCTTCAATTTCTTCTTCAGGATGACTTGTGGTGGGTGCATAAGTTTGAATTATCTGAGCCTGGTATCTTCTCGAGAGTTGGATAACGGTCGTGCAACTCTGTCAGAGGAACTTTCAACTTCTACAACTTTATCCTTTAGTTTCTTGTTTATTATAAATCCAACACCACTAGTTCTGCCAGTATCTGTCCAACGATAGTAGAAGAGATGTCCACTTTTCAGTTCAATGAGATCTTCTTTTCTCCTTACCTTACTTAGCCCGATGATGTCCCACTTGATCTTTTGTAGTTCCTCTTCCAATTCAAGAAGCCTTGAATCAGAAGATAGGGAGCGTCCATTATATGTAGCCAAGGTCAGCATCAGATGGCAGCCTAGTCCGGTCCTCCGGGGATTCTTAGCACCCTCTGCCTTCATGTCGCACTGGCCGCTGCCTTGGCCAGGTACATTCCAGCTGCCGGAGACTGAGGGCCAAGATTTTAGTTGTGCAGTCATTTTGGAGGGGTTTGGCCATAACTCACCACGCTGGCCAAGCGGGTTGGTGAGTGTGGGATAGAATTTCCTCTAATCCCGATGGTATAGTTATACCGCTATTGGCGGTCGTCAGAGCCCCTTTAGTGGGAACAGGATGCACCAAGAGAAGGCGGGGTTGACATTTGTGTGTGTATATATATATAAACTGGAAGGAACTCAAAAATTTATCCAGCATGTGCTTTTGAACATCACAGAAATACATCTACACCCAATGAAATTCCTTTCTACATTTAACCAACTTTAGAGCCATAACCTGTTTTAAGATGGAAACTACATCTTCTGCATCTAGCTAGCTACTGCAACATGAAAATTAATTTCCATTAAATTTTATTGTGCTTGCTTAACTCCTCTCTAGCAATTTTTTTTTTTTTTTTTTTTTGGTTATAGGATGGGTACTTTAAACATTGGTAACAATTTGAAACAGGAATAAATTACATTTCTGTCCAGTTTCATTAATTAATGTACTAGATTCCAATTAATTGGGACACATTGGTCTTATAGACTGAACAACAAAGCACATATGGACACTCATCGTCAGAAAAATAGTTGCACCCAGAAGGAAGCAACCGGCAGGAATGAAACTTGGTGGGCAGATTTGACATCACGAGACATGCAAATGATTCAAGTATCATGCTCGGCTGTGCATGTGACGCAAGCAAGGAGGGGTTGTAGCACTGTGCCTGACCGGCTATATAAGGTCATCCCTTTGTGCGCGCTTGCCATTCTGACTCATGCTGTTGTGTTGGTTGCATCCTTTGCAAGTGAAGTATGCCTCGGAGAAAAGTTTGGAAGCAATTCGAGTAGTTGGAGGAGTTTGAGAGAGGCCATGTTGTCAGGCTCCAGGAAGTGGGATGGTCTTATCACCGTATTGCGTGCCATACCGGTTGTGCGGATACCAGCATGGCACACTGTTGGCAGCAGTGGATAGACCAAGGCACACAGCAGCGACAGTAAGGGTCTGGGAGACCTAGATGAACCACGGAGAGAGAGAGAGGACCGACGGATTGTTTGACATGCGCGGAGTGCCCAACTGCCATGATTGCGGATATTCAGCAAGCAGTGGCGCATTCCATGCATCGTCCGATTAGTACCAGCACCATTGGCAGATGGCTACATGACATAGGACTACATGCATGCAGACTGTTATGACGACTGCCCTTAATACCATTACATCGTCGCCAAAGACTGCAATAGTGTCGTTCCATATTGTCAAGTAGCTACTCAGAAAGGCAGCGGGTAATCTTCAGTGACAAGTCCCGCTTTCGTCTTAGAGGAGACGACAAACGAATCCGTGTGTGGAGGCACCATGGTCAGCGCCAAGATGAACGGTTTGTTGTTGAGTATCACACGTCCAGAAGGCCTGGTGCCATGGTGTGGAGTGCAATTGCCTATGATGCCAGATCACCGTTGGTGTTCATTACAGGCACTTTGACAGCCCAACATTACGTTAATGAGGTCCTGCAACCAGTGGCCCTACTTTTCTGGAACTCGCTCTGGTGCGATTTTCCAACAGGACAAAGCTCGTTCGCATACTGCTACTGTCTCAAGAGCTTGTCTTCAAGGCACTGACACTCTGCCATGGCCAGCTGTATCGCCAGACCTAACGGCGATGGAAAATATGTGGGATGCTATAGGAAGCGCTATCCACACTCCACCCCTACCACACAATCTGCAGGAACTGCGTGAGAAGATACATGCTGCATGGGATGGCTTATTGCAGGACACCATTAGGATCCTGTACAACTCTGGCATGCTGTGTGAGCAAACATGGCGGCCCGATGCCATACTGAAAGACATTACTTATTGGCGTGTAGCTCAATAAATATATCCCATATCAGTCTCAATGTTTAATCATTTATTGTTCTTGGTAACCTTTACCTTCCTCCTGAATAGCATTGCAATCCAACACATTCTTCTGGGTGCAACTGTTTTTTTTTTATGATGAGTGTATATTTAAGTGAATTTTGGTGCAAATATTAAAAAATAATTTATGCTAAAAACAATCTCACGGTATATGTACATATGTATCCGTCAACGTCCAACAAGCATGTAGCCCTTAACAATTACGAATTTGAGGGAAATTTATTGAGGGTACCCTGATGTGTTCTCTTTATAGACTGCAAATGAACAAAATCAGCACAGATATCTAGTGTAGATGAAGGACTCCCTTCTTGCATAAAGTGGTGTCATAATTCAACAATAAAGTTGCTGGTTAGTCACTCACTGATGTTCAGGTGTATCATCCTCATCACTTTCTTGGTCTTATTCTTCTAGGTGTTTTGCTGCAATATGTTCAACAATTGGGTCCATACAATCTTCATTTTCCTTACAACATTGAAGACTATTGCCAATGGTTGAAAACTCTTTGTAGTTTCTGATGTGACACAATTCCAAAATTATTTCACTTTCAGAATTGGCTGTATCTGACATCTCCTGGCCTGAATACTTAAATCCACAGTGAGCAAAGCAATTTTGAATTTTTTTGCTGCTTACTTATCGCCAGCTGTTGGTGAAAAATTGCACTGCTTGTAAAATGGTAACCTTTGCACTGATTTCTTTGGTTATTGAATATGATGTCAGTATATTTTCTTCAAAAACTCAATGTGTATCAACTTTTCCTGATATAATGTTTTTGCAATTTTTATGATGCCCGTTTCCAGTGATTGTACCAAGGATGTGGTATTAACAGGAAGAAAAATTCCAGTTAAATATTTTTCAAACAATCTAAATGAGGGTATGCCACACAGTTATTCAGAAGCAACAGAATTTTTTTTGACTTCGATTGGAATTCCACATCCCAACACATTAGCTACTTTTGAAAAATATAAGAAGTTATCCATGCATTTTTATTGGCATACTACAGAACAGGCAACCTATCCATTCTAAGCCCTTTAAAGCATCAAGGCTTAGCACATTTCCGAATAACCAACAACTTCTGTTTACCATTTCCTGACATGTTTGAGCAGCATAACACAGTTACACGAACCATTGCTTATTTTGAACCCACCAGGGTTGCATATATTTGTAACTCATGGAATGATTCAGCATGCCACAGTAACATAGACCTGTTTCATCAGCATTGAAGATATCATCTGCACTAAATCTCTGGAGCAAATTGGGCAGTTTAATGGATTTCCATTGTTGAGTGCTCACAGCATCAGCACTGTTGTTCTTGTCATGTGCATTCTTTTTAATTTCAGTTTCCATCCAGATAACCATCTGTCACTTTAAAACTTATGTGACCCAGCTTTTTAACTAACTCTCCTTATTTAGTTTTCAACACTGGACTGTTGACATGCATACCCCATCCAGTTACAATAGAGAACCATTGATTGAAGGCCTTTCAATCTCGCTTCTGTTTTTGGGATATTCCCAGTTGTCTGTCTAATGCCCATTCCTTTCTCAATTTGCCTTGCTGGCTTTAACACATGTATAATTGAGTCTTTTGGAAATCCAGTTATTTCCGTCAGCTGACGATGACTGGTGTCAGAGAGTTAGCTTTTAGTTTGGTTGGGTGGTTGGTGTTTTATGGTGCAAAGGCCTCAAAGGGCTAAAGAGTGCCCTTTTAGTTTGGTTGAGTAAGGCAATTTTATCAGCTAACATTAAATATTCTTGTGCCATCTTGGCAGGAGTCTTACACAAACAAAGAAAAACATAAACACTGTTTCTCATTCTTTTTCATAAGCAATTATGCAAACAGAATTGCTACACGCATGTAATGATCAAAAGCACACTAGCTGGCAGTAGGTGGAAGCAGAATTGTTAATGCTGTTAAAATATGTGCGTCTTCATTATTGTGTAATTCGGCACTGACTGACTCAAGCAACAATCTCTACGCCATCCACTATACATGCACCACCTACAGTCTCTGTGCTGATAAAGCGTTGTGGTGGCCCAAATAAGCACATCAATTTAGCTTATTTCCTCAATTTTTTTCCTGTTCTTCAACAATTCTCCCAAATTAATGGTAGCACCGATTAACCGATGGCCATAGTAGCAGAATGTAGATGTACACGGATAGTTTCCAAATCATTAGCAGGTTTTGCTGATAGTTTTTGCTTGTAGATTAAATATATATATATATTATTTACAACAATTAAAACACTTACTCAAGGCTTTACTCAGATTACTATATTCAATTCTCTATTTTAACTTGAACTTTCAATTATTTTCCACATCTTCTGAGTTCTTTTGCTTTTACAGACATTTCTGGCCTCTAAATTTTATCAAGACCCTCAATGTATAGGAACTGTATCAAAAGTGTTTACACAGAAAGAATTAAATTTTTATTTCCAGGTTCCTCTTGCAGTTGCTAGTTATTAAATTAAAATCATTTTTTTTTTTTGATTGGAGGTTTAACGACCACCGTGAGCAACTCAATGGGCTATAAGCAGTCACCCGTCCCTAATTTAGGGTCACTGGTTCCAGGGAAGGGAGAGAGCCAGTGCCGTAAGACAAACACAACATCCATGCCTGACCGGGATTCGAACCCGGACCCCTTACGGACGAATGATCAGAGGCCAACGCCTTAGACCACTGCGCCACCGGGGCGGCCTAAAAATCATTTCCTTATGTATTTTGCAAGCCTAGTATTTTTGAATTAACTTGTTGAAAATGCCATTTACGATTTTTGAAGGTTCACTGATGGAACTGTTTTTCTGTATATCAAAACTTTCTTTAATTAGTCTCTTGTTTTAATGATGTTCATATTTCAATATTTTAATATTTTGACATAAAAGTCCATTTCACACACATTGCTGCATGTTCAATTGTAATGTATTTGTTTTGTCCTCATTGGAATCTGTAATGTTCTGATAATTAATTATTTTATTGTTTTATTAATTTTTCTTTAAATCATCTTATTCTATTGTTATCGTGGTTTGCAGGTTTGCAGCAAGTTTTCTGTTTCAGTGGTTGCATATGCACATACATTTTATTTTTATACAATGCCAATAGCCTAATTAACCAGAATCTACTGTATTTTTGAAAAGTCTGCTGTTATAAAAGTAGTTTGAACCCATATTTTTTATTTTTACAGTGTAAATGATTTAAATTGTCTGCTTCATTCCATTAAATAATGCCACTTAAGAAACATGCCAGAGTAACATGGAGGAGAATGGCTCAAGACAGACAGTTGTGGAGGAAACTTGGGGAGACTTTCATCCAGCAGTAATTTATGATGGTTGACGATGATGATGATGATAAAAAAATGAGAAAAAGTATCAGAATCATATAAAACTAATGATGAGAAAGAAAGCAGAATTAACTAATGATGAGAAAGAAAGCATCATTAACCATTGTCAATCTACTGCTCGATGAAGCTTTCCCCAAGGCACATACACAGCAAGTATATTATAGAGACAAGCAATATATTCTACATACTCCCCAAGTTTCTTCCACAACTTTTTGTCTTAAGCCAGTTTCTTCTGAGAAACTCCAGAATACTTTCAAATTTCATCCCCCATCTCCCACATGGCTTTCTTCCAGGTCTTTTTCTGCCCCTTAGTATCCAATAAAGTATTTTAGTTGTCCAATGGTGGTGGGTTCTAGCAATATGTCAAACCCATTACCATTTGAGGCACTTCACTCTGATTATATCATATACTCTTGTGTGTGTTCTCTCATGATCCATGTGGGTGTTCCTCTTCCTATCTTTTCTGGTTACACCAAGCATGCATCTCACCATACTTCTTTCAGTTGTTCATAGCCTCCTCAGAATCTTTTTTATGCCCATTTATGATCCATGTCTCTGATCCATAAATAAATAAAAACTGGAAATACACAGTGACAAAACACTTTTCTTTTAATATATAATGACAAATTGCTCTTGAAATTGTACTGTAGCTCTCCAGCCCAGTTTTATATTCTTATTTATTTCTTTTTGTATGTGGTTGTCACTTGATATCTGTTCAAGGTAAATGTAGGCATTGATAACTTGTAGATTCCCCCATCAACTTCCAAATCTTCAGATTTTGTAAAAACACTGTACACTAATTTTGTCTTCTGTAAGTTCATTTTTAAACCTACTCCTTTGCTCTTGTCAGCAAGCTGCTGGATCACACACACACTATACATCTTAAGGGGTACTTGCGAAAATGACTATGTTGTCAGTAAAATCAAGGTGGGTAAAATAATCTCCACTAATCTTTATCCTCTTGTCTTCTCAATTCAATGATTGAAAGACATTCTGTAATGTGACATTGAAGAAGCTTTGGAGATATGGCGTCAGCTTGCCTCACTCCCTTTCCAATTTTTATAAGTGTTGTGTTCCCAACAGTTATACCTTTGTGCTTGCCTTTTCATAGATGTTATTACTAATTTTGATGTAAGCATCTTCAGCTTTTCAAAGATATTAAAACTTCTCATGGTTTCACAGAATCAAAAGTCTTTTCATACTTAATAAAAGCCACACATAGTGGAAGTTCATCTCCATGCGTTCTTTTAATCAGTTTTCTCAGTACATGGATAAAATCTATATTACTATAGCTGTTCCTGAATCCAGCTTGTTGGCTTGGTTGAGCCAAATCCAGTGTTTCTTTCAAGCGATACGGCGTAAACAACTGATAGAAGGCCGATGGGTTTGTAATTCCTGAAGTCTTCAAGGTTCTCTTTTTTTACATAGCAGGATCACCGTAGCATTGTTCCACTCCTCACGAATTTTGCCTACATTGAGGCATCTAGTGAAAACTTGAGCTAGTATAGTTTCTATTTCTCCATTGGCTTCTTGAATAAGTAAGAGTTCCAGGGGACGATGGAATTACCATGGACATAACATATACACAAGTCCCTGATTTATGCGAAGGTTATGAGCTGCAAAAACCTTGCACAAATTGGAATCACACATATAAAATGCATTAATGTACAGAAAAAAAAGTAGGTTGCATGCAACAACATAAAATATGTCTTGAATGCATTTTAACCACACCGACATCAGAAATATGAACACAAATATTGACAGGAGCATTATTTTTATTAAAATAAATTAACTATAAATGAACATCATCAGTGATATTTTTCCCCATTCATTCAACGTCAATATCTTGACTTCTTCCCACGATGCTTGAATGTTATTAATAGCACTCTTGATGATGTAACGTTTCCACCACTCTCAAATTGTCAGCTTACTTTCTGGATAATCAAAATCATAGGTGTCTTTAAGTAGGTGGGATACGGTACTGGGCATGTAATATTCCTTGAGAGTTATGACTTCCTGGTTCTGGTGGCTGGAACAGAGAAGTTGTGTTTGGGGGGAAAGAACAACACACTAATGTTAGAGTTGATGTTATTCAAGAGTTTATGGTGGCCATGAGCATTAATAAAATTTTAACAGCAAGGATAGACTTCCAAAAATATTTCTCAGGTTGAACTGCAAAATGATTTTTAGACAATCTTGAAAGACTTGCATAGTTACACAAGCCTTTACATTTGATTTCAAGTGAAAGGGTAGCATTTTCTTTTATGCCTTTCAGTGTGCATGGATTTTAAGAGTGGTAGAACAGTAGAGGCTTGATTTTATAGTCACTTGTTGTGGTCGCACATAACGTCAGCATTGGCCTATCTTCAGCTGCTTTAAAATCCAGCAGCAACTTTTTCTTTTTGCTGATGTTAGTTCTGAATGACAACCACTTCTGAAGTATGCCAATTTCATCTGCACTGAATACCTGCTTGGGGTGGTACAAATTTTCTTCAATGACTGCTTTCAATTCTTCACAAAACTTGCCAACAGCTTATGATAAGCACTCATGGTTTCTCTGGTAATATTCAAGTTGTGCAGGTTTTGGCATCTAATAAACATATTAAACCATCCTTTACTTGGTAGAAATGGCTCAGATTCAGCAACATTTTCTCTTATGAAAGACACTCATAAATCTTGAGACCTTTGGACCTTATGTCCATGTTTCTAAGACTTGATTTCTTTGTTTCATGTTCAATGTAAAGTGACAGCACTCTTCCCACCTTCTCTATTAGTGGGTTCCTAATTGTCATGGTTATTTTATAGAATGAATGAGGTCAGTATTAATTTTATCAGCATTCTTCTTATGTTCTGTATTATTAACTTACCAGGTTTAACGCACACCCAAGCATCAATGACACTTCACCAACATCAGTATGTTGTAAAATTTCTAACTTCAAACAGCTAGAACAGTTCTCTATTGTTTATTTACCACTCCATAAGAGGCAGAAGCATTGAACAACGTGTTGAAACCATAATAAGGGTACAATAAAGACTATATGTGATATATCTGTAGTACAAAACAGCACAGATCTGCATAGTGCATTACATACTATGAGACTAAATAATCCTTCTCATATACTACAACACTAGCCATATGTCCCATCAAGGCCACATACACTGTGTTGAGAAAACAACGGGTGTGGAAGCATCCAGTCACTTTGTGCTATATCATCATAGTCAACCATTATCAATCCACTGCTGAATGAAGGTCTCCCTTACATATGAATTTTTACTGCAGTAAATGATAGTGTTCTGAATATGGTCTCCTGAACCCCCTAACTTTGAAAATGTTTATTTCTTATGTACTTTGTGTGTGCAAATCTTTATTGCAATAATATAACATATGTACACTTTGGAATAAGATAAATGTCCTAGTTATCTGTTCATAATAGCTCTATAAAACTGAAAATCATTTTTTCATTAGATGCTATTTTCTTTCTCTCTCTGCCATTTCCACTTTTCTCCCATAGCCCTAGCTGAAGCCATGATTTTTTTTTTTTCAGAAGAAATGAGATGAAAATACGTTTGACAAAACACACGCTTATATTATGAACTGTATGAAAAATAAATGATCCAACTCAAAACTGGCAGCGAAGCACTGCATGCACAATGGCAGAGTGACATATGTTTATGCCCACAAAAAATATATATAAATAAACACAAAAAGCTCGCAACCACCACTGGAACAACAATGCCCCCTGATGTGTGATTTGCTTCTTGCAAGTCACACGTGACAGGAACCTTATAACGGTACAGGTTCAAGGTCCACATGCAAATCTGCTGCATCATTAACTTCTAATTTTGATTTAACATAGTAAATATTTTTGCCTCTTGCAAGCCCCCTTTTGGAATTTCTACTTAAAAATGGCTACTGTCACTTGAATGAAAAACAATTTGCCAAATTTTGAAGTGTCCACCACAATTTGACAATGAATTATAGTGTGCCACTGACACACACATTCTCTTTCATTGTAATAGTAAAGTAGAGCCCACTTATAATGAGAAGCTTAGGACTGGAGGAGACCCTTGTTAAATCCATTTTTTGGTGAAAATTTCCACTGTGTAAAAATGTGCATATATGTTTATATTATATATCAATAACAATTGGGTATACTTAAAGATTTAATTAACTACATCAGTACTATAATTAATTATTGAAACCTTTCAAGTGTATTCAACTTCTGATGGCCATGTGGACTGACTGCAGTTTAACTACGCAATACACATAAAAGCAAAGGAAGCACTGATCCTTCCAATGCAACACTTGCTTGGAGAATGAAGGGAAAATAGACACAATTCCAGGAACTGTTATCTCTCGTTTTCCCTCTAGCAACATCCCCATTTTATTACTTTTCTATCTGTCTCTGCAATCGAAGTGGATTTGAAATCTACTTCAATGTGCATGAGCCTTACCCATCCTTTTTTTGCCTCGGAGTAGGTGGCCTGTTTTCAACTCTGCAGACACTATACACTTGAGGCATAGCCCCTTGGAATGAATGGTGAAGAAAGACTCTGGCACAACTTACTCCATATTGTTCCACTTCCACTCAGAGGGGGATGGGACAATAATGCCCTATGCTATCAGGCTCGCTTCATGCAGAAATGGTTTGACAAACGGTGCCATTATGAGAAATCTCTAATGGATGCCAAATTCACCTGATCTCAATGCAATTGGTATGGTGTGGGATGTTGTGGAAAGCCGGGTGAGAAAGTTGGACACACCACTCCATTCCACACTGCAAACAACTTAGATGCAAATCCCCACATAACCATACAGACGTCTCGTGGAGTCAATACCATGCCAAACGGCTGTCAACCTCTCTGGGTGAAAGGAAGGCCCACAAAGTATTAGGTAGGTGGTTGTAATTCAGCGAGTATTCATGAGTATAAAACAATACTGAATTCAGTTAAACATGTAGGCCAACATACCTTCTGCTCGGATCGATGCAAGAGAGACAATCCTTCAGGGTCATTAGGATTCTCTTGTAGTTTTCTCACAGCTTTTAACCTGTCAGCTACAACTGCTGATAAGTCTATATTCTGTAAAAAAAAATAAAAATAAAATAAACATAAATTTAGAAAAAAAAACAAACTATGTATTTAATCAGGGCACTGAAAACACCATCAATGATCTACCAGCAGGAGATGAAATACAAAGGTTTACATAAAATATGGTCAATTTTATCGTCATGGATTTACATAAATACATACACCAGAGCTGCCAACTTTTCAAAATCAAAATCCAGGACATCAACGCACGTTCAGCGGTGCACAAATTTACAATTTATAAATAATAAAATTATATGTTATAGGTTTAAGACACCCCACCCCCGCCGAATAAAACCCCAGCTATTTTTCAGTTTTGCATCGCAAATGATGACAGAAAAAGCAGAATTCCGTGAATCCACAGAAGAATCTCACGTATGAGTAAAAAGAGACTAAGAAATTGAAAAACACAAATTTTGTGGAAAATTAAATGTGAAAAATCGTATTGCATTGCTCACTCTGTCGTGAAACAATTCCACCACGGACAGATTAAATACCGATCTATAAATTTAATTTCGTTTAATAAAAGGGAAAGGGGTGAAAACAACTGCTCTCTATCGATTAGTTTCGAAGAAGTATGTATTAGAAATAGGGAAACATGCATTTTGTTAGAAAAAATTTAAAACATACAAAGTTGCTCCTTTTCACTATTACCGAAGATATTAAAAACGAGGAACATGATCTCCATACTTGCCAAAGTTAGAAAATGTGCATCAGTAAAACTTTTGTGGGAACACACCATTTACCACAAAACAAAACAATTATATTAATAACTATGCAGTAAAAATCTCTGCATATGCCACAATAACTAAACTAGTATTATCTATGTTTTAAATAATAATTTAAAGAGCCATAAAGTAAAATCTTAATTTTGTTCAATGTTAGCCTCGCAAACCTGTGGTGTTTCAATACTACACTAAAATTTCCATGTGCTGATATCTTTGTTTCCCTTCCCATTTCTTTATTATCGTTTTTTTAATCCCTTGGATGACAATTTTATCCATCATGAATGCATGACGCTTTCACATTTTTAGATAAAAGATTAACAGTGTAATTTTGAAAATATAAATACTTTTTGAACACCATGCATCAATTTAAAAAAAAATTCAGTTTCGTTTTCGCCCCCCTCCTCCTTGACACACACACACACACACACTTCCCCCACCGTTTATCAAACTGAAATGCAAAACTTTCATAGGGGAGGGAATATTTAAGAATACAGGATGCATGTTCTGATCACCGTTGGGGGAAAAAATTAGTTATGGGGAAATCTTTGCTACGTCCGATTTCCATTTTCGGACATTTTCCCTCCATTTTCAAGTTGAAATACAAATATTTATGAAATAAAATGATATTTAACAACAATACTAGGCATAGGAAACATCACGTGAAAAATAAAATTACGATTACAGTAGAAATTTTCACGGCGTCTAACTTCCGTTTTCGAAAGAACTGAAAGATGAAACTTCCCCTTTCGAAAGTTTCAGGCGGAAAACATCCTTCACCACTACTAATTGCCCCAAAATTTCTGTTCAGTTATTCATCGATCTCAAGGATAACCCAAATTATGACGGAAAAGGAGAAATTCCTCGAAGCCGTCGCACTCTCATGCCTAAAAATTACAACAAAATTTTTTCGCTGTCAAATTTCCGTTTACAGAAAATTTTCCTCCATTTTCAAACTGAAATACAAATATTTATAGAATAAAATGATATATAACAACTGTGGGAAACTTTATGGAGCATTGCAAAATGCTATACATTGCACAGTGAGAGAGTCGCCAAACTAAAGACATGATTGTGTAGTTAAATCTATTATTTATTAACATTATAAAAATCATAAGAAGTTTTAAACATTTAAACTAATAATAGAACACACGACTATTACTACTGACTTCAACCTTATGCCTCGAAGGCAACAACAGCTCTGAAGATACATTTTGCTGTTACAGCACGTATATCAATAGTGCTTGTCACGAGAACAATGCGTGACAAGATATATATAAATCCCACTTGACTTGAATAAACAAAACATAATAGCATATGAACAATTACGTCATTACATGAGATTATACAGCAAAATAAGGATTGATTTCCTACAATCCCCCTCACAATTCTTATTTTCAATATATACAAACATTTTGTGAGTTTTCCCCCTACTTCACATGGGGTAATTTTCCCATTTAAGCTTCGTATCGGAGAACGATTTCTTAAGAACACAGTACAGTTAATCGCTTCTGCCCAAAAGCTAACTGGTAGTCTGGCCTGGATTAATAAACATCTCACCGTTTCGACGATTGTGCGATTGTATCGCTCGGCGACTCCATTTTGTTGTGGCGTTAATACTGCAGATTTTTCTCTGCGTATGCCTTCATGCTCCAAATATGCGTTGAATTCCTTTTCGCAATATTCTAGCCCATTATTGGTACGGAGTGTTTTAATTTTTACTCCAGTACGATTTTCCATTGATGCCTTGAATTTCAAAAAAGCCTTCTTCACTTCCTCTTTTGATTTAAGACAACATATTTCTGTATATCGTGACTTGTTGTCAATAAAAGTAACGAAATATCGTGAACACCAAGAGATTGGGTTTTCATCAGTCCACAGACATCTGAATGGATGAGGTCCAGCAGTTGCTCGCTTTCAAATCGGGATTCCTTCGGAAAAGGTTTTGTCGTCTGTTTCGCCTGAATACAGACTTTACAATTTTTCAGGCTATCCCCATTTTTAAAGAAAAGTCCTCGTACCATTTCGTTTGATTTCAGTTTTTTTAGATCATTTTCATTTAAATGACCATATTTTAGATGCCATTTTTGAAATTCTGTAACCATAGCTACATTTTCATAGCTTGGCGTTACGTAATACAGTTCACCTTTTCTATCTGCTCGGAGAAGAGTGGTACCATTGGCTTCAATGACCCTGGCCTCATTTTGGTTGAAGACAACTGAACGGCCATTAGCGGTAGCTTTTGACACAGACAGTAAGTTATTCTTCAGATCAGGAACACAGAGCACATTTTCTAATCGAATGGTTTTTGCATCTCTTCCATTCGGCACAGTGATTCGTATGGAACCTTTTCCAATTACTTCAGCTGTTTTATCTACTGCGAGATTTACAAAACAGTTTGCTTGTTTATCTATTTCTGCAAACAGATTCTCGTCGTTGCACATATGCGATGTTGCTCTGCTGTCTATGCACCATGTAGATTTTGTATTATGAGCTGCGTTCATGGATATGGCTGTATGCATACTTTCGTTTTTCGCTTTTATTACCATGGAAGCCTCTTGTCTGAAGGATGCTGCATTTTTATCAGCAGTCCGTTTTCGACACTCAGATGATTTATGACCTACCTTCGAACAGTAGTTACATTTGTAGCTACGGAACACTTTGTTGTTCCTTCTTTCGTTCTTACCCTGATTTTGCCTCCAGTTATTACAGGTTGACTTTAGGTTCGAATCTTTTTGTCTCTTGAAAGACAAATACGCTGTTTGGCAATTTGGATAGCTCTTTGTTTTTCGAGCTTCCAATTCTTCCAAAAGCTTGACTTTCAGAGTGTCAGGTTTCAGCAACTCATCTCTCGATTCGATGGCACAACGAAAATTATCGAATGTATCTGGAATACTGTACAGCATTAGTATAGACAGGAGATCGTCAGCTATTACGATGCCCGTTTCATTTAGTTTATCAACTATTTCGAAGAATTCAGTCAAGTGTTCTGACATGTCATTAATGTCATTGGTTTTACGAAATAGTAATCGCTTCAGTAACGTAGCCTTTCTAGCTGGTCCCTTCGATTCGTAAGTTGATCGAAGTTTCTGCCATAATTCATTTGAAGTTTCGCAATGTTTTACATTACAGAGCTCGCTTGGACAGATGGAGATAATTATATCTGCTCTTGCCTTCTAATTACCTAGTGTCCAATTCTTAAGCGCTTCTAATTCAGATTCGTTTGTTCCATCAACAGGCTATGGAATTTGACCTGTCACATAACCCCAACGGTCGTTTTGTATTAGAACTGCTTCGATTAATATTTTCCATGTGTCGTAGTTGCTCTTATTCAGCATTTCTATTGCTGTTTGCGACATTGCTTATTTTGCAATGCTATCAAAAATGAATAAAGGCTTAGTTACCAAGGGTGGGATTGAAGTTCAGAAACTGTCAGTAATTCGTCCACTTTTCAATCAGTCTTCATGAGTGATCATTCAGCGTCTTTTTTAGCAGTCGTAAAGACATTCCTTTTTGAACGTTTTTGCGTCTTAGTTTACTTTGCTGGATGCTTCACTGGCTGCCGGCTTGGGTAGTGCATTTAACTTGGATGGCGCAGTGCCTGGGCTCCATTACCAAAATGTGGGAAACTTTATGGAGCATTGCAAAATCCTATACATTGCACAGTGAGAGAGTCGCCAAACTAAAGACATGATTGTGTAGTTAAATCTATTATTTATTAACATTATAAAAATCATAAGAAGTTTTAAACATTTAAACTAATAATAGAACACACGACTATGACTACTGACTTCAACCTTATGCCTCGAAGGCAACAACAGCTCTGAAGATACATTTTGCCGTTACAGCACGTATATCAATAGTGCTTGTCACGAGAACAATGCGTGACGTGATATATATAAATCTCACTTGACTTGAATAAACAAAACATAATAGCATATGAACAATTACGTCATTACATTAGATTATACAGCAAAATAAGGATTGATTTCCAACAACAACAATACTGGACACAGGCAACAACACAGGCAAAAGAAATTTCGATTACAGAAAAAATCTTTGTTTCGTTTACTTCTGTCTCTGAAAGACGAAATATCGTCCCGATGCGTATTTTTACGAATTGGTAAAATTCTTCAATGCAGTTTTACGCACGGAGAAAAATTCTCGATGCATATTTTTATGGGCCAAGAAAAAATCCTGACGAGTACTTTTACGTGTCAAGAAAAATTCCCGATGCGTATTTTTACACGTTGGTAACATTTAAATGCGTAAACACACTCTGCGATGCATACTAGACGCATAATTACGCATTTTGGATAACTCTGGTCAGCATGTCACTTGAGCACTCCCATGGAGAGAGAGCTACCGCACGACGTCACGAAGCGGAGCTGGCGAGTCAAAGATGACATCATTGCGTAACACAGCGCTCATAAGGTCTGGTAGAAAATGTAAGTGGATGGTTGCATGGGATTGAAAATTTTCGATTCAGCAATCAAAATATCAAAAAATCTGTAAACCAGTAAAATTAAGCAGAAATCTGTAAAAGTAGGCAAGTATGGATCTCTCTCTCTCTCTCTCTCTCTGACTCACACACACACACGGGAGAATCATACTTTGGGGCAGAACAGTGTAATGAAAATACGATCAGGCAGAGAAAAAAAAGTAAACTCAGAAACATTTAATATGTGGGAACGGAAAACAACATGACATTCTCGTCGCTGCTACAGCAGTCATTTTTGGTGTGATTATGAAGATTTGCGTGATTCGCCGACTTTTTTCATGTTTTTTTCAATCGAAACATTTTGAAAATATGAAAATAAACTTTACACAGATGTTTAATAACATTCTTTCACCGAGATTTTCGATTTTCATAGCATACTCAATGTTTTCTGTAGTCCTTAGGGGGCTGACAATTTCCGTAGCAACTGCGTAAAATTCGTAGTATTTGGAGTCTCAATCTTTCTTCCCACTGTATAGCCTTACTCAGCGTCAAAAGGAATGGTGTGCAACAATAATTTACTGTGCCAAAGTCCCGACGATGACAACGGGGCACGGCAGTTCTGGTGCACAATAGCACAAAATCTGCCTTTTGTAGCGAGACGGTGCAAGATTTTTTTTTGTTTTGGCGCACACCGTCACAGAATTCTCATCCCTGCGAGAAGCACTGCACAAGCGCCATGGATGTGACGTCATAAACCAGTACTTCAACTTTCCAAATCACTGACTGTCTTGCTACTACTGTGGGGCTCGTGACATGGGCACTTGAAGTGCCATGGATTAACAAACAAAAAATTTGTCTCCATTTGTTACCGACCCACATCCAGAATTGACGTTGGAGAAAAATGATCGCTGATATCATTAACGAACCGCGACCAGTTATGCAAGAGAACGGTGGACCAAATGATTGTCCCACAATTTTGACCCAAGTAGTTCACGAATCAGACAGCAGATATCGGCCTGAATGATCATACCATTTATCAATCATATCGTTTTGGAATGAAATCTCCACGAATTATATCGTCAAAGAGCGATATTTAAAAAAAAATAAGAATATACAGTAAGAATCGAATCGAGAATAAGCTTGCATTCGCTATAGGCTGTCCACGTACTTTTGCCATGTAACGGGAAGAAGGCTAATTTTAGCCGAAACTTTTCCTACTCAGGGTTCGTACACTTTTGGGGGAAAAAATTCAAGGATTTTCCAGGCTTTTTCCAGGACATATACAAAAAAATTCCAGGATGATTATTACGCTTTACAGTATCATGTTCAAATTATTTTTTTAAAGTAATTTCAGTTTTAAGTAATAAAAATGATGAAAGATGCAAATGGATGAATGTGCTTTATGCAAATTGATCAAGTTTATCAAGCACAAAACCATAAAGAATAAATTCTGTTCTTATGCCCTGACCTTTGAATTCAAGTTGGATCATTTTCTACAAGGGTAGGTTTCTCTTCCCTGATAACATACCAAAACTTTGTTGCAATCAAACAGATTTTATGTGAGTTAACATTCCTAAGCTTGGAGAACAAATACTGCTCTTATGTCTTGGCCTTTAAATTTAATTTCGACCTTTTTCAAGAGGGTAGGTTTACAGGTTGTACCCAACAGCATACTAAAATTTCGCCGAAATTCAACCGCTTTCATGCGAATTATCCTACAGACAAACCCAAAGCATAAACGTTTCTGCAACCATAGTTCAAAAGTGTTAGGAATTTCGAAAATAAAAGCATAACGAACAGCGCGAAAACTAGCTCATAAATAGAATATTTGAAACTACAGTATGCACTCTCAATTATTAGGGATGGTAGAGGGGAAGGGAATAGAACTGTCCAAAATTAGCATGTTTTCGTTGCGCTAGGGCGCTTAAGCACGGCTGAATTCCTTCAGGTACCCCCAATGTTCAAATGATTGAAATGTGCTGATGTTCATGGACTGAAATGGTTGATCAGCTATGATGACCCATAAAAGTTCGGGAGGGGGGGGTTAGTTTATGCAACATTTTACATCACTCCAGTACTTATCTTGTCATCATCAACAATCGCAATGCAACTACTACCGCTTACGATCGCGGATATCAGCAACCGAAAATCTGCCATATCACTAAGTGATATAACTCACAGTATCCTGTAACGGGATGTAAGGTCAGGTGATGCGTAACATCACAGCCTCTCCTTGACAAATGTCAACCCCGCCTTCTCGTGGTGCATCCTGTTCCCACTAAAGGGGCTCTGACGACCGCCAATAGCGGTATAACTATACCATCGGGATTAGAGGAAATTCTATCCCACACTCACCAACCCGCTTGGCCAGCGTGGTGAGTTATGGCCAAACCCTCCAAAATGATTCCACAACTTAAATCTTGGCCCTCAGTCTCCGGCAGCTGGAATGTACCTGGCCAAGGCAGCGGCCAGTGCGACATGAAGGCAGAGGGTGCTAAGAATCCCGGAGGAACGGACTAGGCTGCCATCTGATGCTGACCTTGGCTACTTACAATGGACGCTCCCTATCTTCTGATTCAAGGCTTCTTGAATTGGAAGAGGAACTACAAAGGATCAAGTGGGACATCGTGGGGCTAAGTGAGGTAAGGAGAAAAGGAGAAGATCTCATCGAACTGAAAAGTGGACATCTCTTCTACTATCGTGGGACAGATACTGGCAGAACTAGTGGTGTTGGATTTATAATAAACAAGAAACTGAAGGATAAAGTTGTAGAAGTTGAAAGTTCCTCTGACAGAGCTGCACGACTCGTTATCCAACTCTCGAAAAGATACCAGGCTCAGATTATTCAAACTTATGCACCCACCACAAGTCATCCTGAAGAAGAAATTGAAGAATTTTATGAGGAAATTTGTCATCTAAATAATAAAGGTAAGCAGCACTTGAAAATAATTATGGGAGATTTCAACGCAAAAATAGGGCAACGGCAACAGAATGAAACTTCAGTAGGTAAATTCGGTCACGGCAACAGAAACCAGCGTGGAAATACTCTCGTTGAGTTTGCAGAGGCAGAAGGGTTTTTCATCTTGAACTCCTTTTCAAGAAAAGCCACACAGAAAATGGACATGGAGACATCCAAATGGGACGACAAGTGAAATTGATTTTATTATGTGTAACAAAAAATTCGTCATAGAAGACTGCAGTGTGCTAAACAAGTTCAACACAGGTAGTGACCATAGATTGGCGAGATGTAAGATGCACCTCAACACTAAACTTGAACGTGGCAAGCTCATAAGACAAACAAAATCTATTGACATAACCAACCTTAAAAACACCATAATACCTTTGTGGAATAACTTTTTTTTTTTTTTTTTACGGGTCTTTTAGAGGTTATTTTTAATGAAAGTTGGTTGTCAAATTTTCGAACTAAAGCCTAGTTCGTCATCAGAACTATGTCACTGGAGTAGTTGCTGCCACTCAATTGGAAGAGACCATCCGCAATTATCGTTAATTGTGGTACTTCTTCTTGCTATTTCGATCCCTTCTTCTAGTTTTCTCTTTACTAAGTTTGACTGGTGGGCGATTATTTTCACTGAGTCCCAATTTATGGAGTGTCCACTTGCTTGTACATGTCTGTCTAGCCCTGTTTTGTTCCCAATGTTCCTAATAGCTGCTTGGTGTTCTTTCATTCGGACCTTAATACTTCTCCCTGTTTCTCCTATATAGCTGAGTCCGCAGTTACAGTCGATGCAGTAAATTACTCCTTCCTGCAATTGGATGTCCAATTCTTTCTGCTTTAAAGCTGGCAGGAATTTCTTTATTTTGTTATTAAGATCTGGAGCTAGCCTGATATTATATTTTGCTCCGATCCTTTTCAGTTTCTCGAAAAGTCCCTTGTGGTACGTAATTTTGCTGGTGAATTTGAAGTTGGTTTTTTCCTGCTTCTTTTTTGGCACTTGTTTAAATATTTTCTCAACATATGGGGAGGGGTAATTGTTTTCTGCCAACATTTCCTTTAATTCTTCTTTGTGAAGATCTTTTTGAGAAGCTGAAGAGACCAGGATTTCAATTTTTTCCAAAAATTGTCTCGCTGTATTTGATTTAATATAATCAGGGTGGAATGAGCAGAAGTCTAACCAGATCTTAATAACAAAATAAAGAAATTCCTGCCAGCTTTAAAGCAGAAAGAATTGGACATCCAATTGCAGGAAGGAGTAATTTACTGCATCGACTGTAACTGCGGACTCAGCTATATAGGAGAAACAGGGAGAAGTATCATCATACAAGAAGCAAGTGGAGAAATCGAAACAGTACTCGCCCAAATTTTCACTCGATGCCTTAATGAAGGAAAGATTCCTGAGGATTGGAACACCGCTACAATGATCCTGCTACATAAGAAAGGTGACATTGAGGATCTTGGAAACAACAGACCTATCAGCCTCCTATCAGTAGTTTATAAAATCTTCACTAAAGTTCTTTCACACCGCTTGAAGGTAACACTGGACATGGCTCAACCGAGAGAACAAGCTGGATTCAGGAGTGGCTACAGCACAATAGATCATATCCACGTGCTGAGAGAACTAATTGAAAGAGCGAGGGAATATGAACTTCCATTGTGCATGGCTTTTATCGATTATGAAAAAGCCTTTGATTCGGTGAAACCATCAGCAGTTACAATGGCTCTGAAAACCTGCGGTATTGAAGATGCATACATTAATATTATTAATAACATCTATGAAAATGCAAGTGCAAAGATTAGGCTGTTTGAAAATACAACACACGTAAAAATTGGAAAGGGAGTGAGACAAGGTGACACCATATCTCCGAAGCTCTTTAATGCCATATTGGAGGGTGTTTTTCAGTCGCTGAGCTGGGAAAACAAGGGGATAAAGATTAATGGAGATTATCTAACCCACCTTCGTTTTGCTGATGACGTGATCATTTTGCAACTACCCCATCAGAGCTGCAGAGTATGATCCAGGAACTTGCTGACAAGAGTAAAGAAGTGGGATTAAAAATGAACTTTCAGAAGACAAAAGTGATGTTCAATGCTTTTACAAGAAATGAAGATTTATCGATTGATGGAGAAAAGCTGGAGATAACAGACACGTACGTTTATCTTGGACAGCAGATATCAAGTGAGGGTCACATTGATGAAGAAATTAATCGGCGTACAAAACTTGCCTGGAGAGCTTTTGGAAGAAACAGCATAATTTTCAAGAGCAATATGCCATTATGTCTTAAAAGAAAAGTGTTTGATCAATGCATCCTTCCAGTGCTTACGTATGGTGCAGGGGAGACGTGGACCTTAGCTAAAAGAGACATACAAAGGCTGCAGACAACTCAAAGCAGCATGGAGAGGTGCATGCTTGGTGTAACCAGGAGAGATAAGAAGAGGAACACGTGGATCAGAAAAATGACAAGAGTGGAAGACATCATGATCAGAGTTAAATCCCTGAAATGGCAATGGGCTGGTCATACTGCCAGAAGGACAGATCATCGATGGACAGCCGAAATTTTAGATTGGATTCCAAGGGACAGGAAAAGACCCAGAAGAAGACCACATGGGAGATGGGTGGATGAAATTCAAGAAAGTATGCAGGGGTGACATGGAGGAGACTGGCACAAGACAGACCGTTGTGGAGGAAACTTAGGGAGACCTTCGTCCAGCAGTGGATTGATAATGGTTGACAATGATGATGATGATGATGATCCTGTAACAGTGTATTGTAATTAAAAAAAAAAGGATGTGGAAAAAAGAAACTTTCAGAAATTAAGATCATCAAGTCATGGGTTTCAAAAATCCGTTTTCCTTTATAACGTTTAAAAACATGTTTTTGCTTTTTTACCTGTAGTGTAAATAAAAAAACTATGTTGATTTTTTTTTTTATGGAATCAGACGTCCATATGTCTGATTGTCTTCATCTGAGTTCACACGTTAGCTACTGTGTACAAGTAGACCTATTTTTTCAGCTCAAAAATATGTAGTTTTGTATATATTCACAGTATAAGTCATTCCTTATTCCCACAGAACTGAATTCAGCATATGCAAAATGAAGAACATCAAGACCCGCCCAACACTATGTTTCTGATTGTCTGCTGTTTATATTCAAGAAATGCAAACATGGATCAATGGTGAATGCAGCAACTATGATTTTTATTTATTACCAAGAAAAAAAAAAAAAAAAAAAGAGCCGTGAAAGCTGTAAAGCTGAAACGGATATTTCTCTCAACCCCCCCCCCCACATGCACAAAAACATTCCGATTAAGATCAAACAGCAGGAGGACGCGTCCACACACACAACCTTTGGAATGGCTTCTTTTCATTTGGCACATCGCCATAAATCACCACCTGCAGCTCACTGAACTGTCAAGTTGCACCCTTCCTCCTTCACTTTAACTATAATAGAAATTGTAAAAAAAAAAAAAATGCTCCCCAATTTTCGACAAAATTAAATTACCAAATTTACGTCATGTTGTTGCAATTTACTAAAATACGTTTGTTTATCTGCTGAATATTGCTTAAATCCATTGAAAACTTTTTAATTATAGCTGATTTTTTTATTAAAACAGTAACTCAGACGTCTGAATAAAAACGTATGTTTGTAATTCAAATAGAGTCCATAACATCACAGAAAAAAAATTTAAGGATCACTCTGTTTAAATAAACCATGGCATCTAAAAAAAATAATTCACTTGCTTTTCCCGTAATTTATAATTACTGTTTCTTTTTTCAATCCGATTATGCAACGGATTTTTTTTTTTTTTTTTTTTGCATCTGCTAAAGTTCCTAACGGAATTTGGTGAAATTTGCACTAGAACTTTATTGTGATGTATCTTAACTACTGTAAAAATTTTACTGTTATTTTCAAAATTTGGAAAAATGGATTTCTGAAAATATTCTCCTAGTCCTTTTGAGCTGTGGAAGTGATAAACAGGTGTTTGCTTTCTTCCCAACCAAGGGCTTCAGATCAGCGCTCCCAGCTGTCAATCAACCGTTGCTATGGTAACACCCTTTCTGCTGGAGGCTCACTCTGTCCAAAGAGGCACACATACTTGTCCATAATAAAAATTACCAATGCTAACTTTTAAAGTTTTACACCGATTCAATTGGAATTTTGGAAGTGAGCTTCTGTAATCCAATTACAGTGAATGTAAAAATTTCAGCCACTTTCGTGAAAAATTCGCAAAGATAGTTTTCTTATTTTTTATCATAAGTAGCGGAAGTCTCTTGAGGGGAGGGAGGGTGGCATGCACATAAACAAGAAGAAGATGAATGTGTTGTTCAGGCATACTCCTCACTGGTGGATGCCAGCTGACTTGGTACATACGCGACCCCCTGCAAATGCTAAATGCCTCTTCTTTCCCCTTCCGTTCTCAGTTGTCGGACGGACATCAAGCTCCCCTTCGACCTACTAGTAATCATCCAATTTTATTGCACTGGAAGTAGTGCCTTTTTTTTTTTCTTTTTTTTCCCCCAACTAAATTAGGATTTGGTGCACGTCGGAAACCGCTGCCGGTGGTTTCTTTGAGAACAGAGAAAAGGAACTTTAAAAAATGAAGGGGTAACAGTAACACGATTTCCTAAAAGGGCATTTTTTTAAGCACTAATTTCAAATTTCAAGGCTTTTCAAGACAGCATTAAAAAAACACCGTTTTTCCAGGATATTCCAGGCCTTGAAAACGTAATCATGATTTTCCAGGACTTTCCAGGTTTTCAAGCACGCGTGCGCACCCTGCCTACTACAGTTGAGGCAGGGATGTTCACATGGGATGGTGGGTGAATTTATGTAACGTGACATTGTCGGACAGAAATCACTTTTTCAAGCCCTTTTCAAAGTGCAATAACGTGCAACTCGTGGTCTGGTGACGATGTTGTGTTTATTTTTCTTGGGGACATTCCCCGTGCAGCAGAATGAACTGTTGTGTTTTATTACTAGAAACTCTTCACATTAATTTATTTTTTCCCAAACAAATCGACACAATTGCAAAACTCCGCAAATTATCTCCCACATCTTTTTCCTAACTCGTGTGTTAGCTGAGGATGAACTTCATTGACAACTTATTCCTCAGTGTTTGTAGATGTGCTTTTTGTTACGGTGCTGAAATTTTTCGTAAGATTATTTGAAATGGCTAATTGTAGTGAGAGTGAAAGTTTAGCGATGATTTTGAATCATCTTAGAATAACATCAGTCTCTGAGGGTATATTTAAAATTTAAGGAGTTATCCATTATATTTCTACATTTTTTTTTTTTGCAGAAGAAAGATTAGTCTTTCAACATTCGCTTTGAATTCGCAATTTCTATTTCAAAAAATAAATAAATAAATATTTCATGTAAAGTTATTTTTTTTTAATTCAGTTATCTGAGAAGTAATTACATTTATAGAAATGTTAAGAAATATCTTATGAAGTTCAGTAAAAAGTTTTGGCCCTGAAAATTTATGGGAAGTACAGCATCTTTTCTTGAAACATACGATTTCTAGGAAAATGGCTTAGCATTTCTGGCATATATACACACACTACATGTGGCACTAAAAGGGTTTAAACCTCGATGTTGCAGAAACCGATACATCGAGGTTCCATGACCGATGTTTGAAACTGGTAAACAATATTTTCTACGTAAGGTAAATGAATTTCGTTTTGCTGCGTTCTCGTATAGAGGAAAGGAATATAATCTTTTTATGTCATGAATTGGATGTTTGGTCGATGTTTCATTGGCAAAATCAAGCTCTTTTCCTTGGTACTATAGGAACTGATACAGCGAAAAAACATCGAGGGTTCCCACTGATCAATTGAGCGTTTTAACAAATATTATTAGTTACTCGATTTAGATTGGTGAGTAATCACTGTCATATTGAGCAGAGATTTTACCCACCGATGTGCCCATTTACTGCTGCAAATGGAAAAGTACAAATTCTTCGGCTTATTAGCAAAAATATTGAAACATTGAGGTTTTCGCTGATATGTCGAAAATTTCCACTGATACTATGGATGTTTTGGGAATGAATAATCTGGGGGAGGGGGGAATTACAAAATGGTTTTTATCTTGCATAGTGAGTGGCTTGTTTTATGTCCAGATAAAGCCATCCATGTAAATAATAGCAGTTACATTAAAGTTCCTATTAACCCCCCCCTCTTTTTATGCCGTTGACGGTCTTTTTTGGCCACTAAGATTTGCTAACTTACCAGCCAGTTTTTTTTGTTGTTTTTTTTTGGTCAGTTTTGGACTTACCAGCCACTGGCCACTTAGCTAAAATTCCAGTCTGCACCAATACATTGGTGTATTTTAATATCTTAAGGACTTCACATCAACAAATTTTGAGCAGGCCCTCCTCCCTTTTTTTATTTTTCTGCATCCTTTAATATGAAGGTTTAGAGTTCTGCAAGTCACACACTCTAATTACGATTAGACCCTTTCCTATCTAGAGGCATTTTTAAGGACTGTGTAATACAACATTCTGAGCTACATCAAGCCATTGGTGTCTATAACTTATACTTACAACTTCAAACATGAATTAAAAACTCAGGAACTAAGATAATTTGATGCAGTTTGTTTGCATTTGAAAGATAAATTCTCAAATTTTAAATGGGAAATTTCTGTTTACTTGCAGGCATGTATGTGGTTTTTGTAACTGACAATATCAAAATTGCTGCAAATGGTTACTTCACAAGAGAAGGCAAAGTGCATTTCTTGGTTCACAAAGACAAAATCAGATACTCAAGTCCAGCAGAATTACAGGACTAAACATGAAAGGGAACCACTACCCTTGAGTGGCACAAGAAATTTATGGAAACTGGCAGTGTGCTGCATCAAAAAGGGGTTAGATGGTAAAGCACAAGCTCAGATGACATTGAACATGTGAGTGCGGCATCTGCCCATAGCACTAAAGTTCTTTTGCACTGCTGCAGAGCAATTACAAAATTTTACCATGTTCAACGGTACATAAAGTTCTGCCCCAGCATTTGTTACTGTATGCATACAAAGTGCAACTTCTGCAAGCTATTCAGCCGGATGATGAGATGCGATGCACTGCATTTGTAGTTGATCTGTTGGACTGGGCAAAGACCTTTACTGATGAGACAAGCTTCCACATTTCAGGGTTAACGAACACACAAAAGTTAGGATTTGAAGACTTGACTCCCCCCCCCTCCCAAAAGAAAAAGTTTTAAGAACTTGCTTGAGTGAGATAGCCTAAAGGTGAACATATGGTGTGGTCTCGTGCACAACTGAGCCTGAGTCATGGCCCATTTTTCTTCAGTACACAATCACGGTCCATGTTTACCTGGACATGTTGAGGAACTCTGAGTGACCATAATTAGAGGACCTTCAATCACATAATCTTCCAGCAGGGTGGACCACCTCCACAATGGGGCCCATGTATTTGTGACTTCCTGACTGAATAGTTTCCTGATTGATGGATTGGAGAGAATGGTCCAATTCCTTGGCTACCTCATAAATCTGACATTAGTTATCTGGACTTTTTTAGAGGGTTATGTTAGGCATATTGTACAGGGTGTTCGGAAAGTAACTGTGTACCTAGGCTACCGTTTTGTTTTCGCAGTTATCAAGTGCAGTATGTGCCACCGGAACGTAATAAAGTGGATTCTCCCAGTCGCAACCGATCGCGGGAACCCATGGGGCTCACTGCGCATGCCCAGCAAGCTGCTCGAAGCATCGGTTGCCGCATTGCGGCAGTTGAGTTCCAGAGGTCAACAGAGACGAGTCGTTGTTACTGTAAGTATTGAAGTTATCGTTTGTGCTGTTGTTGTTCGGTTTTTCGCACTATGGTTCTTTCAATTGCGGAACGTGTGTTTCTGGTTGAATACGCCTTTCGAGAAGGCAATGAATACACTGATTTAGTGCGGCAGCAATTTGCTGCCAAATTCCCAGACACACCTGTACCTCATCATAATGCAGTTCGTCGACTTATTGAGAAATTTCGTGCGAGAGGCTCAGTGTTCGACGTTGAACAAAGCGGGAGACCAACTAAACTTACCGATGGGAAGTTGATGGACATCTCTGACTCCCTGCTGCGGAGTCCATCAAAATCATTGCGCAAGTTGGGGCAAGAGGAAAATATAGGGCTTGCAACAGCGCATAAAGTGGTGAGAGAATCATTGCACCTCTACCCATACAAAGTAACAGCGGTACAACAATTGCAACCGGCGGATCACGTAAAACGACTCTGGTACTGTGAATGGTTTAACAATTTTATTCAAACGGAAACTGTTGCTGTTCTTGATGTCACCTTTGATGGGTTCCATTTCAACTCAGGCAGGGTCGTACCATCATGGTCTCAGATTTCTCTAAAAAAATTAAGGGGTGTTCCTTGACTAAAATAAGGAGACCCATATTTTTCTTTTGGCAAGAAAAATTTTCCCTTCGAGATAGACGGTTTCAAATCTTGCACCGTCAATCAAGCTCTCTAGAAAACGGTTATTTTTCCTAACTTCAGCGAGTCATTGCAGCAGAGTTAAAAAAGATATCGTGTTCTTGTATTTTTACATTGTGTATATAACATATAATAATATATGGTGCTAATATTTGCTACACATCGTATGATTAAAATTTAAAAAAATCGTAAACTTTGTGATTTTAAAAAAAATTGAATTTTAAAGTTTTTTTTAAACAGGTTTGGATGGAGTTTTTTCTATATTCGTTTTTTTCGTTAAAGACATACAAATGTGCACTTTCTTTGTAATTTTTTGTGTGTCTGTGAAACTGCTAGTTTCCGCGTTTCGGCAGCGTTAAAAACAGCCGATTTTGAAAAATCTCTAACTTTGCCAACGATTTTCTCAAAAGGCCATTTTTTAAAATTCTGAAAATTAAATCCCTGTTTCATTATCAACAGGAGAATATCTGTGTAAATTTTCACGGACCTAAAAACGCCCGTTTCCGAGTTAGACGCGTTTGAATTCGGTTTGAAAGCCTACGATTTCCCGTGTTCTAAAGGCGCCATTTTGGAAAAATCTCAGGCGCAAAGTACGTACGTTATCTCTTACCCGAATCAAAGCGTTAGATATTCTTTGCCCGAATGATGGAATGAGAGCATTAGGTCAGCTGGCCCTGGTTGGATACATCCAATTCACCCTTCCCCGAGTGATGACATGCCTATAAAACTGTCGGGGGGGGGGGGTACCAATACATAAAGAAAATTCTTGCTGCTCCACTAACAAAGTTGAGTTGCGAAAGACAGCAACAGTTGTTTGTTTGTTTACGTTATATACTTAAACATCGCATAAGAAAAGACTATGAAAGAGTAGAAAACTGTTGTGAAATAATTTTAAGAAAAATTTTAAAAAAGGGTTTTTTTGAGAAAATCGTTGGCAAAGTTGGAGATTTTTCAAAATCGGCTGTTTTTAACGCTGCGGAAACTAGCAGTTTCACAGACACATACAAATGTGCACTTTATTTGCAATTTTTTATGTCTTTAACAAAAAAACGAGTATAGAAAAAAAACTCCATTTGAACCAGTTAAAAAAAATCTTAAAAATTTCAATTTTCTTTTTTAAATCGAAGTTTACGATTTTTTAAAATTTTAATCATACGATGTGTAAAAAATATTAGCATCACTTATTATTATACGTTACACACAATGTAATAAAAAATACCAGAACAAAATATCTTTAATTCTGCTGCAATGACTCGCTGAAGTTAGGAAAAATAACCGTTTTTTAGAGAGCTTGTTTGACGGTGGAAGATTTGAAAACCTCTGTCTCAAAGGGAAATTTTTTTCTTGCCGAAAGAAAAGATATGGGTCTCCTTATTTTAATCAAGGAACACCCCTTAATTTTTTTTAGAGAAATCTGAGACCGTGATGGTACGACCCTGCCAGAGTTGAAATGGAATCCCTCTCTTGTTACCAGCCAACTAAGTTGAAACATTTTTGAAAGCTACCTAGCTTTGAGACACCTCACCAACACGTGAGGGGTGGGGGTGGGGGGTGTCAAAACTCCGCTGGTCTCCCATCGATCCAGGATTATCTTCTAAGGGAACAGAAGCCATGGGCAGTGCATGGTTTATCGTGGCCCAGGTGGAAATCACTAAGAACACAATCACCCCCTCTTTAAAAAAATTTAAATTTATGAATATGTTTTAAATAGATAAAAATCTTTACACCATTATAAGTGCATAAGTTGTATATGTATTCTGCTTGCAAAATCAGTTGATTGAACAGGAAATATACTCAACTTACATTTTATGAATAAGCATGCACGCGTATGTGTTAATTGTTATTTATTTAGTAGATTAGACAATTGCCATTACGTTTTGGAGAGGAGGTAAGCAGAGTTTTGGTAGCGACCAGCGCTATCAACCCAGCAGCGAGGTCAAGAGCACTGCACCTTCTCCCCCGTTCGCAGAGGACAAAATTCTTCTGAGCGAATATTTTACTATTACGAAAAACTGAGGTTAACTTTAGCAACTATAACAAAACAGTAACTGCTCTCTTCTGACAGTAGCCTACAATTAGCAACTCCCAGAAAAACTCGAGGTTGTTTAGCCATCGAAAATTAACTTACAGTACACGTGGTGCCTGCACTCTTTTTCTTAAAATTATTTCACAACAGTTTTCTACTCTTTCATAGTCTTTTCTTATGCGATGTTTAAGTATATACGTAAACAAACAACTGCTGCTGTCTTTCGCAACTCAACTTTGTTAGTGGAGCAGCAAGAATTTTCTTTATGTATTGGTTACCCCCCCCCCCCCTGACAGTTTTATAGGCATGTCATTACTCGGGGAAGTGTGAGGTGGATGTATCCAACCAGGGCCAGCTGACCCAATGCTCTCATTCCATCATTCGGGTAAAGAATATCTAACGCTTTGATTTGGGTAAGAGATAACGTACGTACTTTGCGCCTGAGATTTTCCCAAAATGGCGCCATTAGAACACGGAAATCGTAGGCTTTTAAACCGAATTCAAACGCGTCTAACTCGGAAACGGGCGTTTTTAGGTCCGTGAAAATTTACACAGATATTCTCCTGTTGATAATGAAACAGGGATTTAATTTTCAGAATTTTAAAAAATGGCCTTTTTGAGAAAATCGTTGGCAAAGTTAGAGATTTTTCAAAAATCGGCTGTTTTTAACGCTGCCGAAACGCGGAAACTAGCAGTTTTACAGACACACAAAAAATTACAAAGAAAGTGCACATTTGTATGTCTTTAACGAAAAAAAAACGAATATAGAAAAACTCCATCCAAACCTGTTTAAAAAAAACTTTAAAAATTCAATTTTTTTAAAAATCACAAAGTTTGCGATTTTTTAAAATTTTAATCATACGATGTGTAGCAAATATTAGCACCATATATTATTATATGTTATACACACAATGTAAAAAAATACAAGAACACGATATCTTTTTTAACTCTGCTGCAATGACTAGCTGAAGTTAGGAAAAATAACCGTTTTCTAGAGAGCTTGTTTGACGGTGCAAGATTTGAAACCGTCTATCTCGAAGGGAAAATTTTTCTTGCCGAAAGAAAAAATATGGGTCTCCTTATTTTAGTCAAGGAACACCCCTTAATTTTTTTAGAGAAATCTGAGACCATGATGGTACGACCCTGCCTGAGTTGAAATGGAACCCATCCTTTACAGATGAGGTGTGGTTCCATCTCTCTGGGTATGTTAACGCACAAAACACACGATTGTGGTCCACAGAGACTCTTCATGCTGTGTCGGAACGACCCTTGCATGACCAGAAAATCGGAGTGTGGGTTGCGCTATCCCGACGGTGCATTGTCGGGCCGTTATTCTTTCAGGACACCGTGAATAGTGCACGTTACTGTTCCATACTCCATGACTTCATCGGCCGCCGTGAAGAAGACAAAATCACCTACAGCTGGTTTCAACAAGATGGTGCTACTGCGCACACAGCTCACACCTCTGTGAAACTTCTGAATGAGGTTTTCGGCGAACCTGTCATCTCAAAAAGCCTATGGCCCCATTGCTTCCCGGACCTTACTCCACCAGACTTTTTTCTGTGGGGCGCAGCAAAATCTGATGTGTATCGTGATCGCTCACGCACGCTTGATCAATTACAAACTACAATAACTACGTTCATCAAAAACATCTCACAAGCAGAGCTACAGCAAGTGTTTGCAAATAAACTGAAAAGGGTTCAGCGCTATATCGATGCTCATGGAGATCACTTCCAACATTTTTTCTAAGTGCATAACTTAGGTGCACAGTGACTTTCCGAACACCCTGTATATAAAACAATGGTTTGTAACATTGACGACCTCCAGAAAAGGATTATAGAAGCCATTGAAACTGCTGACATTAACAGCCCTTGAGCGAAGAAGGGTGGAAATCGAGTGCCATTTAGATGTGCTACTAATGGTACTCATGTCAAGCTATACAGAATTTTGTACATAAAACACTATGAGTTTATCTTCCACATTTCAAATGCAACAAATCACACCACACTACCTCAGTTCCAGAATTATATACACTGCTCAACAAAATTAGGGAGCAGGTGATGTAGCAAGAACAGACAACTGCTGGTAAATATGCAGCACAATATAAAAATATATTTATGAAAGGGACAAGAAAATAAAGGATTGAACAGGTGAAAAATCATGTTTTACTGTAACAAAGATAATTTTTACAGGAAACACCCCTGGTGCCATAAAAAATCATTATCACCCATATCTTTTGGAGAGAAAAAAATAAGCATTGACAAACTTTGTCATCTGTCTAATCAGGTGTGTCGTCACCTCGAACGTGCAAGACGACTGACTTCACACCTGTGGGGCATTGAATTGATCAAGTGGTCGAGGAGGTTTTGGGGGATTCTTCCCCACTCTTCAAGAAGGGCATTTGTCAACTGAAGGCGAGTCAACGGAGGTTTTGGTCTAACAGCAATGCGTCTGCCTAATCTGTCCCAAGTATGTTTGATCAGATTCAAATCCGGGGAGCATGCCGACCACTCCATATGCTCTATTGTTTCCTCTTCAAGCATCTGCTTCACAAGGCATGCTCGATGAGGTCAGGCGTTGTCATCCATAAAAAGGGCTGAATTGCCAGTGGCAGCAATATAAGGCACGACCAAGGGTCTAAGAATTTTGTCCCTGTACCTTGAGCAGTCAGGAACCCATTCCGAATGACGTACAGGTCAGTACACCCACCTATGCTTATCCCTGCCCAAACAAGCACATCGCCTCCACCAAAACGCGATCTTTTTGGACATGCGCTGAATTGTATCGGGTGCCACGTTCTCTCCTGTTCAGAAGTCGTCGATTATCTGGCTCTAGGCTGAATCTGGACTCGTCGGCAAAGAGAACTTGGCTCCACTCGGCAGGACCTCAATCACAGTGTTCTTCAGCCCAGTTTCTTCGAGCCATACGATGTCAGGAGGTCAGTGAGACACAAACAACTGGCCTACGTGTGTATAATCCAAGTGCGTAAAGACGTCTATGAATTGTTTGTGTCGATACGCTTCTTCCAGTTGCCATTAAAAGTTGTCTGCAGCTGCGTGGCATTTTGACCCCTGTTCCGAAGGACTGTTAATGACAAATAACTGTCATCATTTGAGGTGGTAACTCATGGACGACCTTGACCAGGATGTCTTTGAACATTTCCCATCTCTTGGAACCGACTCCACAAGCATGCAATTACACTTTGGCTCACTCCAATGGTGGACGCTACTATCCGTTGGCTTTCCCCGGCTTCAAACCTTCCTATGGCTCGCCATGCGGTGCTTTCTGGCAAATCGTGTTGATTCAGCATGCTAACATGAGATAACACAACAAACTGCTCCTGCGACCAGTGGTACATGAATACAGTTCTGAAAGAACCACCCATTTTATGTGATTGTCACTTTTGAAGTCATTGTTGCTAATTTGCATGTTGAACTGCTTTCTACAGCTGTTTTTCATTATTTGGAGGGAATCTTTTGACAGTTCAATAACATTTGACCCAACTGCATTGAATAAAATCGTTTAAAAAGGGCACTCCCTAATTTTGTTGAGCAGTGTATATACACAGTCGAGTCACATTATTGTGACCACCTCCTACCTTTTGACATCAACAAGCACAGCCAATGAAAGAAGACGTGTTGTGAGCTGGCTTGGAGGGTATATATAAGGTGTGCTGTGGGCATTCTGAAAACATATCACTCGTTGCTGTCATGGATAAAAGGAGCGATTTATTAGACTTGCAAAAAGGGACGATTATTGGCTTTCAGGCCAAGGGTGGCAATATTTCTAAAACAGTGCAGTTTGTGAATTGTTCGCGTGCTGTTGTGGTTAAAGTGTATCGTGATTGGAGAAATGGAACCACTGAGAATAAGTGGCGGGGAAACTACGGACCACCACGTGCCATTGATGTGAAAGGGGAACATTGGCTTCGAAGATGCGTGAGGGCCGATCGGTGCACTACAGTGGAGCAACTCACTGGCCAAATGAACCAGGGTTCTACCGGAAGTTTGTCTAAAACGACAGTTCAACGAACCCTGATGAATATGGGGCTCTGATGAAGACGGATGGTGACTGCATCTATGCTAACGAAGGTGTATCGGCACAAAAGGCTTACATTTGCACAGCATTATCGTAAAGATCCAGACTTACAAATTTTGCTAGTAGACATTGGCCACCAAGACCAAAATTGTTAGTGGCCATAAAAAAAAACTCAGTGGCCAAACTTTGAAAAAAAAATCAAATTGTATATTTCATACTAAATTATTTTTATAAAATTGCTTAGTATAATATCAGTATGTTTTATTTCGCATATTTCAGTTATAGTATTCTTAAAAGTTGAAACTGAAGTAATAAAACAATGCAGGAGAGTGGGAACATCGCACGGGGAGGGGAGTGAGCTTACAGGAGAAATCTTTGCACCGTCCGACTTCCGGTTTCGGAAATTTTCCTGCTATTTTCAAGCTGAAATACAAATATTTATGCAGTTAAATAGTACTTAACAATAATACTGGGCAGAAGCAACATCGCGAGAAAAAAGGAATTACGTTTGCGGAAGAAATCTTAATTCGGTTGACCTTCCGTTTTCTAAATTTTCGTTAAGATGAAATTACGTCCTCCGACGAACACACCCTGTCATCTCCCCCACCCCAGCCAGTTGTGTTCACTGGTTTAATGATCTCGCGAATGGCCAAAATAATAACGAAAAAGGCGGAGTTCCTCGATTTCGCGGCGGAAAAATCTGATGTCTGAGATTACGGGGAAATTTTTGCGGCGTCTGACCTCCGTTTTCGCACATTGTTGCCTAGTTTGTTGAAATACTTTTATGCAATAAAATCATATTTAACAATAAAACTTTACACTAAGGCAACATCAGGAGAAAAAAATTACGATTACTGTAACTCCATTCAACTACCGTTTTTGAAAGTTTTGAGACACGAAATACTGTCTCCAAACGGAACCCCTACCCAGTGGCGTAGGAACGGGTACATTTTTGGAGAGGGGTACATTAATAGCTACTGTACCCCCCCCCCGATATGAGCAAACACAAACCAATCATTCATAAAGAGTAAACTGTAAAATTTATATGCTACTTATTTTTTTTATTCTCTTTTTTTTTCAAAGAAATATCACGGGTCATCTGTTTGTTTTTTTATATCCGAAGCTTGTAGTGGGAGGCTTTTCATCCACCAAAAACTGGCCAACCATCTGAGAAACTCCAGCAAATTAGTTCTGCAGGGAAATAACTTCAAACAGCATATGGTAGGGCTAGGGCTTGATATCATACTTGTGATCAGTGTTTCTTTTCTCTTAAAATTCCATGCATCTTGATCAGGTCGTCCTTTCTGCACTTTAAAAAAAAATTTAATGCACAAGTGGACATTTTAGCGCCCGCAGCCCCGGCACTAAAATTGTTTTCTGTCTTAAGATCTGTAGCAATACAACAAGTGCATTACGGATTTCACATACCACTCATAGAACTCCAATTCCTCGATATCTCCACCATCATTTAGCTTTGCAACAGACCAATGTGCTTTTTACATCAATTGTCAGCCTATGTATCGTTCACAGTCTTTAATATAGACTTCATAATGCTTCAATGGTACTATCTTTGCAGGTAGAGCAGTTTTTATCTTGCTGCGGTTTTACTTTATTAACGTAAAGAAAAATGATAAGAAATTTAATTCATTCTTGTAAAGAGTTATATAACATTTCCTGAGAAATCCCTCTTTTCCAAACCCTGCTGACAGAAATTCATCCTAATGTTGACTTGTCCCTGCTCAATATTTTAATGGGAAAAAAAGTACAAAAATTAACAAGAGAGAACACAAGAAAAAAAGCTTCTCCATTCATTTTCTGATAAGAAATTAATAATGTGAACTTTTTGTCATCAATAAAAATAATAATGGTAATAATTAATAATAATATAATGAAAACAATATTGAATCGGATGAATTCCTGATCAGTATACGTATTTTATAAAAACTCTAATATACTAAGCCCCCCCAAAAAAAAAAAAATTGGGATGGGGTCATCCATAGATGGCTTAATAATTGAGATGTAAGGTTCATGAGCTTGTACCCCCTAAATCAAAAGCGTTCCTACGCCACTGCTTACCCCCCACAAATTGTCTTCAGCTTTACGCTGATCCTGAGAACGATCTAAATGATGACAAACAAGTTAGTAAAATCATGCAATGCATTGATTATAATACGCTTTCCAACATACCAGAAATCATTACTCAAGTTATGAGGATAATGGCTGTGGAATAAATCTCGCTTTTGTGCCCTGACCTTTGTTCTCATTTCGATGATATTCAACAGAACCGGTTCAGTACACCTCCAAAATAACATGATAAAATTTTGTCGCAATCGAAGCAATTTTACGTAAGTTCTGATGCATAAGGCCTATGGAATAGATCCCGCTCCTGTGTCCTAACCTTTCACCCCATTTCGCCCATTTTCAATAGGATTCGCCCCCAGCCAGGCCCCTACAACATACTAACATTTCATCCAAATCGAAGCATTTTTACGTAAGTTATGACGCATAATGGCGATGGAAGTGATTCCGCTCCTATGTCCTGACCTTTGACACCATTTCGCCCATTTTCAATAGGGGTTGTCCCCAGGTGGTCCCATACCACATACTAAAATTTCATCGAAATCGAACCTTTTACGTTAGTTATGACGCATAAGAGCAGTGGAATGGATCCCGCTCCTATGCCCTGACCTTCGACATCATTTAGTTCACTTTCAATAGGGTTCCTTCCCAGGTGGTGCCCTACCACATACTAAAATTTCATCAAAATCGAACGATTGTTACGCAAGTTATCGTGCGGACGGGCATACGCACACAACACGTGACGTAATGAGGCAGATGGGAATCGCGACCATCTGCTTGAAAGAGTGTAACATCATAAAACTTTAATAGGATCCACACACAACGCATGACGTAATGAGACAGATGGCGTGACCACGCGCCAACATTTCAATCGCGAGCTTGTGACGTCATAAGATTTCTAAGCATGGGTAACATTAATGAAACGACGCCATGACACTGAAAACATTATAATTCGGGGTGGTTATTTAACAAACTAAACAAATTTTCCTTAAGTCGAGATTAAGCTAAATCGATTTCTAGTACCAGAAAACGGTAGGTTAACGACTTTCATCAAAATCTTTAGAGCCGTTTTCAAAATAAAATTTACACACATACAAGAATTGCTCCTTTAAGGTGGACGTCAAGTAATTTTGCTTCCTATACTTCCAATGGAAAAACTTCTGTACACATTTTCTTCACAGCTAATGCTTTCCCAAGGATGAAAATTTGAACATCGATTAAAATAGTTTCATTTTATAGCTTGGAATACTTAATATTTTCTAAAACATAATTATGCAATCCAACATTAATTTGTCTTCTGACGTCATCAAAGTACAGGTCGCGCCATCCTTTTTCTGGTTTCAACACCACCAAAGGAAAAGCTATTGATTTTTAATATAATAATGGTTATGTTTTAGAAAATATTAAGTATTCCAAGTTATAATAAAGTTATTTTAATCGATATTGAAATTTTCATCCTTGGGAACACATTAATTGTGAAGGAAATGTGCACAAAAGTTTTTCCATTGGAAGTATAGGAAGCAAAATTACTTGACGTCCACCTTAATAATATGGGATAAGGGCGATGGAATGGAACACAATCCTATGTCCTAACCTTTTACCTCATTTCGTCCATTTTTAATAGGGTTCGTCCCCAGGTGGTCCCCTACCACATACTGAAATTTCATCTAAATCGAACCATTTTTACGCACGTTATGACGCATAAGGGCAATGGAATGCATCCCGCTCTTATGTCCTGACCTTTGGCCCCACTTCACCCATTTTGAATAGGATTCATCCCCAGGTGGTCCCCTACCACATAGTAAACTTTCATTGAAATCAAACAACATTTACGCAAGTTATGACGCATAAGGGCAATGGAATGATCCCGCTCCTACGTCGTGACCTTTGACCCCATTTGTCCCATTTTCAATAGGGTTTGTCCCCAGGTGGTCCCCTGCCACATACTAAAATTTCATTGAAATCGAACCATTTTTACGCCAGTTATCGTGAAGACGGACAAAGCTGGAGCATATACGCTTCTTCAACCTACAGTTGGAAAGCGTGAATAAAAAGAAAATGCCTAACTTCTAAAGTTTTAATCGGATTTTGACGAAATTTCACATGTGAGTTTATTTTGACATGTCTTGGTTACTGATAAATTTGCATTCGATTATTTAAAAAATTGGAGAATTTTTTTTAAATAAAAATTTCTCCCAGTTGGACTTTTCCGACACAAGCGTTGAGCTGTCCACCATCGGCTTTCATCCCCACCGCAACCTCGTTCCCCTACGATGAACCATCAGCCTTGGCGCATTCTTTGTGATCAAAAACCGACGCCCTTGCTATTTTAATAAACTTTTTTTTTCTTTTTTGCTGTTCAAGCAGAATGAAAAAGGTGATAGCCAACTTCCGTACAACTCAAATTTTGTGCCATTTCGTGCGATTTCCATACATTTGGAGTAAAAATTTTCAAAAACGTGCGAGTTCCGTACAAGTTAAAAAAATTCTGTACAATACAAGTTAAATAAAATAAACGTTTTTCCCCGTACAGGTCGCCAGAATTGGCGATGTAATCAAACATTTTTAGTCATCACGACGATGAAGTTTATCGCCAATGGCGACCTGGCGACCGTGAGTCTGGATCTTTAGATTATCGGAATTGGACCTCCACTGATTGGCTAAGGATTGCCTTCTCCGATGAGTCACGTTTTTTAGTTTAATACACACAATTGATGTGGATTAGGAACATCAAACAAAACCCATCACTCTTTCCATGTTTATGAGTGAGTCATGGAAAAATTCTCATCGGCCACCACCAGGAATCGAACCCAGGGTCTTCCAGTTACGTGCAGGACATGCTGACCTTTTACCTGCACCATAGTGGCCTCAAAATTCTCCAGACTCACAATCGACTAACTGCCAAACCACATGGCAGATTGCTTCTTGAAGCCCTATACAATGCTGGAGATTCACCAAAGATGGTACGCAGCAACTGAACAAATAACTAGGAGGTGAATGAATAATTAATACACATAATTGACGTGCATTAGGATCATCAAACAGAAGCCATCGCTCTTTCCACGTTTATAAGTGAGTCATGGAAAAATTCTCATTGGCCGCCACCGAGAATCGAACCCAGGGTCCACCAGTTATGCGCGAGATAGGCTACCACTGCACCACAGGGGCCTCAAAATTCTCCAGACTCACAAACAACTAACTGCCAAACCACATGGCAGGTTGCTTCACACAATTGGCATGGCAGGTTCACACCATTGACGTGGATGTTCCTAATCCACGTCAATTGTGTGTATTAATTATTCATTCACCTCCTAGTTATTCGTTCAGTTGCTGCGTACCATCTTTTGTGAATCCCCAGCATTGTGCGGGGTTCCAAGAAGCAATATGCTATGTGGTTTGGCAGTTAGTCGTTTGTGAGTCTAGAGAATTTCGAGGTCGCTGTGGTGCAGTGGTAGCATGTCCTGCGTGTAACTGAAAGACCCTGCAGGGTGGGAAATTAGCGGTCGCCAGGAGCAAAATGCAACCATAATTTTACGTTTTGCGACCAGTATTTTAAACCTGGGAGCCAATTCGCGACTGCATAAGTTTTTTATTTTTCTTTTTTAACATGCGTACGTAGTAATTTTCAAATGTGGTATTTATGTTTCTTTTTTTAAAAAGTTCCCAGTGGTGTGTGGTTAAAAGTATATTGGGGTAGGGAGAAATAAGTTTAACCTCGCTGCTAGCATGTGCTGAACTAGGGGAGTGTACGTAAAAGTCCCGTGAGGAATGCAGGTGCGTGCTACTGTGACCTTCGATGGCACTACTGGGGATGGGGAAGGGGAGCAAGCCTTAAGGAAGGGATGGGGGGGGAATCAGCTTCAGAGGTAGAGTGTGGGGGAGGAGAGGGGGACAAGAAGAGCAGCTGTTAAGGGGGAGTGTATCAGCATGGGAGATTGGGTGTTTGGCATTTCCTGCCGTTCTAACTAAACAGCCTGTCAAAAAAACAAAAAAAAAATCTATGTGAATTTTCCACGTAACTGGTAGAATTTTTTACAAACACCATAAATCACTGATACGAAAGGCCCTCCAAACTGCTCCTAAATTAGTTAAATACTTTTTAAACTAGGCATGGAAATTTTTATTAAGAATTTGTTGTGCATAAAAGTGCCGTATTTTCCCGCACATAATCCGCGGATTATCTGTTCCTAAAAGTTTAAATTCTAAACACTGCCGATTATACGATGGTGCAGATAATACAGAGCTTTCTTCCCCCCCCTGTAAACTTCAAAATGAAGCTTTAAGAATGCCACGTGTTTGACGATAATATGCAGTGTCACTCCATCAACATATCTCCGCTTGCCCCTTGGCTTTGGCAAAAATTTCTGTGTGTATGTGTGTAGAAATTTCCTCTCTGGGAAGGGATTGCTGCTTTGTAAAAGTTAAGAGGAGGAAACATTGCCTTCAGCAAAGCACGTTGACCTTGAATAGCGGAGTGCGACCTTGAATAGCGGAGTTCCATAAAACATTGAGATGTGCCGCTCTGACCAGTGATGTCCCCCCCTCACCCCCACACACACTCTTCCCGAATTTCCAACCCCACTCCCACTTGTTTATTTTCCTTTACTTCGAAGAGAATGCCTCTGGCACTTCAGCTCCAAGACTGGAGAACTTCGACACCATTACAAATTATTTACGATCTGAAAACCAGTGTTTCAGTTGTTGATGTAATTTTAAACATTACTTTAGAGTTACAGCGCGATTGCCACAGAAATTAAAAATACATATCACAACCGTTTGAAAGTTGCGGGGTATCGTAACTAACTTTTTTTAATTTTCAAATAATTTCACGATTTTATAAGTTTTTAAAATGAAAAGAAAGTATATTTATACAGTAAAACCTCGAAAATCCAGCATCGACGGGACCGGACGAGTGCCAGATTTATGAAAATTCCGGATTTCTGAAGCCATCCAAAAATTGCGTAACGGGAGCTATGTAAAGCACGTACTTACACACAACAGGTCACTAACAAAATTTTGTGTTTTGTCTTATGGCACTGGCTCTCTTCCTTCCCTGGAACCAGTGGAGCTAAATTAGGGACGGGCGAGTGCTTATAGCCCATTGAGCTGCTCACGGTGGTCGTTAAACCTTCAATTAAAAAAAAAAAAAAATTGCGCGCCTACGCCTTATAAATATGGAAGGGTCGCGCTGCCGATCGCATTCTTTGCAATTTGCGAAAAAGAAATTGTTTTGGCGATGGGGGAAAAAAGTGTTGGTGAAAATATTGGCGATTACTTTTTTGTACTATATATATTGTAAAACTCTGTTGTGGATTACATATCTGTTTTTTTTTACTTTTACTATGAATTTTGTCTGCGGATTATACACAGACGTTTTTTCTATCACGCTGAATTTTGCCGTCTGCGGATTATATGCTGAAAAATACGGTACTTAATAAAAAATTTCGTGGGTAATTAAGAAAGTATTTTACCGATTCACATGAAATTTTCAGGGTGGGCTTCTATTATCTACTTATCCTGTGTATAAAAATTTCAGCCAGTTTTATTAAGAATTCGTGAAGATAGCTTTCCGATTTTTTTTTATCTAGTTCCATAGTTGAACAAGGTGGGGAATGTGCTACCGCCGGAGCCGGTTCCTTGCTGGGCTAACTGGGGGAGCCCAGCAAGGAACGGCTCCTAGAATTTCAGCTATGGGAGCCATTTTGCTCCTAGGATATTTTTCTAATTTCCCACCCTGCCCTGGGTTTGAGTCCCGTTGGCAGCCAATAAGAATTTTTCTGTGACTCACTTATAAACGTGGAAAGAGCGATGGCTTCTGTTTGATGTTTTTTGCTTTATCAAAAGGATGGATGTTGGAGTATAAGGCGAGAAACATCAGACAACTAACACTCTTCAACCATTGCTGGAAGAACACAAGCTGGTGGGGGCAGCGTTATGGTCTGGAGAATGTTTTCGTGGCATTCCCTGGGTCCACTCATACCTGTGGAAGACACTATGGACCGAATTCGTTATTAATCCATCCTTGCAGACCACGTACATCCACACATGCTGATTGTCTTCCCTGGGGCGGATGGGATCTTCCAGCATGACAATGCGACGTGTCACAAAGCTAGAAATATCCGAGAGTGGTTGGAAGAGCACGTTGAAGACTTCAAAGTACTTTCTTTGCCCACTAATTCCCCAGACTTAAACCCAATTGTGCATCTGTGAGACCATCTCAATCGTGTTGTTCGCTCTATGGATCCTCCACCACGCACCCTCCAGCACCTGTCAGATGCACTGCAGTCAGCATGGCTCCACATACCCATGAACACATACCAGCATCTTAATGAGTCACTCCCAGCCCGTCTAACAGCTGTCCGCGTTGCACACGGCGGTTACTCTGGATATTACCTGATGGTCACAATAATGTGACTCGACAGTGTATATATCATCATCATCGTCAACCATTATCAACCCACTACTGGATGAAGGTCTCCTCAAGTTTCTTCCACAACCGACTGTCTTTAGACACTCTCTTCCATGTTACTCCAGCATGCTTTCGAATTTCATTCATCCATCTCCCATTTGGTCTTCTGGGTCTTTTTCTGTCCCTTGGAATCCAGTCTAAAATTTTGGTTGTCCATCTATGGTCTTTTACTCTCATCATGATGTCTTCCACTCTTGTCATTTTCCTTATCCACGAGTTATTCTTTTTATCTTTCCTGGTTACACAAAGCATGCATCTCTACAGGCTTCTTTCAGTTGTCTGCAGCCTTCGTATGTCTTTTTTAGTTAATGCCTATGTCTCTGCTTCATACATAAGACTGGAAGGCTGGATGAATTGATTAAACACTTTTCTTTAAAGACAAAGGCATATTGCTCCTGAAAATTGTACTGTTTCTTCCAAAAGCTCTCCAGTCAAGTTTTATACGCTGACTGATTTCCTCATCAATGTGACCCTCGCTTATATCTGCTGTCCAAGATAAATGTAGGTACAGGTTATCTCCAGCTTTTCCCTATCAATTGATAAACTTTCATTTCTAGTAAAACCATTGTACATCACTTTTGTCTTCTGAAAGTTCATTTTTAATCCCACTTCTTTACTCTTGTCAGCAAGTTTCTGGATCACACTCTGCAGCTCTGAAGGGGTAGTTGAAAAATGATTAAGTATCAGCAAAACGAAGGTAAGTTAAATAATCTCCATTAATCTTTATCGCCTTGTTTTCCCAGTTCAACGATTGAAAGACACTTTGCAATGTGGCACTGAAAAGTTTGGGAGAAATGGTGTCACCTTGTCTCACTCCCTTTCCAATTTTTATTGGTGCTGTATCCACAAATAGCCAAACTTGGCACTTGCATTTTCATAGATGTTATTAATAATGTTAATGTAAGTATCTTCAATACTGCAGGATTTCAACACCACTGCAACTGCTAATGGTTTCACGGAATCAAAGGCCTTTTCATAATTGATAAAAGCCATGTATAATAGGAGTTCCTATTTCCTTGTTCTTTCAATTGGTTCTCTCAGAACATGAATATGATCTATGGTGCTGTAGCCACTCCTGAATCTAGCTTGTTCTCTTGGTTGAACCACGTCCAGTGTTGCCTTCAAGCGATGTGAAAGAACTTTAGTGAGGATTTTATAAACCACTGAAAGGAGGCTGATGAGCCTGTGGTTCCTGAGATCCTCAATGTCACCTTTCTTTATGTAGCAGGATCAGTGTAGCATTGTTGCAATCCTCAGGAATCTTTCCTTCACTGAGACATCTAGTGAAAATTTGGGCGAGTGTAGTTTCTATTTCTCCATTTGCTTCCTGTACAACATCTACAGTAATTCCATCTTCTCCTTGAGCTCTTCATCATTTCATGTTCTTAATTGCATGTGCAACTTATGCCGGGAGGACAGGAGGAACTTGGTACTGGTAGCTTTCTTAATGACTGGAATAGGTGTATCATCTCTTTCATATAATTTGGTGTAGAAATATTTCACTCTTGTCAAAATTTTACCTCTATTTCTTGTTACAGAGCCATCTTCTTTTCTCAATGATTTGGGCGAGTGTAGTTTCTATTTCTCCGTTTGCTTCCTGTACAACATCTACAGTAATTCCATCTTCTCCTTGAGCTCTTCATCATTTCATGTTCTTAATTGCATGTGCAACTTATGCCGGGAGGACAGGAGGAACTTGGTACTGGTACCTTTCTTAATGACTGGAATAGGTGTATCATCTCTTTCATATAATTTGGTGTAGAAATATTTCACTCTTGTCAAAATTTTACCTCTATTTCTTGTTACAGAGCCATCTTCTTTTCTCAATGCCATAATCTGTTTTCTTCCCTTACTGAGATGTTCCTTTGCTTTCTTCTGGCTTTATTTTCAACTGCTTTTCTCACTAGTTCGCAACTGAATTTCCTTATGTCTTTAGTGATATTTTTCTGAATTGTCTTGCATAACTCTGTATATTCTACTTTGGAAGCTAAATTTTCTTTATTTGTCCTCATCTCCCTTCTTGCATTAGCATTTTTGTTTCTCCTGATATTTTCTTCATATGCAACTTGTTCTTAGTACCCCTATTTTGGTTGCTGTTTCCATAAGAGCCTTGGTTAGTTTCCTGTTAACTTCAGAGATGTCCACTTCTTTCAATGATAGATCTTCTAGAGCAGCGAAATGGTTTTTCAGTTCCAACTTGAAGGTATTATGATTATTTTTAAGGTTGGCCATGTCAATACATTTTGTTTGATTTATGAGCTTACCACGTTTCAGTTTTGTGTTGAGGTGCATCTTATATCTCGCCATTCTATGGTCACTACCTGTGTTGAACTTTGTTAGAACACTGCTGTCTTCAATAGAATTTCCTGTTACACATAATAAAATCAATTTCACTTGTCATCCCATTGGGATGACTCTGCTCTGTCCATTTCCTATGTGGCTTTCTCTTGAAAAAGGAGTTCATGATGAAAAACCTTTCTGCCTCTGCAAACTTTATGAGAGTATTTCCACGCTGGTTTCTGTTGCCATGACCGAATTTACCTACTGAAGTTTCATTCTGATGATGTTGCCCTATTTTCGCATTGAAATATCCCATAATGATCTTCTAGTGCTGTTTGCCCTTGTTATTTAGATGACGAATTTCCTCGTAAAATTCTTCAATTTCTCCCTCAGGATGACTTGTGGTGGGTGCGAAAGCTTGAGTCTCGTATCTTTTCTGTAAGTTGGATAATGAGTTGTGCAGCTCTGCCCGAGGAACTTTCAACTTCCAGAACTTTATCCTTCTGTTTCTTGTTTATTATAAATCCAACATCACTAGTATATATACAAATATATAAAACATGGAATGAAGCCAGATTTGTCATTACTGTGAATGTATATAATACCACAAGCAATTTGTGAGACAGAAAAGGTTATGTATGAACATATTTTCATGCAAATGTGAGCACATAATTTTTTTCATTTCACAAAACATTTTGACTCACTAAAGTAAGCTCAAACATAATAACACTAATAATAATTTCACAATGACAATGAAAATGGACCAACCTTAGCCGACAGAGCAGGAAATGCATTCATAACTGGAGCAGGTGGTGCAGCAGCAGGCATATAACTTGTGTTTATTCCATAAGGAGATGTTAAAGCTGGTACGCCTGATGTTTGGAACAACTGTCCTGTCCCAGAAGCAGAAACAGAGGGCAAGTTGATAGCATGACTCGCATCACATGAAAAAAATGGCATCTGAACGGGAAATGAAGGCTGGACTGCAGATGACGATGCATAGGTATTTTGAGGAGGTGGAGGTGGTGGTGGTGGTGGAGGAGGAGGCTGAGGCGGGAGGGGAGCCGGAGGCTGAAGAGGGATAGTATTTGGAGATTCTTTAACAGGTTCTGGTGGTGCCAACTGAGTTTCAGGTTTGATGATGACATTTTCCACAGCCTTTTTCCCCTCCTTAACTGAAGGTTTTGTGGCTACTTTTTTTTCAGTAGCAGACAGTACGGCCGTCTTGTCATCTTTTTCTACAGGAATCCATTCCATTTCCTTTTGTCTGTGCTGAGATCCACTGGACACTGGGAACTGTTGGGTCAGCCGGGCACTTTCAGCCACTTTTTCTGCATGAGTTTTCACTGGCAACTGGGTAGCATTCTGAAAACAATGGAAATTTAAGAACAACATTAGCACTATTTAAAAAACGATCAATGCACAATAACAAATCAATAAAACATCAACATGAACACAGCTTTGAAGTAGCATTAAATATGTAGTGCTGAAACAGACTATTCACAGGATATGCAATGGTGAGTAGTTCACTAATGTTATGCTTCATGAGGAACACAGCATTCACCTCTTAAATTTCTGAAGTGTAATTTTTTCTTAAGGAATTCGGAAGATTACTTATTCTGAATAAATTTCTGGATACACTTATTTATAGACTTCACAAAGATGCTGTAACATTTCTGTATTACTAATCACAGTCTCTCTCTCTCTCTCTATGATGTTCAAATAACATTTACTGTAATTTTCGCTGTATTATTCGCACCAGGGTATAAATCCGCAGACCGTGAAATTCATGTAAAATTTTTTTTCCTTTGTATAATCCACAGACTGTGACATTCAGAAAAAAAGATCGCCGTATAATCCACTCATCATAGATGTTAAACAGGAAGTGGAATTTTCGACAGAAAAGTCGGTCACACAATTATCCGTAAGTCCAAAGAAGTAAGAAAAAAGTTATTTTATTAAATGAAGAAATTCATTTTTAAAGGTTACTTTTTCACATTTTTATCTCCGGACAGATAAAGCTCAGTGGCATGGCATCCATAGATCACAGCGATGCAGCTCCAGAGTATTGCATTACACCTTGCCAATGACGAAAGGTTGATACAGAACAAGTCATAGAACTCGCGTGTACAAGTCGAAAGTTTTTGGAGGAAATCCTGCTTTCAGAGTTGGGGGATCGGTTCATATATAGGTGGGACAATAAAAAAATAGGGCTAGACTTCCATAAATTCTCCTGCAGAATTTATCGATGGATTTGTTTACGTTTTAGATCACGGCAAAGCAGTTTTCCGTGTGCTACTGCGCGATTGTTTTCTGACCTCAAAACTATTGCGCAGTAACTTGATCATATCCTCAACTGTGCCCACCACTTTAAGTTTAAATTCGGCAGTGTAACTGAAATGTTTCCTTTTCAAAGACATCATGAATAGCAATGAATGAAAACATCAGCAGCAAAAAGCGTTGGTCAACTCAAAATGACAAAAGACGAACTAAACTGAGGGCAGGGTGCGCATGATATCCAAAAGGAAGAACGCACAGATTCGTGCAGCAAGCGCTGTGTGTACTTCTTTGGCTGGTTGCCAAAAACAGAGACGGCACAACAGCCAGAGTTGTCCTCAATGATACAAAATGACCCCTGCTGTCCCTCCCCACAACTTTCCTGATCTTTCATTACAACAACCCTCCTCTCTGCTACGTACAAACTCCTGACCTGAGGAAATTTTTTTCAAGGGAGTTCCTTTTTGAATTATACGCCTCTTCTGTACCATTATCTTGCAGATTTTTTTAAAATCATAGGGCCATAAAAACTTTTTTTTTTTTTTTAAATTGGCGAATTATCCGCATTGGCGTATAATCCGCAGAACCTATATTTTAAACGTTTTTAGGTTTTTAGCAGATAATCCGCGGATTATACGACGAAAATTACGGTACTTTAAATAGCAACATATAATACATAATCTTTTTTTAAACATTTTTACTTCTTAACACACCACTGCCTTGCCTCATCCACACAACATTTCACCCTCTAATTAAGAATAAGGTAGTGTAAGAACATGCTAAGTTACGTATAAAAGTTTAATGCAAATATATTTCAGCCATTACTATGGCCTTCATCAGTGCGACTACGATTGGTTTACGTTACATTGCCAGATTGGAAAGGTAAGTTTTGTAATGGTAACTCCGGGTGGCGTAATGCAATAAGGGGATTTCCAGATGTAAGGAACGGAAATGGGGAGCTCAGAGTTGCAGATTTTGGAAAATAAAATTTCCAAACTTTCTCTAAACCGTAGAGCATATCGATTTTGGAAGGGAGCTAACTTTTTAGCATCGGACCAAAGTGGAATAGCCAAAGTGTCAGCCATGGTAAGAAGAGATAAGGCAGATGAAGGTTTTCTAAATTTCACATCAAATTTGTGTTCCTGAAGTCTTGAGAGAATTTTCCGGAATGAACTTCCTATGTACGCGGTTAATCCAACATTAGTCTTGATCGGAATTTTATACACTCCAGGAGAACAAAGCGGAGGTCTTGGGTCTCTGTCATTACGGATTATAACAGAAATTGAAGGGGAAGAACGAATGGCAAGTCTATATCCTTCTCTTTTGAAGATACTGATGAGTTTGCAGGCAGAAGGTTCGTGGAAAGAGATTCAGCCAGCAAACGTTAGTTCCTTTTTGGGTGAAATAGGTTGAAGAGCAACAACTGTTTTTTTCTTAGCATTTTGAATTAATTTAGAAACCAGGAGAGGGGGAAGAGGGGGAAAGCCATGTTGAGTAGCGATCAATTAATTGAAAATGTTAAGAAAAAACCAGTTGTTGCTCTTCAACCTGTTTCACCCAAAAAGGAACTAATGTTTGCTGGCTCAATCTCTTTCCACGAACCTTCTGCCTACAAACTCATCAGGATCTTCAAAAGAGAAGGATATAGACTTGCCATTTGTTCTTCCCCTTCAATTTCTGTTATACTCCGTAATGACAGAGACCCAAGACCTCCGCTTTCTTCGCCTGGAGTGTATAAAATTCCAATCAAGACTAACGTTGGGTTAACCACGTACATAGGAAGTTCATCCCGGAAAATTCTTACAAGACTTCAGGAACACAAATCTGATGTGAAATTTGGAAAACCTTCATCTGCCTTATCTCTTCTTACCATGGCTGACACTTCGGCTATTCCACTATGGTCCGATACTAAAAAGTTGGCTCCCTTCCAAAATCAATATGCTCTATGGTTTAGAGAAAGTTTGGAAATTTTATTTTCCAAAAATTGCAACTCTGAGCTCCCCATTTCCGTCATTTACATCTGGAAATCCCTCATTGCATTACGCCACCCGGAGTTACCATTACAAAACCTACCTTTCCGATCTGGCAACGTAAACCAATCGTAGTCGCACTGATGAAGGCCATAGTAATGGCTGAAATATATTTGCATAAAACTTTTATACGTAACTTAGTGTGTTCTCTACACTACCTTCTTAATTAGTTTGTTAGTTATGTGCATTGCCTACAACTCATTTTTCACCCTCCCCAAGAAACTGCATCCCCCTCATTTTTCATTGGTTGGTTCTATTTCACCTGTTTCTATGGCAACTCACACACACACGAAGCAGATTGGTTTCATGAAACCAGGCCAGGAATTTTATTTAGTTTTGTTGTCCACAACACAAACATACATATCCACAGGGCAACAACACCTCATAAATTTCCTCATGAAAAAATTCTGTAAACTCCTGGATGAAACATAACTGTTGAAATATGCATTGTAAAACTAATTCAAGTTGTAAATGCATTTATGGCACCTCTATTCATAGTGATTGTGGAATAACTCTTTTACGGGTCTTATAGAGGTTATTTTTCTTCAAAGTTGGTTGTCAAATTTTCGAACTAAAGCCTAGTTCGTCATCAGGACTATGTCACTGGAGTAGTTGCTGCCACTCAATTGGAAGAATCCATCCGCAATTATCGTTAATTGTGGTACTTCTTCTTCTTGCTATTTCGATCCCTTCTTCTAGTTTCCTCTTTACTAACTTTGACTGGTGGGCGATTATTTTCACTGAGTCCCAATTTATGGAGTGTCCACTTGCTTGTATATGTCTGTCTAGCCCTGTTTTGTTCCCAATGTTCCTAATAGCTGCTTGGTGTTCTTTCATTCGGACCTTAATACTTCTCCCTGTTTCTCCTATATAGCTGAGTCCGCAGTTACAGTCGATGCAGTAAATTACTCCTTCCTGCAATTGGATGTCCAATTCTTTCTGCTTTAAAGCTGGCAGGAATTTCTTTATTTTGTTATTAAGATCTGGAGCTAGCCTGATATTATATTTTGCTCCGATCCTTTTCAGTTTCTCGAAAAGTCCCTTGTGGTACGTAATTTTGCTGGTGAATTTGAAGTTGGTTTTCTCCTGCTTCTTTTTTGGCACTTGTTTAAATATTTTTCAACATATGGGGAGGGGTAATTGTTTTCTGCCAATATTTCCTTTAATTCTTCTTTGTGAAGATCTTTCTGAGTAGCTGAAGAGACCAGGATTTCAATCTTTTCCAAAAATTGTCTCGCCGTATTCGATTTAATATAATCAGGGTGGAATGAGCAGAATTCTAACATCTTCCCTGTGTTGGTGGGTTTTCTAAAAAGCTGAGTGAATATTTTTCCCTCTCTTGAGGTCAAGGTTAAATCTAGGTAATTGATGCTATGGTCTCTTTCCTGTTCTAGGGTATACTGCAAGGTATTCTCTAGTAAGTTAAATTCTTCCAGAATCTGAGAGGGTAGAGATCGGGCCAGTTGTGTACAATTTTTGCAGAAATTTAAGAGTGAAACTATTTTAAAAATCCATTCATTATTGAATGTAGCATATCAAACTATGCTCAAAATGGGGTGTTGTACGAGATAATTATATTTATTTGGTCACTGATTGTCTACTGCACAACAGTATTCATACCACCTCCTTGTAGAGACACCTTTTTTAAGTATACCCATTAGTTTCACTGGTGAACTACCACTTTGATCCATGAACCAGTACTGGTAAATTGTTGTTTCTTTTAAGATAAACATGAGTTGGACAAGGATATCTCTGCTGAAGAATCGCTTTGTGTTCTATGTCTGTACGTGGATAAGGGTGTGAGGATGATGTACCATCAAAATTCTTACTAGTGCATCTTTCAAGACTACAAAAGAAAGGCAGGGCCTACCAATGTTCTTTGGCTCCCAAGTCCAGTGACCTATGCTTAACTGTAGTTAGCTTAATTTATTTATAACAGCATGCTTGGTCCGGTGCAAATTTTTCGCTGAAGTACAGAGAATTTTGCTTTGTCATTTTAGAGTGAGCACCCAACATATATATTGATTGAAAGAAACACTAATCTATACAGTATATTAATTCCATTAGGTTTTTTACTGTGAGTCCTATTTTGAGAGAACGGCTGAACGTAAAGATACGTATCAAAATAAAGGTCTTACCATGTAGATGTGCCAGTCAAAGAGAAAAATGAGATTGCTTACCATGTAGATGTGCCAGTCAAAGAGAAAAATGAGATTGAGGCAACAGTTCAGGCACTGTGGGGCGGCAAATTTCCCATGTAAAGTCTAGGGAGAAGAGTGTGATTGACATTCGATCGCCTGCGGTTTACTCATGCGCTGTTGAAGACTGAAGCATAGAGGGACTGAGATAGTTCAAAGTCTCTTTTCTGAGCCAACCATTGTGCAAAACAATGCTAGCATGCATTGGCATCAAAGTTCTTCTCATCAGAACAGCAAATACTCTTGAAGACCTGATTGCGTTATGCTGTTGGACTGTGTGATGTATATATACAATTTAATATTCATTCGATCCAAATTATTCACGTAGGTAAGATGTTTCCCATTATGTAATGATGTAAATAAACATTCCGTTGACCATTGTTAGTGAAAATATTACGGGCGACTGCTTGTAGCCCATTAAGTTGCTCACGGTGGTCGTTAAACCTTCAGCCCCCCCCCCCCCAAGAAGAACCTGGACTATTGTCTTCTTTACTGAAGTGGTTGAATGAATTTGCCAATCAAATAAAGTTTACATTTGTTGTTTCATATGAGTTTATTCTTTTCCAAAAAAAAAAAAAATACAAAACAAACTAACCGTTGTTTCTGACAGGTGAACAGTACTCGCAACACAAATCTTATTCTAACAACATTTACAAACACAGTTGTGACTGAATGAAGATGAGAGTGAAAGAGTGTGCCATCCAGTTGAATTTTTGCACACAATCGAGATGAGGGTTTCCGCCTTACATTTTACGACTGAAAAAGGGTCCAGTCGTGATGCTCATCACGAACCTGGCCGCCCTGGTGGCGCAGTGGTCTTTTTTTTTTTTTTTTTTTTTGATTGGAGGTTTAACGACCACCGTGAGCAACTCAATGGGCTATAAGCAGTCGCCCGTCCCTAATTTAGGGTCACTGGTTCCAGGGAAGGGAGAGAGCCAGTGCCGTAAGACAAACACAACATCCATGCCTGACCGGGATTCGAACCCGGACCCCTTACGGACGAATGATCAGAGGCCAGCGCCTTAGACCACTGCGCCACCGGGGCGGCGGCGCAGTGGTCTAAGCGCTGGCTTATGATGATTCGTTCGTGAAGGGTCCGGGTACAAATCCTGGTGAGGCATGGATGTTGTGTTTGTCTTACGGCACTGGTTCTGTCCCTTCCCTGGAACCATTGACCCTAAATTAGGGGCGAGCGACTGCTTACAGCCCATTGAGCTGCTTATGGCGGTCGTTAAACCTACAGACAAAAAAAAAAAAAAAAAAAAAAAAACACGAACCTCGACAATAGTCCAGGTTTCTGATTTACTTCAGGGGTTTACTTTTGTTGTTTCACATGAGTTTATTCTTTGCAAAAAAGAAAAAAAAAAAAACTAACCGTTGATTTCCAACGGGTTTTGTCTAGTTTCTTTTTAACACAGTAAATGCAGGGTTGGTACAGCAAGGTCCAAAACTTTTTTCCATGACTAATGACTAATGAAGGACTCTCCAGGTCTAATATATATATCATTTTCTAGGTTTGCATTTTTGTATCATCATATGTAACACAAATACATTAGTTTATTAAAATAATTAATATAGGAAGGAAAAATTACCTCAATGACTGTGAAACAGCTCAGATTGATTCTTCATCACCCAATAATTTTTTCACTGCACAGTGACTTTATTATTGTTGCATTCTTACTTTATTTAGTAGAACATTACACACAACACACACACACACAAAAAAAAAACTATTATAGTTATAACAAGTGACTTTTAGTTAACACTTTAGATTTATTATATCTCATCACGAGGCTTTTGAATCCAGAAACACCCATGTTGGAAATGGCAAAGTTTTTCATGCACAATTTGCAATGAGTTCCAGATTTGTTACCGGTATCAGGTAACAGCCAATGTGAAAATAAACTATTCTCTAACCAAATTCCTTGAATACACGTTTTCTAGCCATAGGAATAGAATAATCTGTAATCAGTGATCAAACGACAAACCACAACCTCGTTGTTAAATGAACAAGGTAACAAATGGGAGAGATGGAATGGAAAACATATACAAGTGAACATGCACAAACAATAAAAAAGATGGAGCTCAGGCAAAGATGGAAGCACCTAATGACTAGTGTAGCCCACAAGCGTTTCTCAGGACATGTGACACAGCGTGCGCCAGATGGAGATTGGTTATTGAGACCAGATGGCCACTGCTTGATGCTTCAGCGATGGATACACAGTAGTTTTAACGGAGAGCGCCCCCTCATCAATGCTTTTGCCTTTAAATTCTCTTTTAGCAAGTCACTGAGTACATGCCTGTTGCCTGCTACACGGTCCTCTTTTCAAGGCCACTTTGCAATGTGGTTGCATGTGGGAATTCTGGCTCGAACGCCCGAGAGCTCCGGCCAGACCTTTCATCGCTCAGTTAATGTCACAAAGAGAAGGTAGCCACGATGGCAGGAGTTACCCAATGAGTTTTACAGAAAAAAACAACAAAAAAAAAAAACATCTGCACTTCAAAATAAAGTCTTCCAATTTCAAGGACTTTATGCCAAAAAGTACAATTTTCCAGCACTCCAAAAGAGCAAATCCCCGTTTTCAAGGATTTTCAGGCCAGGAAATTAAAATTTTCAATTTTCAGGACTTTCCAGAAGGTTCTGTGCGAATCCTGAAATGTTTTAGATAGATAATATAACGCTCAAATAAAGATAACGATTCTTATTCACAAGTACCAAACTAATTATTCGTTCTTTCCAAACAATCCAGACAGAGAGATTTGACAATGATATAAGAAATAGTGGGCCATTTTTTGAGTGGTCCACCAGGAAATATCCCACTGTCCTAGTGGGTTAATCTGCTCCTGCACACACACAATGAGAGTTCCTGTCTGCAACCAAAGCAGATGCTTACTTACAGTGATGTTACAATGTCTTTAATACATCACTGTGGCTCTGTCACTACTGTTGTGCTTATTTTTATGATATAGAATCCCATGGTAAAAGAGTACAACATGCCATTCTTGTTCTGACCATTGTTATTAAATGCATTATGGAGTGAAACTTGAACACAGATGGCCAATTTGTATTTGCCAAATATTTCACACATTCAGCGAGTTTCAGTAATTGTGTAATGATTTTAAAATATTAATCCTCCTCATTTGTTGCAATAATGTAGAATTTTTTCTTAAGAAGTATGTTAATCATATTGTCTAAGATCTTTCAGTGATGCAAAACTGGCATGTGTTGTCAAAGGCAAAGTTCATTTTCTTTTTAAAATGTTTTAGTCAAATTAGTTGTATTCACAGAGAGAAAAGACTTCCCCAAAGAATGTTCATTCTAAGGCAGCATGACAGAGACATTAGAGAAGACTTTGAATATGCTGTACTAACAAAATGCTTTCATGCACCAAATGCACTACTAACCATGAACTAACAAAAAGGAAGCACATTAAAGTTAAAATGATATAATTTGTACCACCATTATCAAGTACTACAGTTACTTTTTCTTACATCTGCATAGAAAAGCCTAAGGCTGTTATTGCAGGAAAACCTCCAAAAGTTATGCAACCAAGCAAAACTTTTTTTTTTTTTCCAAAAGCACATTTTTTTCTCTCATCCCTTTTGAAAAACATAACATAACTGAGAAGTAAAACTATTTTCTCTTAACTTGAATGATATAAAATATAATCCACAGTGATTCACATTTTCTCACATGGGAAAGTGAAATCCCCTCATCTTATTAAGTTTAGTGATGTACCATCCAAGAACTATTTGTTTGACTCTTCACTGTGAATGGTTTGCTCTAACTGTTGTGAATGATCATTCAATCTGCTATTACTGCGACACACATTGAACTTGCGGCACGTTAATTTTCTTCTGCTGCCATGAGTTCAGATGAGCTCAATAAGAAAAATAATGTCGAGAATTAATAATAGTTACATGAGTGAGGCAGCAAGGAAATACAGTGAATTTAAGAATGGAAATGAAAAGTGAATGGGTCAACCAAAGTCTCACTCTTTTGAGCAGTTTGCCAATTTTCGCTTTGGAGCAAAGAATGATTCGCTCAGTGAGTGAAGCGAGATGACCACGAGTGGAAAGTGAATGAAAATTTATTTGATTGATCATTCGTGAATGACTCCCTCGTGTAAATGATGAATGAATTCTGATGAAGATATGACCTACGCCGATCACTAGCTTACAGAACTGTATCACTCAAAGTGACAGAAAATAACTGCACTTATCACATATTGCATGTATACAAAAAAAGTGCTAAAATTCATTAACTGCTTTGGTGCTTAACATATTTACTTGTTTTTTTTCACGCATTAAGAAATTCAGAAAAGAGCACACTGTCAACATACAGCAGTTGCTTTTAGGGTTTAAGCTGTTATATTCAGATACTCATTTCAGCACATGTTTATCTGTGCACTGTGGAAACTCTGACCTTCACTTTCCTCATTCCTTTGCCTTATTATTAAAAACAGCACATAACTCTCAAAACGATACTTAAACTTGACAGGCACACTACACTTCAGAAGAGATGACTTATTAGCATGTGTAATTTTTATCACTGCAAGTTTTCTAATTTTGGTCCTAGCACACAGACCACTCTTGCAACTGCAGAAAACCACAAGAAAAAATCATGGGGCAAAAAAAAAAAAAAAAAAAAATTGTATCCACTAGAAAAAACAAACAAACAAACAAACAAAAAAACTCCTACAGCTGGGCACACATCAGCAGAATTAATGATGAAACATATTACAATGTTTAGTATCCGTGGTTTAAGTCTTTGGTTAACTGCCCAACATTTGAGCCTCTCCTTAATTATTATCTAATTGTAAGTTGGACCTGGGCATTATTGCTGAATGTAGATATATGCTGATAGTTTTCAAATCGTTAGCAGATTTTGTAGATAGTTCTTCTTTTTTTGTTGATTTAAGGAAAATACACATTTTTTTTTTTTTTAATTTATACAAAATTTCCTTTGCTTTAAATTTCCAGTATGTCTACCAGGTCAGGGAAGTCATGGAAAGATGGAAAGGTACCGGAATTAAAGTCATAGGTAATGAGGGTGGGGGTGGGGGGGGGGGGGTGAGAATGTTTCGTGGTTTTCCACATCTTAAATTTTGATGATAAAAGTTATGCTTCCCCTCCCCCTAAATTTTGTTACTTAATTACGTTCTCATTTTTAGTATTTTCCCGACCATGTTGGTTTTGTTTCGTTTTTCTTTCTGGTAATCATGCAAAAGAGCAGCTTTGTAGTTTTTAAGAATTTTTATGTACACACATACACACATACAGAAAATTGGAAAACTTGCAGTGATAAAAATTGCACATGCTAGTAAGTCATCACTCCTGAAGTGTAGTGTGCCTGTCAAGTTTAAGTATCGTTTTGAGAGTTATGTGCTGTTTTAAATAATAAAGCACAGGAATGAGAAAAGTGAAGGTCAGAGTTGCCACAGTACACAGACAAACATGTGCTGAGGTATCTGAATATAACACCTTAAAACCTAAGAGCAACTGCTGTATGTTGGACAGTGTGCTCTTTTTCTGAATTTCTTAATGCGTGAAAAAAACAAATAAATATGTTAAGCACCAGTGCAGTTAATGAATTTTAGCACTTTTTTGTATACATGCAATATGTGATAAGTGCAGTTATTTTCTGTCACCTTGAGCGATACAGTGCTGTAAGCTAGTGATGGCGCAGGTCATATCTTCATCAGAATTCATTCACCATTCACACAAGAGTCATTCATGAATGATAATTCAAATTAATACACGTACGTGCATACATATCACTGAGCTGTTCTATGATATTCAGAGGTTAGCTCCTCAGAAAGAACTTACTGTTGAGGTATCAAACATCTCCATTTACAGCGATCTCGGCACATAGCTTGAGCTACACTCTCACGCGTCACACACAAGATCTTTTGTACTTCATACTCTTTATCTTTTTCTCATGCAGACATTCCTGAATCTGGTCCTCCCATGATTTCCTTGGCCTTCCTCTACCTTCCTTTCCTGGGTTTTAAGGAAGTTTTTTTTTTTTTTTTTTTTACCTTACATCATGGGTTTTAAGGAAGTTTTTTTGTTTGGGGGTTTAATGAACACTGTGTGCAACTCAATAGTCTATTACTGGTTCCAGGACCAAAAGACAAACACAACATCCATGCCTCACCAGGATTTAAACCCACACCCATTCTCGATGAATGATCAATAAGCCAGCGCTTAGATCACTGCTCCAAAAGGGCAGCTAAGCAAGTTTTCTGTTTCATTGGTTGTGTACACAGATACCAGATCGTTCGGAAAATAATGGCCGATTTGGAGGGTAAAAATGAAAGAGACATACATCATAGCACACAACTTTGTTTTATTTGAAATGGGTGCCTTCAGCAGCTACACACCTCTGTCAGCGAGTGACAAGTGCTTCAATGTCAGTCCGGAAGAAATCTGGCTCCCTGAAAGCAGGAAAGTCCTCAAATGCAATTTTGGCCTCCTCTTAGTTTCTGAAGGTCCTGACCTAGAGGTATTTGCTAAAATGCAAGAACAAGTGGAAATCCGTAGGTGCTAAATCAGGTGAGTAGGCTGGATATGGGAGGGTTTCAAACCTCAGTTTGTGTAGTTTCTGTTTCGTCATTTGTTACATGTGTGGTTTCACGTTATCATGGAGGAGGTTAGGACTCTTCCTGTTCACGAAAGATGGCTGTTTGGAACACAACTTCTGGTGAATTCAGTCATTTTCTTCACAGTATGTGACTGAGGTAATGCTTTCACCAGCATTCAACAACCTGTAGAGTATGACACCGTGAACAGTCATCCACACTAACAACAAAACCTTCTTTGGTGTCAACCTTGGTTTAGGATGTTGTTTCGGTGGCTCACCATGGTTCAGCTACTGTCCAGATCGCTTACGGTTATTGTATAGCACTCACTTTTAATCACAGGTTACAATGTAGTACAACACCCACTTTTCATCACAGGTTACAATGTAGTATAGCACCCACTTTTCATCACAGGTTACAATGTAGTATAGCACCCACTTTTCATCACAGGTTGCAATGCGATCAAGTGGGGTTCCTTTTCGTTGCAAAGCAGAAGGTTACTGCACATCTCAAACTGTTGTTGTTTCTGATGTTCCATCAGTTTATGTGGGGCCCATGTATCATGCTTCTTGACCTTAGCCCATTTGGTGGAGATATTCGGAAATGGTTGACACCATTGTACTGTTTGGTGAGCTATCTGATCATGACGTGAGGATTTGTCTCCACATTTTTTTCAGAGCGCTGCTATCAATGACCGAATGTAATCCTCAGCCCTCCCTATCTTGTAGGCTTGTGTCACCGGAACAAAACTTTTCAAACAACTGACGAACAGTACAATCAGATGTTGCCTCTCTGCCCCATGCCTTGATCACATTACGGTATGTTTGCACTGTATCACGACCGAATTTGAGCTCCTGAAGCAGAATCACCCACAACTCACTCCTTCCTAACATATTGTAGACCACTCTCACACAAGTAGTAATGACTCCAGGTCAACAGATTATGGCATGTATGTGGCGCCTGAGTCGCCCTTCAACTCATACGGATAGCACTGTGCATGGGTTGGTCTGTAAGCATTGTGGACGAATTGAATGTGTCACCTCAGAAAATCAGCCAGTATTTTCCAAAAGACCTGATATACTATTTTTTATATGTGACTCTGGTCCTAGGTTTGAGTTCTCCAGATGAGGCGTGGGTATGTAATATCTTATGGTGCAGGTTCTCGTACTGGAACTAGTGACCATAAATCAGTGACTGACAAATCCATAAGTGCTCAAGGAATCTTTAAACTCAACAACAATAATAATGGTTATGAAGAGTATATTTGTTGCAAGATACAGAAAAGTCAAGAAAACAAACCTTGATATTCATTGTAATAACAGACTGTTCTCTCAATTTAAAGGGGTGATGTATGAATGGATGATCAGAATCTTCATCATTTTTTGAAGCATCTTCTTTAGCTTTGTCATCATCATCATCTTCTCGCTTTGAAAGAGCTTGGCAAAACTCTAAAAGAAAATGACTTCATTATAAATTTAAAATATACTCATTATTATTCTGTCTGTTAGCGAAATTTTAGACAAAAATGGTATTACAAATTTCCCACTCACGACATGAAGGAAAATATTTATTTCAGAAAAACAGATTTGTTAGTTAAGAAGCACTTCCATGACTAAATTAATAGTAATTATTTCAGAAATACAACTTAATTCACAAAGTACTGAGTTAATGCTGAACATTTTTGGAATTACATACATTATACAAGGTGTGATCTAAAAGTATCGAGACTGGTTGCACAAATTTGGAATCACACGACACAACAGAAAGCAGTATGTCATAGGTTGACCTTGGAACCTACTACACATGTGCCAGGAGTCAAGTCTCCCAAACCCGCCCCCACCCCACTTTTATGGTAGTGCTTTGTTCTCATGTGTTTGAAGCTTTTCGTAACATTTGTCATGTCAGAAAAAAATCATCAAGAAATTTGCATCAGATTTTGTCAAAACCTTGGTGAAACTTGCAAAGACACATACTTATGTATGAGTCGTGCACACGTTTATGAGTGGTATAAATGTTTTAAAGATGCTTGTGAAAGTTTTGAGAGTGATTAATAGTCTGGGAGGCCTGCAACCAGCAAAAGTGAATACAATTCTAGTTGTAAATGGATGTATGGCACCTCTATTCATAGTGATTGTGGAATAACTTTTTTACGGGTCTTATAGAGGTTATTTTTCATGAAAGTTGGTTGTCAAATTTTCGAACTAAAGCCTAGTTCGTCATCAGGACTACGCCACTGGAGTAGTTGCTGCCACTCAGTTGGAAGAGTCCAACCGCAATCATCGTTAATTGTGGTACTTCTTCTTCTTGCTATTTTGATCCCTTCTTCTAGTTTCCTCTTTACTAAGTTTGACTGGTGGGCGATTATTTTCACTGAGTTCCAATTTATGGAGTGTCCACTTGCTTGTATATGTCTGTCTAGCCCTGTTTTGTTACTAATGCTCCTAATAGCTGCTTGGTGTTCTTTCATTCGGACCTTAATACTTCTCCCCGTTTCTCAGTGAGAGATAAAAACAAAAAGTTTAATGAAATGTTGAAGATTAAAGAGAATAAGTGGTTGAGTCCAAAGTTAATGTCTACAGCTCCTGACCCACAATTAATACCATCCCCCACTAACAAACATGTCATAGATGTGACGGAAGAAGGAATAGATGGAAACCTGATTAATCTTTTCAATAAGGGATATAATTACAACCTTTCCTCCGCAACAATTAATAAAAAACATATGCTGATTGATTTAGAAAGCATCTGTAGTAAGGTAGAAAGAGAAGATGAAAATACAGCAGCCACTTTAAGGAAAGAATTCTCATACTGCGTCTCGAAATTTGTAAAAAAGCCAGTAAAAGTTGCTTACAATTTTAATAGAAATGCCATTACTGACCTTAAAAAAAAAAAAAAATTCAAAGCCAATGATAAAGTTGTAGCACTGAAAGCAGATAAAAGCAAAGTTTTGGTATTGGTAGAAAAAGAGAAGTATTACAATAAAATGGAAGCTGAATTGAGCAAGCCTTATTATGAAGAACTCAATGGTAACCCTATAGATCAAACTGTCAAAAATCTTAAAAAATAAATCAGCTCTTTAAGAAATAAAAAACAGCTTAATGAGCTCTTCAAAAACTTCTCCGAAATCCAGTCAAGAGTTCCACAGATCTATGGTACAATAAAAGTTCACAAAGAAGGACATCCAATAAGACCTATAATAGACACTAGAAATTCGCCACTCTCCAACATTAATTATTATTTGCTTGGTCACCTCAGAGATATTTTCCCTTCTCCTCCCTACCTACAAAAAATTCCATGCAGCTTAAAGGAAAACTGGACAACTTGCCAGAATTAATTCATCCAGTAATGGCAAGCCTGGATATAGTATCTATGTATACCAACATTAACCTGGACCTCCTACTGGAATTCATTGCGGATGACCTCGCGGAAAAAATAGTATTCCATAATCACAATAGAGAAATACTACTTGGCATATATGAACTGCTCCTATTTTCCTTCAAGAATAATTTCTTCCAGTTTGGAAAGAAATATTACAGGCAAACTTCAGGACTTGCAATGGGTTCTCCACTAGCACCTCTGCTAGCAAATTATTATACATAAGTAAACTAGAGGCAAAAATCCTTATACAACCCTCCTTATTTGCTCTCTATGTAAGGTACATGGATGATGTCCTAATTATAGTAGATACTGTGGACCAATCTCTACCCTCTCAGATTCTGGCAGAATTTAACTTACTAGAAAATACCTTGCAGTACACCCTGGAACAGAAAAAGACCATAGCATCAATTTCCTAGATTTAACCTTGACCTCAAGAGAGGGGAAAATATTCACTCAGCTTTTTAGAAAACCCACCAACACAGGGAAGATGTTAGACTTCTGCTCATTCCACCCTGATTATATTAAATCGAATACGGCGAGACAATTTTTGGAAAAAATTGAAATCCTGGTCTCTTCAGCTACTCAAAAAGATCTTCACAAAGAAGAATTAAAGGAAATATTGGCAGAAAACAATTACCCCTCCCCATATGTTGAGAAAATATTTAGACAAGTGCCAAAAAAGAAGCAGGAGAAAACCAACTTCAAATTCACCAGCAAAATTACGTACCACAAGGGACTTTTCGAGAAACTGAAAAGGATCGGAGCAAAATATAATATCAGGCTAGCTCCAGATCTTAATAACAAAATAAAGAAATTCCTGCCAGCTTTAAAGCAGAAAGAATTGGACATCCAATTGCAAGAAGGAGTAATTTATTGCATCAACTGTAACAGCGGACTCAGCTATATAGGAGAAACAGGGAGAAGTATTAAGGTCCGAATGAAAGAACACCAAGCAGCTATTAGGAACATTAGTAACAAAACAGGGCTAGACAGACATATACAAGCAAGTGGACACTCCATAAATTGGAACTCAGTGAAAATAATCGCCCACCAGTCAAACTTAGTAAAGAGGAAACTAGAAGAAGGGATCGAAATAGCAAGAAGAAGAAGTACCACAATTAACGATAATTGTGGTTGGACTCTTCCAACTGAGTGGCAGCAACTACTCCAGTGACGTAGTCCTGATGACGAACTAGGCTTTAGTTCGAAAATTTGACAACCAACTTTCATGAAAAATAACCTCTATAAGACCCGTAAAAAAGTTATTCCATAAGTGAATACAATGTCGAACTTGTGCGCATGGCTGTGCGGGAAAATCACCGAATCACTATTCACGAGTTATCTGAAGACTTCAACATTAGCTTCAATTCAGTTCAGTCGATTCTTATGGACAACTTGGCTATAAGACACATCTCAGCCAAATTTGGGCCAAAACTGCTCTCAGCTGAGCAAAAACAGGCCTGTGTTTCAGCTGCTAGTGACCTGCCTGAGTGTGTCGAAAACGATAAAAACTTTTTAAAAACTATTGTAACTGGTGATGAATTGTGTTTATGGGTATGACCCTGAAACAAAGGCCCAGTCTTCACAGTGGAACCCCAAACTCTCCCAGACCCAAAAAAGCACAACAGAGGTGCAGCAATATCATATGACTGGTTTTTTTTTTTTTTTGTTTTCCAATCATGAGGGAATTGTACATCATGAATAAGCTCCATCAGGCCAGACAATCAAAAAGGAGTACTACTGTCAAGTTTTGCAGCATTTGAGGAACACGGGTCATAGCAAAGGGCCGACACTACATAAGTGGCGAGTTGCAACTCTGCCATGTATTGCAACTTGTGCCTATGTATTGCAACTTGTGCAGCACTTTCTTGCTAAGCACTGCATTGCACAGGTCCAACAGCGACCCTACTCACCAAATCTTGCTCCCTGCAACTTTTTCTCTTCCCAAAAATTAAATACCACTTGAAAGGAAAAAGATTTCAAGTTATTGAGGAGATACAACAGAATGAGACAAAACAGCTGTTCATTATTTTAGAAGGTGACTTCAAAATATGCTTTGAGCAGTGGAAACACACTGGGCTAAGCATGTGACTTCAGAAGGGGGTTACTTCGAAGGCTATTAAATTTCAAATCTGTGTCTTGTACTTTTTTTTTTTTAATAAATCCAGTCTGGATACTTTTTGTTCACACCTTGTACAAATAAAAACCTTATCAGGACTGAAATCACAGGGTACCTGGGTCCTAGGCAATATGATGCTTTCAGCTATCTTGTTAGTGGACAAACCCCCCACTTGGCAGGTATATAGGTACGATGACATCACTGCATTCACGTAGATGGTAATTTGACATCAGTATGGATAAATGTCATGAGTTAACAGAGTTGAAAGAGGGATGACAGCAGGTGTCCTAAGCATGGGCCAATCTATTGCGGAGGTGGTACAGGAACTGCAGTACCCCTGTTATCAAGAGTGTATCGGGAATACACAATTTCTGGTATAACATCACACTACGGACAGCGCTGGGGGTGGGTAAAGGTGGAGGATGAAAGTGGCCGACAATGTCTGTCTCACATAGTTGCAACCAACTGGAGAGTTCCAGTGGCACAAATCACCATCAACTTCAATGAGGAAGGTGCCAGAAATGTTTCCACCAAGATTATGAAGTGATCATTAGTTACAATACAATATGGGAGCTGCCAACCCATCAGAGTCTCATTTCTAATGCCCTATCATTGGACTGCGCACCTCAACTGGGCAAAAGAACATAGGCACTGGATCTTGGATGATTGGAGACAGGTCTCCTGTCTCCTGGTCTGATGAGTCCCGTTTCCAGGTATTTTGCGCAGATGGAAAGGTGCGAATCTGGTGGAAATCACCCGAAGCAATGAACCTGGCATGTCAACAAAGAACTCGTGGACGCTCAGTTATGACTGGGGAGTGTTCAACTGACACACTTCGGGACCTCTGTAGATGCATCTTTGAACAATCCACACTATGTGTCCATCCTTGCCGACTGTCTGCATTCATTCCTGGTCATCATGCACCGGCAGGGTGATGGACTCTTCCAGCAGCACAATACGCCTCCTCACAGAGACATGGTGACTAGAACATGATTAGCAGAGCATTCAGCAGAAGTTCCCAATTTGGGATTTTCTCACCCTGCTCACCAGACACGAACCCTGTGGGCAATCTTTGGAAATATAGTGTGGAAGAAATATTCTTCTCATAATAAGTAGAAAATACGTCATGATAATTAACACAGCAATAAGACATCTCTGAATTGACTGTATTTTTACTGTTCTCATGTAATATCAATCACTCAGGAAGCTTGAAAATTTCATCGCCCTGGAGCGATGAAATTGAGACGAAATGCCAGTACAGTGATGTAAATGTGGTATCAGTGGACAGATGAGGCTCAACACACACAGAAATGGGCTGCAAAACTGCACAGGATTACAGGTACTTCTACAGCATGGCAGTGACCACACAGCAACATCTATGGTGTTAAAGTAGCAGTGTAACACTGTCATAGTTCAGGCTTCATTCTCTAGCATAGTTCAACGTCACCTGCTTAGCAGAGGACTGGTCGCTATCAGCCCATCGCTGCGGTTTCCCTTGACCCGAACCACAGACACATCAGGCTGCAATGTGGTTAAACACAGACATTGGCGCACTGATTGGCAACGGGTCATGATTCAACGTGATGTGCCATAATGGTACGTGTTTGAAGACATCGTGGTGAATGGCACCTAGCCACGTCGTACCGGCCCAACACCAAGTGTCACGGTTTGGGGTGCCATTGGGTTCAATTTGCGATTTTGTCTAATATGAATTTAGGGAACCCTCAACAGCCAGCAATATATCAGGGATGATTTAGAGGCAGAGGTGATACCCCTTCCTTCAGAGTTGTCCTGGAGCTATATTCCAGCAGGACAATGCTTGGCCACATGTGGCCCGGAACGTCCAAGACCTTTTCCATGCACTGCATATACCACTTCTTCCTTGGCCCCCATTCAACACAAATGAACTCTGATCTCGCATAGAAGCAGCTTGGCAGGCTGTTCTCCAGGAGATATCAAAAATCTCTTTCATTCAATGCCAGAGGTTGTTATTGTTGTTCGAGGTGGCTTCACACGATACTGAGTTTTGAAGCGAAAAATCTTGTATAGCTCTACAAATGTAATCACTTACCTCTTGTAACATGAGGAATCTGATATAAATTTCATTTGAATAGCACAATTTTTTCTTGGTGTTGCAATTTTCACAAACAGTATTTAGTATATGCATGTCTGCGCAGCTATTTCCTAGCAATGAATTATACCACTAGATAAATTGCTAGTAGATGTGATACAGCCACTGGACTTGTCACAACATTCATCTACTTATGTATGTATAATAATAGCAAGAGTCAAATTTGACATGTAAATTGATGTAAATTTGCACATTACACATGAAGTTTTACAGTTGTTTATTTATACATGTACACAATTTACATAGAGGTGAAACAATTCCATAGTAATTACCTGTAAGTTCTTGAACAGATTTCCCACCAGCTTTTATTGAAATGAGCTGTTCGTGCCTAAGACAATCTACATTAATGCCTTGAGGGAGAGTGCCCTTTTCTAACATGGAAAATACATTTCTACGTGCCACATTCAGAAGTTTCACCTTATCAAACTTTTCTCTCACATTATTTTTCTTAGGACTAGGACTCCTATAATAGAATACAGTAAATTTAGTTCTGATTGCCTGCCAGTGTTCACAAATTTTTGTACAATTTGCATTCTATACCAACACATTTTCAAAACCAAAAGCCTAAACATTTTACGTAAATACACACACACACACACACACACACACACACACACACACACACACACTTTTTTTGACATACAAAAATATAACGAATTAGACAAGATGATTTAGAAAAAATATATATATTTAAAATTTTATATATCATTAAAAAAAGGCTGGTAGCATGAAGGAAACAAAAATGAGCTCTTCAGGAAAACTGGCTGTCTAAATGAGATTCACACCATCATATATTACTAAACAATAATGAATGAAATTAAAATTATGACAAACAAACAAAACTTGAATGATGGTAAAGGTATTGATCATAATTCACAGTAAGAAGCAATGGAGATGCTTGATGTAAGATATGAAACTATAACTTCTGAAAATTCTTTCATAGAATGGAAAACCACAGCCTGATCACTAACTAGAGATAAAACACCTTTTTTTAACCTGCTTATTCCACACAGAGTTTGTGCATTTTATAGGAAAAAACATTTCAGGATGAAAACTGTCCAGTCACAGGATCATATTTTCGAAAGTAATTTTGATTGTAACTATTAATATAAAACTAATGCAAAGATGGGAAGATGTTGGATTTCTATGTATATTATTTCACTAGATAATTTCTTCAATTTTGCAATTAGCATCACCCAATCATAAGCCAAATCATAATGTATCAGTCACTAAGACTATCACAAAATATCCTTTACATCAATAATGAAAAAGTTGAATCTGGTAATTTTTTCACTGTGCAGTTATGTTTCAATCATGACCATGGGTACCACAATTTTGCTGATTGACAGGAATCAATTTCCATTATTTATTCCATCCTGCCCCCAAAAGGTACCAAAATTATGTTATCTCATGCGGCAAAGGCATCTTTGATTTGCAATACACTTTTCTTGAACATTAAGTTACCTGTTTTATACAGTATTTGATGAATTTACAGTTGTGCTATCATAGCTTCTGTTATTGTGAAAAAGTCTAAGTCACACTACATCTGCATACAATCAGCCTGAAGCAAAATAACTTTACTGAAGTTTTTTTATTAGTATGACTGTAAAAGGACTTCATGGTTGAATAACAACTGAAAATTGAAAATCGCCATGCACTTCTTCCCTTTTGCAGTCATTTGTGGATCCACACACTGACAACAGTCTGTTGTTTAATGACACGGTTGTATCACATATGCATTTGGCTTTATTACTTAACATGGAAAATATTACAGAATTAGATGCAGCATAAAGGTCTGTATAGGCCTAAATTTGAAAAGCCAGGCCCAGCTCAGAATTTCATACAAATAACACAAGGCTCCTTTGGAGAAACAAAGCTGCTCTACCAAATTGAACTATCTGGGTAGTAAACATAATGTACAGAGACATGCTGTATCTATCTTGTATAAATTCCTCCCTGAGATGAGGTTTAGACCTGACTACCTACTTTCCTAGCAAATGTAAGCCCATTTCTTCTTCCATACTAAAGTAATAAACAAGGTAGCCTTGATCACTAAATATGAAAACAGATTCTTCAAACTTTCTCATACCTGTTGTAACAACAAATGATACCAGAAGCTCAGTCATCTGGTTTTATGAAGCTGAAAACTCTGTTTATATAAAGTAAACATTTCTTGGAAAAGAAAAAAAAGCCATGTTTGTGCCGCAAATTGTATAAACATCACTTTGAAATGACAGTCAGGTGTCGTATGACATCCAAAGACCCAGACTAACGCCAAATATCCAGTTATTACCACATTTTACACAAAATATTTGTAGCAGTTAAGCAGTTTTAAGTGTAAGTTAGTCATTAATGAGTTTTCCTTTCAAACGTGATTTTCAAAAAAAAAAATAAAAAAATAAATAAATAAATCAGAAAGTCATGAAGTAAGTGCATCATGTGCAGAAACTGTATGAAGAGTTGTTACTCAAATCTAGACTGCTGTTGTGTTCATAGTGTACATACAGGTCATCACACAGTAGGTTATAACAGAAACTAATTTTTCACAGCAGAATATATCAGAACAGAACCAAAGTTTGTCAACACACTAAGTTGGAAAAATACAAACGGAAACATAAGAATTTATTTGGAAGTTGTTGATTACGCTGCAAGTAGTATTGCATGCAGGCTTGATTTCATTTTTTTTTTTTTTTTTTGGCAGTAGCAACACTTGCTAATGGCTTTATTTTTTTACTAGCAAATTGCATTTTTTTGGCATTAGCAATACTTGCTAATGGCTTTATTTTTACTAGCAAATTGCATTGTCCACTAGCAAAAGTTCACTAACATTATACAAAAGAAACTTTAATATGTCTCCTTCCATTAGTCAATCATGATCCCTAATGGAGGGGGACATGTTTGTGCTTTTCAAGACACATTTGTTTCCAGAAAGCAGTTGTTCCTTTTTGTATGTGTCTAATATATTCCACAAGTACAATGCAGTAGGGCTTAACAGTTCACACTAAAACATTCAAACAAAACTACTAGCAACGTTTACTAGAACCACTTTTTATCACTTGCAAAATGCACTAGCTTGCTAGTAATTTGCTACTAACTACCAGTCAAAATAGAGCCCTGATTGCATGCACTGTAATTACAAGTGTTATATTGTCATTTTAACTTAACTGATACAATCATAGGTTGTTTATTTAGCAAAAAATCTGATCTTAGCAGCAACCTGCTTGCATGATTTTATATGAGGAGACAATCGAAATTTGTGCCAGCCTGGTGAACTAGAAAAATAGAAAGCCAAGAGCCACTTTGCAATGCCTGCCTAGGCTAGGCAGTAATGCAGCACTGCAAGATTTCAACATAAAGGAATATTTCAAAGTATTCTTCAAATTACCAGAAGGCAGATTAGTCTGGCACAATTTTTTTTATTTTTAGCTGCTTTACAACTGTCCAAAGGCTGAGCAGATTTACAACCTGTTTGATATCAAATGTTCTGATGGAAGATGTATACTTTGAAAGAAACATCCACACTCTTTGATGCATAATTTATCAATGAGAGAATGTAACTATGCTAAGACAATATGAAGGAAATGTTTAAACCAGGCTCCTAATTGTGGAGTTTCCCTGACATGGGGAAAAATAATTCTTTTCTGTAAGTTACAGAACAAAGGACTGGTTTTTGGATGGTTATATTCATCTCAATCACAAATGGTCTCACAGTGGCACATCTCAATGGGAAGGTAACATTATACCACAATTGCTAATATTCATGAGACACCAAAAATAACCAATATATGATGCACAAAGAATTGAACTTATCAGCAAAGCAATGATTAAACTACCTGTTATGGAAAGGAGTTCACTGGTATGCAAAATAAAATGAATATGCATAAAGTATACCTGCATTACAGAAAAATACATCAAACCATGTACCCCTGAAAATGATAACTATGTAGCATTTCGCAGCACACAAAAAAGAAGCTAGTGACAAACAAAAACATCTGAGGATAGACCCTATCAAAAGCTTCTAAAATATTAAATCCCACAACTTAAAGTTTTGCATCTATCACCAAGAGCCAAATTTCAAAAACAGTTTACAATAGGCTACAACATCACATGTTGATTGGTAAGACTGAAATGTATGCTTATGATAATTAATAAGCTTAGAACACACCACAAAACAGAGTATTTTCTTAATAATTGTCATTATCGTGATTTTAGACAAAAGAGATGTATTAGTGAAAGGATGATAATTTCAGAAATAGGATGTGTATATTTTTTCTTTCTGGAATGGGCCCACAATTAGTAACTTCCCAACCTGTTGTAAAGGTTCCTGCTAAATAAAAAATAAAAATATAAAGTGCTAAAAAGACACCCTAAAATGGGTGCCATTTTAAGTTCAGAAGGTTTCAGAACAATATGAGATATACTGTCTGGACCATACATAGCCTTTATTATTTGCAAGAAACTGAAGCTTTTTATGTATTTAACAATGATTTAATACAACTAAAAGGCAGGGTATTTGGTGCATGAGGAAATTTCATGTAAGGGAGGAAGAATTTTCAGTATCATTTACGATAGAGTTCTCAATAAAAATGAGGCAACATCAGCACTGATCTGTGCCAGATAATAAGAACAAAAGAAAAAAAAACACCTTTTGTGGGGAAAAAATCACATATTCTAAGGAACTCAGAAAAACTGTTTCATTATTTACCAGCATCTTCTACTAGTACAGCAGTTCTTAATAAAAAAAAATTCAAACACTAATTTGTTTTTAGAAAATGAGTGTTCGCATAGGCCTATGATAAACTAGTCTTTTCAAAACAATTTTTTTATATTAGTGTTCACATAATTTTTAATAGCTGTGAATACCGCATATAAATAGTGAAAATACTTTGTGTGTGTGTGACAGAATTTTATAAACAGCATTCAAAAGTTCATTTAGAAGCTGCAAAAAAAGTATGAATATTTAAACACTTTTTCAAATATTTTTTTAATTATATTAATAAATTTTCTTGATTTTAACAAAAATATGCAATACATTTATTAAATAACAAAATTAACAGATTTTTATATTAATTATTCACAACAGCATAAATAACCACAAAGACAGCAAAAAGGACAATACATAATACCTTTCCCTACTATGTGATTTTTTCCTCCTTTTGTGTTTCCTTTCCTTATTACGTTTGTGTTTCTTATCCTTAGAATGCTTCTTTTTTTCTTTTCCCTCGGACTTCCCTTTTGGTCTAAATCTGAGTTTTTATCACTGCCTCCTGAATGATTCTCTTCACTTTTTTCAGGTGCAGAGGTCTCTTGATTTTTTAGTTTATCTGACACATTATCTGTTTTATTCACACAAGATATAGCACCATCAGAGATTTCAACGGGTTGACTATCTTTGGGTAAGTCTATATTATCACAATTGTAAAGAGTTTTCACAAAACTACTACATTTCAAATCTTTGAACACTATTTTAGGTTTAGTCTGAATGGAATTTTCCAAGTTACTTTTGTTGTCATTAACATCTCTGTCACCTTTCACGACTGCTTTAGGTAATATAACATTTATTTCAGAAACCTGTGAACAGCTAATGTCAACAGTGCATTTATTAGTTTCACTGTGATCAGATTTGTCTTTATTATCAGTATTTACATTAAGGTCATTTCCTTCACTCAAAACTCCACATGGCTCTCGTTTCACATCACACAACAAACTTTTATCATATTTTGTGTTCATACCAATATTACTTAATGTTTTTTCCACATTTCCTGGTATTTCACTTTTCAGACGTTGGTCACTTGAAGGAGGGACACTAACATCAACAGACAATTTTTCAACATTTTCTGTGACACAACTTTGTGTATGAGATGCAAGCACAATTTCACTTTCAGTAGAATAGGAACTATTACCATGTAATTCATTTCCTGTTTCATTTTTCAAAGCGAGATCAGGTTGCTTTGCAAGTAAAGAAATACCTAGAATCACAGGAACTGCTTCCCCACTTCCCTTGCTCTCACAAACAGAACTAAGTAGATCACTTCCAGTATTATTACTATCACCAGTTTCATGGTTTACAGGTATCACAGGTTTTTGATCCTCCTCCGGACCACAAGTTTCTTTCTTGGGATGGTGATCATTTTTAATCTGGAAATACACAAAAAACAAATGTAATGCTTTGTAAAATTATTCAGACAGCTGAATAAAATTGCGATAATCATAATATGCATATACAAGTATTGCATAACAGCAAAATTATTTAAATGAAAAAAAAAGAAAATTCTTTGGTGCATCAGGTTCTTCACAAGCTCCACAGAACTAGAAATAAATGTAAAATATGACTAAATTCTGGTCCAATCAAAGTAATTAAAAGACCTTAGATATTGCTTTCTTTGTCTTAAACAAAATATACTGTATGCTCTTTCATATAACTCGAAGATCATAAAAAAAAAAAAAAAAAAAAAAAGTTGTCATATAATCCTCACCTGTGATGTTGCTCCTGAACCACAATTTCCCATAGAAAAGTCAAAATTCACTGAATGATCCAGTCAGACCCACAAGTCCCAAGAAGTACGACGAAAATGATTTTATGTAACTGAAAGCAATAATTCACAGCTTTTTTTTTGTAAGTGAATAAAGAGAAAAAAATCTATTATTGTTGTTTTTAAAAAGTGAATAAAAAGCACAAATTCGTATTTCTTTTAGCATTACCGTTGTTCAATCTAAAAATCTGTAGTAACTACAGGCAATCTGTTGTACTTGTCATTGATGAAAATGTTTTTCAACTGAAGAGCGAACAAAAGCCTTAATTGATACAATTAGTGCAGCAAAAACTGACAAACAATATTTGTGAAGTAATTATTAGCAACCAACAATGCTGTTGGAAGTTCAGTAGCATACATGTCCGTGGGTGTTGCTGAGTTTTCCACAGCATGCAAATTTCAGTGAATGCAAATAGTACAGTTTTCATTGCATCATATTTCTTGTCAAAATGCTTGTGAGTAAAGAAAACTTCTTTCCAACTCTTTTCAAACCTCTATCTTCATACTCCATTGCAGTTTTCCGCTGTTAATGCACATTTTGGTACTTCTTCAATTATATAGTCTATCCTTCACATTTACCGCGTAATTTTTTAAATATAATTTTTACGCAGTGTATTTATCCACAGAACCTAAATTTATAACTTTTTTAACACATAGTCTGTAGGTTATATGATGCAAATTATGGTATATTGGTAATTCCATGTCAATTAAACATAGCACTCAACCTTGAGATATCCGATTTAAGTGAGAATTGATGAGGAGGTACAAATTGTATGAGTAACAAAGCAAAAATGCACATTCTTAAAATTACCCTCTCGATTGTTTCAAAAATAAAAATAAAAATAAAACGTTTTTAATTTCTCCACTTTCTTCAGATATCTGAAACAACAACTTTTAATATCTACAATTTTTTTCAAAAATTTTATTTAAAAAACTAATATTTTAAAAGACCATTTGTCGAACTTTTTGACACATGGTAAAAACTTGAGGATGGCAATCAAAAAACTGTCAACAGTTCTAAAGAAATAAAATTTTTTGTTGCAAGTCTTTTCAGAATGCATCACCACTTAAAGGGCAGGAGAGTTATTACAAATTTTATATGAGCTGTAGAAGTATTGCCATTACTCTAGAAAACACTAACTTTAGCATTCTTACAATAAAACTTTAATATTTGTATAATCTTTTGGGGAAATTTGGCCAATTTTTAAGGATTTTCATTTCTGTTTGAATACTCTGTCTAAATTAGACATTTTAAATCTTTTAAAAGTCTTACAGTAATGTCACTTAAAACACATATTTTGCTCCCTCCCCCACCTCTCTCTCTCACACACACACATGGCAATCAATAAAAAGGTACTTCAAAACAAAGATGAGTTTTCATGAATATAAGTGCTTCAAAATACGTCTTCTAATTTTGTATTTTTGTAACAATCTTTTACCCTGGGTTGATTCATATAAGAATTACATTGCATGGAAAACACATTTGATATCTTTAAGCCATCTGAAGTGCATTTTTACCAGTAAGACATCTTTTTAATGCTTAATTTCTTAATAACATAAATAAGTATTATTATTGCTTTGTTTTACAGAAAAAGCAAAAAAAAAAAATACTCTGCTTTAGTTTGTTAATTTCATAAGTTACATTTTGAGTTCTTCTACTATCTAAAGAATCAGTTTCAGTTTTAGTTTGTTTTCCCCTTAAGCACAACCAATCAACTTTCTTTCCTTCTGACAGCCAATCAAATGTGTCTTCAGTGTTTGAGTTTCAGTTCATATTTAGAAAACAGGAACTCACAGCTGCTGGCCTTTAGGTAAGATAGTTGCTGCACTTCATATTAGGATACATAAGTGTATCAGTTTATCGTTCAAGTGATTTTCTTGATACATGCACAGTTTGAATTAGAATAAAAACATTTCTTTGAACTCTAAACAGTAGTTGGGATACAGCAGAAATGGATTTTGTTTCTCAAATGATAAACTGGTGCACTCCTCTGAATTTAAAAGGGCACATAGTAGAGTGCAAAAAAATTTACAGACAGTTCAGTTATGGATAACAAAAACCAAGTTTACTTTGTGCTGAAATGAAAAAAAAATTTGTTGAACAAAACTGTAAAATATGCCTGTTACTGACACAGGATTAATTAAATCTGAAACTAGAAGAGAGAAGAATCAAAAGGCAATGATCCCAGTTCTGATGCTGCTGCAATCTCTTCATTAAATTTAAGACTTTAGAACCTCGGTGAAGCCACTTTAAAAAAAAAAAAGGAAGAAAGAAAGAACTTAGAAGTTATAACAGATTATTCAGTAAAAAAAGGTAGTTTTTAATTTAGAATCAGAAGATGAATTGACAGAAGGAAGACTCTCAATGTGAAATGTTATGCCAGTTAAAGGAGAAATTTAAATCAACCAATAAAACAAATGAAGAAAAAAAAATTATCCATGCTTCTGAAAAGTTGCAGCATTAAAAAATTCAAAATGAGTTCAGTGAATTTAATTATATACTAAGAATAGCACACACACACGAGTCAGTCAAAGAAATAGATATAACACAACGAAATTCTAAACAAACCTGGCCAGGGTTCCCACTCAAAAGTAATAAAAAAATTCCCTGACTTTTCCAGGTTCTCCAGGTGGTTTTTAAAGTTTTCCAGAGTGGCATGTTGCAAAGAAGTGTTACATTTCATTCCATTCCATTCCATTCATTTTTCTCACCAAAGCACACATTTGTAAATTCTTTAAGTAATTTGTCTTTATAAAATTACCTGCTTTTCATTAATAACAACTAACTGTGCACATTATTTTCTGTACCAGAGTTCTGTGAACTTTTGTGAATACTACCCACACGGAATTTGTAAATGTATTCCTATAGAAACAGGTGATTTGTAAGAAAAAATCTGCCAGTTGAATAGTTTGTTTTTCTATAACACAATGCAGCTAAGCTTAATGATGGAATGGCTCTGTTCAAAGAAACATATTTCAAGAGGACCAACAGACAAAGGACTTTGATCCATCATTTGGTTGGTTCTCTTGTGAAGTGTTTCTTCAAGCAGGAGCCATTGTGCCTAATTGTACCATGTTATAACAACTGCCTGCAGAAATTGAACAAAAGCTTAATAACTGGCAATTTAAAAAATTCAATTTTGCATCTTTTTTTAGAGAAATAAAGGAAATACTTAATATAACTGAAAGTAAGATCTACCAAATTCTAGGCAGGCAGTAATTGCTAGCAAAAGTTTGAAATCATGAAAAATAGGGGTTTTTTTTGGCAAAATAAAGTATCCATTGATTTTTACAAAAAAGGGTAATTTTCCCTGATTTTTACAAAAAAGGGGTAATTTTCCCTGATTTTTACAAAAAAGGGTAATTTTCCCTGAGTTTTCCCTGATTTTTGGAACCATTTTCAAATTCCCTGAGAATTTCAGGTTTTCCCTGTTTTCCAGGTTGAGTGGGAACCCTGCTGGCAATAGAGTTGCAGAATGTAGACGTATACGCGTACGCCATACGCGGATAGTTTCCAAATTGTTAGCAGATCTCGCAGAATAGTTTTTGCTTCTGGATTAAAAAAATTTTATTTGCTGGGAGGTGAAAACACTTACTCAAGGCTTTACTCAGATTAATATATTTAATTTTATTTTAACTTTAAGAACTTTCAATTAATTTTCACATCTTCTGAGTTCTTTTGTTTTTACAAAAGAACTCAGAAGTTCTTCTGTTCTCAATGCATAGGAAATGTAACAAAAGTTTTGTTTACACAGAACCAGTTTAAATTTTATTGCCAGGTTCCTCTTGCAGTTGCCAGTTATTAAATTAAAATATTTTCCTTATGTATTTTGTAAGTATACTATTTTTGAATTGAGTGGTTGAAAATGCTATTTATGATTTTTGAAGGTTCATTAACGGAACTGTGTTCCTAAATATAAAAACTTCAATTAATCTTGTTTTTGAGCAATTCCATGTCAGATCAATCACCTTCTTGACCTCACCATTTCTGATTTTGATGAAATTTGGTATGAAGCACACATATGACAAGGTAAGTAATTCTGCCAATTTTCAGATTTTTATTTTGAAATTTGTCCAAGATACACACATAATAAAAATCGAAATTTTCGTAAAAAATACTCGCACACTTATAAATGGCTGTAAATTTTTTCCTAATTGTAGTAGAGTGACAATTGAAACACAGCTGCAAAGCTAAAGGATTGAGCTTTCTATAGATACCATATATGACCTTCTTACAACAGATTGAAGTTTCAAGGTCATCCACTGTGACCTTTGTTGACCTTGAATATCTCAAAATAAGCCATCTTAAAAAATTACGAAAAAATTGATTTTATTGCTACAACATTCTTCTACCCATGTGCCAGATATTAGGCTGGCACCGCTATGGCAAGGCAGTGTAGGATTAATAGGAGTGTTATGCTGCACCCTTCTGTATGTAAGGCACAGAGACATACCAGGCAATAAATATTTCTTACGTTGAGGATTTGTGTTTATTATACATGAAATGTGTATATATTATAACAGATCAACAGATTTATCAGAAATATGCTATGTGACAGCAATTTTACTTGATAGACACAATTTTCAGCAGTAAATAATGTCAACAAATCTTTGAGATCAGAGATTGAAACTCCACCCATTTTAGCCAATGGCAGGGCTTCTTCTTAGCCAATGACAAAGCTTCTTATTAGAGCCAATGACAATTAAAGCCAATGACAAGGCTTCTTATTACAGCCAATGAGAAATCTTACTGGTACACCATTTTACATTTGCTGTTATTTCAGTTCTGAGCTTGTGAGTGTGTGGTTATCAATTTATCTGTAACATTGTTAACTGTTTAATTGTTATTTTATTTTATCTTTATTGTTATCTTTATTTAATCAATTTCTTTTTATCAAACTATATTTATTTATCATTTTTTTTGCAGGTGCAGTTTCATTAACCAAAATGGACTTTAAAAGTCAAATTTTTTGTTGCAATCCTCTGGGTAAAAGTGGACCCACAAGGTTTAGAAAGAATCTGAGAAAAGTACAGCCTTGGATGGTTCAGAAATGTCCAAATATAACATTAGAACAGAAAATATGTAGTTCATGCAGAAAATCTATCTCTGAAATGCCAGGTCCTTCATGTATAATTGAAACAGATGCAGAGGCAGAACAACCTCGGTTAAGTGAAGATAATTCAGAAGGAATGGTGAAGAGTGAGATATGGACTGACAGAGACACAACTTTGGATAGTCTGAATGATACGTTACTTTCTCTAGGCGAATCTCCTGTGAAAAAAAAAGATTAGGTGTTGGACAGTACAGTAAGAAGAAATATCAGAAAATTGGTGAAGTGATAAAAGACTACATAGGTGTTCCAGAATGTGATAATCCTGTGACAGTGTCTGATGAATCGGTCATGATTTCACAGTTGAAAGAAAAATTTCAAGAAACAGACTCTAGCAGTGTTAAAGTCCAAATACTAACAATATTACCTAGAACCTGGAGTATTCATAAAATTCAGGAAGAATTTGGTGTAACATATTACATGGCACGAAAGTCTAAAAATCTTGTGGAAGAGCAGGGTATTTTAGCAACTCCAAATCCTAGGCCTGGGAAAACTCTCAGTGACAGCACAGTTGAAAACGTTATTGCATACTATAATAGTGATGAAGTGAGCCGTTGTTTACCAGGAAAAAAAGATTTTGTTACAATGATGGAATCAGGATCAAAAGTACAAAAACAGAAACATCTTATTCTAGGAAATTTGAAAGAGATATTTCAAGGATTTAAAGACAAGAATCCTAATGTCAAAGTAGGGTTTTCAAAGTTCTGTGGTTTATGCCCAAAGAATTGTGTGCTGGCTAGTGCAAGTGGAACACACTGTGTCTGTGTGTGTTGTGCTCATGAAAATGTAAAACTTATGCTAGCAGGGTGCAAATTGCAAGACTTAACTCGTAATGATGAATTACCAGTTAGGACATACAAAGATTGCCTTGCAAGAATAACTTGTAACATTCTTCTTCCAGAATGCTTCTTCTTCAAGTGTGATTCTTGTCCTGGTATAGCACACTTACTAGAGCAAATAAGTAGCTTATTCACCATGAATGGGATTGATGAAATTGTATATAAATTGTGGACTACAACTGATCGCACAACACTTATGACAGTCTGTAACACTGTAGAAGAATTCCTTGAGACCTTTGAATCAAAAGTGAAATTGCTATTGCCACATTCTTTTATAGCTATTCAGCAGTCATACTTTCTGTCAAATCTGAAAGAAAACCTTGATGATAATCAGTGTGTTGTGTTGTGCGATTTTGCTGAGAATTATTCCTTCATACTGCAGGATGCAGTCCAAGGATACCACTGGAACAATTCCCAAGCTACTATTCACCCTTTCGTCGTGTGCTACAAAAGTTCACACACACTTCAGTTGGATCATGTTTCTTTTGTTGTCATCTCAGAATGTCTTAAGCATGACACTATCAGTGTTCACCTTTTCCAGAGCCAATTGTTGCAGTTTATATCATCACATTTTGACAAGAAAGTAGAACACATCTATTACTTCTCAGACGGTGCAGCCTCACAGTATAAGAACAGGAAAAATTTTGTCAATCTGTGCCATCATGATGTAGATTTTGGTATCACAGCTGAGTGGCATTTCTATGCCACCTCACATGAAAAGGGGCCATGTGATGGCGTGGCAGGCACCATTAAGAGATTAGCTGCACGTGCCAGCCTTCAGTGTTCATACAATGACCAAATTATGACACAGTGACAACTGTATGATTGGGCTTCCAGAAACATTCCTTCGTGCCATTTTAAATACAGCACGGACAAGGACTATGAGAACCACAAGGAGTTCCTCGAGATACGTCATGCTAGTGCTCGACCAATTCCTGGTACTCAAAAACTTCACTGTGTAATAATAGTAAGCCGCACAGCTATTAAAACCAAGATGTATTCAAACTCAACTGAATACAAGGTTGAGTCAGTATTGCTAAATCCAATAGAACTGGATCTGGAGGATATTCGTGGCTATGTTATTGTTGAGTATGATAACCAGTGGTGGGTTGGTTGTGTTTTGGATGTGAACATTCATACAGAACAAGTTAAGATAAGTTTTCTGCACCCACATGGACCTTCAGTGTCTTTCACATACCCACAGAAGCCAGATATATTAGAAGTGGATAAAACAGCGGTCATTACGAAGGTTGACCTACGAACAGCAACAGGTCGGACATATTTTATGGAGAGAAGCGAAATAGAGATGGTCACTAGCAAGATGGCATCACATTCTTTTGGTTTGCAACCTTATTGACCAAGCAGTTCACTTGTATGTGTACACCACTAATATAACCTGTAACACATTGTGAAATTAATACATACATGCATCTTGAAAACAGTTATTGTACATTTGTCCGAACCTAACCTGGAGGACATATACTCCTATTAATCCTACACTGCCTTGCCATAGCGGTGCCAGCCTAATATCTGGCACATGGGTAGAAGAATGTTGTAGCAATAAAATATTTTTTTTCGTAATTTTTTAAGATGGCATGTTTTGAGATATACAAGGTCAAAGGTCACAGTGGATGACCTTGAAACTTTAATCTGTTGTAAGAAGGTCATGTATGGTATCTATAGAAAGCTCAATGCTTTAGCTTTGCAGCTGTGTTTCAATTGTCACTGTACTACAATTAGGAAAACAGTTACAGCCATTTATAAGTGTGCGAGTTTGTCATTTTTTACGAAAATTTCGATTTTTATTATGAGTGTATCTTGGACAAATTTCAAAATAAAACTCTGAAAATTGGCAGAATTACTTACCTTATCATATGTGTGCTTCATACCAGATTTCATCAAAATCAGAAATGGTGAGGTCAAAAACTTATTTTTTTTTATTGATCTGACGTGGAATGTCCCTTTTATGAGGTTCATAATCCCATATTTTACCATAAAGGTCCATCTCATACACATTGCTGAACATTCATTTGTAATGTATTTATTTTGTCCTCACTGGAATCTGTAATATTCTAACAATTATTTATTGTTTTATTATTTTTTCTTTAAATTACCTTATTCTTTTTTTTTTTTATCCTGATCCGCGAGTTTGCAGCAAGTTTTTCTGTTTCAATGGTTGTGTACGCAGATACATTTTATTTTTATACAACTCTGCCTGGCACACACATTAATGAAATTGGAGTAAGCACAGTAAGAGTTTTTTTTTTTTTTTTTTTTTTATGGAGATGAAAATTGCTGCATGCCATGAATTTTTTTTTTTTTTTTGTCTCTGTTATTATTGAAGGTAGTACATGTCAGCCAAAAAGATTGAATTTTACTAATTTGAAGGAAGCATATGTTATACTAATTGCTAGAATGCAGTTGTTGCATGATATAAGATGAAATTCAAATTTAACGATGAAAAATGACTTTTATTTACACTGAATCAAAAGTTGAAAGTCAAAATCACATCACTAGATCTTTTGTACTGGCTCCCAGCACATCCTCAGGTGAATTCTAAAACAGGTATTGTAAAAATTTGAAAACGAGTCCACCGTGGAACGCCGCTTTTGTTTATATACATCGCGTTCAGCTCCCGAATGACTTCAAAATACGTCACCATACTCTGACTTATGATTGTTGTGTCTTAATTGTTATTGGGTGAGTTTTGAAAAAAAGTTTGAGTTATTGGTTTATTTGCTTCTTGTTGTTCGAAATTAACTGCATCCAAGTTGGAGGTATGAATCTGGGTACTTCATCATTACAGCATTTATCAGCATTTATCGCATTTTTGTTGTTGTCAGAAGAAATAACTCTTGCCTCATTCCACAGAAGGATGTGGGCTCCCTGGTTAACTAATCTTGCAAGTGCTGTAGAGTTTGAATGTGTTTTGACACTGTACTTGTGTTCCGCAATACAAAAGTTCAAATTCCTCATGGTGGATCCAATATAAATTCGATTTATGTCAACAGTATCCAGGGCCTGTAAAGGTATTTTGTAAACTCCGAATCTGCTATTATTCGGAATTGGGTCCCGATCTTTTTTAATAGTTGACATTAGGTTGTTCGTTTTAATTCCAAAATCCAAGTTGTATTTTTTACAGAAAGATTTAAGTATAGTCATAGGTGAAAATATTCCAAATACGTGGCGACAGTTAATAAATAAATACATTGCTCTTTCCAAGTTCCAGAAACACACAGCAACAGAAAAATTGTTTTTCAGCCGCTGTGGAGACGAACCAACAGAACTCTCGGTATACCGCCGAGTGCGTTACCTTTACAATTAGTATAACATATAATAATAATTATTATTATTATTAAGTATAGTCATAACTTTTGGAATATAATCCACTGACCCAACATATTTGCGTTGACTGGATTCTTTAATTACTAATCTAAAGCAACTATTATGGAAATTTTACTAGGAAATTTTTTCATTCAAATAGCAAATTTTTGGAGAAAACTCTTTTCCTTCTTCAGGCTGTCTTGTTGTTGTCTTAGAAATGGCTTCGTAGTTTCTTAATTCATTTCTTATTTTTCGATGGATCTGGTTTACAATATTTCTGGGGTACCCATATTTGTCTGCTATGGCATTTATTTCATTTAATTCTCGTCTCCTAGCAGTAACGCTTCAGCAATGTGTGTATGCTCTACGGATGAGAAACTGGAATGCAGATAGTTTATATGTATTAGGGTGTGCTGAATAATATAATATAATTGCTAATGTTGCACTGGGCTTGTGGTATACCGAGAAAAAAATAATTTGTGATATAGGGTTTCTCTTCAACAGAAAGTCTAAAAAAGGTATAGTACAATTTTGTTCCAGTTCAACTGTAAAATTAATTGAGGTAATCTGCGAAGACATTAGTTCACCAAATTCATATAAGGAATCTACATCATGGTTCCAAAAAACAAGAATATCATCTATGTATCTAGATAAAGGCACGGAGCTACAGGAATAAGTTGTAAAACTCTTTCCTCTAAATTTTGTAATACAATCTCTGCCAGGAAAGGTGAGAGTGGGGAGCCCATAGCTGCTCCTTCCTTTTGTTAGTAAATGACATCTTGAAATTTGAAATAAGTTCTTTTGAAAACCAATTTCAAGGCTTCCATGAAAGCTTGGATTTTCAGATCATTCATGGTTCCCAAGGATTGTAGTTTTTCTTCTATTAACTCATGTACATATGTTATCGGTACACTTGGGAACAATGACTCAACGTCCAGTGACGCAAACCAAAATGGAGAGTTCCCCGGTACAAAGTCTTTAATTTTCTTTAAGGCTGCAAGAGAACTGCATACTGAATAGGTTGAATTAGAAGTTAAAGGTGATAACAATTGTACTAGAGCTTTTTCAAGCGATCTCAGAGGGTTAGTGACACCTGAGACAAGTGGACAAATCGGGTAGCTCACTTTGTGGATTTTGATTCTTCCGAAAAGTTCTGGGATTCTAGGTCCATTGTTGGGTATAAAGTTCGGGTAAATGATGAAGGTAAATTACTGTGATTTCTCAATCTGCTTAAAGCATTCACAGTTGCTGCTGTAGGATCTGATTTTATGACACTATGAGGAATTTTGTTGATGGCTTCTAAGACTTTAGTATGGTAATCCTTTCTATCAATAATAACGATTTGATTTGTTTTGTCGGCAGCTACTATTGCTATGTCAGGTTGATTTTTCAAGTTCTTGAGTTGAAATTATTCCTTCGCAAATTGTGTATTGCGGTCCTTTGTTGTACGTCTTTGTTTTAGGTTTGTGATAGATTTTGCTATCTTGATTCTGACTGAGTCTTGATCAGAAGAAGGTAATGTACTGATGATATTTTCAACTTGAGGAATAGTTTTAAACAAATTAATATGCATTTTGGGAAAAGCAGATTTTGGGCCCCTTTGTAATGCTGAAGCTTGTAAGTTGCAAGGAACTAAGGTTTATGTAGGTTGAATGGACTGACCGGTTAACTGGTTGATACATGGAATGGCTAGATTGTACTTCGTCAGCGACTAGATTTCGAAATTTATGAATTTGACGACTCTCATAACGTTTTGGCTCTGTGTTGAAAGTGGCTAAGTAAGATATTAGTAGCCAGTCTAAAATAATTGGATGGGTAGTCCTACAAAGGTGGGAGTAAGCCACATAAGCTTTCCGTGAAAGATAATCTATTAAGCCTCTTTTCAGTCGAATTTCGGCGGATAGTCTTTTGGTCTGTGCTTTAGACAAAATGGCTGCATCATGTCTTGATAAAGGTTTATAGCTCAAAGTTAAATATTTGGGTGTTACTTGTAAGTCCCTGCAGTTCAGAAGAAATGCCAGTTGGGTGTGTTCCAGAGTCAGTCGTCGCCGGAAGCGGTAGAATATTTTTGCTGCTCGTTCTATTGTGCTCCAAATTGCTGTAAAGAATAGTCATAATCTCTGTATTAGCGGCTTAAATACTGAAGTTGTTGAAGAAATTTGTGCCAATAACACTAATTGCTAGAATGCCATCGTTGCACGATATAAGATGAAATTCAAATTTAACGATGAAAAATGACTTTTATTTACACTGAATTTAAAGTTGAAAGTCAAACTCACATCACTAGATCTTTCGTACTGGCTCCCAGCACATCCGCAGGTGAATTCTAAAACAAGTATTGTAAAAATTTGAAAAAGAGTCCACCATGGAACGTCATTTTTGTTTATATACATCGCGTTCAGCTCCCGAATGACTTCAAAAAACGTCACCATACTCTGACTTATGATTCTTGTGTCTTAATTGTTATTGGGCAAGTTCTGAAATAAAGTTCGAGTTATTGGTTTATTTGCTTCTTGTTGTTCGAAATTAACTGCATCCAAGTTGGAGGTATGAATCTGGGTACTTCATCGTTACAACATTTATCAGCATAAATAATAACGTAAGGAACTGTACACCAACTATATATAAGATAGTACACAACTGTACTAGTTATCCGAATTTATTGGCGTATATAAAATCAAGGTTTCCAAGCTTTCGCACATCAACCAGATGGCTTTCTCAAGGAAGGTAGACAGCAAACTGCAAACTGGATAATAGAACGTTTCAACAATTTGAACGCAGTGGGTTGACTTGACAATAAACGAAGAGATGCGAACGTAATTATTCAATAAAAACACGAGACATCATGTTCGTATTGCACGCGGAATCCTTGGAGGAAAACAAAAGGCATTCATTATTTGAAGAATTGGTTTCAAATTCGTGGTAATTCTAGCGAGACGCTATCATTGCAGGCCTCATCTTTGGTAATGATCTCCAATGTTTCCCAAATGGCAGTGGATTTAGGAGTAGAGTAGGCAGCTAATTTCTTTATGTTATCCCACATAGGATCAGCGGACTTGAACTGGACTTCTCTGGATAGGGCCGTGGTTAATTTGCCGTTCTTTATGTCCCTCTTGTGCTCATTGACTCTAATTCTAAATGAAAGTTTAGTCATTCCAATGTAGTATCGCTTGGAGCCATCCGGATATTGTAGAGGGACGGCATAAACACCTGCTTCGTTCGAAAGCTTGGAAACCTTGATTTTATATACGCCAATAAATTCGGATAACTAGTATAGTTGTACTATCTTATATATAATTGGTGTACAGTTCCTTGCGTTATTATTTAGGTTTTGCAATCTCCGAGCAATGTGGAACGCCTTTAAACAATTCCGACAGCTTCGACTCAAATTGGAAAAGGAATGATCCCACCTGGATTTTTAGCCACTTGCAAGATGTCAGGTTTAATCCCGAAGTTCCTTAATTTTAAGACATCCGTAAATGGATCGTGGTTCGAGAAGAAAAAGGACAAATTTCTTCGCCAGACTCTATCACGAATAGTGAACCTGAAAAGAAAGGAGGTCATGTCAATGGAATAAAAGTGTTATGCCCTACATATGAACTTAAATAGACTTTTTGACCCGATCACTTTCAACAACCTAACCCTCAGAGTGGACATGTTAGTCGAAAGACTCCAAACTTCCTTATCCTCCAGACATAAAAAGAAGCTGGATTACCTGAAATCATCCCAGAATCCAAATCCTAAAGATATCACTATTCCCTTCATCAATATTTCAAACCGGATGCTCACACTGGAAGAAAAGAAAGTTTTGGAACTTGGACCAAAGTTCTGCTTCCGAACGAGACCGAATCTCAAAACCGTCATTTCGGAGTTGGAGAGCGTTATATCGCGAGTTCCAGAAAACACCAAAGACGAATTACGCCACCTCCGTTGCTCTAGGCTTCAATCGCTTTACAATCCAAAACAATCGTCCAATGGATTTAATATTCCGAGACCGATTTCGAACCTTAAAAATGACCGTAATATAATATTAACCCTAACGGACAAATCCGGTCAGATAGCGATTATGAATGCTGCGGATTACAATCAGAAACTCGAGGACTTCATCTCCGCTTCTGGATCTATAGTACTACGAAGGAACCCTTTAAATTGTTGGATTGCCCAGGTACAAAGAGATGCCAGGTTGGCCGCTATCCCAGAGGATCTCAAGAAAGCCGCCAAATTGCCACCAGGCCCCCAGATCCCGAAGCTCTTTGGAAGACTTAAGCACCACAAGCCCAATAATCCATTGAGACCCATCGTGTCAAGGAGATCCGCACCGACGTACCATTTAGAGAAGGCACCCTGCAAATTTCTGACCAATCACCTCCCTGAATCGGACTTTATAATAACTTCCACTCGAGATTTTATAACGAAAATCAAGCAAATCTCTGTCCAGCAGCGTGACGTTATCGGTAGTTTTGACGTGGTTTCTCTTTATCCTTCGGTCCCCGTGCCGGAAACCATCAGAACGTTAAAAGAAGCTATATATAATTCAGCACTTTATTCGCAAGAATCTTGCCACAGCATCTTCAAATTATTGGACTTAGTTTCAAATTCTAGTTAATATAGTTTCCGAGGAAAAATTATATAAACAAACAAATGGCGCTCTAATGGGATCTTCACTTTCAGCAATTTTCGCGGAAGCCATCCTTCACCCAATCGAGCAGCACATATTCACCAGCATTACCCCAAGACCTACCACTTGACTCCGATATGCTGACAACGTATTTTTCATATGGCCTCATGGAAAGGAGACTCTCCCGCTCTTTTTGGATAAAATCAATTATATACACCCTACGATCAATTTCACTATGGAGTTAGAACACAATAATGCATTGCCTTATCTGGATGTTTTACTGAGTAAATCGCCTGAAAATCGCTTCCGTACACAAGTCTATTACAAACCCACTTCCGTTCCCAACCTGATGCTCCGTAGCTCATTCTGCTCGGCTGATTACAAGACAGCTTTATTCCATTCTCGAATCAGAAGAGCATTCGACATCTCCTCCGATGTTCCTTCTAGACAAAGCGAATTAAAAAGCGTTATCGATTTGGCGACGGAGGCAGGATACGATCCGAACAGGGTACATAGATATATCGAAAGAAACAAAAAGAGACATGCCGATCTTTCTATGCCGCGGCTACGCTATCTGGGCTCTATTCCTTACGTACCAAATGTTTCCTATAAACTCAAAAACGCTCTCAGAAAGATGAACCTCGGTGTTGGCATAAGATCTCCGACACCTTTATATGCTATGCTTAAGCGAAATACTGACGAGCTCCCACTTTCCAACGAAGCATGTGTTTATGCCGTCCCTCTAAAATATCCGGATGGCTCCAAGCGATACTACAGTGGGATGACTAAACGTTCATTTAGAATTTGAGTCAACGAGCACAAGAGGGACATAAAGAACAGCAAATTAACCACGGCCCTATCCAGAGAAGTCCAGTTCAAGTCCGCTGATCCTATGTGGGATGACATAAAGAAATTAGCTGCCTACTCCCTAAATTCACTGCCATTCGGGAAACATTGGAGATCATTACCAACGATGAGGCCTGCAATGATAGCGTCTCGCTAGAATTACCACGAATTTGGAACCAATTCTTCAAATGATGAATGCCTTTTGTTTTCCTCCAAGGATCCCGCGTGCAATACGAACATGATGTCTCGTGTTTTTATTGAATAATTACATTCGCATATCTTCGTTTATTGTCAAATCAACTCACCGCGTTCAAATTGTTGAAACGTTCTATTATCCAGTTTGCAGTTTGCTGTCTACCTTCCTTGAGAAAGCCATCTGGTTGATGTGCGAAAGCTTGGAAACCTTGATTTTATATACGCCAATAAATTCGGATAACTACACTGCTGGATAATTGCTAAGGACGGATCATAAACGGCTATATAGCGCATAAAAAAGTAAGTGTGGTTGGATGCCAAGTGAAATAAAATAATGTCAGAATGCCAGGACATTACAAGAAAGACAATTTATTGTGCTCTGAAATCCAGAATGCTTTGGAACGTGTTCAAGGGACAAACAGGCCATTTTGTGCAGAATACATAAACATGAAAAAAATGTAATTGCCGTCCGCAGGCGTTCCAGGTTCCGGCGTAAGATGTCAATACGGGATATGGCCACCATGGAGGGAGATGGAACATTCCACACATCGTGTCATGCTTTGCACAACATTATCAAGCAGCTGTTGGGGTAATTTATCCCATTCCTCTGTCAGTGCACGGATGAGGGTGTCCTTGTTTATTAAAGGGCATTGGCGACCAGCAAGACTCCTCCCCAAAGCATCCCACACATTTTCAATGGGATTCAGATCTGGAGAACGTGCTGGCCATACGAGGCGTTGAATATCCTCGCTCTCAAGACACTCCTGGATAGCGACTGTTCGATGACATGTTGCGTTGTCGTCCATGAAAATGAATCTATCACCGACAGCACCACGGAACATGCGAACATGAGGTAGCAGAACATCATTAATGTATCGTTGGCCAGTCATAGTCCCAGTTGGAAGCAAATAGAGGGACGTACGGCCATTGATCATGATGCCAGCCCATACCATGACACTACATGTCGGATATCGGTCCCTTTCCTGTATGTTTGCTGGACAATATGCAGTACCACTATCACGCCAGATCAGTTGTCGTCGACAATCAGATGATAGACTGTATCTACTCTCATCTGAGAAGAGAACAGCGGACCAGTCGTTATCAGTCCAATTGCGATGTTGATGGCACCATTGCAAACGGGCGGTATGGTCACGTCTGGACAATGGGATGGGCACAACAGGATGGCGAGCATATAGTCCTCCTTCATGCAAACGTCTGGCGACAGTTTTTCGAGAGATCCGCTTGCCAGTAGCAGCCATAAACTGATTTGCTACCTCACTAGCTGTGCTGCGCCAGTGTCTTTTTGTTGATAGCACTATGTACCGATCTTCTGCAGGTGTCGTACTGCGAACACGACCTCCCCCGTGATGTTTGCTACACTCTCCATTTGTTTGAAATGATTTCCAAAGCCTTGAAACAACACTGTGGCTGACGTCAAACTCCCTGGCAACATCTGTTATTTTTCGCCCTTCTTCAATCTTGCCAATAATATAGCCACGTGTAAAATCATCTAGGTGATGTCGGGAAGACATACTGAAAACTGCAAGTTCGTCAATTGATTCTTTCCCTTTCAACTTTGCGTTTGAACAACAACGGTCAATAAGCATCAAATCCTTTATATCTCTTATCAGCGCTATGACGTCACGAACAAGTTCGGCAATCCAAAATTTGCCGCACAACACGTCTTACTGTATCCCGCACTTATGCTAATTTCCACATTTTCCTGCCTCCTATTTTATGGTTGCTATAGTTGCTATTGCCATCCGTCCTTAGCAATTGTCCGGCAGTGTAGTATAGTTGTACTATCTTATTTATCAGCATTATTGACGATGTGTAAACTCTCCACTAGCAAAGTCGCATTTTTGTTGTTGTGAGAAGAAATAACTCTTGCCTCATTCCACAGAGGGATGTGGGCTCCCTGGTTAACTAATCTTGAAGTGCTGTAGAGTTTGAATGTGTTTTGACACTGTACTTGTGTTCCGCAATACGAAAGTTCAAATTTCTCATGGTGGATCCAATATAAATTCCATCTATGTCAACTGTATCCAGGGCCTGTAAAGGTATTTTGTAAACTCCGAATCTGCTATTATTCGGAATTGGGTCCCGATCTTTTTTAATAGTTGACATTAGGTTGTTCGTTTTAATTCCAAAATCCAAGTTGTATTTTTTACAGGAAGATTTAAGTATATTCATAACTTTTGGAATATAATCCACTGACCCAACATATTTGCGTTGACTGGATTCTTTAGCTAATGTAGAAAAGTGTGGTGTTCTTATTTTTTGATAGATCTGGTTAACACAATATTTCTGGGGTACCCATATTTGTCTGCTATGGCATTTATTTCATTTAATTCTCATCTCCTAGCAGTAACGCTTGAGCAATGTGTGTATGCTCTATGGATGAGAAACTGGAATGCAGATAGTTTATATGTATTAGGGTGTGCTGAATAATATAGTATAATTGCTAATATGTTGCACTGGGCTTGTGGTATACCGAGAAAGAAATAATTTGTGATATAGGGTTTCTCTTCAACAGAAAGTCTAAAAAAGGTATAGTACAATTTTGTTCCAGTTCAACTGTAAAATTAATTGAGGTAATCTGCGAAGACATTAGTTCACCAAATTCATATAAGGAATCTACATCATGGTTCCAAAAAACAAGAATATCATCTATGTATCGTAGATATAGGCACGGAGCTACAGGAGTAAGTTGCAAAACTCTTTCCTCTAAATCTTGTAATACAATCTCTGCCAGGAAAGGTGAGAGTGGGGAGCCCATAGATGCTCCTTTCTTTTGTTGGTAAATGGGGGCTACCGATTCGTCGACTTGTCTCAGGTGTCACTAATCCTCTGAGACCGCTTGAAAAAGCTCTAGTACAATTGTTATCACCTCTAACTTCTAATTCAACCAATTCAGTACCCAGTTCTGTTGCAGCCTTAAAGAAAATTAAAGACTTTGTACCGGGGAACTCTCCATTTTGGTTTGCGTCACTGGACGTTGAGTCATTGTTCCCAAGTGTACCGATAACATATGCACATGAGTTAATAGAAGAAAAACTACAATCCTTGGGAACCATGAATGATCTGGAAATCCAAGCTTTCATGGAAGCCTTGAAATTGGTTTTCAAAAGAACTTATTTCAAATTTCAAGATGTCATTTACCAACAAAAGGAAGGAGCACCTATGGGCTCCCCACTCTCACCTTTCCTGGCAGAGATTGTATTACAAGATTTAGAGGAAAGAGTTTTACAACTTACTCCTGGAGCTCCGTGCCTATATCTACGATACGTAGATGATATTCTTGTTTTCTGGAACCATGATGTAGATTCCTTATATGAATTTGCTGAACTAATGTCTTCTCAGATTACCTCAATTAATTTTACAGTTGAACTGGAACAAAATTGTACTATACCTTTTACGCTTTCCAACCGTAGGTTGAAGAAGCGTATATGCTCCAGCTTTGTCCGTCCGTCCGCACGATAACTGCTGTAAAAATGGTTCGATTTCGATGAAATTTTAGTATGTGGTAAGGGACCACCTGGGGAGAACCCTATTGAAAATGGGACAAATGGGGTCAATGGTCACGAAGTAGGAGCGAGATCCATTCCATTGCACTTATACGTCATAACTTGCGTAAATATGGTTCGATTTCAATGAAATTTTACAATGTGGTAGGGGACCACCTGCAGACTAACCCTATTCAAAATGGGGGAATTGGGGTCAAAGGTCAGGACATAAGAGCGGGATGCATTCCATTGCCTTTATGCGCCATAACGTGCGTAAAAATGGTTCGATTTCGATGAAATTTCAGTATGTGGTAGGGGACCACCTGGGGACGAACCCTATTGAAAATGGACGAAATGGGGTAAAAGGTCAGGACATAGGATTGCGATCCATTCCATCGCCCTTATCCCATATTATTAAGGTGAACGTCAAATAATTTTGCTTCCTATACTTCCAATGGAAAAACTTTTGTACACATTTCCTTCACAATTAATGGGTTCCCAAGGATGAAAATTTGAACATCGATTAAAATAACTTCTTAAAATAACTTGGAATACTTACTATTTTCTAAAACATAACCATAATTATATTAAAAATCAATAACTTTTCCTTTGGTGGTGTTGAAACCAGAAAAAGAATGGCGCGACCTGTACTTTGATGACGTCAGTAGACAAACAAATGTTGGATTGCATAATTATGGTTATGTTTTAGAAAATATTAGGTGTTCCAAGTTATAATATGAAGCTATTTTAATCGATGTTCAAATTTTCATCCTTGGGAATGCATTAATTGGGAAGAAAGAAGATGGCGCGACCTGTATTTTCATGACGTAAGCAGTCAAACAAATGTGCGGATCCTATTATAGTTTTATGATGTCACACTTTTGCTAGCAGATGGCCGCGATTCTCATCTGCCTCATTAAGTCACGCGTTGTGTGCGTATGTTGGTCTGCACGATAACTCGCATAAAAATCGTTCGATTTCGATGAAATTTTAGTATGTGGAAGGAAATCACCTGGGAAAGAACCCTTTTGAAAGTGAATGAAATGGGGTCAAAGGTGAGGACATAGGAGCGGGATTCATTCCACTGTTCTTATGCGTCATAACTAACATAAAAAAGGTTTGATTTCAATTAAATATTAGTATGTGGTAGGGGTTCACCTGGGGACAAATCCTATTGAAAATTTGCGAAATGAGGGTCAAAGGTCAGGACATAGGAGCGGAATCACTTCCATCGCCATTATGCATCATAACTTACGTAAAAATGTTTCGATTTGGATGAAATGTTAGTATGTTGTAGGGGCCTGCGCCTTGGGACGAATCCTATTGAAAATGGGCAAAATGGGTCAAAGGTTAGGACACAGAAGCGGGGTCTATTCCATAGCCCTTATGCATCATAACTTACATAAAATTGCTTCGATTGCGACAAAACTTTATCATGTTATTTCGGAGGTATACTGAACCGGTTCTGTTGAATATCATCGAAATGGGATCAAAGGTCAGGGCATAGGAGTGAGATTTATTCCACAGCCATTTTATGATTTCTAGTATGTTGGAAAGCGTATCATAATCAATGCATTGCATGATTTTACTAACTTGTTTAGACTTTCTGTTGAAGAGAAACCCTATATCACAAATTATTTCTTTCTCAGTATACCGCAAGCCCAGTGCAACATCAGCAATTATACCATATTATTCAGCACACCCTAATACATATAAACTATCTGCATTCTAGTTTCTTATCCGTAGAGAATACACACACTGCTCAAGCGTTACTGCTAGGAGACGAGAATTAAATGAAATAAATGCCATAGCAGACGAATATGGGTACCCCAGAAATATTTTAAACCAGATCCATCGAAAAATAAGAAGAACAAACTTTTCTACATAACCTAAAGAATCCAGTCAACGCAAATATGTTGGGTCAGTGGATTATATTCCAAAAGTTATGAATATACTTAAATCTTCCTGTAAAAAATACAACTTTGATTTTGGAATTAAAACGAACAACCTAATGTCAACTATTAAAAAAGATCGGGACCCAATTCCGAATAATAGCAGATTCGGAGTTTACAAAATACCTTTACAGGCCCTGGATACAGTTGACATAGATCGAATTTATATTGGATCCACCATGAGAAATTTGAACTTTTGTTTTGCGGAACACAAGTACAGTGTCAAAACACATTCAAACTCTACAGCACTTGCAAGATTAGTTAACCAGGAGCCCACATCCCTCTGTGGAATGAGGCAAGAGTTATTTCTTCTCACAACAACAAAAATGCGACTTTGCCAGCGGAGAGTTTACACATCGTCAATAACGCTGATAAATGCTGTAACGATGAAGTACCCAGATTCATACCCCCAACTTGGATGCAGTTAATTTCGAACAAGAAGAAGCAAATAAACCAATAACTCGAACTTTATTTCAGAACTCACCCAATAACAATTAAGACACAACAATCATAAGTCAGAGTATGGTGACGTTTTTCGAAGTCATTCGGGAGCTGAACACGAAGTATATAAACAAAAGCGGCGTTCCAAGGTGGGCTCATTTTGAAATTTTTACAATACCTGTTTTAGAATTCACCTGAGGATGTGCTGGGAGCCAGTACGAAAGATCTAGTGATGTGATTTTTGACTTTCAACTTTAGATTCAGTGTAAATAAAAGTCATTTTTCATCTTTAAATTTGAATTTCATCTTATATCGTGCAACAATAGCATTCTAGCAATTAGTGTGTTATTGGCATGAATTTCTTCAACAACTTCAGCATATGTTATACATTTTTTCAAGACAAAGTATCCTAGCACCAATATTAGATTCTCCAAGATTTATTAATTAAGGCCTAGAAACTGTTCTTGCTGGTGGAAGTGGCATTCACACTATCAGTATATGTATAATTCATAAAATATTAAGTTAGTTCTAGTTGGATACAAAATTTAAGAATTTCTTACCAGAAGTAACACTGCCACACACAAATTGAAATGCACATACAAAGACTTCACAGCAAATACTATTTGTGTATCACCTTTACCAGCTTGTTATTTAGGTGAATGTGAAAAATGTCCAGATACTGAACAGCAAGAGATTTATTTTAATGATTTGTTTACCCACTTAAAATCCCATGAAACGGTAAAAAAAGACGCAATTGTTTTTTGCAAGATATAAGTAGCTCGATTCCAGACAATGAGCGTTTGTGAAACATGTTTTGAAAAAAATAATAATGAGCAACAGTACACTGAAAAACAAACACGACGAAATCCAGATCCGTAATATTACGGGCATCATTCTGGTAGTTATAAAACAAAAAACAAAAGTTCCAGTGCACATCGTGTGGAACGAAATGAAAGGACAATTATTTCAAAAGTCGACATTTGTGTGATATATGCGAAAACATGGCACCCTACCTCACATCAATAGGCCCGTAATATTACAGATCTCAATTTTCTTGCACTATCATTCGTTAATGTAATATTATGTACCTGGATGCTAAGTGGTTAATTCTACAAAAACAAACAAACAAAAAAAAGATAACATAAACATAACATATAAACTTACATAATTCTTTTATAAAGGAAACACTGAAAAACTTTAAATGGCTGAGGACACTTACACTGATTGTGACTTTTATACTGGATTGCAAGTATTTCACATTATGAACAAGCAATGTTGCTGTAAAATAATGTCAAGAATCACACACAAAGGAATTCCACATGCTTAACTTGAAGCACACTTTTGATGTTCATTTTACATAAAGAAAATTTCCTGTAGTTACAATATAACATTGTCATCACTAATCTAGAAGATCAACTTTTGCAGGAGTTTTTAAGTTAGATATCAGTGTAAAGTTCAAATGCATTGTAAAGACTTTGAACAACTGAATGACACATACCAACAATTTTAGAGCAGAATAGATATAATCATGTAAAAGTTTTCATATTGATATAAAAAATTACATAAATTAAATTATATACAAGAGAAACCAATAAGCAAGAGGATGCATATGTGTTTTTCATGCTGCTGGTTGATTAAGATCTTATACATAATTTTTCTCAGATCATCAAAACAACTACATTATGTAGTTATGGTAAACTTTTCTAGAATATCAATTCTTGGATTCCTTGCTGTGTTTGGTGCTCTTCAATAGCCACTTCCACAGTTGCATTATAATATCACTGTATTATGTATTTTTACATAACAAAAGTCTTACTCACTCACTCACTCACACTCACACACACACACACCGCTTTTTCCAGAAATTCTAAATCAAACTTAAAATTGCATGACCTTTAATTTAAAAAAAAAAGGTAATAGAAGTGCATTAAATAACATCATTTTAAAGTCAGTGCAAAGATGTTTTAGAAAAATCACATATCACTTCAAGATAAAAAGAACTTGAGTAATATACTTTTATGATGCACAAAATTGTCAAATTTGGCAAATTTTCTGAATTTTGTTATATCCTATCTCTTGATACACATTAAATTCTTGTGTAGTTAGTTCAACAAAGTTGTGAAGTTTCGTGAAAATTCAAGAGGGTCAGGTTGAAAATGATGCTTTTTGGGGTTCATCTTTTTGGTTCTTCATTTGATGACTCATACTACAAAAATGGTATATTACATTAACACTACTTTACTGCACTGATTACAACTGAAAACTTATTATTACACAAAGAGGCATTATTGGCAGATCTCTCTTGTACATCATTTTTCCCTAACATAAAAGTTCACCCGCTTATTTCTCCATGAGGAGAGAAACATACAGAGGCCATTTGCTTGTGGATAAATGTCACTTTGTGTGACATTCTGAAAAACCATAAGACACTATTATTCCACTGAAGGCCAAAGAGACAAGAGAGATAATTTTTCAAATGCTTTAACAGCAAGTGAAAAATTTATGTCAACACCTTCAAAAATAAAGAAAAAAAGAAAAAGAAAAAAAAAAAAAGGAATTAAACACACCTTTAAGATCTGTCTCTCATTTATGTGCATATTCTGAAATGTTCACAATACAGTAAGATATGCATACATGAGACTGATGAAGGGAAAAAAATCTGAACTTTTTAGCCGCATGGTTGAAAAATAAGAATTTGTTGCGAAACAGTGTGAATGTAATGCAAAGTGAGCAAGACAAAATCGTTCACTGAAATTTGTTATGAAAATATTAAGGTGGAGCACATCACTGTATTCAAAATATAATTTTTTTTTTTATTTCTTACGTTTAACAGCAACACAGGATAAATACAACACCGCGGAGAAATAAAATTACGACTACCGGCGAAATCTACGCTCTGCCCAACTTCCGTTTTAGGAAAGTTTTCCTCGATTTTGAAGCTGCAAAACAAATATTTACAGAATAAAATTATATTTAACACTACTGGGTAGAAGAAACATTGCGAGAAAAAAGGATTACGATTACAGGAGAAACCTTGACTCCGTCTAAGTTCTGTTTCCGAAAGTTTTGAAAGCCAGAATTCCGCCCACCGACCGAAAACGACCCCACCACCAATCCCTCTCAAATTTCTGTTCAGTTTTGCATCGATCTTGAGAACCATCGAAATGACGATGGAAATGGCGGAATTCTTCGAATCCACAGCAAAATCTCGTGCCTGAACATCACAGGGAATTTATCGCGCCAACTTGCGTTTTCAGAATTTTTCTTCCATTTTAAAGCTGAAATGCAAATATTTATGGAATAAAATTATATTTAACAATACTACTGTGCAGAATCGCGAGAAAAAGATATCACAATTACGGGAAATATTTTCACTCCGTTTTCAAACGTTTTGAGAAGCAAAATACCATCCCCAGATCAAAAAATGATCTGCCCCCCCCCCAACTAATCCTCCAAAATTTCTCTTCAGTTTTGCATCGATCTCAAGAATAACCCAAATGATGAAAAAAAAAAAAAAAAAAAAAAAAAAAACAACCCAGAATTCCACGATTCCGTGGAAGAATCTCGTGTATGGATATACCAGAAAATGTTGGCAAAGGTTTAATAAGACATACAGAAAATGAAGATATACTAGATATACAGTAAGATATACCAGAAAATGTTGTGTTTAATCTTTGTGAAGCAAGCATCAGTACTCTATAATTTCAATCTTTAATGTTAGGACACTTTTTCTCTTCCTCCCTTCTTCCAACCTGACTACACAAAGACGTTCCCCTATTCACACACACATCCAAAACCATATGCACAGGAATTCATCAAAAGTTTTGACCTAACAATGATAGATGACTTCTGATTCCTGTAACCAGATTAGCCAGCTCTTATTTGAAACTATGTAATAACTTTCAAAATTAATAATAATAATTCCTCAGAATCACAGCACAGTCAAGACATTGTCATCATATAATGAAACAGATGTTCAGATCAGGCCTACTAGTTACATTTGCACTACGACTGAATAAGAGTAATAGGCAGATAGTGTTTAAGTGTCACTTGCATCTTCAACAAATCAGGACAAAGACAATAATGTGTGACAAATAGTCAGGTGTATATAGTCTTACTTTTAAATCAGTGGCTCAAGGTCACCTGCTCCCTCCCTATCCTCACTCATAATCATGATAACATCTGAAGCAATCGAGACACCGAACTTGTTTTTCCCCACTCCACTTTAGGAAGGAAAACTGGTGTTATCTGTGGCCAAACGGCGGTTCTTCATACTCAAGCTTATCCTAAACTAAAGCGGAGAAAGTGAATTCGCCATCTTGAGTCCCCTTCACAGTAGATGCTACCATGGTTACTGGCGAGGGTAGGTTGGGAGCAGGTGGCCTTGAGCCGCTGATTTTAAAGTAATGGGCTATAGTAGGTGGGAATGTATGTTTATTTGTGGTTGATGATGCTAGATGTCACCATATCCTTCTATTGCTCTGAGACTCCTCCCAATTCTTCACAGGCATTCTGCATCTGTTCTCATGGCCTTCACTGGTACTCTGCTATTTTCCCATTTGCTTCCTTGACAAGGCTTTATGCCAGGACTGAAAAACAAAACAAAATGGACTTTTAGTCAATGTAACTTTTTAAGTTGACCAAATTGCTCTGCATAATGGTATGGTGAAGGAGGGGACTATACCCTTAGATACTGTTATTGGATCTGGCTTATTTATTGATACTAGTAACGGTGCCAGTATTATTTTCTGTACATTTCAATTTGCTCTGCATATGTGCATGGCAGGAAGCCAGATGTAGAACCCAACAGTTATGTCCACTATTTTCACTGCTGTCTTTTAGTTCAGGATTATTTGCCAGTGCCAGTGGCTATGATTTTAAGAGTTTCCCGTGAAACAGAATGAAAGAGTCGTCACTGTATCTACATCAATGAGAGCATGAATTTTCTGAAATCATGGGCTCCTGCACTTTGGACAGACCTTTCAATTTTCTCCAATACAAGAGTCTTGTAAGTTTGAATCACTCTAATCCACTCTTGGGTTTTACATCTGGCTTCATTTCAAGGCCTGCTGAACATCTCCAGGTAGCACAAAGTAATCCCACTTATTTGCACTATTTTACAGTGGTTTAAAGTAGCAATGCTTCTGTAGCATGCTGCTTTTACAGTAGCCTTGTATGTAGCATCACTACAAAAAACATGTAGTTCTAGCAATAGCAAGCTACAAAATAAAGTAACTTGTAGTAGAAAATTGCATTACGAATCATGCTGAACTTTAAAAAAATTTCTTAAAATCATATGACATTTCCATACTTAATATATCTTTGCTCTCACTAAATGTGGAGGAAATTTTTCTTCCACCTACAAGCAGTGTAATAAAGCATTGGTATGAGCTGATGTTTTCATCATACTGCCTACAAGGAAAGAAAGAAATGATTATTTTCCTCTTTTCCATTTTGTTCAGAATTGTTTCTAATTAGAGGTTGGCTTGATAACAGTGATTTTCCTGTCGCACTGACAGTTCCATGGAAGTAACGGTACAAAATCAGTGTTTGTGTGGAGTATGATAAGACGAAGGGACTGAACAGAGAAAAATCACTAAACACTAAATGGAAGAAAAAAAAATTTTCTAATTAGAGGTATGCTTAACAGTGATTTTCCTGTCACCTGTGACAATTTCGTGGAAGTAACAGTGACAAAATCACTGTTTGTGTGGAGTACAATATGAAGAAGGGACAGAAGAGAAAAATAATTGAACATTAAATGGAAGAAAAAAATAAAAATAAAAAGATATTGTTCTCCTATTTGTCAAAACTAGCTAGCTGTTTCAACAACCCCATGTCTCCACTATTTACCCCAATACTATGAGAATAACAATCTCGCTCAGCTCATCTTCAGCAAACAACAGCTTTCAGGGTAAAACTTCTTTGCAGCTAGAAGATGTTTTGCAGAACACAGGGCTCAAAATTTCAGGTCTAACTCTACTAGCCAAAATTTTTGTTCAATCACCACTACACCACTGTGACATACAAGAGACTGAAAGAGTGAGACAGTGAATTTGCAGCAAGTTTTCTGTTTTGATGATTGTGTATGCAAACAGTTTTTATTATATACAACTCTACGATTGCGCTCCAGCCGAGATCTTGGAAAATAATAGTAATAATAATAACTCTCCAGGTTATATTAAATCAAGAAAGTCATCAAAGGCTAAAAGTTTTAAGTGCTGGAGGAAAAGAAATAACTAAAATAACATTTAAAAAAATGTTGCTCATACGTCACAACCCAATCTCTCCCCATAAAGCGAATTGTCAGCCCCTCCACCATCATGCTCCTTTTCCTTATATGTTAATGTTTCCCAAAATCCTGGCCAGTACCGAAAAGATTAATCCAAGTAGGGATGGGGCAAAAATATCAGTGTTTTTGAGCACCGATGTTTTTGCAAGTGATAATAATCGATGTTTGGAACTGCAAATGAATATTTTCTACATGAAGTAAATGAATTTCTCTTTGCTGCATTCTTTTAAAGAGGAAGGGAATATCATCTTAGGTAATGACTTAGCGATTTTTATGCCATTTTGTTCAATGTTTCATTACCGAAAATAGAGTTTTTTCCTTGATGTTACAGGAACCGAGAAGTCCTCCCCACCCTCCCCCAAAATCGAGATTTCATGACCGATGTTTGAAACTGCAAAAGCGCAATCAACTCAAAATTTTTCTGCAATAAGTAAATGAATTTTCGTATTTTTATAACAAGAAAGGGAATATCACCTTTCTAGGTCGTGAATTAGCGATTTCCCCTCAGTTTTTTTCGATGTTTCGCCACCGAAAATCGTGTTCTTATCCACTATGTTAGTGGAGCCGCTACATTAAAGTTTACAATACATCAAGCACTTTAACAAATATTATGGTTACTCGATGTTGAATTAGTGAGCTATCACCGATATATTGAACGGCTATTTATTCACTGATGTGCTAATAACTTCTGCAGATGGGAAAGATGCAAATTCTTTGGTTCTTTAGCAAAGCATTGAGGTTTTCGCTGATACATCAAAAATTTCCACCCATACTACGGATGCATGAATGTTTAGGGAATGAGTATCTACCGATGTGCCCATCTCCACTCTGAGTTAGACCTAGAAATACACGAGGGGGAAAATGCTCCCTCTTGCAATGCTTTGGGGTTCCTTTCAGCGCGTTTCGCATCAGCTGCCACTACGCAGCCTACGGAAGAGGCTCTTTCTCGTTGGCATGCTGCCGCTAGTCCTCTGTCAGAGACCATTTTACTGAAAACAGTTCAAAACGATGAAAAAAGAAAAGAAAACACAGTTAAATACAATACTCAAAGATGCCTCTCACACTAAAATATTTTTAAGATGACATTTTACTGAAAATGAAGACACCATCACAGTTCCAAATATTTTTGTAAAGATACCGTTTAAGCTAAAAATAGTTTTGTGAAGATACTGTTTGAGCAAAAAATACTTTTATGAAGATACTGTTTAAGTTAAAAATATTTTTGCAAAGATACTGCCCAACGGTATCAAATGCCGAAGAGGAAAACAATTTAATATTTTTACTGCTCGCCAAGTATAAATTTCTGGACACCATTGGTGACTTTAAATTTTGCACCCTGAGAACATGACGTTCACCAAAGCTAAAACTGTGACACTTAAAGCAGTGATTCGAACTGTTACTATATGTAACTGGTAGTAATTGTTACAGTGATTTTTCAGTAACGATGACGTGATTTCCGACCCATCTCTATTTCTAACACATATTGCACTTTAAGTGCAACATCCATCTAAAAATCCATTGAGCAATTCCAGTGCAGAAACTTTTGTTTGTTATACAAGAATTTTTTCTCTGTTTCAGGGTTTAATGACAATCATGAACAACAGTAAAGACAACACTCCATTATCTGTCCCTATTTAGGGCCCCTGGTTCCAGGAAAGGGAGAAAGCCAGAGCTATCAGACAACACGACCATCCCTGTACGCCTCATCCAGACTCAAAAACCTGATCCCATTTCGGACCACTCATCCACTAGGGCAGCGGCATAGATTAGAATTTTTGTGTATGCACAGAAAACTATAAAACCAGATGAAGAATAAGCCATCCTGGTGGCACAGAGGCCCAAGCACTGGCTTCTGCTCATTGTTTCAGGTGGAACTGAATGGGAGTCTCAGACGAGGCATGGGTGGTGTGTTTGTCTTACGGCACTGGCTCTCTTCCCTCTCTGGAATCAGTCACCCTAAATTAGGAATGGATGACTGACAAATAGCTCTTAGCGTTGCACAGGATGGTCACTAAACTCCCAAAATAGATGATTCATAACTTAGATAAGTGACATATACATACACTGAGCAATCACTGAATTACGACCACTTACCTAATACTTTGTAGGTCCTCCTTTCACCCTTAGTACATACGCAGCTATCTCGCATGACATTGATTCAATAAAATCCAGGAAGCAGTTGGGAAGTATAGCCAACCAAGCTGTGTGTAATGGGGCCTTCAATGCAGGTGACTAGTGTATCCAGATGCCTGATATACTGTTCCATAGTGTCCAATAAGTGCTCTATGGGATTGATATTGGGATAGTTCAGAGGCCAATCAATATACTGGAAGTCCGAACTGTGTTCCTCAAACTATTCCTGCACAATATTGGACCTGTGGCCCAGCGCATTGTCACCTTGCAAGGCACCAGGAAAAAGTGCAACACTGCTGGGTGTATAGAGTCAGCAAGAAATTCACAACAGTGGCAGGGGTAGGAGCAATAATAATAATAATAATAATAATAATAATAATAATAATAATAATAAATTCAGGACACAATTTTTCTTAAATTTCAAGACATATTTTAGCAGGCCCGGCAGGTAAATTAAATAATATTGATACTAATGCAGAAATGTTATTCTTTTACTAAAAAGCTATCTGAATTATTGCCCAGTTGTTAGCAGGAATTTTCTCACTTTTCAAGGCTAACAGTGCCCCTAAAGTTTCAGTGGCTAGATTTGGTCTAAATTCCGTTTCACTTTTATGGACAATGCTAAAAATTTCCGCAGTTGCATTATTGTGTGGCACAACAAGAATAGCATGTATCAGGTGTGATAAAACTTCATTCTTTTCAGCACTAATTGCACCAGTCATTTTCAAAATGTTTGACCATGCGGTATCAATTGTAGGACTATTCGAAATACCTTCTTCCAATTCATCAATTTGATATAAGACAAACTCCAATTCCAACTTGTCCAGATCACTGTCACTAACAACAACAGTTGGGAAAATATTTGCCAAGTACATTACAGAAGAAAAGGAAGCTTCTTCCATCCTAAATCCTATATCAGCAACTTCTGAGTGCAACAGAAATTCACTTTTCAGTCAGAATTTCTTCAAGATATAGTCATATGTAACACTTAACAACAACACAGGATAGTCAGAACATCGCAGGGAAAAAAAAAATATGATTACAGGAGAAATCTTTGCTTTGACCATCTTCTGTTTTGAGAAACTCTTTCCTCCATTTTTAAGCTGAAATGTAAGTATTTGTGGAATAAATGGATATTTAAGAAAAATACTGGGCAGAAGGAACATCGTGATAAAATATTACGATTACGGGAGAAATCTTTACTCCAACTAACTTCCGTTTCTAAAAGATGGAATTCCGTGTCTGTTGGTCTGCGAGTTGTCGGACTCAACGCTCACCTCTTGCAGCAACCTTTGCTGTCCTGTGCAGTATTGCCTCTGGGACGTTGTTTGACCATTTGCAAGCCAATCCTGATAAACTTTAACAATGGTGGCTCGTGAACAACCAAACAATTCAACCGTTTGGGAAATCGAGGCATCTGCAGTCTTAGCTCCCACAATCTGCCCTTTCTCAAAATCTGATAAATCCTTCTGTTTACCCATCACGCTCCAAATTTTACTAACTACTGATCCACTCTCACTTTATATATGCTATAACGGTCGACTAATCATGCCCACTTGGAAATCATGTGGTCCATGGGCCGCATGCAAAAGGGGTGGTCATAATTCAGTGATCACTTGGTGTATATACACTGAAGTGCCAGAAAAACTGGTACACGTCTAATACTTGGTAGGTCCCCCACAGGAGCGCAGGACTGCAGAAATACGACGGGGCATGGACTCCACTAGCTTCTGGAAATATGCTGTAGGCAATGCACACCATACTTCCTGCAGAGCGTTCCACAATTCGGGTGTATTCCGAGGTCTCGGATTCCTGTGTTCAATGGCGCATTGCATGGCATCCCAAATGTGTTCTATCACATTCAGATCTGGGGACTTGTGTGGGAAGGGCTACACCCCAAACTCAGATGAATGCTCCTCTAACCATAATGTGGAGTCCCGACAATTGTGTGGAGGTGCACTGTCCTGTTGGAACAGGCCCAACCCATCAGCATGAATGCAGGACATGAACGGGTGTACCTCATCAGAAAGGATGCGCACATAGCGTTGGCCAGTCACAGACGTTTGCAGACGTACCAGGGGTCCCAGTGAAGTCCAGCTAAACACACCCCATACCATGACGGACCCCCATGAGCCGGTTTATGGAGTTTTTAAACCCCATGGCTTCATGGGGTTTGTGCCACACACGAATCCTTCCATCTGCCCGATACAGTTGGAAATGCGACTCGTCAGACCAGGCTACTTGTTTCCAGTCATCAAGTGTCCAGTGGCGGTGTTGCCATGCCCATGCGAGGCGCATAGCTCTGTGTCATTAACCCATCAAGGGGACTCAAGTTGGGCGTCGGCTCCCAAAGCCCATATAATGCAAAGTACATTGCACAGTCCGGACGCTGATGCTTGTTGAGGCTCTAGCATTGAATTCCGATGATACCTGCGAGAGTGTTGCACGCCTATCGCGTGAAACGATTCTTGACAGGTGACGATGGTCATCTTCACCCAATGTCTTTTACGGCTACACTGTTATCGTAGGTTGGAGGTTTTGCCGGAATTCTTGTAGTCACGGTACACCCTTGCAATGGTCGTCCGTGAAAATGTGAACTTTGTTTCTACCTCCGAAATACTATGGCCCATCTCACGAGCGGCCAACTATGACACCATGTTGAAAATCGCTTAAATCGTTATTACTTGTCATTCTCATGCCGAAAACAGCTCTGACAGCTTGTCTATCGCTTTATATACGCACTGGCGGACGCAACCAAGTACGCGCATAGGTGACGTTGCTATGTATTTTGCATAAGCTCGTCTGTACTAGTTTTTCTGGCACTTCAGTGCATATCTTTGACCACAACAGTAATACAAAATCTTTGTTTTGCAATGAAATAAAAAATGACAGGAGAAAATCGTCCTTTTTATTATGGTAACAAATTCAAAATTCAGCAATCCAATTTTGTTTTCCAAATGTAATTGCCTGGCCAAGTAAATTCCCATTTTTTTTTTTTTTACTTGCCCAGGCCAATAAACTGCATGCCCCAGGCATCTCAGGCATGGTATTTTTCAAGCCCTATATATAAAAAGCCCCCTCCCCCCTTTTTTTTAGAGATTTTTCCAACTAATCCTGAGAAGCGGAGATTTTGTACCATAAAAAAAATTTAAGCCACGTAATGAAGAACTGTGTGCATATATCAGTGAAGATTAATTTTTATCATGACAGGGGCTTTTTTTTTTTTTTTTTTTTTCCTGGAGGGATGCATCAGAATGGCATTCAACCACCTTCTTTAACACAAAATTGCTAGTTTTGAGTTTGGGGATAATTATTTGATTAAAATAATGCAATAACTGTAACACGTAGCAACATATAATTAGATATGTAATTTAATTTAACTAATATCCATAACAACATGTGAAGAAGAAAGTGGCAAGGGTTAAGTGTAATGGAAAAGCCAGTGAATAACATTTTCATAGCATAATACACAAGAAAAAAACATTATTACCCCCTCATCTAACTCTCCAGCATTCCTATCACAAAGGTACACAAGTGTCAAGGTTAAAAGTGATATTGCATAGTTTGAGCATCCAGTAGTTAGCTTTGTATTTACACGAACCGTTTTTGTACATACTACTTCACTGTGATTTCTATGTGTAATTAAAATAATATTTTCTGAAAACGAAAAAAAAACTGTCTTACTTGTTGGTGTCTGTTTCAAAGAAACTAAAGAAAAATGAAAGTGGATCATTTTCTCATTTGGTTGCAGGTACTTCATTTTTGTTGTAAGTACTTTCAAAAAATACTTGTTCTGCTCCTAAAGTTTGGCAGGATTGAAAAACAGAATGCAAACCACTGCACTCATGCTCTGTTTTTCATTCTTAATCACTTTTTGAAAGCAGTGACATTCTGGTAACCCTGTGTAGGGAAAAGGATTTTGCCCCTACCCAATCATTAGATTCTTCAGGCTTTGATCTGAACTTCACTACAAAGAGACAAGTAAGTGGCCTAGTTAATGGCTTTTAACCTCCCCCCAAAAAAAGAATTTCTTAAGAAAAATGACTGGCTTTTCATTAAAGATTTGCTGTTCAGTCTGCCAGAAAGTTGGAAGCTTAGGTGTTGAAAACAGTATCGGAACAAAAATTGCAAAAGATTGCGTAAATTGTGCAGTAATGTTTGGTGGTGAAAGCTAAAAGCAACAGCTAACTTCAGTAAAGAAAAAATCTTTGATAACAAAGAAAGATCATGCTATAAAGTTGCAGTAAAATTAGCTGAAGAGGCTAGGAAATAGAAAACAAAAACTGTTTTGTCTGAAATCAATGCCTTGTCAAAAGGATGTACCAGCTAATATATTTCTCACAGCTTACAAGATAGCAAAAACGAATCAATCATTCAATTATTTTGAGGATGAAATAAATTTGTGAAAGTGAAATAGTGTGGACATGGGCCACATTCTATGTTCAACAAATACTTGTGGCAATATAGTTAACCACACTGGAAATGAAATGAGAAATTAACTGCTTGCATCTTTTGGGGAGGTGGTGACAAAGCCTGTTTGGAGCCTTGTTTCGTTTCTGGGTTGAAAGGAAGAACCCAACTTTTGTTCATTGTCACTCATCGGATAAATTAGTACTCGCCACTCGCCAGATGGCGATTAACCAACAGCTTTGGCGATTAAATTTATTTCAGTAGTTGCCAGTTTTGCCATTTGTCATTCTTAGTGTCAATTTACAAATTATAATAATTCAGAAGTAAAAGGACGTGAAACCAGTCCTAACTAAGGATGGGCCAAAAACCTCCATGTTTTTTGAACAGCAAAGTTCTGCCACCGATAATCGGTGTTTAAGCCTCGATCTTGCAGACTCTTTTAGTGTGAATCGGCAGCGGCCTGTTATGCAAGAGTGCGGCGGGCTGAATGATTGGCCCACGATTTTGACCCGAGTAATTTATGAATCAGACAGCAGATGTCGACGTGAATGATCATATATTTTATCAATCATATCGTTTTGAAACGAAATCTCCATGAATCATATTGTCAAAGAGCGATACTATAGAAAATATAAGAAAATACAGTAAGAATCAAATCGAGAATACGAGGTCTGACAATTAAGTAATTAGACTGGGTCAAAAAAAAAAAACACATTTACTTACACTTTTAATCAACTATAATGTGATCACCTTCGAAGTAGTTCCCTTGAGCTTGCACACACACGTATTCCAACGGTGCTGCCATTGCAGGTAGCAGCTGTGGAACTCATCAGCTGAGACACTGTTCAAGGCCTGCATCACTGCCTTTGGGACGTCTGCTGAGGTGTCAAAATGGTGTCCTTTCACAACTAATGTCAGTTTTGGGAATAAAAAAAGTTGCAGGGAGCCATGTCGGGTGAATAAGGAGGATTCGGTAGTGCTGCTATGCATTTAGAGGATCGACAGTGTGGTATGGGACGGCGCATTGTCGTGATGCAAGATCCAGTTGTCAGCAAAGTGCGGACACACACGGCGGACCCGCTTTTGAAGTCGTTTGATAACTGTTTTGTAGTAATGTTGATTCACAGTTTGTCCACGAGGTACCCACTCTTTGTGCACAATGCCTTTTGAATCAAAGAAGGTCACAAACACGCATTTCACTTTTGATTTCACTATGCGAGCTTTCTCTGGTCTTGGGGAAGTCGGCGTGCACCATTGCCAACTTTGCCGTTTTGTCTCTGGATCGTATTGGAAAAACCAACTCTCGTCACCAGTGATGACCCGGTTCAGTAAATCTGGCTGCAATTCCACTTGTTCCAACAGATCAGCTGCCACATTTCTCCGTTCTTCTTGCTGTTGTTCTGTGAGATCTTTTAGAACCGATTTCGCACAAATTTTTCTCATTCCCAGATCTTCCGCCAGCATTCGGCGAACACTTTCGCGGTTCATGTTCAGTTCTTCAGCTATCATTCTCACCGTTAAATGCCTATCACGTCGCACAACTTCACTCACCCGGGCTGTGTTGTCCTCTGTCCGTGTTGTTGTTGGCCGCCTACTCCGGTGTTCGCCTTCCACATTGGTTCTGCCCTCACAAAACATTTTGTGCCAGCGGAAGGCTTGTGCTCTTGACATTACCTCATTGCGGAAAGCCTACTGCAGTTTTCCGTATGTTACTGCTGCATTTTCACCAAGTTTCACACAAAAAAAGATGGTATACCACTGCGCAATATTCTGCGAGTCCATTTTCCTGACGAGGAGCACACACACAACTTCACGAGCCAAGCAGCTACTACACACTGAGGCTTTCCAAGGTGCTGCCACTTGTACTACGGGTGGGGGAAGAACCAATGTCACACGTATGTGATGTACGAGGCTGCAGTGTTGCCACAGCGCACGACAAAATCAGTCTAATTACTTATTTATTAGACCTCGTAAGTTCAAGTTTGCTATAAGCTGCCCACGTACTTTTGCCGCGTAACGGAAGGAAGGCTAATTTTAGCCAAAACTTTTCCTACTGCAGTTGAGCCAGGGCTGTTCACATGGGATGGTGGGTGAATTTATGTAACATGACAATGTCAGACAGAAATCAATTTTTACGAGCCCTGTTCGAAGTGCAATAATGTGCACCTCATGGTCTGGTGATGATGGCGTGTTTATTTTTCTTACAGGCATTCCCAGCGCTGGAGAACGAAATGTTGTGTTTTATTACTAGAAACTCTTCACATTCATTTCTTTTTTCCCAAACAAATCAACACAAACGCAAAACTCTGCAAATTATCTCCCGCATCTTTTTTCAAACTCGTGTGTTAGCTGATGATGAACTTCATTGACAATTTGTTCCTCGGTATTTGCAGACGTGCTTTTTGTTATGATGCTGAAATTTTTCATATTATTATTTGAAATGGCTCATTGTAGTGAGAGTGAAAGTTTAGTGATGATTTTGAATCACCTTAGAATAATACCAGTCTCTGTGGATATATTGAAAATTAACCCTTTAAGCGGCCAATGAATCTGAACTAAATGTTGCCCAAAACCCTCCACGCTTACCAAACAGAAATATTCACATAGCGTTCGGGTTTTACGAAAGCTGCTGCACAACAATTTCTTTTCCCCTCTCACCTGATCAACACTTACCACGAACCTATCACTGTTGATAGGTATCCCATTAATCTACAGTGATATTGATCCCACTACTACTAGGTGCTTGGTTTCCCACTAGTCCTTTCTTGGTGACAGGCATTTAAAGTTCTTTATTCTCTCTGCTCGATAACCCAAGACATGACCGGGGCATCATACCACTGGGTAATAACAAGTTACTTAAACATCTTCTCTCTCCTTTCTTAGGTTTTTTGTCATTGTTGCAGCCCTTTTAAAGAATAATCCATTCAAAAAGGATTAGCATCAATCATCTCCATAAATGTCCACTTTGAATGACATAGCTAAAGGTGGAAGCAAATCTTTCTCATGTGCGCAAGTTGACTAGTTCCAACCACTTTCGGTCGACTTTTTAGACGGTAAATATATCCGTGCGAGCTGATTTCAACCCAATTTCTTAGCCCCCGAGTTAATTCGTTCTAGCCGGTTAAAGGGTTAAAGGAGTTATCCATTATATTTCCTCGTTTTTTCTTGCAGAAGAAAGAATAGTCTTTGAACATTCGCTTTGAATTTGCAATTTCTATTTCAAAAAAATTATTTCACGCAAAGTTTTTTTTTTTTTTAATTCAGTTATCTGAGAAGTAATTACATTTATAGAAATGTTAAGAAATATCTTATAAAGTTCAGTAAAAAGTTTTGGCCCTGAAAATTTATGGGAAGTACAGCATCTTTTCTTGAAACATATGATTTCTAGGAAAATGGCTAAGCATTTCTGGCAATACACACGTTACATGTGGCACTAAAAGGGTTTAAACCTCGATGTTGCAGAAGCTGATACATCAAGGTTTCATGACCGATGTTTGAAACTGGAAAAGAATATTTTCAACATAAAGTAAATGAATTTCTTTTTGTTGCATTCTTGTATAGAGGGAAGGAATATAATCTTTTTATGTCATGAGTTGGATGTTTGATTGATGTTTCATCAGCAAAATGGAGTTCTTTTCCTCAGTACTACAGGAACCAATACATCCAAAAATCATCAAGGTTTCAATCGATCCATTGAGTGTTCTAACAAATATTATTGGTTACTTGATTTAGATTGATAAGTAATCACCATTATACTGAGCAGAGATTTTACCCACCGATGTGCCCATTTACTGCTGCAGATGGAAAGTATGAATTCTTCGGCCTTTTAGAAAAATATTGAAACATTGAAGTTTTCACTGATACATCGAAAATTTCCATCCAATGCTATGGATGTTTTGAAAATGAGTAATCCCAGTGGGAAAAAAAGAATTAAAAATGGTTCTTATTTTGCACAGTTAGTGGCTTCTTCTATGTTCAGATAAAGCCATCCATGTAAATAATAGCAGTTACATTAAAGTTCCAATTAATCCCCAACCCCTCTTTTTTTTTTTTTTCTTTATGCTGGAGACTTCTTTTTGGCCACTAAGATTTGCTAACTTACCAGCCAGTTTTTTTTTTTTTTTTTTTTTTGCCATTAACTTTTTTGGACTTACTGGCCACTGGCCACTTAGCTGAAATTCTAGTCTGCATCTATAACTCCACCTTGTGCCACTTCTGCAAATAGTATGAGAAGGCATGGAATCCATCTGGCTGCTAACTTTACTCATATTCAAGTGGTTGTGAACGACATTTTTCACAAAGCCAACACTAGTCTTGCCCTCATTATCCAATTCTTGGATTATTAATGTGCTGATCTTCTGTGATTAGTGCCTAGATTTTCATCATCATATCCCTCATCACAGCAGTTGTTGGTTGGCCAGGACTTTCTTCACTGTGGATGCTCACTCGCTCACACTTGAACTGCTGGCACTCAGCCCCATGTGCCACACCCATTTCCTCATGAATAATCTTCAGAGTTTTTTTGCCTTAGAGAAACAGGAAATGGGCCATGGCTCAGTACTCAAGTTTGTCCATACTTACTTAGCTCTACCACCTGTAACATGAAAGTAAGTCATCACAACCTTACCATACTTTATGCCATTACTACATAAGTTGTGAACTATGTACTGAAAAAAAAAAAAACCCACCAGAATATTGTACTGTAATTTTCCTATTCAAATATGGATCTATATTATACACTCCTTGTACCTGCTGATGACTTCCAATGTTTCTTTGGTTATTTTATTCCTTGCATATGTACAGTACAGTATGTACCAGTCTTACTCAGACTTTGCTGGATACCTGGTTTCAGTTTTATGGAGGGAACAGTGAATTTCAATAAAAACCAGTTTACTTTTCCCTTTACTACCAGAACTTTATTTCTGAGTCTTGATACTGCTTCAATATCATTTGGAGCAAAATGTTCCAATCCAAAGACAGAGTTCCAGGATGGAAGCCAATTTATTCAATTCATCCATGCTTTGAATTTAATCAGAGATCTTTCTCGATTAGGAAATCCATAAATACTTATTCCTAATTAAGAAGGTAGTGTCATCATCATCATCATCATTGTCAACCATTATCAATCCACTGCTGGACGAAGGTCTCCCCAAGTTTCCTCCACAACGGTCTGTCTTGTGCCAGTCTCCTCCATGTCACTCCCGCATATTTACGAATTTCATCCACCCATCTCCCATGTGGTCTTTTTCTGGGTCTTTTCCTGTCCCTTGGAATCCAATCTAAAATTTCGGCTGTCCATCTATGGTCAGTCCTTCTGGCAGTATGTCCAGCCCATTGCCATTTCAGGGATTTAACTCTGATCATGATGTCTTCCACTCTCGTCATTTTTCGGATCCACGAGTTCCTCTTCTTATCTCTCCTGGTTATACCAAGCATGCACCTCTCCATGCTTCTTTGAGTTGTCTGCAGCCTTTGTATGTCTCTTTTAGTTAAGGTCCATGTCTCTGCACCATACGTAAGCACTGGAAGGATGCATTGATCAAACACTTTTCTTTTAAGACATAACGGCATATTGCTCTTGAAAATTATGCTGTTTCTTCCAAAAGCTCTCCAGGCAAGTTTTGTACGCCGATTAATTTCTTCATCAATGTGACCCTCACTTGATATCTGCTGTCCAAGATAAACATACGTATCTGTTATCTCCAGTTTTTCTCCATCAATCGATAAATCTTCATTTCTTGTAAAAGCTTTGAACATCACTTTTGTCTTCTGAAAGTTCATTTTTAATCCCACTTCTTTACTCTTGTCAGCAAGTTCCTGGATCATACTCTGAAGCTCTGATGGGGTAGTTGCAAAAATGACTACGTCATCAGCAAAACGAAGGTGGGTTAGATAATCTCCATTAATCTTTATCCCTTTGTTTTCCCAGTTCAGTGATTGAAAGACATTTTCCAATGTGGCATTAAAGAGCTTCGGAGATATGGTGTCACCTTGTCTCACTCCCTTTCCAATTTTTATGTGTGTTGTATTTTCAAACAGCCGAATCTTTGCACTTGCATTTTCATAGATGTTATTAATAATATTAATGTATGCATCTTCAATACTGCAGGATTTCAGAGCCATTGTAACTGCTGATGGTTTCACCGAATCAAAGGCTTTTTCATAATCGATAAAAGCCATGCACAATGGAAGTTCATATTCCCTCGCTCTTTCAATTAGTTCTCTCAGTACGTGGATATGATCTATTGTGCTGTAGCCACTCCTGAATCCAGCTTGTTCTCTCGGTTGAGCCATGTCCAGTGTTACCTTCAAGCGGTGTGAAAGAACTTTAGTGAAGATTTTATAAACCACTGATAGGAGGCTGATAGGTCTGTAGTTCCTGAGATCCTCAATGTCACCTTTTTTATGTAGCAGGATCATTGTAGCATTGTTCCAATCCTCAGGAATCTTCCCTTCATTAAGGCATCGAGTGAAAATTTGGGCGAGTACTGTTTCAATTTCTCCACTTGCTTCTTGTATGATGTCTATAGTAATTCCATCTTCTCCTGGAGCTTTTCCCCGCTTCATGTTCTTGATTGCATGAGCAACTTCTGCTGGGAGGACTGGAAGAACTCTGGTACCTTTCATGATGTCTGGAGTACATGTATCATCCCTTTCATATAGTTTGGAGTAGAAATCTTTCACTCTTGTCAAAATTTCGCCTCTATTTCTTGTTATAGAACCATCTTCTTTTCTCAGAGCCATAATCTGTTTTCTTCCCTTACTGAGATGTCCCTTTGCTATCTTTAGGCTTTGGTTGTTTTCAATTGCTTTCCTCACTAGCTCACAGTTGAATTTCCTTACGTCTTCAGTGATACTTTTTCGTGCTGTCTTGCATAGCTCTATATATTCCACTTTGGAAGTCACATCTTCTTTAGTTGTCCTCATCTCTCTTCTTTTTTGCATCAACATTTTGGTTTTTCCTGATAATTTGTTTACATGCAACTTGTTCTTAGACCCAGCTAATTTTGTTGCTGTTTCCATAAGAGCTTTGGTTACTTTTCTGTTAACTTCAGAAATATCCAATTCTTCCGATGTTAGGCCTTCTAAAGCAGAGAATCTGTTCTTCAGTTCCAACTTGAAAGTATTATGGTGTTTTTAAGGTTGGTTATGTCAATACATTTTGTTTGTCTTATGAGCTTGCCACGTTCCAGTTTAGTGTTGAGGTGCATCTTACATCTCACCAATCTATGGTCACTACCTGTGTTGAACTTGTTTAGCACACTGCAGTCTTCGATGACGAATTTTTTGTTACACATAATAAAATCAATTTCACTTGTCGTCCCAATTGGATGTCTCCATGTCCATTTCCTGTGTGGCTTTTTCTTGAAAAAGGAATTCAAGATGAAAAATCCTTCTGCCTCTGCAAACTCAACGAGAGTATTTCCACGCTGGTTTCTGTTGCCGTGACCGAATTTACCTACTGAAGTTTCATTCTGTTGCCGGTGCCCTATTTTTGCATTGAAATCTCCCATAATTATCTTCAAGTGCTGCTTACCTTTATTATTTAGATCATGAATTTCCTCATAAAATTCTTCAATTTCTTCTTCAGGATGACTTGTGGTGGGTGCATAAGTTTGAATAATCTGAGCCTGGTATCTTCTCGATAGTTGGATAACGAGTCATGCAGCTCTGTCAGAGGAACTTTCAACTTCTACCACTTTATCCTTCAGTTTCTTGTTTATTATAAATCCAACACCACTAGTTCTGCCAGTATCTGTCCCACGATAATAGAAGAGATGTCCACTTTTCAGTTCAATGAGATCTTCTCCTTTTCTCCTTACCTCACTCAGCCCGACGATGTCCCACTTGATCCTTTGTAGTTCCTCTTCCAATTCAAGAAGCCTTGAATCAGAAGATAGGGAGCGTCCGTTGTAGGTAGCCAAGGTCAGCATCAAATGGCAGCCTAGTCCGGTCCTCCGGGGATTCTTAGCACCCTCTGCCTTCATGTCGCACTGGCAGCTGCCTTGGCCAGGTACATTCCAGCTGCCGGAGACTGAGGGCCAAGATTTAAGTTGTAGAGTCATTTTGGAGGTGTTTGGCCATAACTCACCACGCTGGCCAAGCGGGTTGGTGAGTGTGGGATAGCATTTCCTCTGATCCCGATGGTATAGTTATACCGCTATTTGCGGTCGTCAGAGCCCCTTTAGTGGGAACAGGATGCACCACGAGAAGGCGGGGTTGACATTTGTCAAGGAGAGGCTGTGATGTTACGCATCACGTTACGTATAAAGAGTTTAAGGCAAATATATTTCAGCCATTACTATGGCCTTCATCAGTACGGCTATGACTGTTTTACGTTGCCAGATTGGAAAGGTAAGTTTTTTAATGGTAACTCGGGTTACCATCACAAAACTTACTTTTGGTAACTCGGATTACCATTACAAAACTTACTTTTCCAATCTGGCAACGTAAAACAATCGTAGTCACACTGATGAAGGCCATAGTAATGTATGAAATATATTTGCCTTAAACTTTTATACGTAACTTAGCGTGTTCTACACTACCTTCTTCTTAATTTGTTTGTCAGTTACGTGCATTGCCTACCACTCATTTATACTTATTCCTAGATTTGTGTTTGTAATCTTTGAACACCCAAACATACACTGAGGCATTTTCAATTGAATAGCGCTTGCATTTAAAAATAAAAAACGCATCCATGGGCAAACCGAACATTACAGTGACAGCTTCACTCGACTATGGGAGAACTAACATCACAGCTATAGCCGGCACTACTGCTTATTCTCACATAGCAAGAGAACAATGCATCAAGGAATCTGGTTTTCACCATTATGTTTTCTAAATGAAACCTTTTTCTTTAATACCACATTCATTTTAAGTTAAAAGGGCTTTCAAAGTATACTAGACTTCCCACACATTGAAAAACTTTGTTTCTCAGAAACTGCACACATTAAATTCAGACAAACAGAACACACACACACACTCAGAAAAATCAGCAGAAAGGGCATTTCATGTAATAGAAGGTGTGAATACAGTAACGAAGAAAATTTTATGCTTGTAATTTATTACATAATTTACATTAAATTTTAGTTATATCTTTTTGCTGAACATCAATTTTATTCATCAGCTCCACTCACCACTGTTTTCTCATCTCAGCCTCCAGCATAAGTTTATACATGGCTATTACTGCATTACTGACATTTTGTCCCATTAACAAGCTATGTTCATAAACATAAGTCATAGAAAATGCACTAGGGAGCAAAGCACGAAGACAAGACATTACTCGCTTGATTTTTTTTCTTTTCAACTGCTGATGGTGGCTGTGAAAACCCTACCAGAAGCTGTACTGACCAGTGGTGAATGGAGCTGATTCACGATGAAGGAGGGGTGCAGTGGCACACCATGTGTTTTAACCAATGATCAGCAACTGCATTGTCTGCTGGACGTGACTAACAGGAAATCCACGACTTTGTCAAAAAGTGGGAAAGTGAAATGCAGATTCCTTTCTTCTGAAAGAAACAAAATGGACAGGACCATGGACCATATACAGTATGTGCCATGGAATAGGAGATGTATGTTTGACCATGATGCTTAACTCACGTACAATGGAATTCTTTTTTTTTTTTTGTTTTTTTATTGGAGGTTTAACGACCACCGTGAGCAACTCAATGGGCTATAAGCAGTCGCTCGTCCCTAATTTAGGGTCACTGGTTCCAGGGAAGGGAGAGAGCCAGTGCCGTAAGACAAACACAACATCCATGCCTCACCGGGATTCGAACCCGGACCCCGTTCGGACGAATGATCAGAGGCCATCGCTTAGACCACTGCGCCACCGGGGCGGCACAATGGAATTCAAAGTTGTATACAAAAACTAGAGGTCAATTAAGGTAATAGTTCACAGATATTCAAATTTGCACTGTAACTCTAGCACATGGAGGGAATATTAGTTACAGCATCAAAAACTTTCATTTTTTCATTCATTTATGCATCATTGATACATGATATTAGAACCAACAGCACTTACCAAATTTTAAAAGCCTTAAAAAACATAATTCAAGGATTTTTCAGACACCTTATATGATAGACCAATGTTTTCAAAAGAAGGTTCATTGATATGACAGAATGGCACAAAGTTCCAAGAAAATTAATTGTTCTCTGCTAATAAAAGTAATTTTAACATACATATACACACAGGGCTTGAAAAATACCATGCGAAAGATGCCCGGAGCATGTAAATTATTGTCCTGGGCAGGTAAATTAAAAATCTACTTGCCCGGTACGGGCAACTAATTTTAAAAATAAAGTTTGGAATAGAATTTCCTACTACAAGAAAAAAAAAAAAAAAAAACAGTTGTCACAAGTCATGTTTTATTTCACTGCTAATCTGAGGCGTAACTAGGGCAGGGCAAGCTGGGCGGCTGCCCTGGGTGCAGCTAAAGGAAGGGTGCAGAAATCACTGATAAAAATTTGAATTCAAACTTTTTCAACAGTTTCTGGTACAGTTTTAGTGCGCCATGCTTTTCACTTGTTCATTTACATAATTTCTTTTTGCTTATAATATGTATCCCCAGTTTTGGTAACCTTGGTAAATTAAAATGCGCATTTCTATCTCAAAGTGTTCAGTGGATATTAGTTGCTTACATTTAAAAATGAAGCGCGGTTTTACGTATGCTGGAAGAGAATAATGTTGTTTAGATTGCTGAAGATTCTCTGGGGGCAATTTGATAAACTTTGCCACCGGGAGCCACGACATCCAGCTGCATTTGCTTTGTTTGATGAGGTGCCAAAGGTCCGAAACAGTGGAAAAAAACTTACATTTAGTCAGACTGTGCCTTCCCACAAAGATAACATTCAGGTGTGACTTTAATTTATATAATAGATATATTAGTATATTTATATATTATACCTTTTAATATATTTATACATATTTATGTATTATATATATTTCAATAATATATATATATAAACAGAAACTTTGCTAGAGATAAGAGAAATTAACCTTTAATTTAAAGGAACTTCATTCAGCTCCATTTTAATAAGCTCTCATTCCAAGTAACTGAGCCGTAAATTTAAATTCACAGAAAATGAAGAATTCGACAGGTGAAATTTTAAGAAAAGACTTGAAAAATAGAAAAAGCAACTGTTGAAACACTGTTCAGAGAGAGAGAGAGGGGGGGGGTTGTATTATTGGTTTCAAATGTTTTTTATAGTCTGCGATGTTATGCATGCATCTGATGGAGCTAGACTTCTGTGTTTAGTGCCAAAGGCTGAAAACTTCAACGAAAGGAACATGGCAGAAACACTAAATTTCTCAAATACCAATTTCATCATCATCTTAAAACTTGAGATACATGCATTAAAACATTTAAATACTTTAAACATTTTGAATACAGGCCCTTAAAATGGAGATGCAAAATATGTTAAAACAAGTTCGTACTTTTTAACTCATAAAAAATACGAATTCTGATTCGTTATCTTCAAATCTTTTCCTGGGCATCCAGCTTTTACTACCTGGGCAGGTAAAATAATTTCTGCACATGCCCGGCTGGCAATGTAACTTTTCAGATATTTTTCAAGCCCTGACACATTTGCATAGTCTTGGCATCAGAAAGACATTTTTTCTTCTTCTTTCCTCTTGAACATACAGATTGTTTTGTTTCTAGAACCTTCATGTGAAACTTACACCGTGGTTCAAAAATCCTACTCCATTTAGTATTTGTGAACTACTAAACAAATTTATTGAAATGTTTAGCCATGATACATGTGCATTCAACATTTGCCTTACAAATATATTACAAAAATACAGAAAGTTCTGTTACCTGATTTAATTTTTCCTTTCCAGATTTTGCAGTATCACTGGAAGCTTTACTCTTCTTTTTAGAAGAGTCAGGACTTTTTGACCCATGGGCAGAACTGTTGCTACGCTTCATAGATTTATGTCGAGGACTTCTGCTTCTGTCTGAATGTGAAGAACTGTTTCTGTACCTCTTAGAATGTCCAGGACTCCTGCTATTATGTTTAACACTGTTCTCACGGCTTCTACTTCTTTTCCTCTCAGAATACCTTGGACTTCTGCTATTACGTTTAACACTGTTTTCAGGGCTTCTACTTCTTTTCCTTTCTGAATGTCTTGGACTTCGACTTCTATGGCTTTTATGATTCCTAGAGACAGGACTTCGACTCCTATAACTTCTAGAATCAGGACTTCGACTCCTATGACTTCTAGATTTAGGACTTCGACTCTTATGACTTCTAGATTTAGGACTTAGACTCCTGCGACTTCTAGATTCAGGACTTCGACTCCTATGGCTACTAGATCTAGGGCTTCGACTTCTATATCTATGAGAATACTTAGAACTTCTGCTCTGTCCCCTATGATCTGAATCAGAACTTCTACTTTGATGTTTTTGAGAGTGTCCAGGACTTCTGCTACTTCTTCTGCTAGAATGCTTATGCTTGGATTTTTTCTTCTTAGATTTGTGTTTTTTCTTTTTCTTTAATTTCTTACCATTCTCCTTCTTACTTCCACTGGAATGATTACTTGAAACAGAGTTATCATCTGATGCTTTCAGCTTTCCATCATACTTGCGAACAAAAAAGTCAGCCAAAATTTCATCCACTTTGATGCCAGGTAAACTTTCAGTTTCCATATTAGTACCTTTATCAAAGAAAAAAATATATTCTTAGATATATAATCAATTAATAATAGATACCAGCAAGAACATTATACATGGCTGCATAGAATGGTTTTCTACAAATCTATTAATGAAGTTTCTATTTGGCATCCAAATTTTATTACTAGTTCATTATACTTTTACAAAATGAGCCAAAAACAGCTTTATAGTAATGGGTCAGAAAACACTACAACATACCAGACCATATGTAATTTCACACAAGACATCAAGAAAAAATTTAAATTATCAAATCACAACATGAGGAAGGGAAAACCTTTTCTTAAATATTTAATATCTTCAAAATCACGTGCTTTCCCACAATATTTTGTCAATGTGTCACAAGTGTTGTAGCCTATTCCAGATGAAGCACGTACCAATGAACACCACTTGCCTACTTGAATCATATGCTCCAAAATTTTTAAATGTTTATGTTCAGCATTTTGATATCCACTTCATTCTTTTCATTTGGGCATTTTTTTAAGCCTTTAACTTCAGTGAAATTAATGAGTTCTGTTCCCTCTGAAAGTCAAGCACAATATTAATCCAAGGAAAAGATACAAAGAATCAACCATTAGGAAAAAAGGCAACAAATGGCAACAAAGCAGAATTCATCAGTAGTGCAATGGCAAAGTGAGTTTTTCCACTACTAATCATGGTATAAATACTAAATGCAATGATTTCTGTTATATCTTCGCAACTTAAAGCTGTGATGAATTTGTACTATTAAAATGGTAATGTCATAGCCTATTTCATTTGAAAAAGACTACAATAAAATGTCAAAAGTTGTTACTTACAGCATTTGCCCATTAAAAATTTTCAAAACTAATAGTGTGTTCTCATGAGAATAATTACCACATGGAAAACTGAAGTGACAAAAGAGGATGCTGGCTGTTAATGCTGATGAAACTGATGTGGTTCAGACAGATTTAAATTATCAAACTACACTGCTGGACAATTGCTAAGGACGATCATAAACGGCTATATAGCGCATAAAAAAGTAAGTGTGGTTGGATGCCAAGTGAAATAAAATAATGTCAGAATGCCAGGACATTACAAGAACGACAATTTATTGTGCTCTGAAATCCAGAAGGCTTTGGAACATGTTCAAGGGACAAACAGGCCATTTTGTGCGGAATACGTAAACGTGAAAAATGCAATTACCGTCCGCAGGCATTCCGGCGTAAGATGTCAATACGGGATATGGCCACCATGGAGGGCGATGCAAGATTCCACACATCGTGTCATGCTTTGCACAACATTATCAAGCAGCTGTTGGGGTAATTTATCCCATTCCTCTGTCAGTGCACGGATGAGGGTGTCCTTGTTTATTGGAGGCCATTGGCGACCAGCAAGACTCTTCCCCAAAGCATCCCACACATTTTCAATGGGATTCAGATCTGGAGAACGTGCTGGCCATACGAGGCATTGAATATCCTCGCTCTCAAGACACTCCTAGACAGCGACTGTTCGATGACATGTTGCGTTGTCGTCCATGAAAATGAATCTATCACCGACAGCACCACGGAACATGCGAACATGACGTAGCAGAACATCATTAATGTATCGTTGGCCAGTCATAGTCCCAGTTGGAAGCACATAGAGGGACGTACGGCCATTGATCATGATGCCAGCCCATACCATGACACTACATGTCGGATATCGGTCCCTTTCCTGTATGTTTGCTGGACAATATGCAGTACCACTATCACGCCAGATCAGTTGTCGTCGACAATCAGACGATAGACTGTATCTACTCTCATCTGAGAAGAGGACAGCAGACCAGTCATTATCAGTCCAATTGCGATGTTGATAGCACCATTGCAAACGGGCGGTATGGTGACGTCTGGACAATGGGATGCACACAACAGGACGGCGGGCGTATAGTCCTCCTTCATGCAAAAGTCTGGTGACAGTTTTTCGGGAGATCCGCTTGCCAGTAGCAGCCATAAACTGATTTGCTACCTCACTAGCTGTGCTGCGCCAGTGTCTTTTTGTTGATAGCACTATGTACCGATCTTCTGCAGGTGTCGTACTGCGAACACGACCTCCCCCGTGATGTTTGCTACACTCTCCATTTGTTTGAAATGATTTCCAAAGCCTTGAAACAACACTGTGGCTGACGTCGAACTCCCTGGCAACATCTGTTATTTTTCGCCCTTCTACAATCTTGCCAATAATACGGCCACGCGTAAGATCATCTAGGTCATGTCGGGAAGAAATACTGAAACTTGCAAGTTCGTCAATTGATTCTTTCCCTTTCAACTTTGCGTTTGAACAACAACGGTCAATATGCGTCAAATCCTTTATATCTCTTATCAGCGCGATGATGTCACGAACAAGTTCGGCAATCCGAAATTTGCATACGCACAACACGTCTTACTGTGTCCCGCACTTATGCTAATTTTCACATTTTCCTGCCTTCCATTTTATGGTTGCTATCGTTGCTATTGTCATCCGTCCTTAGCAATTGTCCGGCAGTGTATTTGAAGCATTTTATAATCTAGGTTCATCTTCTAGTAAAAAAGTAATAGCACTGTCGTATCTTTTTTTCCCTAAATGGTTGTAGACATGCATGCATCTTGATGTTTTCTCTAGTGATTCAAGTGACATTTTCCAGTTATGAATCATAGGTTTACTATTAAATCATAAACCAAAACTTAATTTTTCTATTATTAATTTAGAAATATAAAATTGGCTAAAATGGAGCTTTTACTATTTAATAAAGTAGAGCCATTTCCACATCAAATCATCCAATTTTTTGGCAAAATGTCACCCACCAACTGGGATTTGAATGAAACTCAGCTGGTAGGTATACCTAATAAAGTTATGGAAAAATCCTAAGTTTTAGTTTTTTCACCCCATAGTTTTTAATATACAGTGTTCCAAAATTTAGCTGAGCACTCACTTTGGTAGCAGTGCAGCAAGCAACATGCCACTTATAAAACTTGCAGTAACTGCTATTCTAGTGAATTTAGGAGGATAAAACTTGGAGTTCATGGAAAAGGATTCACAGATCTCAAAACCATTTCAATTTTACTGGAAATTATTATAAGCGCCACCTAGTATTGAAGTGAAGAAGTACCATAAAATTTAGGTATTTTATATCAAGCTCTGCAGAGTATTGCTCTGGAATAATGGACCTGATTTTCCTTTTGTATTGATCCTTGATACATCTAACTTATTCAGGAAAAAAAAAGGGGGGTATCAGTGTACTTTCACAGATAAGTAAAATTATTTGAAATGCATGTGGGGTTTCCTCCGACAATTCAGCCATTTTTTTTTAATATATATATTTTTTAAATTTGCTCCACCCACTCAGATGCTTAGAAAAATGAGCATGTATGTACACCTAACAATCCTAAGTCTCAGCTTTTTGCCCCCCATAACATCCAAGATACAGCACTCAAAAATTAGGCCTATCAAACAGCTTTATCAGCAAATTCACTCATTTCAAGCTTCCGTGGGTGAGAGATGTAGCATTGATTGAATAAATAATTGAATATGTCAACATTTTCTATTCTGAACATTAAAAGCAACCATTTTACAAATAATTAAAAAATAACAGAATTAGAAATTAACATTTATATATATATACATAAAAGTGACAATTATTGCCATTAGGTAATATTAGTGCAAAATGTTTAGCAACCAAAATAGTTTTCTACAGTGAATTTCCTTGTGGTAAGGACCACTTTTCACCTTCAGAAAAGTAATATGTTCTTCCCATACTCGTTGTCACTCGGGATTGCACTGTACACAGTAAGTACATGATGAAGTGGTGCATGGCAAATATCATCATGAGTTCGCCAGTAAAATTATGTAGCAGGACCATCATTTACTGGCCAACTCATGATGATATTTGTCAAATCATCCAGGCCAAGTCATCCACTGCCTCAGATTTGAACGAAACTCAGCTGGTAGGTATACCTAATAAAGTTATGGAAAAATCCTAAGTTTTAGTGTTTTTTTCATCCCATAGTTTTTAATATACAGTGTTCCAAAATTTAGCTGAACACTCATTTCGGTAGCAGTGCAGTAACATGCCACTTTTTACAAAACTTGCTGTAACTACTATTCTAGTGAATTTAGGAGAGCAAAACTTGAGGAGTTCATGGAAAAGGGTTCACAGATCTCAAAATCATTTCAATTTTACTGGAAAAGCTAGATAAATAAGTGCCACCTAGTGGTGAAGTGAAAAAGTACCATAAAATTTAGTTATTTTATATCAAGCTCTGTAGAGTATTGCTCTAGCATAATGGAACTGATTTTTCTTTTATACTGATCCTCGACACATCCTGCAACTTATTCAGGAAAAAAAGGTGGGATATCACTGTACTTTCACAGATAAGTAAAATTATTTGAAATGTGTGTGGGAGTTTCCTTTTTTTTAAATACTGATCCACCCACTTGGATGTTCAGGAAAATTAGCATGTATGCTTACCTAAAATTCCTAAGTCACCTCCCCCCCCACCATAACCTCCAAGATACAGCACTCAAAAGTTAGGCCTAACAAATGTTTCATCAGCAAATTCATCTATTTCAAGCTTCAATGTGTGAACAGAGTTGGCCGAAATGCGTAATTATGCATCTAGTACGCATCAAAGAGTGTGTTTACACATCAAAATTTTACCAACACGTAAAAATACACATCAAGAATTTTCCTCGACGTGTAAAAACACGCGTCGTGAATTTTTCTCGGCACGTAAAACTAAGCATCTAAGAATTTTACCAATTCGTAAAAATACACATTGGGACGGTATTTCATCTTTCAGAAACGGAAGTAAACGAAATAAAGATTTTTTTCGTAATCGTGATTTATTTTTCCTGTGATGTTGCCTCTGTCTAGTATTGTTGTCATATATAATTTTATTCCATAAATATTTGTATTTCAGTTTGAAAATTGGGGGAAATTTCCAAAAACGGTAATTCGTCGGCGAAAAAATTTCTCGGTAATCTTTAGGCATGAGAGTGCAACGGCTTCAAATAATTTCTAATTTTCAGTCATAATTTTGGTTATCCTCGAGATCGATGCATAACTGAGCAGAAATTTTGGGGCAATTAGTAGTGGTGGAGGATGTTTTCCACCTGAAACTTTCTAAACTTTCAAAAGCGGAAGTTTAGTCTTTCAAAACTTTCGAAAACGGAAGTTAGATGCAGTGAAGATTTCTCCCGTAATCGTAATTTTATTTTTCATGTGATGTTTCCTCTGCCTAGTATTGTTGATAAATATCATTTTATTTCATAAATATATATATTTCACCTTGAAAATGGAGGGAAAATGTCCAAAAACGGAAATCGGACATAGCAAAGATTTCCACCGTAACTGTAATTTTTTTCCCAATGATGATCAGAACATGTTTCCTGTATTCTTAAATATTCACCCCAAAAAAGTTTTGCATTTCAGCTTGATAAGGGGGGGGGGGGGAAGGGTGTCTGAAAAAGAAAGTGACGAAGCCGAAAATTTGAAAATTTTGTAAAAATTGATGCCTGGTGTTCAAAAGTACTTATCTTTCAAAGTTACACTACTCATCTTTTATCTAAAATAGTGAAACCTATCATGCATTCATGATGGATAAGATTGTCATCCAAGTGCTTTAAAAAAATGACAATAAAGAAATGAGAAGAGAAACAAAGATATCAGCAAAATGAAAATTTAAGCACTGGATGCTGTGCAGCTGCAGGAAAAAAATGTGGCTGTGGAACTTGCTGAGAAGTTTATTAGATATTTTTAGATGCCTATAAGAACCTCAAAAGTGCAATGTTTTCACTTCTTGAACACATTGCTGTTCCATGCAGTCATTACAAAACATGATAAATTTCATGTTATTGTTTTAAAATACGAATATTATATTTATTTATAAAACAAGAAACAAAATGGATCTAAATTCTAAATACATTGAGCAGTAGTGAAATATTTTTATATGAAAAAATCTGGATTGATTTTTCATAATTGCCTAGTATTTTCATAAGTATTTTATTTCATCTGTTAATTTTTCTAAAATACTCCCGACTTTTGAAAATTACTCCCTAAATTTTTCCAAAGGAGTAAATAAAATATACTTCTTTAAAAAATTTTTTGGCAAACTCTGTGTGTGAGAAACTTGCTATCAACTGAATAAATGTGTTGAGTATATCAACATTTTCTGTTCTGAAGTCTGAACAATAAAAACTACCTTTTTTTTTTCAAACAATCAAGAAATAACAGAATTGGAAATTAATATTTATATATACTATATGGTTACCAGCTGCACTGGTCAGAGCAGCACAGCATGAAAGTGAGGGTATAAGTGAGATACTAATTTCATACTACTATAAGAATCTGCTTCAACGCACCAAACACTGGAGGAAATTAATACTGGCATAATAAGTACTGATTGTTCTCCTAAAGACCACCTAGTGGTGAAGTGGAAGATTGCTGCCCCGGTGACACAGTGATCTAAGTGATGGCTTCTGATCATTCATCTGAGATGGGCCCGGGTTCGAATCCCGGTGAGGCATGGATGTTGTGTTTATCTTACGGTGCTGGCTCTCTCCTTTCCCTGGAACCAGTGGCCCTAAATTAGGGATTAACGACTGCTTGTATCCCATAGAGTTGCTCATGACGGTTGTTAAACCTCCAATCAAGAAAAAAAAAGTGGAAAATTACTGTAATATTTTCCTACGCTGTACCAACCACTGTAGAGCATTGCTCAATCGTGGAGCTAATTTTTTTTATGGTGATCCTGACACATCTGTAACTTATTCAGAAAAAAAAAAAGCTGGTGGTTCTCACCTTACTTTCACAGATAGGTAAAGGTTATCTGCAATGTATATGAGGTTTCCTATGACACTGCAACCATTTTTATTTCATTAGTTCTGATCCACCGGTTTAGATGTTCAAAAGATTGGTATATACATTTACCTAATAGAGCTACAAATACAGTCAGTGGGTATCTAGTGACAGAACAGAACTAATGAAACAAAGTTCAACAATGGATGATTTATACAAATGCTGATGCTAAAAGTGGAAAAACTTATCCTACATTCATATATTGCAAAGGAACAGTCAAAAAGTTTCTAAAGGAACTAAGAGAGAAGCTTAGCTTGTGTCTGACACTGCAATTATTCTCATTGATTTCAGTAAGAATAATTTATTTTTTATACAATACGAAGAACAGGGATATCATTGGACATCTCGCGCATGCACACTTCATCCAGTTATTGTCTACACCAGAGCCGAGACACAGTAGCATGAAATCTCCAGTCACTTTTTCTTATCGATCTTGACCATGATGTTTGCATGGTAGCCTATACAGAATCAAGAAGAAACAACACAATATATTAAGAATAAATATCAATTTGTTGTTAAAATTCACTATCTTACAGATGATGGGTGGTGCTGCTCAATACAAAAAATTGCAAGAGCGTGATAAATTTATGTGAGCATAAAAATTATTTGCTACATCTCATCCTGGTCGTGTTTTGCAACTAGCCATGGTAAATCGCCTTGTGTTGCCATCAGTGGCATAACCAGAAATTTCTTAAGAGGGTAGGCGGGTATATGTAGATTTGGTTCATCGGTGAAAGCCTCTGTGATGGTGTGTATCGGGTGGTGTATTTGTTTTTCTTTTTTACTTACGAAAAGCAGCAGGAGGCTGTGCGTTGCATCCTGCACTGCTACATCGCGTGTAATGGTGGATGAAGGACTGGAAAGCGCTTCCGATGGAAGACAAACCGGAATGTATAGTTCGGTTCAGTTCGGACTGGTAGTGCTGCCACCAGAGGTTTTCGACAAACTAAGTGAAGAATATCTCATTTTACACCATTCAACATGAAATACCGATGCACATGGGGATTTATTTACATACAATGCAACAGAGGTGCACAATGATTTGCATCTCTTTACTAATGCCATTCACGCTTTTGAACTGAAAGTGATCACTCCTTCAGGTCTATTTAGACCAGTTCTTCTTATAATCGAGCCGTCAAAGTCCGGTTGACATGACAAAGACACTGTCTGTCCTTCTCTTTCGGTCCAGAGAGTCACGGTAGTTACAGCAAATAAATGAACAAGATCAGATGGAATAGTTTACCTCTCTCTGGTATATCACCTGGTGCACTCAGCCTGATATTGCCACCTAGAGAGACACAGTTGCCAGGGTGATTTGCTGCTCCTGAACCGCAGTTCAGGTCCTCTAATTTCTAACCGCAGTTACTATTTCCCCCTTACTGACCCTCGTCACTATTTGACCCAAATTCTGATGACCTCGGCCATCAGAGCACCATATCGCACATTCTTCCTCCACGACAGTTACCAAAGAATGCCCCGAATTCCTGCTCTTTCTGCAACTCTCTCTTTCCTCGGGAGCATCTCTACAGCATTGGGCCAATCAGAGCAGCGCATTCCCACGGGACACTTGCTTCTGACCCCATAATTCTTATGCAACTGCCATCTCTCTTCGCTGAGGCCCACCCTTCTTCTTCGATGCTGTCATCACTACCAAGACCTCTCTGCCGAATAACTCAAAATGGCTTCCTCCCATCCATTTTCTACTTTCCAACCAACTCATTTTCTACTGAAATCTGAAACAAATTGTAAGCAGAGCAAGCCTGCAATGGCCTTTAGCAGATCATATCACAAAAGCAGTAGATGTGTATAATTTTTGTGTAGAAAACATAAAAAACAGAGTTTCACTTCATATCGAAATCTAAAATTGAAACTCTGCAAAATAATCTACAGGGACATTTTTTGAAAACAAAAGTTGTACCAGGTACCAGAAGCTTCCACCACTTTTGTCTACTTTAATTGAACACAAAAATGATGTAAAGGATAAGTGCAGATGATAAATACAGTTTGATACTTGACTTAAGAGGTGGCAATGGTTCCAAAAATTTGCCACCAGATTTTTTTTTTATTGGAGGTTTAAAGACCACCATGAGCAACTCAGTGGGCTATATGTCACAGGTGTACACACAGTGTTATGTAGCATGCACCTATAACAATAACTGGTTTTTTGGCATGGTTACCAGCATTGAAAAGGAAGAAGGGGACGCAAAAATGAAATTTATGCATCCACATGATCCTGCTACATCATTTTACTGGCCAACTCATGATGATATTTGCCATGTGCCTCTTCAGTATGCACAGTGCAACCCCCAGTGACAACGAATATGGGAAGAACAGATTACTTTTATGAAGTAGTAGATATGAAATTAGTTAAGTCCAAGTGGTCCTTACCACAACAAAATTCACAGTAGAAAAACTATTTTGGTCACAAAGCATTTCCCACTAATACTAATAATGGTAATAATTGTTACTTTTATTCATATATCAATATTAATTTCTAATTCTGTTATTTTTTAATCATTTGTAAAATTATTGCTTTTAATGTTCAGAACAGAAAATGTTGATACATTCAACAATTTTTTCAATTGATGCTAAATCTCACACACACACACACACACGGAAACTTGACATGGGTAAATTTGCTGATAAAACAGTTGTTAGGCCTAACTTTGGAGTGCTGTATCTTGGAGGTTATGGGGGCAAAAAGCTGAGACTTATGATTGTTAGGTAAACATACATGCTAATTTTCCTGAACATCCAAGTTGGTGGATTAGAATTAAAAAAAAAAATGGCTGAATTGTCAGTGGAAACCACACATGCATTTCAAATAATATTACTTATCTGTGAAAGTACACTGATACCCACCTTTTTTTTTTTTCTGGAATAAGTTACATGATGTGTCAAGGATCAGTACAAAAGGAAAATCAGTTCCATTATGCTAGAGCAGGGGTTCTCAACCTTTTTTGTCCCATGCACCCTTTCACCATATGTCAGAAAGGTCATCCCCCCCTCCTCTTTCCAAAACTGCAAAAAATGGATTACCAAATTTAATGAATATACCACTGAAAATCTTTTTTTGTCTATATTAGTACATATATATTTATTTAGATTATTTTATAGCAGAGTTTTATAAACAGCAATAGAAAATGTTGATGAAATTTACAACATGAATAAAATTAGTTTTTTATATTCATAAACTAAATACTTAAATCTGGCTCAATAAAATGACACATACCTCAATTAATAAAAAATTCAAAACATGCCTTGGATATTGTAATACATTTTATATTCAATGAGAAATCTGCGATTGTTTTTTCTTTGCCAATTCTTGGATACGCAGAGGAGTGCTTGAAAGAGCACAACGCAGGTCACTTTCAACCTCCAATCTACTTTGTTGTTTCGTTTTCATTTGCAACAGAGTTGAAAAGCCAGACTCACAAAGATACATCGACACAAATGGAAGCAATGCACGGATAGCTCTCTCAGCCACTCTTGGGTAAGAGTCACACATCAGAGGCCAAAATTCTGTGACTGGTTTCTCATCAAACATGTCTCTTGCTCGCGAATCAGTCGTCAGTTCCAGAAATTCATCTTGAAAAGCATCAGGAACTTTTTCAACCGATAATTTGAGTGGATTTCGCACTAAGTCCAACTCCTCATCACAAAGTTCAGGAAAATATCGGCTGAATTCATTTTCTAGTGCTGTCAAATGCTGCAAAATTTTATTTTTTGCAAATTCTGGAAGTATTTCGTCATTACCACTAGTAACAAGAATTGATAACAATTTCTCAAACATTGCAACATTTTTCATGTTGACTTTTCTCTTTCAATTTTCTAGTTTACTCATAAAAGCTTTCAAAGAATCGATGAATTTTATGATGTTGGTATTTCTTCTTTGCATCTGAAGATTCAATTTATTCAGCTGCTCAAAAATATCAACCAAATAAGCAAGGCACAAATCGTCTAATCAGGCAAAAAATTCCATCTTACCCTTAATTTCACAAAATATTCTAAGCTCATTTATAAGCTCAAACACTCGCTCACTTACATTTCCTCTTGAAAGCCAACAAGCATTTGTGTGGAAAAGAAGCAAATGATGGCCTGCATCCATGTCAATACATGCCTTGGATATTGTAATACATTTTAGTCGTGAATTAAGAGCTCATCCCTTGACAAAATTCACAATTTGAATTTGTTTGATCCAAAACCATCAATAGTGGAGCTGGAAGTGTTTTTGAGGCCAGTGCTTGACGATGGATCATGCAATGAATGCCTTTCACTTTTGGAGACAACTTTTTCACATTAACTTGAAATCCAGATTTTGTCCCCAACATAGCTGGTGCTCCATCTGTACAGCACCCACATACATTGTCCCACGAAAGATTTTCTGACTCAAAGAAAGATGAAACCTTTTTCAAAATATCTGAGGCCCTGGTAGTTGTTTCTAGAGGAGAACAAATGAGAAACTCTTCTTTAAATGAACCTAAGTGAAGATATCTTACGAACACCAGTAACTGGGAACACGATGCCACATCAGTCGATTCATCAAGTTGAATTGAAAATAAGCCAAATGCTGCACTCCTAATCTCCTGCATAACTTGATCCTTGATATCAATGGCCATGTCACTAATTCTTCTTTGAACAGTACTGTTTGATAGTGAAACTGCTGCAAGTTTTTTCTCCATTTCATTTCCCAACACAATTTCCACCATTTTGAGAGTGCAAGGTTTGATCAAAGTTTTCCCAATTGTATGTGGTTTTTTTCTGCTTTGCTATCTCCAATGCTACGAAGTAAGAAGCTTTACGGTAACCTTGTGGTTCATTTCTTGAAATGCCCCTGTTGAATCCAGTTTCATCTTTTGAGAGCATTCCCATGCCACTCAAAAAAGCTTTTGTCCTTGTTCTTGTGTTGAGGATGAACATTCTGCAAATGTTGATCCAACTTGCTTGGTTTCAGGGAATCATTTGACAAAACTTTGCTACAAATAACACATTGAGGTCTGTCTTCTCCTTTGACTTTAACGGATGCAAATCCATATTGAATATATGAATTAACATACGCTCTTTTTTTTGACACTCATTCTGTCCTACTATTGATAAATAAGAAGTTCACGAGGAAATAGTATCACAAGCCCTTCAGCGACAAAAATCCCCTCCCTCAACTACAACTTCCTTGCAAAAAATGAATGTGCAATAACAAGCTCCGACGTTACAGGGTGATATGAACACGTAGGAGTTCGTAAAAACTTGTTTTTCCTTCTGTGCAACAAAAGCGCTTCCAAACGGTTTCGAGCGAGTGGTGACTTTGGCAGCACGCCAGATTCCTCTCTCGGTTCTTCATATTTTTTTCTTCACTTGGGATGCAGCAGCGAGTGCCGCAGTGAAGTCAGGGGACTGAAAAGACGATGTGCCAGGCTGGCGCCTCATTCCCCCTTGAAACTACGAAATTTCCCCCTAAGGGGGAATTTCCCACCGGTTAAGAACCCCTGTGCTAGAGCAAAACTCTACAGAGCTTGATATAAAATACCTAAATTTTATGGTACTTCTTCATTTCACCACTAGGTGGCACTTATTTATCTAGCTTTTCCAGTAAAATTTAAATTTTCCATGAACTCCTCAAGTTTTGCTCTCCTAAATTCACTAAAATAGCAGTTACAGCAAGTTCTGTAAAAAGTGGCATGTTGATGTGTTGCTACTGAAGTGAGTGCTCTGCTAAATTTTAGAACACTGTATATTAAAAACTGTGGGGTAAAAAAACTAAAACTTGGGATTTTTTCATAACTTTATTAGGTTTACCTACCAGCTGAGTTTCATTCAAATCCCAGTTGGTGGGTGACATTTTACAAAAATATTGGATGATTTGAAGTGGAATGGCAGAAATAGCTGCTGGTTGTCTTGGAAATAAATCACAAATTTTGTCACTCTAGAAAATCAAAGTTACTTGGTGAAACCTTTGGGAAGTGTGAAGAATGTGGAGTTCTTTGAGCTTCCCTCATATATATTTAACTTGTCATGTTGTAGAAGACAGTTACAAAAAGCTCTGCTTCCTGCTTGGGGTGGTGGTGGAGACAAGGCACATCTGTGATATAAATGAGTGGTAGGCAATGCACGTAACTAACAAACAAATTAAGAAGGTAGTGGAACATGCTAAGTTACATATAAAAAAAGTTTAAGGCAAATATATTTCAGCCATTACTATGGTCTTCATCAGTGCGAACTTAGTGTGTTCTACACTACCTTCTTCTTTAATTTACCTGTGATATAACTGGTGAAAGGTTGCAAAATTGCCATACAGTTTGGTTTTTAACTGATTTGGACTTGTTTCCTGGCTCATTATGGTCTTTGTAGCAATGTTAGGCATATCTAGTCTTGATAAAGTAATTTCAAGAAGAAGAAAAACAGCAACCAGTTCTTGGATTTTGCTCTTTGGTACAGTTTTCTAACTTTTTTGACAGTTAGGAAGGCACAGCTAAAGATAAAAACTGACATGCATGATAGCAATTTACACAGTCCCATAAAGGTGTGCAAAATTAGCTACTGCCTTTCTTCCAGAGCATGCTCAACATATTTAGAACTAAAAGTTAAATGAATAAAAAAACACATGAAATGTTATTTCTGCTACCACAAATGGTTATTTAAGTAGCAAAATAAATAAAATGCCAAATTGGATGCACATTTCATGTGGAGTATTTCTCAGAATAATAGTTTATACACGGATAAGCCTTTATATTATGACCACCTACCAAATAAATAAGTTGTAGGACCACCTTTAGTCCACAAAACAGCTGCCAGTCAGTGAGGCATCGATTCGATGAGGTGGCAATAGGTATCCTGGGGTATCTGGTACGATATTGTCTACAGCAGGTCCTCCAGTTCCCGTACATTTCGAGGTGGTGGTGGTTTAGCACGAACCCGCTTTTCCAAGTTGAACCACAAATGCTCGATTGGGTTTATGTCAGGTGAATTTAGAGGCCAGAGCATTAACAGAAAGTCACCAGCATGTTCCTTGAACTACTCCTTGATGATTCTGGCTGTGTGACATGGCGCATTATCCTGTTGGTAATGGCCATCACCAACAGGGAATACAGTTGCCGTGAATGGGTGAACTTGGTCCGCAACGATGTTCAGATACTTGCCAGCTGTTAAGGATTGTGCTATTGGGATAATGGGGCCTAAAGTATCCCAAGAAAGTGGCCACTGGCCTGTTTCCGTCCAACAGTGCATCCAGGTGCCATAGTCTATGTTGGTAATCGCCGTATTCATGCTCGGCGGTCTATGTGATGCACCAAAAATCTTAATTTGTCAGATTAGGACACTTTCTTCTAATCATCCACAGTCCAATCTCAATGATCTTGGGCCCATTTCATGCATTGTTGTCGATGATGTGCAGTGAGTATGGGGATCCGGTTGGGTCTTCGGCTACACAGAAGGCTGCGATGAACTGTGTACAGTGACACATTGTTTTGATAAACACTGTTGTAGCTGCGCGTGATTTGTAGCACTGTGGTCCTGCGGTCGCTGTGAACAATACGTGACAGTCTCAGCTCCCTCTGACACCAATCAGCTGTGGACGACACACAGCTGGACGATGGTTCATCGTTTGGCCATCTGTGCACCACTTTTGAAACGTACTCACTACAGCGGCATGTGAACAACCTACAAGCAGCGCCGTTTCAAAGATTGTATTTCTGAGGCGCCGTGCCATCACAATTTGTCCTTTATCAAACTCTGATAAATACGCAGCTTTTTCCATTTTGACTCCAAACACTCTACTAATCGAAAGCCGATCCTCGGGTTGTATATATACTGCTCTGGGAACTTCACCTGAGCCATCGTTCAGTCTTCAGGTGCACTCATTTCTCTAGGTTGGGGGTGGTCATAATGCAGTGGCTTATCAGTGTACACTGTAATGGCAACGATTTTTATACGAAAGAAAATGCCTTCTCTCTCTCTCTCTCTCTCTCTCTCTCTGTCTCTCTCTCTCTCTCTCTCTCTCTCTCTCTCTCTCTCTCTTTTTATCTCTGACAAATTATTACAGTTAGCTTAAAATTTATTATATACATAGCTTTTAATGAGAAAGTATTGGGAATCATGCCCTATCACTTTGATGTCTGTTGATTTAATGTAAGTCTTCTAATTTATAAAGACATAATAGGTCAAACAGATATCAATTTCAAAAATTCTTTCTTTTAAAATACATAATAGTGTGTGTGTGTGAGTGCGAGCATGTGCGTGTAATTCTATAGCCACTCAGATTATCATTAAAGGAAGCAGAAGCAAAACTGAGAATCCATACTTCATTGGAATTGGCCAAATGCAACATTCAGCTCCCCTTCAGTACATACATACATATATATCACTAAGCTGTTCTTTGAGATTCAGAGGGTTAGCTCCAAAAAGAAATACAAACTACAAGATATTTTTACTTACTGTTGTTGTATCAAACTTCTCCATTTACAGCGATCTGGACATACAACTCGAGCTTCACTGATATCCATTACATGCCGTACACAAGATCTTTTATACTTCATACTCATAATCTTTTTCTCATGCAGACACTCCTGAATCTGATCCACCCATGTCTTCCTTGGCCTTCCTAGCTGCCTTTCCTTCCTGCCACTTGGGTTGAAAAGATTTTCTTATTAAGTATCTGATCACTCATTCTTTCAACATGGCCAAACCACCGAAGCATATTGGTCACCACCTTGCTAACAACATTTTGCTTCACATCACACAACTGCAACACATCTTCATTCCTCGCACAATCAGACTGTGTCGCATTTCTCCAGCACACAAATGAATCCTCTGTTTCTTCTGCAGTACCCAGGTTTCACTGCCATACATCAGCGTAGGAACAATTACACTTTCCTACACAGCCATGCGGGACTCTCTAGAGAACCCATCATTCCTGTGAAAACCTCCCAGAGTAGCTATGACTTTCAATGAAGAATTCACTTGCCTACTAATTTCACCATCCAATTTGTTCTCTCTGTCAAACATGCTTCCTAAATACACAAACTCACTCACCTGGTCAATCACAGTGCCATTTAGACTTACATTACATTCAGTGCTACCAGTTCCTCTCTCAAAAACCATAACTCTGGTTTTTCCCTTATTTATACTCAATTTGAATTTCATACAAACTTCATACATCTGAGACAACATACTCTGCAAATCACTTTTGCTTTCTGCCAACAGGACAGTGTCATCAGCATACAGCAATCTGCACACACGGATATCACCAAGACATAAACCACTATTATCTGTTTTGGCATCATGCATGCATGCGTCCATAAATATATTAAACAGCCATGGTGACATTGCACAACCTTGTCTAACTCCTGCACCAATAGAAAACCATTTTGATAAAACACCCTTCACTCGTACCCAAGCTCTACTACCAGCATACACGGCTTTTACACTATTAAGTAGATTCCCAGTAACACCATATTCATTCAATACCTTCCACAAAAGTGTCCTATTTACTCGGTCGCAAGATTTCTCTAAATCTATGAAGGCAGTAAAAACTTTCTTACCAACAGCCAGATACTTTTCAATCATCGTGCATAATGCAAAAATCTGGTTAGTGCAACCTTTACCAGGCATAAAACCACTCTGAACATCCCACACTTTCTCTGATGTAAGACCCCGTACTTTTTCAATAACAACCTTACCAAACACTTTCCCTGGCACACTTAGTAGGCTAATACCACAATAGTTCTTGCATTCAGTCTGATCACCTTTTCCCTTATACAAGGGAACAATAATAACATCCTTCCAATCCTGAGGGACCATTCCTAACTCCCAGCACAACTGGCAAATTTCAGTTAACCAGTCAATTACAGAGTCACCACCATATTTCAACATCTCAGCAGTTATGCCATTAACTCCCGGAGCCTTATCATTCTGAAGAGATTTTAGAGCTTTACACACTTCTTCTCTTGAGATCCCTCCTGTGCTTCCATCCCTCACTGTGACATCATCTGCATCTGTCTCAGAATCATCTTTGCTTTCCTGATCTAATAACTCACAGAAGTATTCACCCCATCTTTTACTTACCTCATTGGACTCCCACATCATTTCCCTGATCTCATTCTTCACACAACAACTTTGTTTCCCCTATTTTTCCTGAGTCTCATGCACTTACAGAAAGATGTCCTATCTTTTCAAAACGCCAGTTCATGCCTTTCCACCTTCTCCTTCCTATCTTTTGCCTTACTCTGGTGAACCAGCTTAGCAGCATCACGCTTCTTTAAGCGATATTCATCCACAGAGACTCTACCTTGCAACATCCCCAAATAGGCTTCCTTCTTTCTCTTTACTGCCTCTTCAATCTCACTACTCCACCAAGCATCACCTTTATTGTTACCCACTATTGTGATGCCACAGACCTCTTTAGCAGCAGTGACAACACAGTTCTTAAAACATTCCCACTTCTTTTCTACATCCCTCTCACCAGACTTCAGCTCTTTCAGTCGTTCTCTGTGTAAGTCAGAATAACGCTGATGGTCTTCAAGGAGCCAATCAACCTTTATTCTTTATATCCTGGGCCTCTTCCTATTCCTTTTCCTCCAACCAACATTAAGTTTCACTCGTGACACTACCAAGTAATGATCAGAACCAACATTCACACCTCTCATCACACGGGTGTCAACAACTAAGTGTTTTAGATGCTGATCGTAGACAACAAAATCTATCACACTCTTTTGACTAAGAGTACGATTTTCCCAAGTATATGTGTGGATACACTTGTGGTTGAAAAACGTATTAGATACATACAAACCTTTCTCAATGCAGAGTTCAATTAATCTTTCACCATTACCATTCACACAAGGTTCATTAAACTTAACCAGAACATTGTCAGAAATTGCATTCTGCACACCTACTCTAGCATTGAAATCCCCTGCTATTATAACTTTTTCTTTAACACCAAACTGGCTCAAGACAGCTTTTAGCTCATTCCAGAAATCTTCCTTCTTATCAGAAGGTTCCGAGTCACAAGGAACATACACTACAACAATTACAATTCTCTGAAGTTTCACTTTCAAATGAATCCAGAGAATTATCTCACTTACACAACTACAGTGAATCAAGTTGTTCTTCATCTTTTCACCTAAAATCACACCTACACCAGCCTGTCCTCTCACATTATCCAATACTCCAGAACACACACTCACTGTTCCATTCACTTCTTCTATCCCAATTTACTTCTTTTTGGTTTCACTTACACACAGCACATCCAGTATATACTTATTCATCTTGCCATTTATACCTCTAGTATTCCATCATCATCATCATCATCATTGTCAACCATTATCAATCCACTGCTGGACGAAGGTCTCCCCAAGTTTCCTCCACAACGGTCTGTCTTGTGCCAGTCTCCTCCATGTCACTCCCGCATATTTACGAATTTCATCCACCCATCTCCCATGTGGTCTTTTTCTGGGTCTTTTCCTGTCCCTTGGAATCCAATCTAAAATTTCGGCTGTCCATCTATGGTCTGTCCTTCTGGCAGTATGTCCAGCCCATTGCCATACACCAATCTTACATTCACTCAGCCGAGATCTCTTTCTCATATGCCGTTTAGAAAGTCCAGGTCGATTTCGTGGTGGACCATCCTCCTCAAGTGTGGTAGGTCTACCATATCCCACACTTGAGTCCGGATATTGATTTCTTTTTGTCTTTTTAATCAGGTAAGTAAATCAGTGTGGGGGATTAACCCACAGCTGAGGGTTCCAGTTGGTCATTCAACCTAGGGATTCTGGAACAAATCCCAGTGAGTTGGGGTCTTTTCACCAATGTCACACAGAACTAGGTGGTACCTCTCCAAGATTCACAGAGGCCCTAGTTGCTGTTGTGTGTGCCATTGTTACCACAGAGCAACCAGAGGAGGCAAACCCATCGCTCACTACGACCGTCCGCACCCTTTCAGGAATTAAAGTGATTCAGTTGATGGAATGGAAGGAATTATTCAGGAACATTACCATTCAGGTTCAACTAATTACTACCTGTACAATAAAAGTAAACAGTTTGTGTTTTGTTAAAACACAAATTTGGTGTACTGCGCCTCACACACTGATTTGTTTGTTTTCCATTTCATGTTTCAAACACCTCATATTTAAAAAAAATAATAAATGTGATTGTGAATTGTAAGATTTCTTTTTCTTCCTGTTTCTCTTTCTTCTTTTTCTTCCTGTTTCTCTTTCTTCTTTATTAGCTTAGTCTTCCTTCAGAGACTAAGCTAATTTCTTTGCTCCATGATGGTGAGTGTGTGTGCAGGACTGATGTAAACACAGCAGAGTCACACATAAAACTACCGGAAGAGCTGATAATCGAGTGTTTACCCAAGTTGTGTCCTATGCTGCTATCTCTGAGAGACACAATGATAGGGTAAATCATTTCAAATGTGATGCCAATAATATTCATTAGCATTTACTCATTTATTTTTTCATTTTGAGTTTTAATAGGCCCACTAAGCATTTAAGCAACAATGGGTCACCTGTCCCCAATTTATGCCACTGGTTCCAGGGAAAGCAGAGAACCAGTACCATAAAATAAATACAACATCCATGCTTCATCTGGGACTTACATGCAGGCACAATGTGCACCTGTTTGGAAATGCAACAAACACCAGACTATCATAACCAGACTATCATATACACTGGTGTCCAAAATTAATGTGGCAGATATAAATTTGAGAACATGTCCAAAATGAGCCGACCAATTGTAAAGATTTTACAAAGACGTGCAAAGCAGAAATGGTAAGTTGACATACCTAAGCAACATTGTGCTGTCTCCTACGGAAATATGCAAATGACAACCATAAGTCATTAAGCTGGCAGGTATGCAACCTCGATAAACGCTGTTTTGAATGCAATACAGCAATTGAAGCTTGCATTGGACTATTAGTAGAAGAAAGGCTCTGCACCATCGCTCAGAACTCTTTGTGGTAGAGAATGAATGGTAGATTAGAAGCAAGGCAATCATCGCAAGCTGAGGTAGCAAGGTGGCTGAATGTGTCAAGGCAAAATGTCTCCAATCTCTGGAGACAGCTCTAGGAGGAAACAGCAACAAGCCACAGCAAGCCACAGAAAGTCAAGAGGACCAGTATTTGTCTCTAACAGCTCGTCACCATAGGAAGTCAACTGCCAGGCAATAAATGATTGGTAGGCAAAGCACGTAATTAACAAACAAATTAAGAAGAAGGTAGTGTAGAACACGCTAAGTTTCGTATAAAAAGTTTAAGGCAAATATATTTCAGCCATTACTATGACCTTCATCAGTGCGACTATGATTGGTTTACGTTGCCATATTGGAAAGGTAAGTTTTGTAATGGTAACTCCAGGTAATGTGATGCAATGAGGGATTTTCAGATGTAAGAAATGAAAATGGGGAGCTCAGAGTTTCAATTTTTGGAAAATAAAATTTCCAAACTTTCTCTAAACCTCAGAGCATAATGATTTTGGAAGGGAGCTAACTTTTTAGTATCGGACCAAATAGGAATAGCAGAAGTGTCAGCCATGGTAAGAAGAGACAAGCAAGATGAAGGTTTTCCAAATTTCACATCAGATTCTTCAAAAGAGAAGGATATAGACTTGCCATTCATTCTTCACCTCCAATTTCTGTTATCCTCCATAATAACAGAGACCCAAGACCTCCGCTTTCTTCGCCTGGAGTGTATAAAATTCCGATCAAGACTAACGTTGGATTAACCGCATACATAGGAAGTTCATTTCGGAAAATTCTATCAAGACTTCAGGAACACAAATCTGATGTGAAATTTGGAAAACCTTCGTCTTCCTTGTCTCTTCTTACCATGGCGGACACTTCTGTTATCTCACTTTGGTCCGAACTAAAAAGTTGGCTCCCTTCCAAAATCGGTATGCTCCGAGGTTCAGAGAAAGTTTGGAAATTTTATTTTCCAAAAATTGCAACTCTGAGCTCCCCATTTTCGTTCCTTACATCTGGAAATCTTTCATTGCATCACGTCACCCAGAGTTACCATTACAAAACTTACCTTTCCAATCTGGCAACATAACCCAATCGTAGTTGCACTGATGAAGGCCATAGTAATGGTTGAAATATATTTGCCTTAAACTTTTTATATGTAACTTAGCGTGTTTTACACTACCTTCTTAATTTGTCAGGCAACTCTCACAGGAGCTCTCCTCTGCTACAAGAGCTGAGATATTGAGGCAAACAGTTTACAGAAGATCATGAGAGAGGTCTGTATGCAAGAAGGCCAATGGTCTGTACCCCACTTGCAGCATCGCACAAAGGGGTTCATCTGAATTGGGCCACTCCAGACAACATCATCCCTGGACCCCTGAACAATGGGCCTGTGTTCTCTTCAGTGATGAGTTGTGGTACAGCCTAAACACAGATTTTCGATGTGTGTACATTTGGAAACAGGCAGGAAGCTGAAATCTTCCCTTCAACATTAGGGACATCAACCACTATGGTGGTCCTGGTTTGGGTTAGCATCACATTGTAAGGGTGCGTGCCACTGCACGTTTCCAGGAGACGCAACACTTGAGTGTTTGGCATCTACAGAAGGATATTTTCTAAAAATTCAGAAGAAAAATAGAGCATTGCAAAAAGATGAAGTAGAAAAAGCACAGTGCTCCTACAATTTTGCATTAAAAATCTTTAATTTCGTGTTTTGTACTATAAATGAAACCTCTTTTTGAAAGGAATGCGTTGAGAAACCAAAGCTACATTGTTTTTCTGTTATGAAAGTAAGGTCAACTACAAGTTATTATGCAATAGTTTCTTTTGGTTTCTTGCCACTTCTGAAATAAATGTAGGCCTAAAAATGGTCCTCTTGGTAAAAACACCCAATTTTAGCTATATTGGTGGCTATTTTTCTCATAAAGGTAAAGGCACATCAACTTCACTTTTTTCTAAATTCTATTAGTTATTATGATCACTATAACATCATTCCGTGCTATGCGTAACATATACGTATTAGTTATACCTTATTAGTTCAAAGGAAAAAGGTTCCCTTACATTAATAGATATCCTATTGGTATAAATTCTGTATTCTGACTGATCTCCATACATATGGCCCCAATTTCTGGATCTAGAGCATAGTATTAAATAATGATATTCTCCTGTCACTGGCACTGCATAACAAGAACACAAGTTAGGTGATTTGCAGTGAAATGAAAAGTGATATGCGACCGCCATCTTTTTTCATACTACAGGAAATTCTCCATTCCAAAAACTTATGAGGCCAAAGTGATTTATTTCAAAAAATAATAATAATAATAATAATAATAATAATAATATTAATAATAAATACCCAAATAATTAAAAAAAAATTCCCCATATTCAGCATTGCTCATTTGATAGGAAACTGGATTGCCAGCTCCGTTTTGTGTTGACATGTTCTTGTGATATGTGGCAAATTTTAAAACAATAATAACAAATAAAATAAACAAAAATATGGAAATGTATATAATCTCTAGCACCTTTATTTATCTATGTCCTGTTGCACTTCTTGTTCTTTGAGTGACCCCACTAATTTCTCATACTTTTTATACACATTCAGAAATAAAACCTCTGAATCTATATATATAAAAATGTTAAGTTGGTTTGTGTACGCTTCAAAAACTCAAAAAGTTCTGCACCGATTGAGCTCAAATTTTGACACGATATACAACCCCGCTTCAAAAATTGTTTTTATCTATTTTTCGCGTCAGTAACATACCCGCGATCACGAGAAAATATATACTAATGGGCAAATATATACTAATCCTTCGACCATATATACTAATGGGCTGCGCACTGGCAATAGCTGCATCAGAGCGTAATAAATGTATTCACGAATGAAAAGTCGTAATGGAATTCTAAAAAAGAAACTCCTAAAATTCATGATGAGCACAGCACGAGTTAACCATCTTTTTGCCCGAAGTCACGTGATTTCGTGGCTTGCGATGTTGGAGCCAGAAATTTTGATGCCATGCGCAGTCTATCAGTATATATGGTCGAAAGCTTTTTCAACGGTCAGCTGTGTACCAGCAAACGCGCCATCTGCCGGAAGCGAGGGGAACACTCTCCATACTAGGTGATCGAGTTGTTTTTATCTATTTTTCGCGTCAGTTACATACCCGCGACCGCGAGAAAACAGCTTTTTCAACGGTCAGCTGTGTACCAGCAAACGCGCCATCTGCTGGAAGCGAGGGGAACACTCTACATACTAGGTGATCGTGTCGTGATTGAGCTGCGCCGTTTGCCAAATCGTAAGTAGAGGTTATGTTTTGTCTCTTATCTCTCATGGTTTTCAACCTAGAGCTGTGAGAGCCATAAGAGGTTATAATCTTATCCCTTCCTTCTGTTCCAGTGAAAACCGAAATAATGCCTCGCAAAAAAACGAATTTGGGTCGTCGCACTCGCCACACAGAAGGATCGAGAAGACGGCTTTCGAATATGACTGAGGAAGAGCGGGCATACGTACGAGAGAGGAACAGACTAAGCACCATCCAGATGCGTAACACAGAACCAGCAGAAAGATGAGCAGCCAGGCTTGAGGATGCACGATTGCGAGCACGGCAGTCGCGTTCTGCAGCAACAGATTTGGTTCGTTCTCAACGGAATGAACGCAAGGCGTCGAGGATAGCTGAAACACGTACCCAAAGAACAGCAAATCTGATTCTGCAATACAATCATCTTGCATTCCGGTACAATCCAGCTGTTGATTATAGTTCAAGTTCGCATGTTGTCATTGGCCAGATGAGTCATGTCTGTACCTACTGCCAGGCTCTAAAGTTCAATAATGAAACGAATGGGATGTGTTGCGCTGGTGGAAAAATTAAATTGCCTCAACTTGAAGCACCACCAGAGCCGTTGAAAACTCTACTTGCTGGATCTATCGCTGAATCGAAGCATTTCCTATCGAACATCAGGAAATATAACTCTTGCTTCCAAATGACGTCATTTGGTGCGGAAATTGTGACTGCTCAATTCATGCCAACTTTTAAAATCAAAGGACAAATATATCACAAAGCTGGCTCCCTGCTCCTGTTCCGAGATAGTGACCATAAATTCCTTCAAATGTACTTCATCGGTGATGATAGAGATGAAGTCGATGCACGTTGTGGAATACATACCTCGCTAAGAAGATCCATCATTTCGCAACTACAGGAGCTCCTTCACGAAAAGAACAATTTGGTGCGTTTGTTCAAAACGGCAATGGATATGATGCCATCAGATACCCACAAGATTGTCATTCACGCTGACAAAATGCCCGCTGGAGAACATGTCCGAAGATATAATGCTCCAACTATAGATGAAGTAGCAATTGTCATAGTCGGAGATCAGTTCCAACCTAGAGATATTGTTCTCCATCGAAGAAAAGATCAATTGATAAACGTCGCAGAAACTCACCGTTGTTACGATGCTTTGCAATATCCAGTTATCTTCTGGGACGGTGCCGATGGATATCATTTCAATGTGAAGATGATAAACCCAGTGAATGGCGCAGAAATTAATAAAAAGTGCAGCGCAATGAACTTTTACACCTACCGCTTAATGATTCGGAGGAACGAGGACAATTATATTTTGAAATGCCGTCAGTTGTTTCACCAGTACATTGTGGATATGTATGCAAAAATTGAAACGGAACGTTTGCTATTTCTTCGTTTGAATCAGACCAAACTCCGCTCCGAAGAATACATTCATTTGCGAGATGCAGTTGTGAATGACGGTAATACAACCAACGTTGGAAAGCTTACTATTTTGCCATCTTCATACATAGGCAGTCCACGTCACATGCAGGAATATGCTCAAGATTCAATGGCATATGTTCGTCATTACGGGCGTCCAGACTTATTTATCACCTTCACGTGCAATCCAGCTTGGGACGAGATACAGTAGCCGTTACTTCCTGGGCAATCACCCGTGGATAGGCATGACATCACAGCACATGTTTTCAGACAAAAGCTTAAGTCGCTGATGGAACATGAACAAACACTTCATTGTGAAACATGAAGTGTTTGGATCTGTGCGCTGCTGGATGTATTCAGTAGAATGGCAAAAGAGAGGATTGCCACATGCACATATACTAATCTGGCTATACGATAAAATAACTTCAGACGAAATCGACGATGTGATATGCACTGAGATTCCACGGGCCGACGTCGATAAGGATTTGCATGCAGTTGTTATCAAAAACATGATGCATGGACCATGCGGTACACTAAATCCGAATTCACCATGCATGGTAGACGGGAAATGTTCTAAGCAATATCCTCGAGCATTCGCAGCCAACACAGTAACAGGAGACGATGGATATCCTCAGTATAGGAGACGATCAACTGACGATGGCGGGAATTCAGCAACTATACACATGCGAAATGGTAATATTGATGTAGACAACCGTTGGGTGGTCCCATATTCGCCTGTTGTCAAAAACATACAAAGCGCACATAAACGTAGAATATTGCAATTCGGTCAAATCGATTAAATACATCTGTAAGTATGTGAATAAAGGCAGCGATATGGCAGTTTTTGGTGTGCAACGAGAAAATAGTGACAGAAATGCAGTACGAGTTATCGATGAAATTGCACAATACCAGGCTGGAAGTTACATAAGCAGCAATGAGGCTGCATGGCGAATTTTTTCATTTCCCATGCATGAACGCAATCCAGCTGTGGTTCACTTAGCAGTACATTTAGAGAATGGACAGCGTGTTTATTTCACAGATGCAAATGTGCAACAAAGAGCCCTTAATCCACCTGGTACAACTCTGACTGCTTTCTTCACCTTATGTCAGGAAGACGCTTTCGCCAGAACACTGATGTACACAGAAGTGCCCTCTTATTACACGTGGAATGTAACTAAAAAAGCATTCGTACGACACAGACGAGGGGAGCCAGTCGACGGTCAACCTGGCATTTTCAGAGAAAATACAATTGGTAGACTTTATACAGTGCATCCTAATCAAGATGAATGTTTTTTCCTTCGCATGCTGTTGGTAAATGTGCCTGGTCCTAGATCTTTCCAGCAATTGAAAATTGTTGACGGGGTCACATATGCCACTTTCCGCAGTGCGTGTCAAGCTCTTAATTTATTAGAAAACGACCAACAGTGGGATATATGTATTAGTGACGCGTGCAACACTGCACATCCAAACCAAATTCGAGCACTATTCGCAATTATATTGACCGCTTGCTTCCCTTCATCTCCCACAGAGTTATGGGAAAGATATCGATCGCATATGGCTGAGGATATTTTGCATAGAGTACACCTAGAAAATGCCAATATGACCATGGAACTTACAGAAGGCATTTACAACGAAACATTGATAAATATTGAAGACAAGTGCTTAGCTATTGCAAATAAAGTTCTTAGTCAATTGGGAATGCCAGCACCCAACCGAACTACGACTGCTTCATTTAATGTGGATTTGCGCTGTGAAAAGAGTTACAACACCGGTGATCTCCAGTCATATGTCCAATCAAACATTCCCAAATTAACGTGTGAACAGAAGGGCATTTATGATCGCATAATGCAAATGATAAATGACGGAGTTGGGGGGGCCTTCTTCTTGGGTGCACCAGGAGGAACTGGGAAAACATTCCTTATCAGATTGATTCTGGCAACGGTTCGATCAAAAAATGACATAACCTTAGCTCTCGCTTCGTCTGGAATAGCTGCGACATTGTTACCAGGTGGAAGGACTGCTCATTCAGCTCTGAAGTTGCCATTAAACATGCGAATCATCGAGACTCCCATGTGCAATATTTCCAAAGCATCCGGTATGGGAAAAGTATTACAAAAATGTAAACTCATTGTTTGGGATGAATGCACGATGGCACATAAAAAATCGCTTGAAGCTCTTGATCGATCGTTGCGAGATTTGCATGGAAACGTTCAACCATTTGGGAATGCATTGATATTGCTCGCAGGAGATTTTAGGCAAACATTGTAATTTCTCGATCGACACCAGCGGACGAAATAAATGCTTGCCTGAAATATTCAACATTGTGGCGACACGTACATACATTGCAGTTGACTACGAATATGCGTGTCCAGCTGCAGAACGATCAATCAGCCGAGGTATTCTCACGACAGTTACTGGACATTGGGAACGGACAACTGCCAGTCGATGAGACGTCAAGACGAATATCATTTCCTGATAATTTTTGTAATTTAGTAACATCGAAAGAAGAACTGATCGAAAAGTATTTCCTAATATTCAAATTAATTATAAGAATCACGATTGGCTCAGTGAACGAGCTATCCTTGCCACGAAGAATAAAGATGTCTATCAAATTAATAATGTTATTCAATCCAGCATTCAAAGTGAGGAAATTACATACAAGTCGATAGATACAGTTGTGGAAGCAGATGAAGTAGTTAATTAACCAACGGAATTTTTGAACTCACTTGATCTGCCAGGGATGCCACCACATATTAAAATTGAAAATAGGTGTGCCAATTATCATGTTGCGAAATATTAATCAGCCAAAACTCTGCAACGGCACGCGACTCGCAGTTAAAAAACTGATGAAAAATGTAGTGGAAGCAACGATTTTAACGGGGCCTTTTGAAGGTGAAGATGTCCTCATCCCTCGAATTCCCATGATCCCAACCGTTACACCATTTCAATTTAAAAGATTGCAATTCCCAATTCGATTGGCGTTCGCAATCACAATCAATAAAGCTCAAGGTCAATCTTTAGAATTGTGTGGTTTAGATTTAGATGCGGATTGCTTCTCACATGGACAACTGTATGTTGCGTGTTCCTGTGTCGGCAAACCAGATAGCCTTTATATCTACGCAGGAATGGAAAAACAAAAAATATTGTATACCCACAAGTATTGCAAAATTAAACGTCTATGAAACGTATGCTTTGTTTTGTTCCTCAGTTCTCATCCATGCAACCACAATGTGCCACAGCTACGCGTGGCCGGGTATAGCTAGTATTTTTATAAAATCACAAGCTACATTTTTTTTTTAAATAGTAACATTCAGCAAAAGAATATTTCTGTTCCCTTTTCATTTGCTGATGAACAATTACGATTGTGTTTTAAAATATACATCAAAACTTGTAGGTCATGTTTTTGCCCATTTTTATATTTTTCTCCTGACAATGGAAGAGGCATGCGGGTCATTCCATGTCAAATCACTTAGGGCATGTCACCCACCCATCTCAGTTTTTTGTGAAAATTGGTACAAAGTATTGTACTGGTGAGATATGAAACCTGTTAAAATTTTAGATCAGTTGGTCCAGTAGATCTTGGGGAAATGCCACTTTAAAAATTGGGTAGCTCTGCCTTTAAAGTTTTTGCACTATGAGTTCTCACAACTACACTGTAGGACAAAAAAAAAAAAAAAATTCATAACTTCACAACTAACTGTTGCAGCCACATATTTTTTTTTCTTAAATAATCTGCATGAACCATACATTTCAGAATAACTTGTTTCTGCACATTTTTAAAATTAAAATAACACTTCTTTTTATAAATTTAGTAACAAAAGACATGGAAAAATGAGGCCACATTTTTATTAAACAAAATTTTTTTTTTAAATATGTTCCCACTTCATATTTGCTAAAAATATTTTCATGTGTGTATTATAGTGTAACCACCATTCAGCAGGAAAAAAGAAAATACTTTGGGCAATTTGCAATTTTGGTGAGGGGGGGGAGTCCAAAACGGTGTGTTTTACACTGAAGAGCAATTGAATTAGAGATACCCGTCTAGTAATGTGTAGCACTACCTTTCGCCCTGATGACGGCGGCGATTTGTCTCGGCATGGACTCGACAAGACACCGGAAGCATTGGGAAGCCATATGGATCCACGACCCCTGAACAAGCTCGCCGCCCAGGTGGCGCAATGGTCTAAGCAATGGCTTCTGATCTTTCGTCTGAGATGGGTCCGGGCTTGAATCCCGTGAGGCATGGATGTTGTGTTTGTCTTACGGCGCTGGTTCTCTCCCTTCCCTGGAACCAGTGGCCCTAAATTAGAGAAGGGCGACTGCTTATAGCCCATTGAGTTGCTCACGGTGGTCGTTAAACCTCCAACCAAAAAAAAAAAAAAAAAAAAAAATAAAAAGAACAAGCTCCCACAGTTCACGAAGATTTGATGGACTCTATGGGACTGAGGTCAGGTGACCTAGCTGGCCAAGGAAGCAAGGTCACGTCGGTGGAGTGTTCATCCAACCATTCGGATACAATTCGGGAGCAATGGCAAGGTGCATTGTCTTGTTGCAGGATGAGATCCCCAGTGGGATGTTGAAAAAGCACAAACGAGAGCAAATGGTCGTCCAAAATATCCCGGTAACGTTGACCTGTGAGGGACGATGTCACACGTACCAGTGGTCTCATTTCAGTCCACGTAAACAATCCCCAGACGAGAATGCCACCCCCACCAGTTTGAAGAGTACCCTTCTGGCAAGATGGATCAATTGCTTCATGTGGTTTGCGCCGTACGCGTATCCTGCCATCCACATGTACCAACGTGAATCTCGACTCATCAGTCCAGGCAACATTTTCCCACATGTTGTTCCTGCGCCCATGCTAATCTTTGCACCCTGTGATGTGCGGTCAGCAGCGGTACCCTCGTGAGACGATGGCTTCTGTACCCCATAGCGAAGAGACGGTTCTGAATGGTGTGGCTGCTTACACATTTTTGTGCACCAGCATTAAATTGTCAATTGATTTCTTGCACTGTGGCCCGTCTATCCGCTGTTACAATGCGAGCTAGCCGACAATGGCCCTGCTCATCCACACGCTGTTGTCCACAGCAGGTGGCCCTTACAGGGATGGTTTTACCGGATTCGATGTACTCACGGTACACCCGTGACACAGTGCTCGTGAAAATCCCAGTGCCTGCACAACTTCCGAGATGGAGTGACCCATTCGTCGGGCCCCGACAATTTGCCCAAGATCAAATGCGCTTAGATCCTCTGTCTTACCCATACTGCATCCGACTCTTACTGATTCCCATCGCATCCCTCTTTATATTGTCGGATCGCTGCCTATGTCATGTCGTTTCCGTTTACAGGGCCGCCCACAGCGCCACATTCGAAAAATGCCAGCTGTCTCTAATTCAATTATATACGGGTCATTCCGACATATTACCCAATTTTTCAACTAAGTGGTTGCTTGACCATTTTATACCCCCCCCCAATAGTTTAACCCTAATTGGTGAGTAGCACAAAACAATTTTTATTTTATTTTTATCTGCCACTATCTTGGATATAGGTTCATTTTTCTGTTCTGTGGCAGGCCAAGATGGGCCTCACAATGGTTTTGAAAAAAGGAAACTGTTTTCCTCTTATTGTAGATTGAAAGTTTTGGTTTTCACTACCTTAAAAGAGGTCATTTTTGGCTTACAGAAAATGTATAGAAATGATAGAAAATATTTTTTCTAACCTTGATTAAAATGGCGTTGAACCCCGCAATACTCGCACACATAATCACCATTTTTGATGGACTAGGAGTTGGAACCCCAAGTTGGGAATTTTTGTGTAATAGCTATGGCTAGTAGAGTTTTCAGCTATGGTGAACTTAAGTTTGGGTTTGGTCCCCTCTCTTTTCCCACTCCCCTTTCCCCCTAAAATTTGCAAAATTTTAAATTTCAACTTTCACAGATTTCGAGGTCACATATCTCAAAAGAGGAACCAGATAAAAATTATTATTTTTTTCTACCAAGGATACCCCTACTGTACTCAACAAAACCTGGGAGTTTCATTTTGCAGTTCAAACTAGTTTAGAAGTTACAGGTGCTGAAATATTTGTGAAAAATAAACATTTAAGCACTTGGAAATGCAGAGAAACTGATGAGTATTTATGTTTATTTTTGTTTTCAAAATATTTTTTAAGTCTTATGGAATTATATTTAAATACATTTAACCACCAAATACAATATGTACAATTTATACATAAGGTAAATAAAAAAAAAAAAGAAATAAAAAAATACCTTACCAGAGCATATTGTACAGTTTGCAATTCACAAACTTTAGCAGCAACACTTGTCTAGATGTATATATATATATACCTATTTCTGTGAGTGCGCTTGCAACTCACTATATTTGTTACTATTCAATTTAATATTTTGAACAATTTCAATTTGTAACTGATCAAAATGCTAGCCTGCAAAGTATAGCTGCAGACTGGAATTTTAGCTAAGTGGCCAGTAAGTCAACAAAGGTTAGTGGCCGAAAAATAAAATAAAATAAAATAAAACTGGCTGGTAAGTCAATAAATCTTGGTGACCAAAAAGAAGTCTCCAATTCAAGTCATTTAGGACTAGGGAAGGGCACATCAGTGAGAAATATCGATGTTGGACATCAGTGGTTACTCGTCCCAAAACATGGAAATTTTTATATATCAGTGAAAACCTTGAAGTTTCAATGGTTTTGCTAAGCCAAAGAATTTGTACTTATCCATTTGCAGCAATCAATGGGCACATCGGTGGGTTAAATCTCTGCTCAATATAATGGTGATTACTTGCCAATTCAAATTGAGTAACCACCAATAATATTTGTTAAAAAGCTCGATGTATCGGTGGAAACCGATGTTTTTTCGATGCATCAGTTCTTGTAGTGTTGAGGAAAAGAACTCTAATTCGCCGACAAAACTAAAACAGCCAATTCACAACCTTGAAAGACGATATTCCCTTCCTCTTTACAAACATGCATCAAAAAGAAATTCATGTACTACGTAGAAAATATTCTGTACCAGTTTCAAACATCGGTCACGAAACCTTGATGTTTTTTCAATGTGTTGGCTTCTGCAACATCGAGGTTTAAACTTCGATTATCGATTATCGGTGGCAAAATCTCAATGTTCAAAAACCTCTAAGTTTTTTTTTCCCCATCCATAGTTAGGATTGGTTTATGTCCTTTTACTTCTGAATTATTATACCTTTGTAAATTGGCACTAAAAAATGGCAAATTATGGCCAAACTAGCGGCCACTAAAATAAATTTAATTGCCAAAGTTACCAGTTAACTGCCGTTTGGTGAGTGGCAACTGCTAATCTGCACCTATACTAAAAAGCTGTGCTTACAATCGCCAGTCAAATTGCCAGTGTTTTTTACAGTTGCCATACTTGAAAATAATCGCCAATTGCAAAAAATGCGCCTGACAGAGCCACTTATGCTATTCCAAGCTGTTTCTTTTTTCTTTAAGAATACGAGCAACTGCAAAGATTTCAAGGTGTTTCTAAATTTCTTACTAATTTTAATAAAAATATAAACTAATGGAACAAACCATTTTATAAATTATTTCGACATTGAATGATACATTTATGTATGATTATAAATGAGCTTTTCCTTGGTTACATAAGAGATAAATGAATTTTTTTCTCTGTCAGTTTGAATTAAAACTAAACACAATTACTGATTTTCATATGAAAAAAATACTTTGACTGAACCAGGTCTTCAGCCTCTTTGGATAGGCTGTACGTTCTTCCTGTTGCAGTGTTTACCTCAACCAAACATAATATGTGTCAGAGGTACTTCACAACAATCATTATTAGGCCAATAAAAAGATGAAGAAAGCTCATGTGGGTGCATGAATAGAACAGTTACATCACCTTCATCATAGTTAATCTTTTCATAAAATCCCACATACTAACAGGAATCATATACACATGTTACATAGCAGTTAGCATGTAACTCATCTTGAAAATTAGTTACACTGATTTTGGAAATAATGCTGTAATATTTATCAGAACTTAATCTCTTAGCACCAATTCTGAAACTGGGAACAAGTGTAAAGTGATGCATTGTGCGTGTACTAGGAAGAGTTTTTGCTTTCTCAAAACGGGGACTAAGCTGTATGCACTTTGTTCATTTTTTCTGCACCCACAAAGAAAAATGCATTTTCTTTTATATTATCTTTGCAGAAGTTATACATTGTTGCAGCAGATGTTATTTTTGTTGAGCTAAAGATAGCTGCAAACTATCCTTTGTTGTTAGTCTTTTTACAACTGCACCAATACCATCACATGGTGACTTACCATGACTTGTTGCAAAAACAGCCACTTCCCTACCAATCTAAAAAAGTCCTGTTCATGATAGCACAAGTTCAGAAAATTCTTGCAGTTTTTATATCGTGCAGAACAACCATCAGTGAAATACTCAGTATTTCTCAGTATGTGGTAATGCACGACTTTTTTCTAAACTGAAGGAAGTAGAAACATTTACAATGACTAGAAGTTTTAGTAGGAGGCAAAAATAAAGATAGCAAGTGAGGATAGAACTTTCTTTTTAAGTCCTGTAAGGAGGAATCATTTTTTTAAGGGGGTAACAACTCAACAATTTTTTAAGGGGTAACAACTCAACAATCATTAGTAACTATGGCAAGCATTTTATTATTAATACAAAAAAGATTAGGTTTGACTTTTTTTTTCATTTTCTTAAAAGTATTTACATGTACTGGATGAAAAACTAACTAAAGAAAATTCCTGTACTTTATTACAACTTCACATTCAACAGGTTAAATTTCTTTCATTTGATTGCACATTTGATATGAAAGTAGAATATTTCTCCTTGTTGAGTTTATGTACTATGTACTTAAGGAAAAATCTGAAGATCCAAAATAAATTATTTATTGGCTGATGATCTGAATCATGTGTGTGTGTGTGCATTCTCCCAGACTTAAGTTCTTCCTAGTGTTGTGGCGGAAATCTCAGCCACGTTATGTAAGGTGATTATAATAGCTAGCCAAAAGCAAACCTGAAGGAAAATTTTGAATTTAGACTAAAATTTCACTTCGGGAGATGGGTAGAGGCATTTCGGAACCCAAAGTGTTTTTATGGTGGCTATATTCTTGTTACCTTGAATTGACAATTGTGTGTGAGGTTTTCACTTGTAGGTGAGCTTGTGTGTACACAGATACAATTTTGTTTTCACCACTTGTACTATTTCTATATGTTATAACATCACACTGTATTCATGTTACACGTGTATAAATGTGTCAACACTGGAAAAATCAGTAATTTTGGAACTCGTGTATATAAGCATCAAAAAGGAATGGTCGTGTAATCATCACTTCATTTTACTAAATAGACATTGGTATATATTGTGTCACAACCCAGATTCTTGTCCTAGGCCAACGTCAAAGCGTTGGTTGATGAGTGCGATGGCTCAGGAACTATGAGACACACCTAAAAATCGAATGCCAACTTATACCAAAATTTGGTTTTTGAAAGGCTAATGCCTGTATTTATTTTTACAACAATAACAACATGCACAAATAGGAAAGATATTAATATTGCTATGAGAGATTTAATACATTTACAATTTAGCACTTCGCTAAGGCTTCACTGGCCCACTCATTTGTGAAGTCAGTAATTCAAATGATCGATCTTATATAATCATGGCAGAGTCCACGAGAATAATGTCACTTATTAACACAGCGTGAACGCTAATTTACATTTGTGGCTTGCTTACATGTTATCCAAACAAATTGTATCTTCTCTGAACAAATATCAAAACTCTGGATCCAATATTTATTAGTGTATATCTATATAGGTATATATATAGGTGTAGATTAAGATTACTTATATCTTTCTCTCTATTAACAAAACTCCAAATAAATTTCTTAAGGCAGGTATGCACAGGTGAACTGAAGTGTTAACATTTTAACATGAAAATTCCCGCCTTGAAGAGGCGAGTAAACTATCACGATTTACAGTCATATTTGTGAGTTTAACTTTTTCCTTTTTTTTTTTTTTTTTATCTGTTTACTACATTTGCGAGAGTAATGTCACGTACAGTTCCCTCTTTCTTTCCTGATGAATCTTAACTGGATAACCTCCGACATGCAGACGGAAAGTACTTTTTTTTTCTTTAGAGCATACTGGTAAAATGATTACTGTAGTGCCGACTTCGGCTCTACGAAAGGGCCAAAAATAGAATTAGTGTATACAACTTACCCCTTGATGAGGGGGAACCAGTGTTGAAATTCACAAATAGGTCGGAACACCACGTCTTAGGCTGACATCTGAATGGAGGTCGAAATCTTTTGACCGCGCTCACTGACGAAGTGCACCTGGTACGTTAGGATGCTTTCTTCCCAGAGCCGTCATTGACCATCATGGATTGCATAGATGGGAGTGAGTTAGTGGACTTTGCAGTTATCGGATGCCAAGTCTCGCCTGGGGTTGAGATTCAAGCGTCGGTTGACCTCTTCACGGCCCGGCAAATAGCGATCCCCGTTTTTAAGGCCTAACTGCCTGGTGGTGGTGGCTCCCCTTCGGCCCGGGCCCCTTCATACTCTGGAGTCGCTTTAGAGCCGCTGTTTTGCAAACAAAAATTTCTTCCGCGGGGATCAGGGATGAGGTCTTTATCTTTTTTTTTTCTGGCTGGTGGCGGGTATCCGCCTAATACGATGACTATCTCCCAATTGCCCTCCATTCTTTCTTTCTTCCTTTCACCTCCAACTCCTCTTTTCGAGCTTTCTTCTCTAGACTCAAAACGACGCTCCCTCGCAGAAGAACACAGAGAGCCAATCAGCGCTATCCACGAGGGACGCTTTGCTCCCATTGGTCAGCCGGTCAAAACCACGCAATGGTTTCGTGCTTGCCCACGTGACATTCCTCTTACCACCAGAGGAAGGTAGGGTGGGGGAAAAAGCGAAAACACAGGAACTCTCAGCGACCAGGCACATGTGTAATTTGATATGACCCTTTTTGCCTTCCCGGAGGGAAACACATAAATTTTTATGCACGCCTGTTTTCATGCCGCTTAGAGCTTGACAGCTCGTACTATAACTCTTCAGGATTAAGCCCTCTTTGCCAGCCCACGTGAACCCAGCTGGGAAATTTCTCGGGAGTAGTGTTTCTGTTCTGAGAATTTCACCACAGCGTTGTAGAGAGGGAAAAATGTCTCCTTGTGTAAATAACGGCTCACTTTTTGGGTGGGCGACCTCCTAACAATTTCAAACAGCACTCCCCTTTTCTTGGAATGAGCTTGGGAAAAAAAAATGACCGTTGGACGAAGAAAGGAACTGCATTTGACTTACAGAAAATATAAATACATACATCATATACCAAAAAAAAACTACATTTTTTTTTTCACTAACTATTTTGAGCATAGACCAGCTTTCTTTTTCTTGCATTCCTTTTTTTTTAATACTCAACAAAAAAAAAAAAACATCACTTATGAAATTGCTTGCCCCGGCAAAAGATTATTCTTTTTCCTTTTTTTCTTCCTAATTTGGATTACATTTATTCTTGTTATCAGGCCCACTTATCAAGTCCATCCCAGCCTTACCTCACCAACTTCATAATTTCAAAGATAAAATTATAATACATCCTACTAACTTCTGAATTGTCCTACTCATAGATTAGATAATGAATAATACAAATGCTACACTTTTGTTCACACAACAAAGGTAAAAGAAAGAAAAAAAATTATTTACACCACTCTTCATTCAGAATATTACATCCCTTCCTTTTTTTCTCTGATGTGCACTGTTATTTCCCTCCTGCTGGGCTGAGTAATTTTGAAAGCAATCACTTACTCTTTATTACGCAATTTATATGCTTAACCTTGGAACTTAACCAAAAATCCATAGGCTAGCCCCAGAGCGATGATAAATACTGAATTGGAGGGAGGGTAGCCCTTTGCTACTCTCCTATCCCTTAACAAAGTAAAAACACTCATTTTGTACATTAAGCAGAGAAGAGGGAAAAAAAAAAAACAACGATGAGAAAATAGAATTTTCTGTAACTTTTTCTTGACTTTCTCTCTGGATCCAAAAATCGAACCCAGGGGAGGTGAAATCTGAATTTACGAAAAGTTTAACAGCAAATCACTCCAGGGAAGAATCGTCACCCTTTCCTGAACTGACCACTATTATCCCTTCGAGTTATTTATTTTTCTTTCAAGAAAACGTGGATAATGTTGATGAAAATCTGAAAACATTGATCAGGTGTACACAGATTTTCAGCAACATATCACTAGCTCAAAACTTTACTAGCCATAGTTATCACACAAAAATTGCCAACTTGGGGTTCCAACTCCCAGTCACCTTAACAGTCCATCAAAAATGGTGATTATTGCTTGTGAGTATTGCAGATTTTAACGCCATTCCAATCAAGGTTAAAAAAAATATTTTTTATCATTTCTAGACATATTTTCTGTAAGCCAAGAATGTCCTCTTTTAAGGTAGTGAAAACCAAAACTTTTAATCTACAATAAGAGAAAACAATTGCCTGTTTTCAAAACCATTGTGAGGCTTTATCTTGGCCAGCCACAGAAAAGAAAAATGAACCTATATCCAAGATGGTGGCACATAAAAATTAAATTAAAATTGTTTTGAGCTACTCACCTTAAACTGTGGGAGGAAAAGGTGTACAAAATGGTCAAGCAACCACTTAATTAAAAAATTGGGTAATATCATGTTAGAATGTCCAGTATATAAAACAAGCCATTTTGAATTTCTTTTTTTCCTCGCCAAAATTACAAATTGCCCAAAGTATTTTTTTTTCTGCTGAAAGGTTACATTATAATGCACACATGAAAATATTTTTAGCAAATTTGAACTGGGGGCTCATTTTGAAAAAAAATGTTTTGTTTAATAAAAATGTGGCCTCATTTTTCCATGTCTTTTGTCACTAAATTTAAAAAGAAGTGTTCTTTTAATTTTAAAAATGTGCAGAAACAAGTTGTTCCAAAATGTATGGATCATGCAGATCATTAAAGAAAAACATATATGTGGCGGCAACAGTTAGTTGTGAAGTTATGAATTTTTTTGTCCTACAGTGTAGTTGTGAAAACTCGCAGTGCAAAAACTTTTAAGCAGAGGTACCGAATTTTTAAAGTGGCATTATCTACTGGACTGACTGACCTAAAATTTTAAACAGGTTTCACCAGTACAATACTTTGTATTAATTTTCACAAAAATCATAGACATCTTGGAAAATTCTAGGTGATTTCACATGGAATGACCCATGCCTCTCCAACATTTGATTTTTCCACACTCCTGCCCCCCCCCCCACTCATAATTTGGTAAAGTTGGCACTCCAGGATTCATAAGCATCACTTCCATTTTCATCTTAAGGATTTCACCAATTCAGAAGGAATTATAATAGCTCCACCCACTATCTTTTGCTTTGTTAACACTTAACAGGGCAGGCTGGACCATAGGGGCAACGGGAAGACCGGTCGCCCCGGGTCCCGCACCTTTAGGGGCCCCGCAGTTTAGAAAACAAAATAATTCTCGGTAAAAAAAATTTAACTACATTGTTTTGGGTAACTTTTGAGGCGCAAGGCCCTTAAAAATATATTTTTGAAGTTTTTTGTTTGTTTCCAATCTCCCCATTTTTGAACATGTTCCCCCGTTCGTCATACGGATACTGAGATTTGCAGATTCGAAATGATTTTTGTAACCACCTTAATGTTTTCCGCATTCATGAAATAGCAAATTAAATTTCCTCATTTTGTGGTACCCTACTTTTATATATCCAACAATTTGTGTGAAAACCTGATACCTAAATTTAAGGAAATAAAAAGAACAATATCCAAGGTACTTTCGGACTACATATGGAGGCCACTTTTCCGACATTACAAGAAATTGGAAAAAAAAAAAAAAAAAAAGGCAACTTTCATATACACTGCTGGCCACCCAAAATGCAACACCAAGAAGGAAGCATCCGATTGGCCTGAAATTCACAGCATGCGTCGCCCGCGCGAGGACATGCAAACGATTAGCATTGCAGGGTATATGCAAATCATGTGCGCCCGGCACGCCACCGAGAAACACTATAACAAGGGTGTACAGAAGGCGGGGTGTAAGTAGTGGAAGTGTGTTGTGCTGCCGGACCTGTGCGTGGGAAGCTTCCTGATGCCTCGTCACAGAATACAACAGTCATTCCAGAACGTTTCGGAGTTCGACAGAGGACGAATAGTGGCTTATCGCCATAGCGGTTTACCGCATTGAGACATCGCCGCCCGTGTGGGACGACATCCAGCCACAGTGAGGCGAGTATGGATTCGGTGGGTGCAGGAGGGACGGACAGACGGACGGACCGACGTGAGCGATTGCCACAGCCGCGGCACACCACCGAACGAGAGGACCGGCATGTTGTGCAGCAGGCATCGACAGCTCGCACCACCACATCAGGAACGTTAGCGCAGGAATTAGGGTGTGTTGCGCAACAACCTGTGTCAGCACGCACCGTTCGACATCGTCTGCAGGAGCGGGGACTTGTCGCACGGCGGCCATTGCTCTGATTACCACTGACGTTACACCATCGCCAAGTGCGGCGACAGTGGGCCGTTGAACGACGCACCTAGACTACGGAATGGCATGACTTAGTCTTGTCCAACGAATCCCGCTTCCGCCTGCAAAACCACGATGGTCGGATCCGCGTGTGTCGGCACCGCGGCGAGAGACTGTATGACGCCTGCATTACGCATCACCATACCGGTCCGTCGCCTGGCGTTATGGTTTGGGACACAATTGGATATGGCACCCGCACCCCTCTGGTACGCATCGCCGGTACACTCAACAGTCACCGCTACATCTCCGACGTTTTGGAGCCTGTAGTCCTTCCTTACCTGCAGGACCTGCCAGCGTCCACGTTTCACCAGATGTCACTGCTGCCGTTGCCCGACTGTTTTCCCAAATATGTTACCCATCAAACACGTCTGGTCGTTGATCAGCAACCGAGTGGCCCGGCAAGCACCACCTGTGGCTACGCCTGATGAACTGTGGCAACATGTGGAAGAAGCCTGGACCGACATGCCCCAAGCCCACATCCAAAGCCTCTTTCGTTCGATGCCACGGAGTGTGGCGGCCGTTATTGCCAGCCATGGGGGCCACACGAACTATTGATGTCTGCGTGTTCCGCAAGTCGCAAGGGCCTGTAAGCTCAATCGTTTCATCTTTGTATCTGTTGTTATGTGTCCAGTAAATCTGGCTTTGCTATAATCTCGTGTCCTTCTTGGTGTTGCATTTTGGGTGGCCAGCAGTGTATGAACGCGTATAAAAGTTTAGAATTCACTAATTTGTCAGTTACTCCACTGTGCATTAAAAATCAATCACTAAACATGTATCAGGGGGAAAAACTGTTTATACCAATTTATTTTTAGAGGGATCCTTATTATATTTCCTATTCAAAAATATTCGCTAAGCAGGTATCATTTTTTCATTTTGTGAATAAGCTGTTATAAGAGTCACAATGCAACCTAAACCTCTTCTCCCGGGAAAGAAAATCGTACATTTTAACACTTTTTACTTTCTCTCTCTCTCCCTGTCTCTCTCTTTTTCTCTCTCCCTCTCATTTTCTCTCCTTCCCTCTCATTTTGTCTCTTTCTTTACCTCTCTTTTTTTCTCTTTCTTTCAATCCTTTCTCTCCTTTCCCTCTCTTTGTCTATCTCTCTTCCCTCCTCCCCCCCTCTCCCTCTCTCTCTCTCTCTCTTTCTCTCTCATTTCTTTCAGTCCATATTATGGTCTTTTTCTTAAGCTTAAAGCAAATACTTCTTTTAAATAATTGTTTTGTCTTTACACTAGTGTTCGTGTGTCTTCCTCACGAACGATACTTTTCAGAAACGAATTTATTAAAATATGAGATTTAATTTTTAGTGCCCACAATGAAATTTTGCTCTGGGCCCCGCAAGAGCTCCATCCGGCTCTGACACTTAGTAGGCATTTGCAATGGTCACCTCTTTTTCCTCTTCATAAAGCATGTTCATACTTGAACTTAAGTCACCATCTGCAATGTGATGGTGACATAAGTTCAATTACTGGGAAATATGCCCAGTGGATGTACAAATGCTAAAAACATTTCACATATTTATAATGAAATTTTAAGGTTTTACTGAAATGTTAATTCAGTAAAGTTGTAGTTTAGCATCAGGGCGCGATTTCACCGATTAGCAACTAGCAAATAGCTAGTGAAAAATCAAATTTGCTAGTGAAAAAAATCGCAGTAGCAAATATTGCTAGTAAGGTAATTTCTTTATTTAAAGTAACCAAAAATCATTATTAATCCACGAAGTTTACATAAGTTTCTATTATCACTTGTTAAAACAGCGACAATCAGCGATTCTCTTTCGCCAATTTCTTTTCGACACTTAATACCCATCCTCCCCATATCTTTCATCCCTTCCAAACTGTCGTAGAAGCGCATTGAAACTCCTCTCCATCGTGCCCTCATTGGTCTATTACAGAAACTGAACGTGACGTCGGTAATGGTTGCTGTGGCAACCCAGAGCTCTGGGATGGATCGGTTGTTTGACCACCTGCTCTGCCACCCTCTCTTCTTTTGCCCCACGAAGTTTGTCCTCAACTCCTGTCGTACCCTAAGTGAAGCGATCTCCTACTTCCACAAGTCTTGATAGTCGTGCATACATCAAATACTGCGCTCTAATAATCGGTGATGAATAAGCAAGAATAATTCCACTTATTCGGATGGTAGACAAAACTGAAAGAAGCAAACCAAAATGTTACTGGAAAATAGCCTGCCAACACTGGCAAAAGTCTTATCCATAGTAACTAGCCTTATTGCGTGGCATAGATAGACGCTTTTTTACGAAACGTGTTTGTGGAGGTGGTAAACGATTATGGAAGAAACTTTTGCTTCGTCTGACTTCTGATTTTGGAAATTTTCCTTGTATTTTTAAGCTGAAATACAAATATTTATCCAGTAAAATGTTAACGAGCAATAATACTTGACAGAGGCAACATCGTGAGAAAAAAAAAATATGATTACGGAAAAAAATCCAAATTCCATCGACCTTTCGTTTTCTAGTTTCGTAAAGCCGGAATTCCAATAATAACAAAAAAGCCAGAATTCCTTGAATTCGCGGAAGAATCTCATGCCTGAAGATAAAAGAAAAATTTTGCAGCAGCCAACTTCTGTTTTTGCAGATTGTTCTCCACAGTTTCAAGCTAAAATGCAAACATTTATGCAATAAAATGATATTTAACAAGAAAAGCGGACACAAAGACAACATTGGGAGAAAAATTTGCGATTACGGCAAAATTTTCTTACTCCATTTCACTACTGTGTTCGAAAGTTTTGAAGCACGAAATTTCGTCTCCAGATGGAAAACGACACACACACACACCCCCGACAAAAAAGCGGGATTCCTCGAATCCCTGTAAGAATCTCGTGTATATCATAAAAATAATAGCAAAAGAAAAATTTGTAGAATCCGTAGTTTTGATAGTGAGTTCCGTAGTCGGACAACTAATTCCGTAGAAACTACGGCATTGTGTGGTAGTTGGCAGATATGAAGTGTGTAGAAGTTTAGCAGAAATTTGTGCGATACTTCCACTTTTAGTACTGCATGTTGTGAGGTGGGATTCAGTTTTTTAAAAAGAATACAAGGGGATTGGAGGAACAATTTGTCTGTTGAAACTTTAAATGCTCTGATGACAATTGAAATACTGTAGAAGGGCCACAAGAAGAGATTTTTAATCCACGGTCAGCAGTTATTAAGTGGTATGATGACAAAGTCAGACACCCTGAGCGTAAACCATATGGGAAGAAATCTGAATTAGAATGTCTGAAATATATTCATGTGGTATGAGAATTTGTTAGAAATTAATAATAAAGATAGTCACTAAACTTATCTAAGATTCTATTCATTATTCAGAAAGGTAAGTCAAAATATTTATACACATATTTAAATTTCTGTGTAACTTTATTAGAAAATAAGTTACGATGTGATTTAGTTTTACTTGCTAGTCATGCAAATGTTTTGCTAGCAAACTATTTGGTCACTAGCAAAATTTGCTAGTGAGCAAAAGATGAAATCTTGCCCTCTTTAGCATCCTAAAACTATTTGCCTGAAAATTTCGAGAAAAAGTTACATACGTATTTTAAAGTATGTAATTTTATATAAAATGGTAAAAAAATTTCAGCTTTGCAATACAGTTTAAAGATTTTTATTATGATACTTACCTGTGAGCACAGGGTTGCAAACGAATACAGAGGCGAACCTGCCTACAGAACTGCCCTGATGCCATCCAAATCTTTGCCGAAATGATGATCTCCAGGTCGTGCTGCAGTGGCCATTTTATGGGCAAAAAACTAAGAGACAGAGTAAACCTTTGCATCTTATAACAATCTGTTTTGCTTTGGAAAAAGAGTTCTAAATTTACCATTTTTGTCGCTAGAAAGAGAGTTAAAGCTCAGTTTGTACGTAAATTACAAAAGCAAAAAAAACAAAAAAAAACTCTGATCTTAGTTTTGGCAGATCCACAAAATGGCCATTGCAGCACGACCCGAAGTGCATCATTTCTGTGGAGCCTCAGATGACATTGAGGGTGTAGTACACAAACCCACACTTGCTGGTAAATTTTATGGTAAAAATCTTTAAAATGCATTATAAGGCTGAAATGTTTTCTTCATTTTTTATCAAATTACATATTTAAGATATGCATGCAACTTTTTCTTGAAATTTTCAAGCAAATAATCTAGGATGTTAAAACGAAAATTTTTCACTTGGCAATGGTGAGACAGTGAACGGAAATTTCCCCGCCCTGCATTACATATTTGTGACCTTCAATTGTCAAAATTAATGTATTATTTCTTAGATATTGTTCAACAATTTAGTACAATATCTGGAACTAAATCTAAGGAACATATCATACACTTATATTAATAGTTGTGTTTCAAAATAGGTTTTCATTTCAGCTCTGTATTTTGGTGTGTGCATAACGTTCAATAAAACCATATGAATACATACACTTAAAAGCACCCCATACGAAATCAATGCCATAGCTATGAACATCTCTGATGCTAATTTTATGCTAAGTAGCAAAAAAAAAACCAACAGAACAGAAAAAAACAGGCAGGCTCAGTTCTGATTGAGCCGTCAGTTTGGAACGTAGGACTACGACTTGCAGATCGGAGAGTAGAAATGAGCTAGTTGAATATAGTTTCAAAGCGTTTATTTAATTTGTTATAGCCAACACAGGTCAATGATATGAAAAATAGCTTACATAATTTTTATAAATAATGCTGGATACATTGTGAACACAAAGCAGAGTTCGACGTGGTTCGGGTACGGGTTCGATCGGTGTGTTGGATTTTTGTTTGGCGGCACCTACTTTCAGGTGTTCCCTGATACTCCCTAGTTCATTGGGCTGCAGTCTTCTTGAGCTTCTTACGTTCATCACTTGCCTCTTGTTTGGATTTCCTCCACTTCTGCTTGCGTTCATTCTGTGAATTCCGCAGCACTGACGAAAATGTTAACTTGTTCACATGAAAACAATCTTTAAAACTTTTAGTTTAAACCACTATATGTTCTTTATATAGTTGAATAGATCTCATTGAGGGCTTTAAAATGATACCATGCACAGCCATCCTGCACTCATGGTTGCCAAGATAGACTGAGTCAAGCATGGCCACACACCCAGAAATATTGCATCATCTCCCTTGTGCACAGGGAGCATTGTGCACACGATGTATTGCGCAGTACGCGAATTGGACTCCATGCTGTTTACGAATGTGTTAACATGATTAGTGTGTGGCACATATTTTTAACGCTATACTGATTTCAATTGGAATCAGTCCTTGCAAAACTGCTGAAATTTCTACTAGCCACTGTGGCTAGAAGAATAAAAATTTTACTAGCCAAATGACAAAATCTACTGGCGATGCAAAGTTAAAAAAATAATAATCATTCAGTAACTTCTCTACTTATACGTTTCTATAAAATTAAATGGGTGAATGTTTTATTTTTTCTTACTAATGAGACCCCTCCCCATTAACTTCATAATAACAGATGCAGAGCAGTTGTTGCATACAATCATCAGATTGACTGCAAATCTTGCATATGCTTTTGTTCGAAAATGATTGATTTTTTGACAATTTATTTTCGGTGCTGTAATATCATTACTCTTACTACCTTAATTTACACATACATAATTTATTTTTGAGAGGCCATTAAAGGTAGATGTCTAATTTCTTTAATAATATTTAAAACAAAGAGACAAAAGCTAGGATATATATATATATAAAGTGGCACCAATAATATTGATACAGTTTACTGCTCAGTGTTCGAATTACCTGGTGGTCCGCAGGCCATTGGCTAGTAAAAATTCCATCGGACCCCCACAGTAGAAAGTTCCTAGTCAGTCTGCGACAGATACCATTGTGCCACAAAATAATCTGCGGGTGGTCACTGTGCAAGATAACTACTAAATGTGAAAAACAATCAAAATTGTGCAGACATATTTTTCTATCTAAAAAAATGTCTAACTCAGGTACTACAGCAATTGCAATGTTAATTAGAATCAAGAGTACATTCTGGTCCTCTATATCTGGAATTTTACCAATATTTTCAAGCTGAAACACAAATATTTAAGGAATAAAATTATATTTAACAACAATAAAGTGCAGAGGCATCACTGGGAAAAATTGTCATGAGAGGAGAAATCTTCGCTCCATTCTACTTCCGTTTTCGGAACATTTTTCTCCATTTCCCATCTCAAGTGCAAACAATTTATCTAATTAAATGATGATTAAACAATAATACAGAAGCACAGCAGGTGGAGGTTTATTAGAGGGAGAAATTTTTGCTCCGTACAACTTTGGTTATCAGAAAATTGTCCTCCATTTTCTATTATTAGAGGGAGAAATTTTTGCTCCGTACAGCATGCTTTATAACAGAAACCCAAATTTCAAAAAATAAAAATTTCAGAATAGAATTTGGAAACTCAAGTGCCAAGGGAAAGTTCTCATGCACCATGGTGACTGGGTACCTTGGTTTTGTCTACCCCATGGTTATAAACTATCTGGCAATTCATCAACAGCAGTACCCTCAATATTTAGTAGAAAATTGGATGCTACTCTCACCAGAGAGCACTTTAGGCCATCCAGATTGCAAGCCTCTTGCTGCAGGTAATCATTAAATTTGACCACAATCTAGAGTCCTGAAGATTAAGATTGGTAGTTCTGGAAGGCAAATTCTGAGACTTTTTGAAGCTGGGTACACTATTGGAAGGCCAGGTCTGTGTTTTCATTAGCAGACACAGAGTCTTGCTGAAAAGTTAACTTCTACAAGTTCATAAAACAGTGTAGAGTTGAGATACTTCACGTCACGTGTTTCTCCAAAATATAATTGATGTAAACCTTTGCTGATGTTTTGACACTTGTTTACAGAAGTGCAGGTCAGATGTCCTCTCTGGAAACACTTTAGACCAGGTCAAGATGGCATTTCTTGACCCTGTAAACAACCTCAGATGCTTCAATGAAACTGTGGGCTGCCCCCGGTTATTTTGGCAGTTGTAGCTCTCCTCAATTGTGAATATTTTCTTGTCTATGAAAAGGATCTTTCTGGGGGCCATTATTTGCATACTGATGCAGAAAAGCTTTTGACTCTTGATTTTTTATAAGGGCCAGAATTAGACATCTGGCCTACTTTACAGTATGCTCCTATACTGATATCCAATTTAATAAGTTATGATATGGATTTGGTTGAGATGTTCATCTGTCTGTCCACAATTTTCAATTTGCATAGTGGGCTTCTCCTGATTTTGTTCTCCACTGCTTTGATGGCTTATGGGGTTCTGGTATTTCAAATACAGCTTGGTCAAGGTCTAACCTTAATTTTATCGTGTTTGCTGTACTGCTCAACAGATGAACCTGTGGCTGATTCCAATAGGTTGCAACAGTGCGAAGATGACAGACGAGTCTTGACCTGCCTTATGAAGTAATGCTGTTCTTTATATTTTTCAATGCCCCATTTCAGTTTCATGGGCTGCCTATGGAAGACATCATACCTGAAACTGAAGAGAAATGTTTGGAAATATCTATCAACAAAAACTGAAGACATGCTACCTTTTTCTTTTTCTGTCTTTTATATACCACAAGGTTTGTGAAAGTATTTATGATAGCACTGCTACATAAAATCTAAGGTATTAGGGGAAATTATTTACCTTAGGTGCTAGATATTCTCTGAATAAGTTTTGATACTGCACTAACCTCATAATTTTTCGAAGGTACTAGTATAGTAAATTGCTAGTTAGCTGTGGGCATTTTTGCCTCACTAAAAAACTGTTCATTTAATTTAGTCTGTTGTTGTACGAGTGTCATCAGCGAAAATACTACTGAATTTGCGGGGTGTTGCAATGCCGGGTGGGCTGGATAACATCGCATGTGCTACCAATTACTGCTACACAGTACACATACGGAAGTCAATTAGATGGACGGCTAAACAGCTCCCTGCCAGTCCCTACCCAAACTACTAACAATTCACTGCTTCTAAGCAGACACTCACACTGAGGATAAAGCTATATCGATAACTAAATATATAATCTTGATACAAGTTTTAAAAATGAACTATTTCAAGCTGAGCACTTCTGTATGGACTTACCAATTATAGTTCAGTGGGAAACTATCTGGCTCACAATCTGTTACACTTGCAATACCGTAATGATGATGAAACTCTAGCTCTTGACCAATACCAGTGGTCACATCATCGCATTATGATTTTTAAAAAACCAACAAAACCACCATGTTAAAAACCACGAGTATTTCACCTCTTCCCAAACAAACAAACTTTAGAAATCGCAACGACAAATCGTCAGCTTCCCCGTATACTCAACAGTTACAGTTTAAAATAATTGCTCAAATTGGATAAATTTTTAACACCATTTCTGCGTTCATAAAAACCAACGAGATAAAATTCCCATGTGAATTACCTTATGTTATTCCAAGACTATTACGGACTGATATATTTGAATTTTTTCAACATTATGTTATCATTTTATTTGTTCCGATAGAAACAAATATATTATTAATATATGATTCAGTTTGAACTTCAACGGCCTGTTTAATTTTCTTCTACATTTCGGTTGAGAGCAAGATTTGATTATACTTTAATGATTTATTTTCTCTTAAGTTTGGAGCTTGATATTGTAAAAATCCGAACATTTAATCAATAAGAAAAAACTGCTGATTTTTCATTTCCAGCTCAGCCACCCTACCCCTTTTCTCCATTCTTAGACTTTTTGCTTATTTCGATTCGATTTCATAAACACAAAAACCCCTAAAGATTGACCGTGAGCACCTCTATGGGATATAAGCAATCAGTCGTCCCTAATTTAGAGCCACTGGTTCCAGGGAAGTGATAGAACCAGTGTTATAAAGCAAACACAGCCGCCCCGGTGGCGCTGTGGTCTAAGCGATGGCCTCTGATCATTCGTCCGAACGGGGTCCGGGTTCGAATCCCGTGAGGCATGGATGTTGTGTTTGTCTTACGGCACTGGTTCTCACCCTTCCCTGGAACCAGTGACCCTAAATTAGGGACGGGCGACTGCTTATAGCCCATTGAGTTGCTCACGATGGTCGTTAAACCTTCAATCAAAAAAAAAAAAAAAAAAAAAAAAAGCAAACACAACATCCATGCCTAACTAGGATTAGAACCCGGACCCATCTCAGGTGAATGGTCAGAAGCAGTGGCGTAACTATCACAACACGCCTCCCCGCAAGATTTACTTCATCACTCTTAAGCACAGTAATTTTCCCAGGATTTCGAGCACGAGAGAGGATGAATTTTTGGCGATGTGTGTGTGGTGGTTGGGGGAAGGAAAGCGTTCGGAAGTCAGGGAGAGTGTCTGCAAAAGTAATGGTGGTACCTAGAGCCCTGTAGTTTTAATTTGTTAATTAATAGATTTGACAATACGTGTAATTACTTTGTCCAAAACTAAAACAAATAATTTGAAGAAATCACCCTCTTACACTTGGCAGACCTGCGGCTGCTGTGAATAAATGTTGACGCCTGTCGTGAACGTAATCCTAGGTAACTGACTGTTTTCCCACATCTTCCACGGGGAATCCCACTGTGGACTCGCGCTTCTCTTCAGTAGCGCAGAGAGAGAGGGAGAGAGAGAGAGAGCAATTGTATTATTTACAACCAAATACCTTTAAAATACATAGATTGCAAAACCGTAAGTTAACCGAGCGACATTTGAAGTTCAGCATCGTACGGCAAGAACCTATCACATTTCGTTGTTTACTAAAGGCGTTCGCGTGTTTATATCAGTTACATCCATTTTTTAATATGTATAACCAGTAAGATTTATTTTTTTTTTGTTTTTATAAATAGTGTGCATATATTGTAAAGTATTTCAGAAAATAATATAGCCAGATTTAATGAGCTCAACAATTTTTTTAAACGGCTAAACAACTGGTCAGCAGATGCTTTCATTTCATAAGTTTCCTCATCATAATTGTGATACTTTGGGGAAGCTAGCAAATGCTGTAAAACGTGCTGACTGGAAACAAAACTGAGCCAAGCCAAAATCTGACGATTGCCATTGAGTAAGAGGTATCACACGCCTTTGCGGTCTGAATATACCGGTATCCCCTGTCTGGAAATAGAAAAGAGAAGTGCGACGGCCAAGTTGTCCCCAAGGAAAAATATGTATTTTACAAGTGAATATACAGAATTGCCATTAAGACCATTTCCGCCAAACGACTGGTTCAGAGCTACTTTGGAGATTGCGAGTAGGCGGGGTTTATGAAGAGAGTCATGTGACGGAGACATATTAAGCTTTGCTGCACTCGCCATATGTCATTTTAATGTTCGGGTGTTTTGTTTGCGACAATGGTTACCTTCAGTTGTTTTACCCGTACAGTCCGAATGCCACAGAAGGTAAATAGAGAGTGTACTTTATTGGTAGGGGAACTTTTGAGTTTTTATATCAACATGACTTCATGGACTTGTGACTCATCATATGAAGTACCTTTACTCTATGTAGTTCTCACAGAGCCGAGAGATGTCAGCACGTCAGCGTTCGCTCCTCCTTTAGCTCAGGATTAGTACTGATGCGTTTTGTATGGAGAACCCATGAGTTGTTTAACTTTTTTTTTTTCAGGGAGAAGGGGGTTGAAATGTGGAATTGAAGGCATTTTTGATGAAGTTTGGGACAAAAATGCTGGGATTTCCTAAATATTAGAAAAAATATATATATGACAGATCACTTATTATTTTATCAGACACAATATATGGCAAACAACATTCTGGAGTATTTATTCCAACGGAACTGTCTTATTTCAACAGAGCACTGTTTTGAGGTCTTACTTCGTGTCATTAGGTAGTTCTCTGCTAATACAAAATCACTCTATTTGATTTTTTTTTCAAAGACCTTTAAGATACATAGACTGGAAGTTCATGTGTAAATGAGTGGCAGCAGCTAGCAACATTTTGATCGCAGAGCTTGTACGATAAAAACGACATGTGTCGTAGGTGAGCAACGTTAATTAAGCTCTTTTACTTGCGCGAAAGAAGAAATTTTAAGTTGTTCTAGTACTGCGTGTTAATTTTTTTTCAAAGGGGTATAAATCAGACATTGCGCCCTTTAACTTGCGATTAAAGAAAACATCATTATCGTAATTTTGGGGGATATGAAATAACTGAAGGGAGACGTCGCTTGGCCTACGTGTAAAATAAATTTCGGCTTCAGTTGCTTACAAACTGCGTGATTTAGTTGCATGAAATTCGTATTTCACACTCTAAGTAATGTCAAAAATAATTTTAATGTGGCCATTTGTTTATTCTTAAGAGAAATTGCCGAGAGCAAAACTTTTAATTTCGGAAGTTTTTCCCGCGGTATTATGAATTCGTAATAGCTACTCAACGGGAGAAAAAAATAAGTAAAATTAAATATGATAGAAAGAAATTACCTCTTCGTTTACGTGCTGCCATACAAATCTCGAGGATGAAAAGTCTGGGAAGAGAAACACGAGTTAGCAAACCATGTGTAGGTTTACCCAGAAAACTTCCCTTTAGAGCCATACACAGTCTGGTGAATGACACAAGGGTCTGGTAAAAACTAAGTCCCTCAATTTAATATTTAGAGATCAAATAAGTGAAGAAATTTACTAGCTTACTAATTTGCACTTAAAATACTAAAACACATCTATTATTTCAAGGTAAACGTTACAAAAGGAAGTGAAAAGCCTAGATTGAAACTGCAAGTCACGGTAATGAGACAAGTTTCTAGTAAAACTGAATCTTTCAACTTAATATTTAGAGATTCCGGTTAGCACAATATTAATATTTCCAGTTAGCACGTCTTAGAGCATTTATCCACTTCCCTAAAGTATCACAATTATTATGAGGAAACCTATGAAATGAAAGTGTCTACTGTCCATTTGTTTGTTTATTGGTACATCCGTACGCTACGCAAGATATAACCGTTTTAAAAATCTGTTTAGCTCATTAAATTTGGTTATATTATTTTCTGAAATACTTTACAATATATACACACTATTTATAAAGACAAAAAAATAAAATCTTACTGGTTATACATTAAAAAAATGGATGCAATTGATAGAAACACACGAGCGCCTATAGTAAAGAACGAGATGTGACAGTTTCTTTCCGTACAACGCTGAACTTCAAATGTCGCCCGGTTAACTTACGGTTTTCCAGTCTATGTATCTAAAGGTCTTTGTTTTTTTCTAGCTAGACCATTCATGAGGGAAAAATTGATCATCAGAATAAATATTTCTGTGTGGAGACATACTCTTCATTGTTAAAGGTCCTTTAAGGGCAATAGAGATAACCTTTAAAAGAGTACTTTGTATTATCATTATATACGCACTTTCCCAACAGCACAAATCATGATGAGTACTAGGTTAACGTGCTGCCATCAATTGGGCGATACGGAGTATGGACGGCATTCAACTACCTATTTATTGAAGTCGTCCAGCCCGGTGGCGCAGTGGTCTAAGCGAAGACCTCTGATCATTCGTCCGAAAGGGGTCCGGGTTCGAATCCCTGTGAGGGGTGGATGTTGTATTTGTCTAACAGCACTAGCTCTCTTCCTTTCCTGGAATCAGAAGCCCTAAATTAAGGACGGGCGACTGCTTATAGCCCATTGAGTTGCTCACGGTGGTCGTTAAACCGCCAATAAAAAAAGTCGTCCTCAATTTTCATATCAAGATAGATTTCGACTTGTATTCATCTGAGAAACTGCAGATATTTCTTAAGATATCGTGCAAAAAATTACTTTACCGTATTATTCAATATGATCATTTATCACATATGTTAAGTAACCTCACAATGAATTTCTTTGCAAGCAGAACTTCCCCGATAAAAGACAGTGTTCCTGTTACGTGACTCTCCTCATAGGCCCCGCCTACTCGCAATCTCCAAAGTTGCTCTGAACCAATTACGTGGCGGAAATGGCCTTAATCTCCAATTCCGTATACTCACTTGTGATATACGTAGGAAAACAGCGTGAAAGAAAAAAATAAACATATTCATTTTTCATCCGGATTTAAGCGCTAGTGGCAGCAATGTTACCGTGACTTGCAGTTTCAATCTAGGTTTCTCACCCCTTTCCTAATCTTTCCTCGAAATAGTAGAAGTGTTTTAGTATTGTAAGTACAAGATAGTTACCTAGTAACCTTTTACACTTACTTTATCTCTAAATATTAAGTTGAGGGACGCAGTTTTTACCATAGCCTTGTGTCATTTACCAGACGATGTATGGCATTTTTTTGCTATCATATTTATTTTTATTTATTTTTTCTCCCGTTGAGTAACTATTACGAACTCATAATACTGCAGGGAAAATTACCAAAATTAAACGTTTTTTTCCCGGCAACTTCTCTTAAGAATGAACAAATGGACACATCAAAATGATTTTTTACATTACTTAGAGTGTGAAATACGAATATACAAAACCGGATCACGCAGTTTGCAAGGAACGGAAGCCGAAATATATTTTGTACGTAGGACAAGCTATGTTTCCCTTCAGTTATTTGATATCCCACAAAATTACGATCATGACGCTTTTTTTAACCGTAACACCACTGTCTAATTATCTCCCATTGAAAAAAAGTATTAATAACATGAAACGGGGAAAAGCTCCAAGAGAAGGTGGAATTACCGTATACATCATACAAGAAGCAAGTGGAGAAATTGAAACAGTACTCGCCCAAGTTTTCACTCGATGCCTTAATGAAGAAAAGATTCCTGAGGATTGGAACAGTTCTACAATGATCCTGCTACATAAAAAAAGGTGGCATTGCGGATCTCAAGAACTACAGACCTATCAGCCTCCTATCAGTGGTTTATAAAATCTTCACTAAAGTTCTTTCACACCGCTTGAAGGTGACAATGGACATGGATCAAACAAGAGAACAAGCTGGATTCAGGAGTGGCTACAGCACTATAGTCATATCCACGTACTGAGAGAACTAATTGAAAGAGCGAGGGAATGTGAACTTCCATTATGCATGGCTTTTATCGGTTATGAAAAGGCCTTTGATTCGGTGGAAACATCAGTAGTTACAATGGCTTTGAAATCTTGCGGTATTGAAGATGCATACATTAATATTATTGATAACATCTATGAAAATTCAAGTGCAAAGATTCGGTTATTTGAGAATACAGCACCCATAAAAATTGGAAAAGGAGTGAGACAAGGTGACACTATATCTCCCAAACTCTTTAATGCCGCATTGGAAAATGTCTTTCATTCACTGAACTGAGAAGACAAAGGGATAAAGATTAATGGAGATTATCTAATTCACCTTCGTTTTGCTGATGACTTAGTCATTTTTGCAACTACCCATCATAGCTGCAGAGTAGGATCCAGGAACTTGCTTACAAGAGTAAAGAAGTGGGATTAAAAATGAACTTTCAGAAGACAAAAGTGATGTATAATGTTTTTACAAGAAATGAAGATTTATTGATTGATCGGCAAAGGCTGGAGATAACCAATACCTACATTTATCTTGGACAGCAGATATCGAGAGAAGGTCACGTTGATGAAGAAATTAATTGGCGTAGAAAACTTGCCTGAGAACTTTTGGAAGAAACAGTATTATTTTCAAGAGCAATGTGCCATTATGTCTTAAAAAGAAAATTGTTTGATCAATGCATTCTTCCAGTGCTTACGTATGGTGCAAAGATGTGAACCTTAACTAAAAGAGACATACAAAGACTGCAGACAACTCAAAGCAGCATGGATAGATGCATGCTTGGTGTAAGCAGGAGAGATAAGAACAGGAACTCATGGATCAGAAAATGACAAGAGAGACATCATGACCAGAGTAATATCCCTGAAATGGCAATGGGCTGGACATTTTGCCAGAAGGACAGACCATCGATGTATATACATATATATCATCATCATCATCATTGTCAACCATTATCAATCCACTGCTGGACGAAGGTCTCCCCAAGTTTCCTCCACAACGGTCTGTCTTGTGCCAGTCTCCTCCATGTCACTCCCGCATATTTACGAATTTCATCCACCCATCTCCCATGTGGTCTTTTTCTGGGTCTTTTCCTGTCCCTTGGAATCCAATCTAAAATTTCGGCTGTCCATCTATGGTCTGTCCTTCTGGCAGTATGTCCAGCCCATTGCCATTTCAGGGATTTAACTCTGATCATGATGTCTTCCACTCTTGTCATTTTTCGGATCCACGAGTTCCTCTTCTTATCTCTCCTGGTTATACCAAGCATGCACCTCTCCATGCTTCTTTGAGTTGTCTGCAGCCTTTGTGTGTCTCTTTTAGTTAAGGTCCACGTCTCTGCACCATACGTAAGCACTGGAAGGATGCATTGATCAAACACTTTTCTTTTAAGACATAATGGCATATTGCTCTTGAAAATTATGCTGTTTCTTCCAAAAGCTCTCCAGGCAAGTTTTGTACGCCGATTAATTTCTTCATCAATGTGACCCTCACTTGATATCTGCTGTCCAAGATAAACATACGTATCTGTTATCTCCAGTTTTTCTCCATCAATCGATAAATCTTCATTTCTTGTAAAAGCATTGAACATCACTTTTGTCTTCTGAAAGTTCATTTTTAATCCCACTTCTTTACTCTTGTCAGCAAGTTCCTGGATCATACTCTGCAGCTCTGATGGGGTAGTTGCAAAAATGACTACGTCATCAGCAAAACGAAGGTGGGTTAGATAATCTCCATCAATCTTTATCCCTTTGTTTTCCCAGTTCAGTGATTGAAAGACATTTTCCAATGTGGCATTAAAGAGCTTCGGAGATATGGTGTCACCTTGTCTCACTCCCTTTCCAATTTTTATGTGTGTTGTATTTTCAAACAGCCGAATCTTTGCACTTGCATTTTCATAGATGTTATTAATAATATTAATGTATGCATCTTCAATACCGCAGGATTTCAGAGCCGTGGTAACTGCTGATGGTTTCACTGAATCAAAGGCTTTTTCATAATCGATAAAAGCCATGCACAATGGAAGTTCATATTCCCTCGCTCTTTCAATTAGTTCTCTCAGTACGTGGATATGATCTATTGTGCTGTAGCCACTCCTGAATCCAGCTTGTTCTCTCGGTTGAGCCATGTCCAGTGTTACCTTCAAGTGTGTGAAAGAACTTTAGTGAAGATTTTATAAACCACTGATAGGAGGCTGATAGGTCTGTAGTTCCTGAGATCCTCAATGTCACCTTTTTTATGTAGCAGGATCATTGTAGCATTGTTCCAATCCTCAGGAATCTTCCCTTCATTAAGGCATCGAGTGAAAATTTGGGCGAGTACTGTTTCAATTTCTCCACTTGCTTCTTGTATGATGTCTATAGTAATTCCATCTTCTCCTGGAGCTTTCCCCCGCTTCATGTTCTTGATTGCATGAGCAACTTCTGCTGGGAGGACTGGAAGAACTCTGTACCTTTCATGATGTCTGAGTACATGTATCATCCCTTTCATATAGTTTGGAGTAGAAATCTTTCACTCTTGTCAAAATTTCTGCCTCTATTTCTTGTTATAGAACCATCTTCTTTTCTCAGAGCCATAATCTGTTTTCTTCCCTTACTGAGATGTCCCTTTGCTATCTTTAGGCTTTGGTTGTTTTCAATTGCTTTCCTCACTAGCTCACAGTTGAATTTCCTACGTCTTCAGTGATACTTTTTCGTGCTGTCTTGCATAGCTCTATATATTCCACTTTGGAAGTCACATCTTCTTTAGTTGTCCTCATCTCTCTTCTTTTTTGCATCAACATTTTGGTTTTTCCTGATAATTTGTTTACATGCAACTTGTTCTTAGACCCAGCTAATTTTGTTGCTGTTTCCATAAGAGCTTTGGTTACTTTTCTGTTAACTTCAGAAATATCCACTTCTTCCGATGTTAGGCCTTCTAAAGCAGAGAATCTGTTCTTCAGTTCCAACTTGAAAGTATTATGGTGTTTTTTAAGGTTGGTTATGTCAATACACTTTGTTTGTCTTATGAGCTTGCCACGTTCCAGTTTAGTGTTGAGGTGTATCTTACATCTCACCAATCTATGGTCACTACCTGTGTTGAACTTGTTTAGCACACTGCAGTCTTGTATGACAAATTTTTTGTTACACATAATAAAATCAATTTCACTTGTCGTCCCAATTGGATGTCTCCATGTCCATTTCCTGTGTGGCTTTTTCTTGAAAAAGGAATTCAAGATGAAAAATCCTTCTGCCTCTGCAAACTCAACGAGAGTATTTCCACGCTGGTTTCTGTTGCCGTGACCGAATTTACCTACTGAAGTTTCATTCTGTTGCCGGTGCCCTATTTTTGCATTGAAATCTCCCATAATTATCTTCAAGTGCTGCTTACCTTTATTATTTAGATGACGAATTTCCTCATAAAATTCTTCAATTTCTTCTTCAGGATGACTTGTGGTGGGTGCATAAGTTTGAATAATCTGAGCCTGGTATCTTCTCGATAGTTGGATAACGAGTCGTGCAGCTCTGTCAGAGGAACTTTCAACTTCTACCACTTTATCCTTCAGTTTCTTGTTTATTATAAATCCAACACCACTAGTTCTGCCAGTATCTGTCCCACGATAATAGAAGAGATGTCCACTTTTCAGTTCAATGAGATCTTCCTTTTCCTTACCTCACTCAGCCCGACGATGTCCCACTTGATCCTTTGTAGTTCCTCTTCCAATTCAAGAAGCCTTGAATCAGAAGATAGGGAGCGTCCGTTGTAGGTAGCCAAGGTCAGCATCAAATGGCAGCCTAGTCCGGTCCTCCGGGGATTCTTAGCACCCTCTGCCTTCATGTCGCACTGGCCGCTGCCTTGGCCAGGTACATTCCAGCTGCCGGAGACTGAGGGCCATTTTTTGGCTTTTTAACAATTTTTGTTTGGAATTTTTCGCAACTGTTTTTCTTAGAACAATTCACGCAGAGCGTAGGTATGTATTCAAGAAAAAACTTTATTCGCAAAGCGTTTTAATAAAAAAAAATAGACAGAAATCCTTCATTCAACCTGCTGTCAGAAGCGTCAATGAGCAGCTCCAAAGGCCATCTCATTTCGGACAGAGGGCGCAAGAGACCACGTGACCGAGGAGCGAAGACATCTCACTCCCGCTCAAAGTGTGGTTTCCCAGCCCTGCAGAGAAAAGAAGCGTTAATGCGCACGCGCTGCTTCAAGGTAATAGGACAGTCAGGGCCATCTCATATCAGGGAGATGCCGCAGGATTTTTCAGTGTTACAGAGTGTGTTTGCTTGAGACTGTTTCGTTACTAATTCTGTTACTTATTTATTCGTGTGTTTTTTGTTTCATGATTTTTCTTTATCAAGACCTGTATGGCGTGCCCGTGTGTTATAGATGAATTATTAAAAATATCTTTTGGAAGCAAACCATTTCAAGAAAAATTGGCATTTATAAGAAAAAGGTGACCAGTTCCTAAACTTCCAAATCTCTCTGCATTATACAAGGACAAAAACCGTTCTTACACGCGGCATTTTACTGAAACAAATTATGAGAAAACACTGGGGTTAACAGGCTGCTTAAATTCGAATAGATTATTTTGCTGGCCTTGCCTATTATTTAGTATCGAGAAGTCTGTGTGGTCAAATGGAGAATTCTGTGACCTGAATAATTTGTGCAAAGCTGTGGGAAAACATGAAGAAAGCCAGAGCTCATACAAATTGTTGTTTTTTAAGTTACGAACTTTTGGAGATTCAAGCAGCAGGATTGACCAGTTGGATCATCAGAGAGCTGTAGAAATCACCAGGCACAACGAAGAGGTGAAGAAAAAGAGACACATTTTATCATGTTTAATAAAAGCCGTTTGTTTTTTAGCAAAACAAGAATTGGCCTTCCGTGGACGCAGTGAGGTGGATGATTCCCTAAATAAAGGAATTACGTCGAACTTTTAAACTACACAGCCCAATATGACGCTCAGCTGGAAGAACATTTAAAAACATAAACTCTTTTCAGAGGTACATCTCCTCAAATACAAAACGACCTAATTGCTGCAATAGCAGTATTTTGGAAGATGTTGTTCGGGGAGATTAGTAAAACTGAGTTTCTATTTTTTGGATGAAACATCTGATGTAGCAAACAAATTTCAATTATAGATTTCGTAACTGTTATGTTGACGAGGAAGGCGATATACAATTGAAAGATTTTTGAAGTTCACTAACGTGAATGCCAATAAGACTGCTGGGACACTTTTGCAGCTTGTGGATCAAGATATTTGTGAATATGAAGTGACAAATAAACTCATAGGACAAATTTACGATGGAGCTCCTATCATGTCGGGAGGGGTTGGAGGTGTACAGGCCAAAATTAAAGAAAAATATCCAGAGGCTTTATTTGCCCACTGCGACAGTCATGTCTTGAATTTAGTTCTCCAACAATTTGTGCGCAGTATTACAGAATGTGATAATTTTTTTACTACACTGTCTGGAATTAGTTCATTTTTCTCCAAATCGCCTAAAAGGACAAATGCTCTGAGTCTCTTTATGAATAAAAAACTGCCCATTATATATAAAAAAACTGTCCAGAACTTCCCTACCAGGGGAATTTTTCATCTCGCCCAGCGAATACTGTGAGAGAAAACAGAGTCCACTTGACATATTTTTTTTTTAAAGTATGGTAGATAGTTCAGATGAATGGGATTCTGAAAGTATTCTACAGGCTGGGGGATGTGATTCGTTTTTGAATAGTTTCAAAGCATGTTTCTTGTTGGACGTGTTTTTTCCATTTCACATACAGATACTTCGTTTGATGTCCTGCAAAACAAAAGTTTGGATGTAACATATTGCTGCAAAAAGTTTGAAGATGTGAAAAATGTAATAAAAGAAAAACGCCAAAATTCCTTCGATGATTTCTGGAAAAATGTTTTGGAAAATTCCACTAAACAGCCCAGGAAAAGAAGAAATGAAGACCCAGAAGTATTTTACAGAAGTTTGTTCCACGAAATCTTAGACAACGTAATTGGACAACTAACAGACCGATTTGGAAACTACAAAAATCTTGAATTCAAAACAATTTTGGAGACTCACAGATTTCCACAGATGAAAGAAAAATTTCCTGAAACAGAATTTAGTTCCCTTTTACAGGCTTATAAGAGACATTTCGATTCAGTACGCCTACGAAATGAACTTATTGAGGTATTATTGAAAATCTTTAGTTGAATGTAAGCCTAAAAATATTAACGCCGCCCCGGTGGCGCAGTGGTCTAAGGCGCTGGCCTCTGATCATTCGTCCGTAAGGGGTCCGGGTTCGAATCCCGGTCGGGCATGGATGTTGTGTTTGTCTTGCGGCGCTGGCTCTCTCCCTTCCCTGGAACCAGTGACCCTAAATTAGGGACGGGCGACTGCTTATAGCCCATTGAGTTGCTCACGGTGGTCGTTAAACCTCCAATAAAAAAAATAATTAGCTAAACTTTGACAATCATCGAAAATTATAACCTTTAAAAAAGAGAGAAAAATGAAGCTAAAGCGCGTGCAGAATTTTCCTTTCTCTGAACTAGAGATTAGGGATAGGAGAAAAATCGATGTCGTCCCACTCTGTCATATAAACACACACAGACCCCCACCTCACTGCAGACGCCTTCCGTACCCCCACTCTATACACACGCTCAGGGTCGAATATTTTTGCTGTCAACAAGCCCGAAAATGGTTTTACCATCTTAGTACTTGTAGATTGGTAAAAACACTTGAGTGCTTCTCCTTGCTTTTCTGATTACGCCCTGGGCTATGTCATGGAAGTAAGTAAAGTCAGCTAAACAGTTAAAAACACCAGGAAATCGGGGAACACGACTTTTTTCTTTCTTTACCATTGCGATAAAAAGAATGGGTTGACTTGGTCCGGCCCGTTGCTTTGTTCTCTAAATTAAAAAAGTCCCGCCGGGCCGAGTTCGAGCTTGGCGGGCCAGCTCGGCCCGTGCAGACCTCTACAAACCCCTTAATCTCATGTTGAAGTACGTGATTCAAAAGAAACTAAATCTAGTGATGCCTGAAACTTATAGGCTCTTCTTACTTATTCTTACAATACCAGCAGCAACAGTAGAACGTACATTTTCAACTTTGAAGAGAATCAAGACTTTCACAAGATCTACTGAGGGACAGAAATGAAGGAAGTTGAGCATTAATTATATTTCAACTTTGAAAGTAGTTTTAAAAACCATGAATTCATAAAAACTATTTTTTTTACATTATGTAATAATTTTATTAACGAACTTTATATATATATACCTTGTATATATACATGAATTGTGATTTTTTATTCGGGTGGTGGTGGTGGAGGGGGGGGGATCAAAATGTGAGATTACCCACTGTCTGAAATCACCCTACGCCACTGATATATATATATATATATATCATCACAATTCGGGAGTATTCCGAGGTCTCGGATTCCTGTGTTCGATAGCACGATGTGTCCTATCACGTTCAGATCTGGGGACTTGGGTGAGGATGGCAGCATCCCAAACTCAGATGAATGTTCCACTAACCATAATGCGGCGTCCCGACAATTTTTTTTTTAATTGGAGGATTAACGACCACCGTGAGCAACTCAATAGGCTATAAGCAGTCGTCCGTCCCTAATTTAGGGTCACTGGTTCCAGGGAAGGGACAGAGCCAGTGCCGTAAGACAAACACAACATCCATGCCTGACCGGGAGTCGAACCCGGACCCCTTTCGGGCGAATGATCAGAGGCCATCGCTTAGACCACTGCGCCACCGGGGCGGCTCCCGACAATTGTGTGGCGGTGTATTGTCCTGTTGGAACAGGCCCAACCCATCAGTATGAATGTAGGACATGAACGGGTGTACCTCCTCAGAAAGGAGGCGCACATAGCTTTTGCCGGTCACAGACGTTTGTAGACGTACCAGGAGTCCCAGTGAAGTCCGGCTAAACACACCCCATACCAATACGGACCCCGGACTAGCCGGTACAGTTCCCTGTTGACAGGCAGGCGGGATCCATGGCTTCATGGGGTTTGCGCCACACACGAATCCTTCCATCTGCCCGATACAGTTGGAAACGCGACTCGTCAGATCAGGCTACTTGTTTCCAGTCATCAAGTGTCCACTGGCGGTGGTGCCGTGCCCAAGCGAGTCGCATAGCTCTGTGTCGTGCACCCATCAAGGGGACTCGAGTTGGGCGTCGGCTCCATAGCCCATATCGTGCAGGGTACGTTGCACAATCCGAACGCTGATGCTTGTTGAGGCTCCAGCATTGAATTCGGATGATACCTGCGAGAGTGTTGCACGCCTATTGCGTGAAACGATTCTTGACATCCGACTATGGTCACGTTCACCCAATGTCTTTTTACGGCCACACTGGTATCGTAGGTTGGAGGTTTTGCCGGAATTCTTGTAGTCACGGTACACCCTTGCAATGGTCGTCCGTGAAAAGCCAAACTTTGTTTCTACCTCCAAAATACTATGGCACATCTCACGAGCGCCAACTATGACACCGCGTTGAAAATCGCTTATATCGTTATTACTTGTCATTCTCATTCCGAAACCAGCTCTGACAGCTGGCAGAGAGAGAATTCCTATCTGAGGTTGAGAGACCCGAAACCCTTAGCGCTGTGCGCCTTTGGTCAGGTGAAAAAGAAGAAGATAAGATATTTGGGAACAGATTTCCCTGATAAAATAGCACGAAAGAAAAGTATGGAAATATTAGAGGAGAAGGAGTAGACGGTTACCCGTTAAGAAGTGAAGTTGTAAGCTGCCCTACATACTTACCTGTAACAACAAGCCATTCCAAGCGATATCTCTCTCCGCAGAAAAATGTCCGGTACACCTGTGCCACAGATGAGTACAGGGGGAAAAGAAGGAAAGGACACGGGAAAGGGGAACCTGAAAAAAAAATCACACACAGAATAAGTTTTCCAGAGGGAAATCGACGTTCAACACCGGATAAGACAAAACTGGCCATTTGCTCAGTGTGTCTCACGGGTCCGCTATTGCTTCGTTACTCGCCAGCCAATGAGAGAGAAGATTTTTCCCCATTGGTTTAAAGGCTTTTTTCTCAGGTTTACTTTTGTTGATTCTTGCCAGACATGTCAGTGTAACCATAGCAGAGGTGGTGTGATCACAAGATTACACCGATCGAGGTTTAAGATACTCATTTTGAGTAAACAACCGAAATATAAAAAAAGCCACAATCAGGGTTTTTATTCCTTATTTAGGGAGCAGGTAGTATAAGGGCCAATCATTTTTTTCCCTACGCTACTTGTCTGCTTGTTGCACAATTATGTGCAACAGCGGAAAAAATTTAGTCCTGTTTTGTTTATTTATTATTATTATTTATTTTTTGTCAGAACTAATGCGTAAGAAAAAAAAATTAATTTAAAAGACAAGACCAACAACACCTTATTAGTTAGGGGGAGATATATTCAGTACAAAAAGAAAAATCTTTTATGCAACATTTTGCTCGGCCCTTAAAAGGGCCCTTTTTTCCCCCAAAAGCTGATATTCAATTTTTTGCTATCCTCCCACGTGTGAGGAATAACTTCAATTTAGTCCCAGTTATTTTTTATTTTTTTGGAAGTATAACTGTGAACTGGATTCTTTTCAGGAATTTTATTTAAAATAGCCTTCGGTCTTTTAAATTTGTCAGTATCATTAACAACATAATTAAGGGCCTCCCTGACAAGAGGATTGGGATGTTTCTTGGCTTTCTCGTAATACCTTTGCGCTAGATCATACATAGTATAATGTATAGAGTTGATATTTAGCATACTACGGATAGCATTATTTGATGTTTTTCCATCTAGTCCTACCATGATACGAAGAGTTTTATTTTAAAACGAGGTAATATTATTTTTTTTGCTGCTTTCTGCAGTTACCCCAGATAGGACAGCCATAGGTAATCACCGGGCTGAAGCATGCTTTCCATAACAAGGTTTTATTTTTTTGCTAAGCCTTTTATTTTTAATTATGGGTTGGAGACATCCTCTTAATTTAAGAGCTTTAGCCAGGGTTTCCTTAATATGCTTGTTCCAATTCAAATTATGATCCATAATGAGGCCTAAATATTTGACATCCTTTACCCAAGGTATTTTTTTACCATACAATTCAATTTCAAAGTGAGGATTGTAATTGTATGTTTTACGGGAGAACAGAATTGCTTGTGTCTTGTCAGTATTAATTTTAATTTTCCAGTCTAGGAAGTAATTCTCCAGTTTTTCCACATAGTGTTGCTTGATTTTTATTCATGGAAGTATAGGCCAGTGCAGTGTCGTCAGCATAAAGTGCTGTAATCAGATTCCTGTTGTTAAAATTCGGAAAATCTGAAGTAAAAATAGAGTATAGCATAGGAGCAAGTACACTGCCTTGTGGAACACCGGCTTCAAATTATTTTTTTTTTGAAGATTTCTTCCCATTAATTTTTGCACAAAATGTTCTGTTTTCAAGATAAGATTTGATTATATGAATAATCCACGGTGGGAAGTCATGTACTATTAGTTTGTAGATAATTGCCTCGTGTGGACATTTATCAAAAGCCTTAGCTACATTCAGGAAAATAGCCGCTGTGTGCTTTTTTATTCATTATTCCTTCTGCACATTTTTCAGTAACTCTCGAGAGCTGGTGCACCGTGGAGTGTTTGTCACGAAAACCTCCTTGAATAAATGGAATAACTGGGTATTCTTCACAGAACTGTTGCATCCTAACAAGTATAATTTTTTCAAAGATTTTTCCCATGGTTGGGAGCAACGAAATCGGTCTGTGATTTTCAGGAATTGCCAGGTTTTTACCTGGCTTGGGTAATAATATTGTCTCTGCTGTCTTCCAATCATCCGGGAAATAATTTAATTTAATGACACAATTGTATATTTTAGTAAGGGTTTGCACATACTCTTCCGGTAATGTTTTCAGAATTTTATTATTTATGTCATCTTTGCCCAGTGCCTTTTTATTTTTAAGATTATTAATGTGAAACCTAACTTCTCTTTCACTGATGGGTAGTGGTTTTTCAAAGTGAGGAGGAACAAAAAATTTTTTTGGCTCTTGAAAGGTCTCTTTTTATTTCTTATCTTTCCAGTTTCTGGCGTTCCGGACCCGTGAGAGGTCGTTGCAACCTTTAACTTGTCTATCGGACGTAAGAGAGGCCGTAACACTTACTACTTTTGGCTGCTGTTTTCTATGCCTTGTGCTTCTATTTTTTTTAAAGGAGCCTTTCTGTTTACTTTTAATTGGGGATGTTAATACAGGTTTTTTTACTAGTAAATTCTTCATAGAGTTGTGCACTTTGGGTGATGACTCTAGAATTTTCTACATCCTCCGCATGTTTAAAATAAGTATGCAGGGCTTTTTGCATTTTAATGGCTACATCAGTGTCAGGGATATCATTTATTTTAAATTGCTTTTCGAGTGAGTTTGCAAAGATTTCCGCTTTTTCTTCATCGGTTCTAACTACCGTCTCATCTGCTTTCTGGAGAGGTGGGAGTAATCTGATATTTTTATTTTGCAAACTTGAAGTAAGGTTCCACAGGGTCATTTTATTTTTTTATTCGAATTTTCAGAGTAGTCAATATGTGCTTCCTCTAATAATTGACCCCATGAACCGTTTTCAAACTTTCTGATATCTCTTTTGATTTGCCTGTTAAAGGTGCAGTAAAGGTCATAAAATCTTTTATTTCTGGTTCTTTGCCATTTACTGCGGTACCTATTTTTCTCCTTAATAAGATCCAATATTTCTTTGGGTAAGAAATACGGGTTTCTTTTTTCTTTGGCAGGAGTTTGGCAAGCCTCCATAACCTTTTTAATCGCAAGGTTAAATGTTTCAATAGCATTGTCAATTTCTTCTTTGCTATTGCAATCTCCGATTTCTGGAGGTGATAATAATTTAATTTTTTCTTTGAATTGCTTTAGGTTCGTGACCATTTTGGGTGTTACCATTACAGTTTTGTCAGTAAAAAGCTGCAGATGAACGGGGTTATGATCAGATGAGAGCACTACTGCAGTATAGATTTCATAATAATATCTATTATTTTTGAATAGCGCAAAATCTAGAACATTACTAGTTCCTCTTAACGCTGTTCTAGTGGGCTCGGAAGGTACCCCCAGATCAATATTTTTATTTAAGAGATATCTGAAAATATTGTTCCCACTTTTATTAGCTGTAGGACAGTACCAATAGCGGTGTTTGCTATTAAAATCCCCCGCTGCTATGGTGCGGATGTCTTCTTCAAAAAGCTTGTCCAGAGCTTCACTGGTAACCGTATGTGACGGATGATTATAAAAGGCCTTAAACTTGATCGGGTTATTTTTGGTTTTAATTATAACTGAGTGCGCTTCTTGACCATCTTCAGTGTTGCAAGATGTTTCACTTTGCTATAATCTATCAATAACCGCAATCAAAATTCCGCCGTTTTTGGGTGGTTTTGTCTTTCCTATAAACCTTGTAATTGGGTATTTTGAATTTAATTTTATCGCATAGCCATGATTCATTAATTAACGCAACGTCAATTTTTTTATACTTTAAGTAGGCTAAAAATTCTCTGTGTTGTCTTTTGATACCCTGCGTATTCCAAATTAGAATGTTAAGGCCATTTGTTTCCGTTATTAAACCTTCATCCTCAGAAAAAGAAAGGCCCCTAAACGGGCCGTTTTTTTTTTCCGTTTCTCAGAGAAAATGGGCAAGGATAAGGAGGTGGTGCACTTAAAAGGCATTTTTCCCCTGTTCTCTTCCTTGTTTGTTTTTAAGACGTCTTTCTCTACGGCTATGATGTATATCGCTTTATATACGCACTGGCGGACGCAACCGAGTACGCGCGTAGGTGACGTTGCTATGTATTTTGCATAAGCTCGTCTGTGCCAGTTTTTCTGGCACTTCAGTGTGTGTGTATACACAGTATATATATGTATATATCTTTATATATATCATCATCATCATCATTGTCAACCATTATCAATCCACTGCTGGACAAAGGTCTCCCCAAGTTTCTTCCACAACGGTCTGTCTTGTGCCAGTCTCCTCCATGTTACTCCCGCATACTTTCGAATTTCATTTACCCATCTCCCACGTGGTCTTCTTCTGGGTCTTTTCCTGTCCCTTGGAATCCAATCCAGAGTTTCGGCTGTCCATCGATGGTCTGTCCTTCTGGCAGTATGTCCAGCCCACTGCCATTTCAGGGATTTAACTCTGATCATGATGTCTTCCACTCTTGTGATTTTTCGGATCCATGAGTTCCTCTTCTTATCTCTCCTGGTTACCCCAAGCATGCACTTCTCCATTTATCTTTGAGTTGTCTGCAGCCTTTGTATGTTTCTTTTAGTTAAGGTCCACGTCTCTGCACCATACGTAAGCACTGGAAGGATGCATTGATCAAACACTTTTCTTTTAAGACATAATGGCATATTGCTCTTGAAAATTATGCTGTTTCTTCCAAAAGCTCTCCAGGCAAGTTTTGTACGCCGATTAACTTCTTCATCAATGTGACCCTCACTTGATATCTGCTGTCCAAGATAAACGTACGTGTCTGTTATCTCCAGCTTTTCTCTATCAATCGATAAATCTTCATTTCTTGTAAAAGCATTGTACATCACTTTTGTCTTCTGAAAGTTCATTTTTCAATCCCACTTCTTTACTCTTGTCAGCAAGTTCCTGGATCATACTCTGCAGCTCTGATGGAGTAGTTGCAAAAATGACTACGTCATCAGCAAAACGAAGGTGGGTTAGATAATCTCCATTAATCTTTATCCCTTTGTTTTCCCAGTTCAGTGATTGAAAGACATTTTCCAATGTGGCATTAAAGAGCTTCGGAGATATGGTGTCACCTTGTCTCCCTCCCTTTCCAATTTTTATGTGTGTTGTATTTTCAAACAGCCGAATCTTTGCATTTTCATTTTCATAGATGTTATTAATAATATTAATGTATGCATCTTCAATACCGCAGGATTTCAGAGCCATTGTAACAGCTGATGGTTTCACCAAATCAAAGGCCTTTCATAATCGATAAAAGCCATGCACAATGGAAGTTCATATTCCCCCGCTCTTTCAATTAGAACTCTCAGTACGTGAATATGATCCATAGTGCTGTAGCCACCCCTGAATCCAGCTTGTTTTCGCGGTTGACCCATGTCCAGTGTCACCTTCAAACGGCGTGAAAGAACTTTAGTGAAGATTTTATAAACCACTGATAGGAGGCTGATAGGTCTGTAGTTCCTGAGATCCTCAATGTCACCTTTTTTATGTAGCAGGATCTTTGTAGCGTTGTTCCAATCCTCAGGAATCTTCCCTTCATTAAGGCACCGAGTGAAAATTTGGGCGAGTACTGTTTCTATTTCTCCACTTGCTTCTTGTATGATGTCTACAGTAATTCCATCTTCTCCTGGAGCTTTTCCCCGCTTCATGTTCTTGATTGCATGTGCAGCTTCTGCTGGTAGGACTGGAAGAACTCTGGTACCTTTCATGATGTCTGGAGTACATGTATCATCCCTTTCATATAATTTGGAGTAGAAATCTTTCACTCTGGTCAAAATTTCACCTCTATTTCTTGTTACAGAACCATCTTCTTTTCTCAGTGCCATAATCTGTTTTCTTCCTTTACTGAGATGTCCCTTTGCTATCTTTAGGCTTTGGTTGTTTTCAATTGCTTTCCTCACTAGTTTACAGTTGAATTTCCTTACGTCTTCAGTGATACTTTTTCTTACTGTCTTGCATAGCTCTATATATTCCACTTTGGAAATCACATCTTCTTAAGTTGTCCTCATCTCTCTTCTTTTTTGCATCAACATTTTGGTTTTTCCTGATAATTTGTTCACATGCAACTTGTTCTTAGACCCAGCTAATTTTGTTCCTGTTTTCATAAGAGCTTTGGTTACTTTTCTGTTAACTTCAGAAATATCCACTTCTTCCGATGTTAGGCCTTCTAAAGCAGAGAATCTGTTCTTCAGTTCCAACTTGAAGGTATTATGGTGTTTTTTAAGGTTGGTTATGTCAATACATTTTGTTTGTCTTATGAGCTTGCCACGTTAGAGTTTAGTGTTGAGGTGCATCTTACATTTCACCAATCTATGGTCACTACCTGTGTTGAAGTTGTTTAGCACACTGCAGTCTTCTATGACGAATATTTTGTTACACATAATAAAATCAATTTCACTTGACGTCCTATTTGGATGTCTCCATGTCCATTTCCTGTGTGGCTTTTTCTTGAAAAAGGAGTTCAAGATGAAAAACCCTTCTGCCTCTGCAAACTCAAAGAGAGTATTTCCACGCTGGTTTCTGTTGCCGTGACCGAATTTACCTACTGAAGTTTCATTCTGTTGCCGTTGCCCTATTTTTGCATTGAAATCTCCCATAATTATCTTCAAGTGCTGCTTACCTTTATTATTTAGATGACGAATTTCCTCATAAAATTCTTCAATTTCTTCTTCAGGATGACTTGTGGTGGGTGCATAAGTTTGAATAATCTCAGCCTGGTATCTTCTCGAGAGTTGGATAACGCGTCGTGCAGCTCTGTCAGAGGAACTTTCAACTTCTACAACTTTATCTTTCAGTTTCTTGTTTATTATATATACACTGACGGAAAATAAATCGCAACGCCAAGAAGGGGTTATGTTAGATAAACGACAGTTGGTAGGCGGGGAGAGTACATCTGTAAGATGACGTCTATGCAAATTTCGCCCTCGGCGCATATGTGTGGCGCTAGTAGTGCCCCTCGGAACATGCAAAGCAGGTTTGCTGTAAATACGCGCTGTAACGTTCGTGAGCGTTAGTTATCGTTGAGATTCGACGTAGTGTATTGATTTTAGTCAAGAATGCCTTTAAGAAGACGAAGAAGTCATTATCAACAGCTCACGGAGGTTGAACGAGGTCGTGTAATAGGGCTACGAGAAGGTGGATTTTCTTTCCGCAATATTGCAGAACGACTTGGCAGGAATGTAGGCACTGTGCATGATTGTTGGCAGCGGTGGTCAAGGGAAGGTACTGCCTCAAGAAGACCGAGTTCCGGCCGGCCACGTGGCACTACTGAGAGGGAAGACCGCCGTGTACGGCGTGTGGCCGTGGCGCATCGTACCGCGTCTGCGGCAGCAATTCGAGCTGCAGTTGCCACCACAGTGACACAACGAACTGTTACAAATCGGTTACTTGAAGGACAGCTCCGAGCCAGACGCTCTGTAGCGTGCATTCCACTTACTCCAAACCACTGCCGTTTGCGACGTCAGTGGTGTCAAGCTAGAGCTCATTGGATGACGGAGTGGAGATCTGTTGTGTTTTCTGATGAAAGCCGGTTCTGCCTGGGTGCCAGTGATGTCCGTGTGTTGGTTGGAAGGAGGCCAGGTGGGCGCCTGCAACCGACCTGTCTGCGGTCGAGACACACTGGACCTACACCTGGAGTTATGGTCTGAGGAGCAATTGCACGAGCTGCACCCGTGCAGTGGCTAGTGAAAATCCCAGTGCCCGCACGGCTTCCGAGATGAAGTGACCCATTCGTCGGGCCCCGACAATTTTCCTACGATCAAAAGCGCTTTGATCCTTCGTCTTACTTATACTGCGTCCGACTCTTAGTTTGAAGTTTCCATCGTACTCTTCCAACCACTCTCGGACATTTCTAGCTGTGTAACACGTCACATTGTCGTTCTGGAAGATCCCATCCGCCCCAGGGAAGACAATCAGCATTTATTGTTGTACCTGGTCTGCAAGGATGGATTCATAACGAATTTGGTCCATAGTGCCTTCCACAAGCATGAGTGGACCCAGAGAATTCCACGAAAACATTTCCCAGACCATAGCGCTGCCCCCACCAGCTTGTGTTCTACCAGCAATGGTTGAAGAGTGTTCTCCGATGTTTCTCGCCTTATACACCAACGTCCATCCGTTCGATGAAGCAGAAAACGTGACTCATCGGAGAAGGCAGGGTTCGCTGAACTGTCGTTTTAGACACACTTCCGGCAGCTCTTTGGTTTATTCGGCTAGTGAGTTGCTCCACTGTATCGTGTCGATCGGCCCTCACGCACCTTCGCAGCCGACGTTCAACTCTCACATCAATGGCACGTGGTGCTCCGCAGTTTCCACGTCGCTTATTCGCAATGGTGCTATTTCTTCAATCACGATACACTTTAACCACAGCAGCACGCGAACAGTTCACAAACTGAGCTTTTTTCAGAAACACAGCCACCCTTGGCCTGAAAGCCGATAATCATCCCTTTTTGCAAATCTGATAAATCGCTCTTTTTATCCATGGCAGAAACGAGTGATATGTTTTCAGATTGCCTACAGTCCACCTTATATACCCTCTAAACACACTCACGGCACGTGCCTTCTTTCATTGGCTACGCGCTGTTGACGTCAAAAGATGGAAGTGGTCAAAATAATGTGACTCGACTGTGTATATGTGTACAAAACACGAACGTATTATCGACCGACAAACAAAATTCCTTCATCCCTAGCATCTACTGTTGTCGTTTAAAGGTGTGTCATTTCTACGTCTAATTCTGTCTTAAAAATACGTCCTCTTTTTTCATTTTTATGTTGTCCTGTTGGCTTACTTGATGTGTAAGGACTAATAATATTTGAGTAGTACAGTACGGCTATTTTCACGCTTAAAAAACACATTGCAACAACAAACCTATACATCATCGTGATACAGACAGCAGTTTACTCACCTCCTGGAATTGATGGCCCGCATCTCCCCAGTCGCTTCTGGTAGCCGATTACATTAAGAGTCTATATTTTAGCTCAGAGTTGAATCACGTGTCTATCGTACAACGCAGTGTTACCCCAATGAAGTTTTTGAAAAGTTCTTTTTTTTTTTTTGATTAGAGGTTTAACGACCACCGTGAGCAACTCAATGGGCTATAAGCAGTCGCCCGTCCCTAATTTAGGGTCACTGATTCCAGGGAAGGGAGAGAGCCAGTGCCGTAAGACAAACACAACATCCATGCCTCACCGGGATTCGAACCCAGACCCCTTTCGGACGAATGATCAGAGGCCATCGCCTTAGACCACTGCGCCACCGGGGCGGCATGAAAAGTTCCTTGTGTTATTATTATTTATTCACCTCGAAGTATTCAAATTTTTTTACGATGAACTGTGACCACACAGGAAGAGTTTACGACAGAGATTTGGCCGCTCCGGTGGAGCGATAGTCTACGCGTTGGCTTCTCGCCAGTCATCAGAGATTGGTCCGGGTTCGAGTGCCTGGTGAGGCATGGATGTCATGTTTGTCTTACAGCACTGTTTCTCTTTCCTGGAAAAAGTGGCCCTAAATTAGGGACGAGTGACTGCTTACAGCCCATTGAGATGATCAGGGGTGGCAGTTTTTTTGTTTGGAGATTTAACGGCCGGCCAAAGCAAACGTCCCTAAATTTGGGCTATTGGTTCCATGGAAGAGAGAAAGCCCGAGCCGTAAGACAACAACACAACATCTATTGTATGTCTTACCTGGATACGAATCCGGACTCATCTAGGAAGAATGGTCAGAGGCCAGTGCTTAGACCACTGCTCCACCGTGGTGAGCAGGGTATAAGAATTCCGTACTTTGATAGAAGGATACGGAAATTCTGGCCAATGACAGTCAACTTTCTAAAAGCTTAGGGGCAGAGCTTAAGCAGACTGACGTGAACACAACAAACTTCGGATATTTTCTGAAAGGCTTCGTTGGGGTGAAATTTGTGTTGATCTAGGTTTTAAAGATGAAGCAGGCAAAACGAAGAACGATGCCTGAGTTATTGGATTTAATGAATAATTTAGAAAACTTAAAATGACAACAGAGAACGTTTATACGTATATACGCTATGTACTCTTAGCCATCAGAGCCAATAGAGGTGCGAGCGCAAAGATACATTTATTTTCCAAATACCAACAGTTATGGGTTCACTATTTAATCATATGATCTATATTTTTTTCCAAGAAATTTTGAAGATTAGTGATATCACCTGAAATATTTGGTACTACTATATATTGTGATATTCAAAATATCACTGTGTCTCATGTTCTCCAACACTACGTTAACCTAGGGAAGTGTTTGTGCTAGTTAATTTACCTACTGAAATCCGAATGTAGGTGTGAATCACTTTTTGCAGCCAACAACAGTCTAAATATTCTCTGTTAACATTGTTAAGTCTTCTAAATTATTCATTAAACCCAATAACTCAGGCATCGTTCTTCGGCATGCATGCTTCATCTTTAAAACTCAGATCAACACAAATTTCATCCCAACGAAGCCTTTCAGGAAATGTCAGAAGTTTGTTGAGGTCACGTGAGTCTGCTGAAGCTTTTAGAAAGTAGGCTGTCATTGGCTGTACCCCCAAGCTTTTAGAAAGTAGGCTGTCATTGGCCAGAATTTCTATATCCTTCTATCAAAGTACGGAATTCGTATACGTCGGTGAGTGGTGGGTGGTCATTAAACTCCAAAACACCAAAAAAGAAAATAAAATAAAATAAAAATAAAATAAATAAATAAATAAAATAAAATAAAAATAATATAAATAAATAAATAAAATAAATAAATAAATAAAATAAATAAATAAATAAAATAAAATAAAAATAAAATAAATAAATAAATAAAAAAAAAAATCCCTTCACGATCGACTAAAAAATGTCCTATCTTCCTTCGTACAGTGCATATGTCTTCACATATAGTACACCGAGACGCGTATTATTTTTATTATCGAATAGCGTATTGGGCCGCTCTTGGCCAGTAGCGTATCCAGCGAGGGACCACTGGAGGAAGCACTCTAAAGCAGGTTTTTCCTTTCTAAATGGCCAATATTTAAATAACTAATGCATTTATTTTTCGTAAAATTATAACAATGAATTCGCAGGTTTTCGTTAAAACTAAAATGTGCTGTAAATTTGGAGATAAAATGTTCCATTCTAGCTTCAGCAGAAAAAAAAACAACAAAAAACAAGAGATTCAGAAACAGAGAAAGATGAGAGAAATTAAAGATTTTGACTGATCATGAAAAGCAATGAGTGATCCTTGTTCTGTTTTTTTTTTTTTTTTTTTTTTTTTTTAAATATTGTCTGGCATCATTAGTGATTTTTCGGAGTAAGGAAAGTCACCGTGTAGGGTAGACTTTGAAGTATGTGTGAGATAGTGTGAGTGACAAAGCGAAGTACGTACCTGGATTGAGCAATGAATAAAAACTAGTAACGAATTTCCAAGCTGGAAATTTTTCTATTAAATTAACCTATCTGAACAGAAGGGATCAGACTATTTTCAAAGATTTTATCCAGATGAGATTTAAAAAGCATAAAGTTGGTTTCCTCGAAAGACGGACAATTGAACGCCATGAAAATTGTGCTGATTCTTCAGTTCTCGTTCGCAGTGTGTGATTCAAAAAGTTAAAACAATTTTTAATTGAAAATTTTAAAAAGCCTTGCGATGCCATGAAGGGACAGCGTTGCAAGTCTGTAGTGTGTGTGTGTGTGTGTGTCAGTCACAAAGTCTCTCCTTCGTTTTAGACCGGAGCAACAGTCCCCCCTTAAGATGAGCTCCTACATCCGCTGCTTCTCTTGGCCTTCAAAACAGAATCGATTCGATGTGGTATTGATTCAACGAGTTGCTGATATCATTCTGCTGGTATGATCAGCCAAGCGGATGCGATGGCGTCTGTCAACTGCCGAATGTCTGCTGGAGGATGTGATGGCGTCTGTCAACTGCCGAACCTCCGTAACGAAAGGCTCTCTCAATCTCGTCCCACAGGTGTTCAATTGAGTCTAGCTCTGGGGTTTGTAGGGGCCATTTTTTTAGCATTTTGGAGTCACTGTTGCTGTCCTGGAACCACTGACTGATGCTCCGAGCCCTGTGAAACGACACATTAGTTTGCTGGAAGTAGCCGTCTGCATAAAGAAAGACTATGGACATTTACGGGTGTACCTGGTCTAAAGTGATGTTAAGATACCTCGTGGCATGGAAATAGTGTTCCAAAGGCATTAAGGAACCCAACACCGGCCATAAAAACATACCCGAGACCATTTCACCGGCTCTACCAGCTTGTACAGTTAAAGCTAGGTAGCTCAGATCTATCGATTCGTGCTGTTGACGAAATATTGTTGCCTATCCATCGGCATGTATTAAGTGAAAACGTGATTCATCGGACCACGCAACATTTTTCTAGTCCTCACATGTCCAAATTTGGTACACCGGTGCCCGCTGCTGGAGAATTTCTCAGTTTATAGCAGAGACTAGTGGTACTCTAGGTGCACGTCTGTTGTTATAACTCATTCGCGCCAATGTGTTGCGGACTGTTTATGCTGAAATTCTCCTCTCGGTACCGTTGTTGGGCTGCGTGATTACTTGACGCAATTGATCTCTCCTCTCGATACCGTGATTACTTGACGAAATGAAATTCTCCTCTCGATACCGTTGTTATGCTGCGTGATTAATTGATGCAATGGAGCTCTCCTCTCGATACCGTGATTACCTTGACGCAATGAAATTCTTCTCTCGATACCGTTGTCGTGCTGCGTGATGATTTGACGCAATAGAGCTCTCCTCTTGATATCGTGATTACTCGACGCAATGAAATTCTCCTCTCGATACCGTTGTTGTGCTGCGTGATTACTTGACGCAATGTAGCTCGTTTGTTTCCTCGTACAATCCTCTCCAGCTGCCGTTGCCCTCTAACATCCACCAGTCTTTTCCTTTCGCAGAAAAATCTTGTTTTCTTGTTCGTGGACAACTCACTGTACACCCTCGATACAGTTCTTGCACAGCCGAGAAGGTTTGCCGCTTCTAAGATGCTTGCATCTACCGGTCTAGCCCCCACTATCATGCTCCTTTTAAAGTCACCTAAATCACGAGTATTTTCCATTTTGCCGTTATTTGCGCCCCGTACACTTCAGAATATTTTGCAGTCAGCTGTTTTTAAAGCCAGATATCTGAACGACATAGTTTCATAGATGAGGATATCACGTGTCGGATTGCTATCGCGTGTTCCTAGTAATTTGCTGCTTCAGTGCATGTAATATGCAGAGGGAGGGGCAGGAGGGGTGGTTTCCCCGGGCACAGCTCAAGTGACAGCGCAGAAATCACTGCTCAAAATCTGATTAAAATCGTAATTGAAACTTTTGCACCGTTTCTGATACAGTGTTTTTCGCGCCACACTTTGTTATTTGTCCATTAACAGAATCCTCTTGTAATGTGTTTCTCTAGTTTCGGTGGCCTCCGAAGCTTAAAATTTGCGTTTCTTCCTCAAAATGTTCAGGGAATGCTAGTTGTTCATATTTAGAAGAAATGAAGACCATCCAACTAAAGAAGAACCAACGGTGTCCATCCAACTAAAGAAGAACCATGGTATTCGTCGGCAACAATGAAGCTCGCGGTTTCCCTTTAATTGGATGGACTGTACGTACGTTGGAAGATAAAAATGCCGTTCACATTGTGAAAGATTATCTGGGGAGTATTCCATCATTACTGCGGCTGAGAGCCACGATTGCCAGCTTTATTCGGTCCGTTTGATGTGGTATCAAAAGTCTGAACTTGTAAGCGTTTGGGAAAAGCTGTACAAACGATCACACTTTCATTGGGCCTCCCGCATAGAATGGTATGACGTTAATTTTGTTTTATTGAGCTGTGTATGTATGTATATGTACCAATATACACCATTACATTAGTAATAAGATAGAAAGACAAATGGGCACAATATTTTGTGGTTTGCCCGGGAGCAGAAAAAGCCTAGTTACGGCTTTGTGTATATGCATGAGATAACTAGAATAAAAGTTCGTTATAACTATATTAAATACATGGCACTCGCGTGTTGATATACAGCGAGACCTGCCTAGCAAAGTCTTTCACAGTTCTGCGAAAGAAAAAAAAAACATCTTGACAGGTGACCACCAAATAGAGTGGCTCAATTTGCCAAAATATCTTCCTTCCCCACTTGAAAATAAAATAACTTACCGTTTTTAATACAGCTTGCTGTGAAGTGCTTGTTTTTTCTCTTCCTTTCCTGCGATTTTGTTGTTTAAGAATGTTATTCACTAAATCTCTCACTAGGTCCCAGAAGTAAGACTGAGGGATGGCTGAAGTATTCGGAACAAATGTACGTTGTCGCGAAGTTGTTCCGTCGGAGGAAAAAGAAAGCAAGGAAAAGGCGAACGTAATAACAGCTCTATTGCGGTTGAGCTTTGTAGCCATTCCACTCTCCCCCTCCTTTCTCTTCCTTAAAGTCAGCGGTGTGTTCTTTTGGCCACCTGTAGCGGACCATCAATTCTGCTCAAACAATATGGCTTCTCTGTGAGAAGTCTAGGTTCGTTGAAATGAGGGAGATCAACTCCCAAGTGAACTTCACGCTCTCATTTAGGACAATTAAGGATTGAAGATGCATACTTTAGTTAACAGAAAAACATACCTTTTCCAACAAAATTCTAAGAACCTGACAGACTCCAAGATTTGTCCACCATTTACAGTCTGGTGAAGGTTGGTGACAGAGAGAGAAAAAGAAGTTTCATGTTTTTGAACTCACAACATTTTAGTTACATTTCTGGAACTTTCCAAAGAAGCACACTGATGACTGGAAAACGCCGGTAAATTCTCTTCCGCGTTTCAAAAACCGGCTGCCCATGGCTGCGTCCTTCAGGTGGCCTCCAAATAAAGGTCTGTTATGTATTGTTTTAATTCGCGATAACACCCGTGCCACACGAGAATTTCCGCATTGGCAGGTGACCGCGGAATACGAGTGACTGACAACATAGGTTGTACAGTGAAACCTCTGAATAAGGGTCACCAGTCGGATTGGGGAAAAGTGACCGTTGTTGGGAGGTGGAGGTTGTTCGGAGGTTATGCCTAAATTAATATTGTATGTCAGGCGCTTTTGGACTGAGCAAATCCTGTAAGTCAATGCGAAATTACAGACTGGTGTGGTCAGAGACTAGCTATGCGGCGATCAGAAGACAGACAGCATAATATTAGTTTGAAGGCAATTAAGATCAGTTCAAGAGGGAAAATATCCAGATTTAAAACAGCAAGTACAACTGATGGTTTACAGCTTAGATTTTGAACCAGTAAGATAAATAACAAAGCATAATTTTAGCGGTTTAAACGCGAGTTTTTCTAGTTGCATTTACCTACCGTTCACTAGAATTAGATGGAATCCAGCCAAAGTTTACCAATAAGCCATGGTGAAAAGGATTTTTAGGAACGTAATGTCTTACACCTGATCTTAAAAACGCTTATAAATAGTAAGCTTGGAGATTAGGGTATTTTGTATTAAAGAAAAACAGACCACTTTTAAAGAGTTGAAGTGTAACTGTAGAGTTTGGTGGTCTCGCGCGAGAAAGCAGGAACAGAACTCTTACAAATCAAGAGACACCACCGTAAACGGCCAGTGTTCCACATCCCCACCAACCGCAGGGGGAGGGGGGAGATATACCCAGAATCTAGAGCTTGCCTCAAGTAATAATCGTCAGTATATATACAGTATATATATTCGGGCTAAGTGAGGTAAGGAGAAAAGGAAAAGATCTCATTGAACTGAAAAGTGGACATCTCCTCTGCTATCGTGGGACAGATACTGGCAGAACTAGTGGTGTTGGATTTATAATAAACAAGAAACTGAAGGATAAAGTTGTAGAAGTTAAAAGCTCCTCTGACAGAGCTGCACGACTTGTTATCCAACTCTCGAGAAGTAACCAGGCTCAGATTATTCAAGCTTATGCACCGACCACAAGTCATCCTGAAGAAGTGATTGAAGAATTTTATGAGGAAATTCGTCATCTAAATAATAAAGGCAAGCAGCACTTGAAGATCATTATGGGAGATTTCAATGCGGAAATAGGGCAACGGCAACAGAACTAAACTTCAGTAGGTAAATTCGGTCACGGTAACAGAAACCAGGGTGGAAATACTCTCGCAGAGTTTGCAGAGGCCCAAGGGTTTTTCATCATGAACTCTTTTTTCAAGAAAAAGCCGAATAGGAAATGGGCATGGAGGCAACCAATTGGATTGAGAAGTGAAATTGATTTTATTATGTGTAACAAGAAATTTGTCATGGAAGACAAATATCTTGTTCAACACATTTAGTGACCATAGAATGGTAAGATGTAAGATGCACCTCAATGCTAAACTTGAGCGTGGCAAGCTCATACAACAAACAAAGTGTATTGACATGACCAACCTTAAAAAACATCGTTATACCTTCAAGTTGGAACTCAGGAACAGATTCTCTGCTCTAGAAGGTCTAACGTCGGAAGAAGTGGACATCTCTGAAGTTAACAGAAAACCAACCAAGGCTCTTATAGAAACAGCAACAAAAATAGCTGGTACTAAGAACAAGTTGCATATGTACAAACTATCAGGAAAAGTCAAAATTCTGATACAAAAATGAAGAGAGATGAGGACAACTAAAAGAGGTGTGATTTCCAAAGTGGAATATATAGAGCTATGCAAGACAGTACGAGAAAGTATCACTGAAGACGTAAGGAAATTCAACTGTGAACTAGTGAGGAAAGCAATTGAAAACAACCGAAGCCTGAAGAGAGCAAAGGGACATCTGAGTAAGGGAAGAAAACAGATCATGGTTCTGAAAAAAAAAAGACGGTTCTGTAACAAGAAATAGAGGCGAAATTTTGACAAGAGTGAAAGGTTTCTACTCCAAATTATATGAAAGGGATGATACATGTACTTCAGACATTACGAAAGGTACAAGTACTAGAGTTCTTCCAATCCTCCCAGCAGAAGTTGTACATGAAATTAAGAACATGAAACGGGGAAAAGCTTCAGGAGAAGATAGAATTACCGTAGACATCATACAAGAAGCAAGTGGAGAAATTGAAACAGTACTCGCCCAAATTTTCACTCGGTGCCTTAATGAAGGGAAGATTCCTGAGGATTGGAACAATGCTACAATGATCCTGCTACATAAAAAAGGTGACATTGAGGATCTCAGGAACTACAGACCTATCAGCCTTCTATCGGTGGTTTATAAAATTTTCACTAAAGTTCTTTCACGCCGCTTGAAGGTAACACTGGACATGGCTCAACCGCGAAAACAAGCTGGATTCAGGGGTGGCTACAGCACTATGGATCATATTCACGTACTGAGAGTTCTAATTGAAAGAGCGGGGGAATATAAATTTCCGTTATTCATGGTTTTTATCGATTATGAAAAGGCCTTTGAGTCGGTGAAACCATCAGCAGTTACAATGGCTTTGAAATCCTGCGGTATTGAAGATGCATACATTAATATTATTAATAACATCTATGAAAATGCAAGTACAAAGATTCGGCTATTTGAGAATACAGCAACCATAAAAATTGGAAAGGGAGTGAGACAAGGCGACACTATATCTCCCAAACTCTTTAATGCCACTTTGCAAAACGTCTTTCAATCACTGAACTGGAAAAACAAAGGTATAAAGATTAATGGAGATTATCTAACTCACCTTCGTTTTGCTGATGACATACTGATTTTTGCTACTACCCTATCAGAGCTGCAGAATATGATCCAGGAACTTGCTGACAATATTAAAGAAGTGGGATTAAAAATGAACTTTCAGAAGACAAAAGTGATGTACAATGCCTTTACAAGAAATGAAGATTTATCGATTGATGGAGAAAAGCTGAAGATAACCAATATCTACATTTATCTTGGACAGCAGATATCAAGTGAAGGTCACATTTATGAAGAAATTAATCGGCGTATTAAACTGGCCTGGAGAGCTTTTGGAAGAAACAGTATAATTTTCAAGAGCCATATGCCATTATGTGTTAAAAGAAAAGTGTTTGATCAATGCATCCTTCCAGTGCTTACGTATGGTGCAGAGACGTGGACCTTAACTAAAAGAGACATACAAAGACTGCAGATAACTCAAACGAGCATGAAGAGGTGCATGCTTGGTGTAACCAGGAGAGATAAGAAGAGGAACTCGTGTATCAGAAAAATGACAAGAGTGGAAGACATCATGATCAGAGTAAAATCCCTGAAATGGCAATGGGATCGTTCGCCCGTAAGGGGTCCGGGTTCGAATCCCGGTCAGGCATGGATGTTGTGCTTGTCTTAAGGCACTGACTCTCTCCCTTCCCTGGAACCAGTGACCCTAAATTAGGGACGGGCGACTGCTTATAGCCCATTGAGTTGCTCACGGTGGTCGTTAAACCTCCAATAAAAAAAATGACAATGGGCTGGACATATTGCCAGAATAACAGACTATCGATAGACAGCCGAAATTTTGGACTGGATTGCAAGGGACAGGAAAAGGCTCAGAAGAAGACCACATGGTAGATTGGTGGATGACATTCGAAAGTATGCGGGAGTAACATGGAGGAGACTGGTACAAGACAGACCGTTGTGGAAGAAATTTTGGGATACCTTCGTCCCGCAGTAGATTGATAATGCTTGACACTGGTGATGCTGATATACACTATCTACCAACAAGTAATTAGACACCCCTGCAATAGACGATATCTGCGGTCCTGATACACGTCACGGCTGCCACCGTTAAATATCGTGAGGGAAACAACAACGCAACCAGTCGCATGCAAGATACCACGCAGTTCGGAGCTCTCTGATTTCGAGAAAGGTGTAATCGTCGGGTATCACAGAAATGGCCGATCCATACGTGACATATCCAGCGAGTTGAAGTACCCAAAATCGACAGTGGCCTACGTGATTTGCAAGTGGAAGATGAGAGGTGACTGTCGGAATGTGCCCCGACCCGGCAGACGCACAAAACTGGGAGTTAGAGACCGACGGGTGCTGGCCAGAGAAATTCGGAAGAACCACACCAAATCGATGGGCCACATCCGCGAGGAGTTTCAACAGGCATCCGGGAGTATTGTTTCGATGAATAACATCCGTAAGGAAGACCATCTGCTCGGTTATCATGGACGTGCTGCCGCCCACAAGCCTTTGATCACCAAGTCCAATAGCGCTGCTCAGCTAACGTGTTGCAAAGAACGTCGACAGTGGACCGTTGAACAGTGGAAACAGGTTCTCTGGAACGACGAATCAAGGTTCACTCTCTACCGTTCGGATGGCAGAGTCTGGGTTTGGCGTCTGCCTGGAGAATGCCTCCTGACGGAATGTATTGTGCCAACTGTGAAGTTCGGCGGCGGTGGAATTATGCTATGGGGGTGTTTCTCCTGGTATGGCACGGGATCCTTAGTCGCAATTCCTGGTAGACTCAACGCCGAGACTTACTGCACCATTTTGGATGACCATGCGCTTCCTACGTTGTGGCAGTTTTACGGGGGGGGGCATGTTACTTTCAGGATGACAATGCCACCTGTCATGGTGCGAGGTCCACCATGGCTTGGTATGGTGACAATGGGGTTAATCGAATGGACTGGCCTGCGCAGAGCCCGGACCTTAACCCCATCGAGCACCTCTGGGACGAGTTGGAGCGTCGACTTAAGGGGTGACCCCACCGTCCGAAATCGGTGAAGGAACTGGCCTGTCTTCTCCAAGCCGAGTGGAAGAAAATACCGCTAGTCGTCGTACAACGCCTGGTTGAGAGTATGCCCCTGACGGTCGCAGCTGTAATAGCCACTCGTGGAGGCTCCACCAACTATTGAAGGTGAATAAACTTCGTTTTCCTTTGCTATCACATGTGTCCAATTACTTGTTGGTAGATAGTATATATGTATACACTTTCTGCTCCAAAAACGAAGGGCTTCGAGAAAGTCGTTCGTTCGATCCTGGTGAAACTCTACTTGCAATTACTTCAGGGCCGAATACGCAAATGATTAAAAAATAACGACCAATGACTAAATAGTGAGCCACCACAACGCTTGGGAACTGCTCTTTGAGGAGAGTATATATCAAGAACAAAGCTAGCACGCAGGGACAATTGTGACAGCGGATTGCGGTTGCATTAAGCTCACGGACCAAAATTTTGCGTAAGTGCAAAGAACGGTTGTCCAGGAAGGTGCGCTGTGAGTGGGAAGGTACGTATATAAAACTGAAATGTTCTGTCTTGTTAACAGTAACTTTGAAGCGGATATGCTCCGTGGATGTGAACATTCCGAGTTCTAGCGTAGGTTGGTCTTAGGATGTCAATTGAGTAACGTCGCCATACGGGGCATTGCAGTTAAACTAAACATATCAAATTCGACTGTAAGTGATGTCGTGAAGAGATGGAAGCTGCACGGTGCAACTACAGAAAAAAAAACAGAAAAGAAAGAAAGAAAAGTCCAGGAAAGCCGTACAAACTGATGGAATGTGACAGAAGAGCCATGGTAAGAAATTTCATGAAATCCCGTTCTTCCTCTGCCATTTCCATCGCTGATGAAGTAGGAAATGATTGTAATGGCTCGGCCAGTGGCATGACTATCCGCAGAGAGTTGCGCACTGTGGCATATTATGGTAGAGCAACTGCCGACAAGCCACACATCACTACCGTGAATGCGCAGCGCCGTTTGGAGTGGTGTATCTCCCGTCGTTCCTGGACTGTAGGCGACTAGAAACCTGTTCTTTGTGTGGAGTGATGAGTCACGTTTTTAACTCTTCCAATCTGATGAGCGTGTTTGGATTTGGCGATAGCCCAGCGAATGATTTTTTTTTTTCAATGGAGGTTTAACGACCACCGTGAGCAACTCAATGGGCTATAAGCAGTCGCCCGTCCCTAATTTAGAGTCACTGGTTCCAGGGAAGGGAGAGAGCCAGTGCCGTAAGACAAGCACAACATCCATGCCTGACCGGGATTCGAACCCGGACCCCTTACGGACGAATGATCAGAGGCCAACGCCTTAGACCACTGCGCCACCGAGGCGGCCGAATGATTTTCATCGGACTGTGTTCCTCCAAATGTTAAGTTCGTCGACGAAAAACAATTCCATACCATAGTGGTGGTATGGAATTGTTTTTCGTCGATGGGACTCGGCCCGTTGGTTATGATGCCATAAAACATGAACTCTGAAGTGTACCTCGACGTTTTGGATAATTCTGCCCTACCAACAATGTGGCGGTGTTATGGAATATATACGCACATTGTGTATTTATTCCATAATTCTGCCCTACCAACAATGTGGCGGTGTTCCTTATATACGCACTTTCACAACAGCACAAATCGTGATGAGTACTAGGTTAACGTGCTGCCATCTATTAAGCGATACGGAGTATGGACGGTATTCAACTAGCTATTTATTGAAGTCGTCCAGCCCCGGTGGCGCAGTGGTCTAAGCGATGACCTCTGATCATTCGTCCGAAAGGGGTCCGGGTTCGAATCCCGGAGAGGGGTGGATGTTGTGTTTGTCTTACAGCACTGGCTCTCTTCCTTTCCTGGAATCAGTAGGCCTAAATTAGGGACGGGCGACCGCTTATAACCCACTGAGTTGCACACAGTGGTCGTTAAACCCCCCAATAAAAAAATCCATAAAACATCTCTGGGATGAACTTGAGAGACAGGTACGAAATTGACCACAACGGCCGTCTTCGCTCTGCAATCTGGCAGCAGCTTTGCAAGGCGAATGGCGAGTCATTCCTGTCGAGACCTACCGGAAATTGGTTGATAGTATGCCTTGCCGTGTTGCCTCTGTCAGACAAGCAGAAGATGGACCAACTAACTACTAACATTATGGTGTCCGAATACTTTTGATAATATACTGTAGTATAAATCCCAGGGCTCATTTTACAGCTGTAAGTTGCTTGTAATGTTTTTATTTGATTTGAACTAAAATTTATATAATCGACGACTTTTATTCGTGTGATAATAATGATTCGATTAAAAAAAAAGGAAAGGAAAAAATTATTTTGATCTGCGAAAGTCTTATTGTTCTGTCCTTTCGTGTTCTATTACATACAGGGTCTAAACTAAGAACACCGGGGGGGGGGGGGTGATAAGGCGTAATTTTTTATTCCCCATCCCTACCTCTTCCGTAATGAAAAGACAAACTGCAGAACTTTAAAATTGACAGTTGTCACTTTTAATTTAGTTGTGCTTAAAATTTAAGTAATTAATTTAATTTCAGATAGGCATTTCATTGTAAGTGACTTTAATTTAACTTACAATGAATGGAACCCCGTTGATAAAATCAGAAAAGCAATTCTTTGTAAGTGAATTTAATTTCACACAATTACAATGAAATTCAACCCTTGCCACAAGACTCTTAGTTGCCATGGCTCCTCTCACTCTTATTTTTTTCTATCTTAATCAAAGAATTTCATATATAGAAATATTTGATACACACAAAACATGAGTTCCTATTCTCTTTATACTAAAATGCTTATGATTCGTAAGAAATCCTAGTGAATGATCCGACTGTTTAATCTGACCCCTGCAGTACGAACATTCATTTAAGAAACAAATATGCTTGCATATGAAACACAATATTCGAATATACAGTGAGTCCACAAAGTCCGTTTACAAGTTTTAATTTTTTTGCAAATACAATTGATGGTATAATTTGATCATATTAGTTGCAATATACTAAGTGGTTATCAAAGTTTTTGTTGTCATTACCTTTGTCTAATTTCAGGCACCTCATTGATGTGACAATTTGTGTTAAATAAAACGAGTGGCTACACCCAAAGAAAAGGCGCAATGCGTATCCTGGTTTATTGGAACAAAATGGGATACCCAGACTCAGCGAAATTACAGGACTAGTATTGAAAAAATACACCGTCCCGCCAGTCGATTCGCGAGTGGAACAAAGAAATTCGTGGAATCAGGGTCAGTGTTGGATAAAAAGAGAACTGGTCGACCAAGAACATCCGATGAAAATATTGATCTTGTGTGTGAATCATTTGCTTATAGCCCGACAAAATGCAACCGCACTGCTCCTAGACTGTTAAAACTACCACGTTAAACAGTGCACAAGTCCTACGCAAGCGTTTGCAACTATACTCATATAAACTGTAACTCTTGCAGCCACTTGAACCAAATGATAAACGAAGACGAAATAAGTTTCCAGTTTTTATGCTGGAACAAATTCAAAATGCAGACTTGCTCACCCGTGTGTATTTTACAGATGATGCAACCTTTCATGTCTCAAGGAAGCTGAAGAAACATAATGTAAGTATTTGGTGATTAGAAAACCCCCTTTGACTTGGGAGGTTCAACTGCAGTGGCGCACCCAGGAATTTCTGTTGGACGGGGCTATATATATATATATATATATATATATATCATCATCATCCATTATCAATCCACTGCTGAAAGAAGGTCTCCTGAAGTTTCTTCCACAATTGTCTGTCTTGAACCTGTCTCCTCCATGTCACTCCAGCATACTTTCGAATTTCATCTACCCAGCTCCCATGGGGTCTTCTTCTCGGTCTTTTCCTGTCCCTCGGAATCCAGTCTAAAATTTCGGTTGTCTATTGGTGGTCCGTTCTTCTGGCAACATGACAACCGATCCCTAGATTTATCTTGGGCATCTGATATCAAGTGAAGGTCACATTGATGAAGAAATTAATCGGCGTATAAAACTTGGATGGAGAGCTTTTGGAAGAAACAGTACAATTTTTAAGAGCAGTGTGTCATTATGTCTTAAAAAAAAAGTTTTTAATCAATGCATCCTGCCAGTGCTTACGTATGTAGCAGAGACATGGACCTTAACTAAAAATAAAGATATATATATATAGTTTATATAAGGTTGTAACGTAAGTCGTTCTTAATCTCCTCGAGGCTTTGGGAAGAAGACACCAGGTAACAGAAGACACTATGTAATGTTTTTAACATGTAAAATAAATGTTTTTGAATGTTTAATTTGTGACGAACGTCGCTCTTAATCTTCTTGGAGGGGCTGAAGCCAACAAAGCTCCCTCCGTGGGTGCGCCGATGTTCAACTGCATAGTCCAAAGGTAAATGTGTGATGTGGGATCATGTGCAAAAGAATCATTGGGCCATTTTTATTCATAGAATAAGCACTTTCTGCAGTTGTTTTGACCGAATATGTGGTACCACAGCTGGAATTCCTCCAACCAACCATCATCTTCCAGCAAAATAGTGCACCCCCTCATCGGGTTCGTGAGTTTCTAAACCACACATTTCCACACCGGTGGATCGGAAGGGATGGCCCATTCCCTGGCCACCTCCTTCCACATATATCACTCCCACTGACTTCTTCCTGAGGTTCTATGCAAAAGATATCGTGTATCAAAGCCAGGTACGGAACATCAACGACCTCAAACAAAGAATCAATGACGTCATTGCCACCACTGATCTGGGCACCATTTGTTGCACGAATGACATCAAGACAATAATCGATTTCTCGCGAACGTCCTGTACTGAAGCTTCGAGACACATTTTCATCCTGTTGGAACTTCCGCCAGAGTCTAGAAAATTACACTTTTGGGGGAGATGCAGCTCTGGGCCACTGCCACCTAGGTTTGGCCAGCTTCGATGATTGGTGATGGTTTAGCGACCGATGATCCTGTCTCTCATAACATCATCAATACGAGTTCGCTGAGCCATATTCATTTATACAGCGCTGTCACACCTCCGAAACGCAGAGGACCTCTTCCATTCTGTTGCTCTGACTTCTCTTCCTATAACTCGCCGCGTGCTACGCGGCGTATGTCGTGGCCCTAGCGCCATGATTGGTCTGCTGGAGCGACAGATGGAGGTATGAAGTTGTTTGCAGGACGAATCACTTCGTGAAATGCAACGTTTTCCTGTGATTCACAAGTATCCTTAATTTTTGAGCATGAGTTTATATATGTACGCGTTTGATTTTCATTTATTATATTTTTTAACAGACTTCACATTTGATTTACTACTTTTTTCGGGCATTAGATTTAATTGAACTTTAAAACTGCAGTTTTTTGAAAAGCATTTCAGCTACAGCAAGAATGCTTTCTCCATTTGAAATTAATTTTAAAAACGTCGAATTTTCGCACTCTTGAATTTCACACTTTATGAATTTGCTCTAAAATTCCTGCAATTCTTAAAAATTTCAATTTCTGTTTAAGATAATGTTTCGTAATTATTTTGTTTTCAGCCACAGCAAAAATGCTTTCTCCATTTGAAATTAATTTTAAAAACGTCAAATTTCGCACTCTTGAATTTCACACTTTATGAATTTGCTCTAAAATTCCTGCAATTCTTAAAAATTTCAATTTCTGTTTAAGATAATTTTTCGTAATTATTTTGCTTTCAGCTACAGCAAGAATGCTTTCTCCATGTGAAATTTAATTTTAAAAACGTCAAATTTCGCACACTTGAATTTCACACTTTATGAATTTGCTCTAAAATTCCTGCAATTCTTAAAAATTTCAATTTCTGTTTAAGATAATGTTTCGTAATTATTTTGTTTTCAGCTACAGCAAGAATGCTTTCTCCATTTGAAATTAATTTTAAAAACGTCAAATCTCGCACTCTTGAATTTCACACTTTATGAATTTGCTCTAAAATTCCTGAAATTCTTAAAAATTTCAATCTGTTTAAGCTAATTTTTCGTAATTATTTTGTTTTCAGCTACAGCAAGAATGCTTTCTCCATTTGAAATCAATTTTAGAAATGTCAAATTTCGCACTCTTGAATTTCACACTTTATGAATTTGCTCTAAAATTCCTGCAATTCTTAAAAATTTCAATTTCTTTAAGATAATGTTCCGTAATTATTTTGTTTATTAGTAGATTTTGAAAAAAAATCGGGGGAATAAACAAAAGCAAAGTAACTATTAGAATTAAAAGTGACGAAACTATTACATTTCTGAATTGAGCTATCGCGATAAAATTTGTAAGAGTAGAATAATGTTTTTGACAGTCTCTTTCATGGAACATACCCTATATATTGCTGCAGCAACGGAAGTAATGCTTCTTCTTATATTAAACTTACTAGGATAACTTATGCTTCAATCCACAAAAATGGGTAAAATCAGAGCCCGTAGCTTGCAGGGGGCTAGAAGGGCACAGTCCCCCTTCAAGGCAAGTGGGCTCCCCCTGGAAAATACACACGTTGTAAATTATCTGACCCTCCCCAGAGTCTAGAAATGACACTTTATAATGTCGCCAGAGTAGGAATGACACTTTATAAATGAAATACAAAATATTTTTTGTACTTCATTATAAGCATAAATACTATACAATATTTATTCGTGTATTACATGTTGTGACGTACCTGCCAGCAGGACGCACACGACATAAAAGCAGATAGGAATCAGAATGAACGTCTGCGTAGCTCAGTTGGTAGAGCGACTTGTTCCGGAATAAGCGGACTCGGGTTCGAATCCCGGCATAGACCAAAAATGACGGAGAAATTTACTTCGTTTTAATGGTTTCAAAAAAATCAAAATTGAAATGATGCAGCACGTTACACAAAAGAAATTGTTCTTCGAAGTGAATCAGTAAGAACAGCAGCGTCAAAGATTCTCTGCTGCATGGGCACCCAATTCGTTTCTGCCAAGAGTCAGTGAAGAGAGAAATCTCCTCCCCCTTACCCTCTTTATTTGAATTGTTTCTTTGGGGGGAAAAACGATAAATATAAAAGGCAGAGAGAGCGAGAGAGAGAGAGCGAGAGAGAGAGCTTTCAATTTCTTCCTTTTCATTGTTTTCTGTTAGTAAGAAAGAGTCGTTTTGCGATGGGAGAACAAATGTTTATTGGCGAGAGTATGAAAGACTTTAGTTTTTGAGTTGGGAACGGAGGTTTGGTTTTTGACCGCCGTAAGAAGATTCTACCGCCGAGCATCATCGAAGGAGAATGCGTGATTACATATGGAGAAGAACGAGCCGAAATTCGGAATCAATAACTCCTCGATGCCACTGCGTTTATTCACGTAAAGGAACCTGAACAGTAAATTAAAAAACAGACGAGAAAATATCATTCTAATTTGGTGTTATCTTTTCTCTAGCAATAATGCCCTTGCAACTGAGCCACCGTCAAACAAATTCTGATAATGAGATTTATTTTTATTTTTTTATATTTTCAGAAAATTGTTTTCTCTCCCGCCCTCCCTTCGTTTTCATATTTTGAATTACATTGTTCGGTAGTGAAGTAAATTAGCAAAAGAAAAGAAAATACAAAACGAAACTTCCATCTGTATTCATCGATAAATAAAGTTTTTTGTTGAACACAGAGCTCCCGAGATAAGTCTTCAGCACCCTCCTCGCCCGGTTCTGAGACCTAGCTACGACCCTTGGTAAAATGCTAATTAACTGTGTTGCTTCAATAAAAATGCAGCCGTAATTCGTAGACTTGTATTGAAAAGACTTTTTAACAGGAAATGATGATGTTGACATACCGTTACTTTTAGGGTTGGGTCTAGTAATAATTTTTCTCAAACAGTGGGACGCAAAAACCCTCTTCCACGGCCGTTCATGGATTGCCCGTCCGCCACTATATGTAAACAAAGTGGAGTAACACACGGAACGGAACTTCTTTATGTGCTGATAATCGGAAAGCTAGACGGTATGGAAATGCAATATTACCTAGGGAAAAGGGGCGGGGACAATACTTCGGGAGTGTTACGAGTCCTTGCGCCGCAGGTGCTGGCAGGGGGTTTGTTAAAATTTTAGCTGGTGGCTCTCCGGGTGTCATTACGCGATATAAATAATTCCATAATAAAAGGCAAACCACATTTAGTTTTAGGTTCCAAAACTAAATATACACTGCTGACCACCCAAAATGCAACACCGAGAAGGACGCGAGATAGCAAAGCTAGATTTACTGGACACATAACAACAGATACAAAGATGAAACGATTGAGCTTACAGGCCCATGCGACTTGCGGAACTCGCAGACATCAATAGTTCGTGTGGCCCCCATGGCTGGCAATAACGGCCGCTACACGCCGCGGCATCGAACGAAAGAGGCTTTGGATGTGGGCTTGGGGTATGTCGGTCCAGGCTGCTTCCACACGTTGCCCCAGTTCATTAGGCGTAGCCGCGGGTGGTGCTTGCCGGGCCACTCGGTTGCCGATCAGCGACCAGACGTGTTCGATGGGTGACATTTCTGGAGAACAAGCTGGCCACGGCAGCAGTGACACCTGGTAGGCCGTGAAAAATTGTTGCACGATGCGTGCCACGAGCGGGCGCGCATTGTCCTGTTGAAACGTGGCCGCTGGCAGGTCCTGCAGCTAAGGGAAGACTACAGGCTCCAAAACGTCGGAGATGGAGATGTAGCGGTGGCTGCTGAGTGTACCGGCGATGCGTACCAGAGGTGTGCGGGTGTCATATATAATTGCGCCCAAAACCATAACGTATGGCGACGGACCGGTATGGCGATGCAAAATGCAGGCTTTATAGTGTCTCGCCGCGGTGCTGCCACACGCGGATCCGACCATCGTGGTGTTGCAGGCAGAAGCGGGATTCGTCGGAGAAGACAATGTCGTGCCATTCCGTAGTCCAGGTGCGGCGTTCAACGTCCCGCTGCCGCCGCAATCTCCGGTGGTGCAACGTCAATGGTAATCGTATCAATGGGCGCCGTGCGACAAGTTCCCGCTTTTGCAGACGACGTCGAACGGTACGTGCTGACACAGGTTTTTGTGCAACACACCCTAATTCCTGCGCTAACGTTCGTGATGTGGCGGTGCGAGCCGTCAATGACCGCCGCACAACATGCTTGTTCTCTCGTTCGGTGGTTTGCCGCGGCTGCGGCAATCGCTCACGTCGGTCCGTCCGTCCCTCCTGCACCCACCGAATCCATACTCGCCTCACTGTGGCTGGATGTCGTCCTACACGAGCGCCGATGTCTCGGTACGATAAACCGCTGTTGCGATAAGCCACTAGTCGTCCTCTGCCGAACTCCGAAACGTGCTGGAATGACTGCCGTATTCTGCGACGTGAAATCAGGAAGTTTCCCACGCACAGGCCCGGCAGCACAACACACTTCCACTACTTACACCCCGCCTTCTGTACACCCTTCTTATAGTGCTTCTCGGTGGCGTGCCGGGCGCACATGATTTGCATATGCCCTGCAATGCTAATCGTTTGCATGTCCTCTCGCGGGCGACGCATGCTGCGAATTTCCGGCCAATCGGATGCTTCCTTCTTGGAGTTGCATTTTTGGTGGCCAGCAGTGTATTAATACATAAACTAATGAAATAAGTAAAATACAAAGGATGAAGTGTGAAAAATATCTGAAATCGTAATTTTGTTCTTATTTCTTTGGAGTGAAATCACTATGTGATTCCGCTGTGCACATATTCCATTAGCTGATGGAAGGTGCCAATCATTGTCCATAGATGTGTCCCCTAACGAGGAGGACACATCTAAGGATATAACTGATAAATGGTCAGGAAAACTATCGTGTAGTGACCCACGGATAACCGTGGTGTAAACGTAATCAAACCCGCCGGCAACTGTCGCCGAAGGAAATACTGATACTCAGTTAGGTCCCTTTCACACAGTAGAGGTTTGCAAGGCCCTAGTTTTGTGAGCCCGGCCCGGTCCGTTTCAAATATTAAACACTCGACCCGTCCCAGCAAGGGCCCGTCAATTGCAGCTCTTATTTGTGCCCGGCCCGTGATGTGCCATTTGGTATCATTTTGCCATTCTATTGTATTTTATTAAAATGAAAAAATTAAGTTATGAAATGAGATATTGTTGAAAATATTTAGTTGAATGTAAGCCTAAAAATATTAATTAAACTTTGACAGTTATCGAAAAATATAACCTTTAAGGTGGTTCCACCAAAATCTCTGCCTCATGTTTCCAATGGTAAAACTTCTTTACATATTTTATTCGCAATTAGTGTATTCCCAAGGATGAAAATATGCACATCGATAAAACTAACTTTAAATTATAGCATGGGATACTTCATATTTGCTAAAACATAACCATAATTAAACAATACAACATTTTTTCGTCTACTGACGTCATCAATGTACAGGTCGCGCCATCTATTAACAGGTCTGAACATTACTCAAACAAAAATTATTGATTTTTAATATAATTATGGTTATGTTTTAGTAAGTATTATGCATCCCATGCTATAACTTAAAGTTAGTTTTATCGATTTGTGAATTTTCATCCTTGGGAATACATTATTTGCGAAGAAAACATGTAAAGAAGTTTTACCATTGGAAACATAAAGCAGAGATTTTAGGTGGAACCACCTTAAAGAAAGAGAAAAAAGAAGACTAAGCGCGTTCTGAATCTCCCTTCCTCTGAACTAGCAAGCGATAACTCTACAAAAGTCAATCCCTATACGGATTAGGGATAGGAGAAAAAATCGATGTCGTCCCACTGTCTCATACAAACACAAGCATGCGCACCGCACTCCACTGCAGACACTCCCCGTACCCCACTCAACACAACACACACACACTCAATTGGAGTTGAATCTCTTTGTTGTCAACAACCCTCAAAGTTATTTTACCATCTTAATACCAACAGATTGGTAAAAATACTGTGACTAGTAAAATCACTTTTTGCTTTTCTGATTACGTCCTGGGCTATGTCATGGAAGTAAGTAAAGCCAGCAAAACAGTTAAACACACCGGGAAATCGGGGAACACGACTTTTTGTTTTCCTTACCACTGTGATAAAAAGAATGGATCGACTTGGCCCTGCTCGTTCCGGCCCGGTTGTAAGTGTGTAGGGAAAAGCCTTGTCCGGCCCGTTGCTTTGTTTTCTAAACTAAAAAAGGCCCGACCCCTCCAGACTTCTATCAAACAGGCGAAAAAATCCGTCGAAGCAACAAAACCGTTCCGCAGTGCAGTTTTTGGCTAGCTCTTACACAAGATGTTTTATTGCTAGAACTGAGACAGAAACGCCCAACGGATGAGCGGGAACGAAATCGGCGGCTCTTTGTGTGATCAGATCTAAAGTGATTCACAGTCGAACTCGCCTGGCAACAGCACTTTCTGTCCCAACCTCTCTCACAGGAGTAATTATTTTATTGCTGTAGTGGACGATCCACTGGCCACCCGTGTGTACATCTTGCCTTACACATATGCTTCTCTAAGTTTCTCCGCCCGGTTTGTGGAGGACCCTGCGGAAGTTGAGTGGCTACCGCGTCGGAATTTCTACATTTTCCGCATGTCTGAAAAACTCAGTACAATTCTATAGTTCGCTTGAAAACGAGAGAACAGCTGGGAGATTTATTGCTTCGACGGATTTTTCCCGCCTGTGTGAAACGGGCCTTAATGACATCAAAAAAACATTTTAAAAAATCTCTATGAATATCAGTGCATTCTAAATGAACAATGAAGTAAGAGCAATTAGTTGTGCTCTGATATTGTATACATTAATGATTAACTAAGTTTTTTATAGTTTGCCCTGAATCTTCTGTTTATAGTGTTTTTATTATTTATTTATTTATTTATTTATTTAACAATCCTCAGACCACAATTAGTAGAAGAGTCGTCTATCTTAAATTAAGGATTGCTGACTCCATCGGAGAGAGGGTTATAGAATCAGTTACAGCTCTCATCGCATATGTATTATAATATAGCTCGTTCTCACTAAGCAGAAGTGAAACTTAACAGCTCTGCTCAAAACGAATGCACAAGAATAAGCGTAATCACTGAAAGTTAAGAGCAGGCGCGGAAAGCTTCGCTCCAATTTCTTACAACGGTGGGATGTCAAACTACCACAAGAAAGCCACCGCCTTCTATATATGCACCGCCTGCCTAGTCGAGCTCGTTTCAGTTTTAAGGCGTGATGACGATCGTTCGGCCATTGGCAGCGAGCGGAGCTAGATACATTGACCCGTTCTGATGTGCAGAAGATAATCATAAGCTTTGTTTGCGTATTAAATTATTATTGTTTTGAAATGAAAACACTTTCACACGGAAGCGTTATTTTCTTATTTATTTAGGTGTCATTTTTTAAATTCAAATTTTCTCTCCATTGAGAGTTCGCTTTGGAAACCGAAGTTTCCAGTTAGCGTCTTTAATAATCAGTTTTGGATTTAAAACGAATTATATGCAACGAGTTGTCTCAGCATTTTGTTAAGGAATTAGTACAGAAGACGAGAATCAAATAGAAATAGTCTAGCGGAGGAGAATTAAATGAAATATGTTAAGATTTCAGTTCAGTTTATTCATGTCGTATTAATAAACGATCGGCGACTGCCAACGATAGTTACGTGACCTGTGGACATTGATAAGCACTACATAGTCGTTCTTTTTTTAGAGCAAGTAATCCCACATCTTCATCACATCGAAAGAGCGATCGACAAGTAATGTCATTTTTAAGTGAAACACAAAGTCAGCGTTATTACACATACAGGCATCTGATAAGCACAACGTCAAAAAATATGACAATAATCACTCATAGCATTCTAAATTATACCTGGACACGTACAGTGATTTCATTTTAAATTTAGAATACCCATTAAAATGCTTAAAAACCATTTTTTTCAGGATATGTAAAAGTTAATGCTTATTTGTCGTTTATCTGACGGCGATGAATATTTATTGCAACTATTAAGCAAGTTAGGAGATAGAAGCTTAGTGAAGCAATACATACAGTATATACTATATATATATACTAAAATAAATTTCTATTGCTAGGATGAACAAAACATATCGTTCCCAAACGAAACAGAAGAATAATTTGTGAAGAAATCACAGGAAAATGAGTTTTTAACCTTTCAAAGAACTTCGTGGAGAGTAGAAAACCTAGTTATTATAATTTAAATTATGTAAACAGTTAAGATAAAGTTACTGATGCTAAACTACGCCGGTAAACAAATACGAAAGAGGTCAACTAATGTAACGACACCATGTGGGCATAATCGGAAAACAACGTTTGAGCACGATTGGGCAGGCAGTGTATATATATAGAAGGCAGTGGGAAAGCAACGTACGAGTTTTGCTTACCTTTTGACGCTGCGAATGGGTTATTTATATAATCTCGTTTTGACATTATTCCTTGTTTACAGAATTTGTCGATGTATTCCACCAGTTGGAAAGGCACGACTGCTATCAGCCTTTCGGAGAGGACACTATACGTATCTTATACTAGCTTTAGCACTATCGGAACACCTACATAAGGCGTTTCAACTGATGTCAGGAAAACTGATATTTCATTAAATTCTTTTCCAGAATCATATTTTATTTCGTTGACATTCTGACGATAACTAGACACTACATTTTTTTTAATTTTTTGCAAAAAAAACCCCAGAGTCGCAGCCGAAAATCGAGTCCAAAGTTTTCTTAGCTTCAACGAATCTGAGTAATCCTATTTTGGCTTTATGTAATACTGCCAAGTAAACGACTTAAATGGCCTGGCGTGATAACGTTTACCAGTTTTGTTGTCCTCTCTTCTGCTGCTAAAATATCTGCCCTGCAGGAAATTCTTTACTTCTTATAGAGCTTCATTCTTCGCCTCCTTCTCAGACCACGTCTTCTCCTTCTCTTTCCCTTGCGACGTTTCTTCGTCTGTTTGGGCTGATTTTTCAGAAGGGCTTTCCTTTCACGGGCCAGCTTGAATTTCTTTTGCAGCTGACGACGGCGTTTCGCAGTTAACTTCTTGATGCCTTTGGCTTTGGCGATTATAAATCTGCCTCCGATTCCGTTTAATACGCCTTTCTTCAAAGATCGACGGATGAAGCGCCTGACTTTTTTTCAAGCAATCAGGGTTAACTTGGTATGTGCTTTCTATGTACCTCCTGATGTTATTTAAAGTTGCGCCTTTGGGCCTCTTCAAAGTCTCTAAGGCGTCTAAGACCATCTGCTCGAAGGAGAGCCCGTCGGGTCCAGCAGGCAAAACCATGTCTGGATGATAATAAACGGTTTACACGTCCCAGCCGAAACCGGTAGCCAAAATTTTCTTGAACTGAAAGAAAGTTTCTCAAGCCTAATTTCAAAAGATCTGCATAGAATGTTCTTGAATGAAAATAAGTTGCTAATAAAGTCGGTGTGACAATTAATTACTCGGCATCCCGAAACGTGGAAGCGATATTTGAAATCTCGTGATGTCGTCATAAATCTATATTACGCACTGTGCATGCTTACTAAATCTTAAATCATTAACCAACCAGAGAGAAGATGATACATCGTGGATCAACGAAGACAGAAGATGATACATCGTGGATCAACGAAGACAGAAGATGATACATCGTGGATCAACAAAGGGTACTTTCTTAGTGCGTGTGCGTGTTTGTGTGTGTAGCTAAGAAGTGAATAAATTTAAAATACGTGGAGATAATGTAAATAGACGATGTCATCGCTCTATCCACGTTGTTTTATAAACAACGCATAGCAACTGAAAAAAACGAAACACACTCGCATAGTCATTGAGAGATCTGGGGTTCGATCCCAGCGGTGTCGGATGAACAATTTTTCATTTGCTATGCGTTGCTTATAAAGCAACGTGGATAGAGCGATGGGCATCATTTATTTAGCTAAAAAGTGAGAAACTGAACTCTCGCATGTGTGAACAAGCTTTCTAAAAACCGAAAATAAAAAGGAAAGACTTTAATCGATTAATAGAATGTTCTAGAGTATTTCTCACTTACCCAGAAACTCGCACAGAATCTCCAGGAGACAGAGATACCGGGTCAACATATAGATAATATTTTGTGCTTCTTTAATGTATTCTATACTGTGCTAGATGAAATTTATTATACTAAAAGAAAAAACTGGGAGCTCTTGATTATAGATACTTCTATCAGATGAAAACATAATTTTTTTCAGTCCGCTTCCAGGAAACAAGGATATCGTGATAAGTTACAACTCGCTGGTAAAATCCAAACCTGGAGAGCGAAAATATACGTATATGGAAAATTCTAGGCACACTTACCTGCGAATTCGAGTCCATCTTTTAGAAGGCTACACAAACTGATATAAAAAAGATATGTTTAATCCACAGCAAACATCCGGCCTTAAGAAAAGAGGAAAATATATGTAGATAGAAATCTTGTTGAGGTACGTCCAGTGGCGTACTCAGTGGGGGTGGCCCAGGAACGCAGACCCTCCTCTTCAAGTATCACTTGGTCCATTCTTTGTTATTGGTTGCTTATTTTAAAATAGAATTGTACATGTTTTTAAAATATATATTTTACGAATAATTGGAAACGTCCTTCAATATTGCGGAGATATTTTTATCGCTTCAAATGTTCTGGGAGGTGTTTTCCCAGGGTATTTCTGTTTACATCTTCAATATTTTGAGCCACCCCCATAAAGAAATCCTGGGTGCACCACTGGGTACTTCTGTTGTATTCAAAAAGTTTTGCAGTTTCTGTACTAGAAACAGATACATCACGCTACACGAAATGCATATATAAATAAATGTACTAACGTTAACTTTGTTTAGCAAAAGATTCCTGCGTCACGCGCGCGCGAAGTGGAATACATATACATAAAAACTTTTATCAGGTTATAACCCAGGTACAGATAAAAACGAAGGGCAGGGCAAGGACCCTGATCCTCTATATGACATTTTAATGTAATGATTTTTTCCGTGTCAAATTAAAGACGTCATTTTTTACTCAGATTTTCGATATGCATGTGCATGTTTTCAAACGCGATCTTTAAGCTGTCACTCAACTCGAAAATAAAAACGCGATATGATCAGAAGTGGAAAATTTAAAGCATCTATAGAGAAATTTGGACCTCTCCTTCTCGTGGTGTATCCTGTTTTCACTAAAGATGTTCTGACGACCGACCAACAGCGGTGTATTTGTAACATCGGGATTAGAGGACCTTTATCACTCCTTCACTTCTTTCAGGAAAGGGAAACAGCCAACGCCGTAAAACAGTTGGAACAATTGAAGGCAGAGTGTGCTAAGACTCACAGAAGAAACGGACCAAGCGACCATCTCATGCTGTCCCTGGTGTGTTGTAAAAGACGAACTCTTATCTTCGGATTCAAAGTTCCTTGAATTGGAGGAGGACGCTAGAGGATCAAGTGGGGTGTCGTTGGGCTAAGTGAAGTAAGAAGACAAGAAAACCTCATAGATCTGAAAAGTGGCCATCTCTTCTACTACAGTGGAACACATACTGGCAGAGCTAGTAGTGTTGGATTACTGTATCATTAACATGAAACCGAAGGGTTCTTGAGGTCGAAAGTTCCTCAGACAGAGCTGCACAGCTCGGAACTCTCAGAAAGATACTAGATATAGATCATTCAAGCTTACGCACCAACCACAAGTCATCCTGAGGGAAGAAATCAAATAATTCTAAAAGGAAATTCTCCTCGTGAACAACAAGGGATGCAACACTTGATAATCATTATGGGTGATTTCAAGCGAAACCCCCCATAATGTTTATCAAATGCAGAATAAATGCGAAAATACGTCAACAGCAACCAACAGAAACCATCGTGGAAATATTCTTGTAGAGTTTTCAGCGACAGAAAGATTTTTCAAAATGAACTCATTTTCGAAGGAAAAGCTAAATAGGAAATGGACATGGAGGTATCCCAATGGGTGATAAGTAAAATTGATTTTATTATGTGAAACAAATTTATCATCGAAGACTGCAGTGTGCTAAACAGGTTCAACACAGGTAGCGACCAGAGAATGAGAAGATGCACCTCAACACAAAGATTGAACGCGCAAGCTCATGAAGAAAACGAAATGTAGTGACCTGACAAACCCTAAAAAAATCACAGAACTGACTTTGTGACTGAGAAACCGAATCTCTGTTCCAGAAAGTCTAATAGCAGAAGAAGTAGACATCTCTGATGCCAATAGAAATCTTACCAAGGCCGTTATGGAAATAGCGAAAGAAACTGGGGGGGGTACTAAGAACAAATTGCCTATGAAGAAAATATCGGAAACGACAGAAATTCTGATAAAAAGAAAAGGGAGATGAAAAGAAAAAGAAAATGTAACTTCCGAAGTGTGATATGCCAAAGCTGTTAAAGACAGTGCGAAAAGTAACACTAAAGACGTAACGAAATTCCACTCTGAACTAGTCAAAAAAAGCAATAGAGAGTAAAAAGAAACAAAAAAGATGACACCGAATTTTCGGGTGTAATAAACACGTCTTTTGAATCCGTTCTGACGCAAATTAAATTTATCAAAGCTATTCCAAGTGAATGGAACCGGTAGGGAAAACAATAGTGTCTGACGGAAGAAAGAAGTTTTTCAATCGGGTTTTTAATTCCTCAGATATTGCAGTAAACGGAATCGTGAGCTTACGTCCTCTGGTTGCAGACTTGTGCGTTAAGAAAAACATGAATTTATATGAGAAACATTTCGCACCGGAAACGCTCTCCAACATAGAAAGAATTTTTCAAATCGGACTCTTAACAAACAGAGATATCGACAAAAATAAGATGTGACTTTACGTCCCCTGGTGGGAAAACCAGGCATTATTTTAGGAAGAAAGTATTCTAAAAAGGTTTTTCCATATGAGCACTGAATTTATATGAGAAACATATAAATTCAAAAAAAGCAATAGAGAGCAAGAAGAAACAAGTAAGATGACACCGAATTTTCGGGTGTAATAAACACGTCTTTTGAATCCGTTCTGACGCAAATTAAATTTATCAAAGTTATTCAAAGTCAATGGAACTGGTATGGAAAACAATAGTATCTGACAGAAGAAAGAAGTTTTTCAATCGGGTTTTTAATTAATCAGATATTGCTGTAAACGGAATCGTGAGCTTACGCCCTCTGGTTGCAGACTTGTGCGTTAAGAAAAACATGAATTTATATGAGAAACATTTCGCACCGGAAACGCTCTCCAACATAGAAATAATTTTTCAAATCGGACTCTTAGAAACAGAGATATCGACAAAAATAAGATGTGACTTTACGTCCCCTGGTGGGAAACCCATGCATTATTTTAGGAGGAAAGTATTCTCAAAAGGTTTTTCCATATGAGCACTGTCGGTCCAAGAAAAAATAATTTGTCGAGTTTTCAGAAGCCCAGATTTTGCTACAAATACATCAGAAGCAGAACTTGTCATTTATGTCCCCTGGTGGCCAAACCATTCTTTACCAAACATTAGAAATTATGTAAAAAATATTTTCCATCAGGTCTTGTATGCGATACAGGAAGAATTTTTCAAATCGGAGTTTTAGAAGCAGAAATAACGCATAAAACGCAAATTTGCCTTTCTGCCCCCTAGCGGGAAGTCTATGATTAACTTGAAAATTTTGAATTTATAGGGAAAACATTTCGCATCGGAAACACTATCCAACAAAGAAGGAATTTTTCAAATCGGACTCCTAGAAGTAGAGATATTGACAAAAATAAGATATACATCTACGCCCCTGGCGTAGAAACCATGAATTATTTCAAGAAGAAAATGTTCCTAAAAGGTTTGTCAACGTGAGTAGTATCGGCCAACAAACGACTTTTTTTTCAATCGAGATTTTAGAAGCTCATATTTTGCTGCAAATACATCAGAAGCGGAAATTAAAACTTAGGCCACCTGGTGGCACAACTATTTTTTACAAAAATTAGAAATTATGTGCAAAGGATTTCCCAATTTCCCATCAGAAGCTGTATCCGGTGCAGAAAGAATTTTTAAAATCGGAGATTTAGAAGCAGAGATATAGGGGGGGAATTTACCTTTACGCCCTCTAGCGGAAAGTCTATGAACTAATTGAAAATTTTGAAATTATATGAAAAATATGTCACACTGGAAACACTATCCAACAAAGAAGGTATTTTTCAAATCGGGCTCCTAGCAATAGAGATATTGACAAAAATAAGATATACATCTGCGCCCCCTGGTGTAGAAACTATGCATTATTTTAAGAAGAAAATAATCCGAAAATGTTTATCGATGTGAGTGGCATTAGTCTACGATATAATTCTTTTAATCGATATTTTAGAATTTCATATTTTATGGTAAATACATCAGAAGCAAAAATTAACACTTACGCCCCCTGGTGGCTAAAGTACTCTTTACCAAAAAATTTAAATTATATGCAAAAGATTTTTCATCAGGAGGTGTATCCGCTGAAGAAAAAAATTTTCAAATCGGAGTTTTAGAAGAAGAGTTATCGGGGAAAATGTAGTTTACTTTTACGCCCCTAGCGGAAAATTTATGCGTAGTTTGAAAAAGTAACTATATCTAAAATACTCTTCGACGCAAATGGAATTGAAAGATAAAAGAATTTTTTCAATCGAATGTTTAGAAGCAAATATGTGGAATAAAACGTATTTTTGAATTCGACATCATCTGCATTTACGCCCCCTAGCGGCGAAATTGTACATCATTAAAAGAAAAACGAAATAAAGGATCATCATTCGCATATTTCAAGCTTCCCAACGCAAAAAGAATTTTTAAAATCGGACTAATAGTTGCAGAGATATCGTGGGTACAGACGGACGGACGGACAAACCGATAACATAAGCACGATCTTTTTTTACAAAAGACGTGCTAAAAAATGGTCATCTCAGTCATAGGGAAAAAACAACAACATATCATGTCACTCAGAAAAGAAGATTTCACTATAACAAGAAATAGAGGCAAAATTTCGACTAGGGTTAAGGAATTCTACACAAACTAAATGAAAAGGATGGTAAACTGTTACAAACCTAAAGAAATATATACACAGGCACCAAAGTTATTCCAATCCTGCCGGTAGAGGTTACCAATCAATTAAGAACAGGAAACTGGGAAGAGCTCCAGGCGGAAATGGAATTACAGTAGATTGTGTACAAGAAGCCAGGGAAAAAATGGAAACCGCACTTGCATAAACTTTTATTAGATGACTAAATAAAAGAATGATTCCTGTGAGTGGCACAATACCACATTGATCCTGCTACATAAAAAAGGGGTCCTTGAGGATCTCCGGAACTACAAACCCGTCAGCTTCCCCCTACCGGTTGCTTACAAAATCTTTACTAAGGTACTGACACATCACTTGAAGGGAACACTGGACGTGGTTCAACCTAGAGAAAAAGCTGGTTTGAGGAACGGCTACAACACTACAGATCATTTCCATGTACTGAGAGAACTAACCGAAAGAGCGAATGAATACGAACTTCTGCTAAGTATGGATGTTATTGATTGTGTAAAGACTTTTGATTCCATACAAACATCAGCAGTTATAATATATTTGAGATCCTGTGGTATTGGAGATGAATACAACAATATTATTAATAACATCAATGAAAATGCAAGTACGAAGGTTCGATTTTTTGAGGAAACAGCACATATAAAAATTGGAAAGGGAGTGAGACAAGGTGACACCATATCTCCCAAGCTCTTCAGTGCCACAAGAGCATAAAGATTAACGAAGATTATTTAACCCCTTTCAGTTTACTAACAGCTTAGTCATTTTTGCAAATACCCCCTGAGAGCTGCGGAGTATGATACAGGAAATTGAGGACAAAAGTAGAAAAGTGTAATTAAAAAACATACAACGGCCGTTCCATAACAACTGAGAGTAAAATCACACAAAATGAAGAAATATAGGTACAACAAAATATATGTTATTCTTTTTCAAAATGTCTTCCCTCTGATGATATGCAACGGTCCCATCGTTCAGTCCAGTTTTCAAAGCATGTGGCGAAGGCATTTTGTGGAAGCTGCTTTAGCGACCCCCGTACACTGTACAGCTTGAATAATGTCAGCATCTGTGTTGAATGTTGCCCCAAAGTAGTATAAAAAGGCGGGTTCTGGAAAAAGGATGCATCCTTCTAGGAGAATGATGGAGGGGCGTGGCCTGGCGCAGAAGGATGGGGGTGTGGCTAGCGGCAGAAGGAACAGGGGCGCGGCTGGCGCAGAAGGATGTGGGGGCGTGGCAGATGGCGCTAGTGTGTAGGGTCGATGCTGATGTGCTGCCCCGTAGCGGTGCTTCTTGGAACTTTATTATTACGTTAGATTTTGTTTTTGAGGGATGGCAACGACTGAGTGGGGAAAAGGGCGTGGCAGATGGCGCTAGTGTGTAGGATCGATGCTGATGTGTTGCCCCCTAGCGGTGCTTCTTGGAACTTTATTATTACGTTAGATCTTTGTTTTTGAGAGATGGCAACGACCCAGTGGGGAAAGGGGATGTTTACGCGATGTGTTGTCCCTAGCGGTGCTTCTTGGAACTTTATTGTTACGTTAGATCTTTGTTTTTGAGAGATGGCAACGACTCAGTGGGGGAAAGGGGATGTGTACGCGATGTGTTGTCCCTAGCGGTGCTTTTTGGAACTTTATGTTTTTCTCGGGAGATTTATTGGAATTTGACAAATTTTTGAGAAGTCTTTCCAATATGATTTGTTTCCTCGAATTTGTTTTATTAAACTTATATTTTTTAGGAATTCCCTGAAGTGTTAGGAATTTTTATAGACGTTGCATTATTTATTTATTTTTTTATTTTCTCGGGAGATTTATTGGACTTCAATATGTTTTGTTTCCCCGAATTTGTTTTATTAAACTTATATATTTTAGGAATTCCCTGAAGTATTAGAAATTTTTATAAACGTTGCATTATTTATTTATTTATTTATTTTCTCAGGAGATTTATTGGACGTTGACAAATTTTTGAGGTCTTTCCAATATGATTTGTTTCCTCGAATTTGTTTTATTAAACTTATTTTTTAGGTATTCCCTGAAGTGTTAGGAATTTTCATAGACGTTGCATTATTTATTTATTTTTTCATTTTCTCGGGAGATTTATTGGACTTTGTCAAATTTTTGAAGGAAGTTATTTTGTCGTTTCCAATGTTTTTTGTTTCCTCGATTTTTTTCATTAAACTTATATTTTTAGAACTTCCGTGAGGTGTTAGAAATTTTTACAGATGTTGCATTATTTTTTTAATTCTTATATTTGTCCTCCCTCCAATTTTAATTTAGACGAGGAAAGGCTTTGTTTGAAAAAATTTCGTTCCTGTTGATTCATGTTCCGCTATCTTTTGTCCGCCATGTGTTTTGGGATGACTCACAATTTTCTTTTTGTCTCAGACCATACCATTTTATATGACACGTGTTTTGGGACGAGTCACTATGATGGGTGACGCAGTCGTGATAGCAGACAAAACCATGACATCAACCAACGCCATTTCCTCCGCGGGATCTGCGGTTGACGTCATTTGAGATTCTCTTAGACACATTAAGTTCCAAGACTGATTTTTTTCAATAACTTGATCATTTTGCAACAAATTTATTCCTTCTTCCCCCCTAATTTCCCATTTTATATTCATAATTTTTCAACGTAACGATTTTTTTTAGTTTCTTTGAGGAGACTTCACGCATTTTCAACGGACGTTTCAACATAAAAACGTTTTCCAAAGTTTTGTGCTGCAGACATAATCTTAAAACACGATTGTTTATTAATGTATTTACGTGTTCATGGCATTTTCTGTTACATTTTTTATCGTTGTACCTTTTTCCACCGTACAAAGCCACAATTTTTTATGCATAGTTAATTTTTTTTGTTTTTTCGTATTTTTTTTTATTTCTTCATGATTAATCAGTGAAATGTACCTTTTAATGCATTATCTTAATCTTTTTTCTAAATGCTTGCGTACTCCTTAAACTTCTCGATGTACCAACATTATTTTATTTTCTAACTTTTCAAACTAACAACTACTTTTATCGAGGCTTTATTTTTTCTGATTCAAACAAGCAAACGTTTCTTCATTATTATTTCTGTTTCCTATACAAACAACTTTTCTTACTGGCTTTTAATGTATGACTTAATCTGGTTTTCTATATAGCTGTTTCATGTTTGTGCAAGAAATATACAGATCTATAGCAGCTAGCTATACATAACATTCGTTCGTAACAGTATTTTTTTTTTCAGATTTAAACCAACACACGCTTCTTAACGACTTGATATCTGTTTTCTGGGGAACTTTTCTTTTTCCTTCATTCAATTTTATTCCAGATCATGAGACGAGGAAATGCTTCTTTAGAAACGATTTTGTTACTGTTCGCAGTAATTATTGGACTTTGACAATATTTTCCCCAATTTTCGCTATTTTACTTCATCTTTTTTGAAATTTCGTAAAACTTTTCAGTATGTCAGTAATTTATTTCTTACTTGGCCAAACTTATGTCTCCTTTTATTTAGACTATTATTTTTCATTTCATTTCAGCAAAACGATTATTTTGGATGTAGCGAATCATCAGGTTTTTGTTTCCTTATATATCATATTTTCCAACTTGCTTTAAAGTATTCCTCAAAGCTTGGATGTATGTCAAATATGCATTTTTTTAATCCTTTCCTAGTTTGCTATACTTTTTCGTGGACTGCCCCAACAGGAAAGCATTCATTGCCGAGACATGAAATCTAAAACCTTTTTTCTTACGATAAAATTTGTAATCTTTGGGACATATTTTCTGTATATTGTTCTGTCTCGTCCAAAAAAAAAAAAAAACATTCATTCTGGAGGCAAAGCGAGTAATTCCGTTCTTCCACTAAACATTATTTTTTTACGTTTTACTAACTCACCACCCCCATAGCGAAAATAAAGAAATACTTACTTCTTTTCCCTACATATCGACTCAATCTATTTCTTTTCGAAATGCTGATCATAACATTTCAACTAAATTTGCATACTTTCACCAAAAATCATATTCTTAAACGAGCTATTTTTTAAATTCATTTCATGTATAACTAAATTTTTATTGTTTACTCACCTCATCAAAGTCAGTAAGAACTCCCCTAATCTCATTCCATTTCCTCATTTAGTTCGCATTAAATTGAGATGTTTCAAAACTTCGCGTATATTTCATTCATTTAATGACCAGTTCTCTCGTGTCTGTCCCTTCATTTTTAACTTCTGTGCATGAAAGCATAGTTTTCTGAGCGAACTTAAACTGTCTAAGATGACAAAAATCTAAAACTGCTGAAAAAATCTAAAACTTTCGTTTTAATTAGGTTTTCATTATCGTATTTTTTATTCATTGTCTCAGCAGAAAAAGCTTTTATTCTGGAGACATAGTGACTAAGTACGTACTTCCTCTAAACATTTTTATTTCACGTTTTACTAATTCGTCAGAAAAGCAGGTGTTTCCAAACGCCCATAGTGGAAATATCGTATTTCCCTTATTTTACTTATTATATTTTTCCTTCTGTTCAGTGTTGTATGATTCTTCAAACTTTGGTTTATTTTTATTAAACTTCTTTTTTTTCTTAGTTTTTTTTTCTGATTCAACCTATCAATCTTTTCCTATTGATTTAATTGCTCTTATTTTTACATTCGACTTTACTTTTGAACAGAAATGTATCTAAAATCTTCAAATGTATTTTAGTCTATAAGGTCGATTCTTCCCTATTTCAAATGAAGTCATTGTAGGATTTTAGTGTAAATGCCCCTAAATCTTTAGAACTTACTTTTCATTGTTAGATACTAATTCCTCGAAGTTTACATTAAAACATGAAAGAAGAGTGTTTTTACGCTCTCTCCAGTGTGTGCGCTTTCCTCAAGAAATTAACTTTGAAATCCCTCCTGTTTCCGTCGGAAACTGATAATATCTAATGCGACTGTTTTCACGCGCCTACTGCTTGCTGGAAAACCTCATATGACATGAAATCCCTTTTGCTTGGTAGATTAAACTAAATTCTGGTTTTGAACTTTGAACGAAACTCAAGCTCGCAAAAGTATAGTTTTCTGAGCGAACTTACACTGTCTAAGATGACAAAAATCTAAAACTGCTGACTCATAGGGACAGAGTGTTTGAACTTTGCCGTTCATTCACCATTTAGGAGATCCATCGTGAACCACTAGAAGGGAAGTAAGTAGACCCTGATTTAGTTCACTGTTTCCAAGGAAGGTAGTAAGCTAGTGTCGTAATTCAAAAGCTCATAACTCAAGCCTCCCCAGGATTCAATTTCGGACAAACGAATACTCAGATGTCAATGCTTAGACATTGAAAAATTACTTCAGACAAATATTTTCTTATTTAAAAGTGCTTCAAGTCAGAATTTGTATTACTTAAGATTTCCCTTAGTCAATACTTTTTCCAACTTAAAAAATTCTAAAGTGTTGATTTTGAAAAAAAACGAGTTCTCACAAAAACGTAAAATTTCCCCAGAATTGTATGAGGAACCAAAAAAAATTGATGAAGCTTGAATGTTTAAGTCTTTCAACCCATTTCTTTCTCTTCATGTTTCATTCCATAAACTTTCTTCAAATTCCTATATATCCAAGAATTTTGTTAAATGTCCAAGTTCGACTCCCCAGAAATTTCCTGAAAATGATAGTTTCTCTTTAAAAAAAATCCAGAATAAGAATCCCTTCAGTGAAACAAGAAATTCCTATTCAAAGCATTCCACCCCTCTTTCTACTTCAAATACTCTCGTTGTAAATCTAAGGAAGTTTTTTTTCTATATTCATATATTTCCACCTTTAACTGTAGAAGATATTGTCCCAAAAATGTATGTACATATTACGATAGTAAAATATCTTACTACTGCTTGATGTTCAATTTACTTCACACTGTCTTAAGGAAATTCGTTCATTTTCTCATAACACATAGACATGTTATTTTTCTTCCCATTCACTTCAAAGACTTGAAATCAACTTAATGGAGTCCTTTCAGAAAAACTTTCATAGGAGAGCATAAATTTGCCCAAAAAGTACATTAAAAATAAACAAATGTTGAAAGTTCCTGTACAAGAAGGAAATTCTGTTGTAACTTCTAAACGAAAAAAGAAATTCTAAGAAAATATGTAAAAGTGTTGTTGGATTCCATATTAAAAAAATTTTGTTGAAGAAAAGTGTCATTCTTTTTTTTCTCTCTCTCCCTCTTTTTTTAAATGTATTCATTTTCCGAAAAGTTCATTCTTTACCTAGGGTTAAAAATGGAACACTTCATTTTTTCTTAGTGGACTGCTTTGATAAAACACGTTTCATTAAAAGCAGGGAAATTCCGATAGAATAACGTGGGAAAACTAGCATGCATAAAAAGACTGTTTCGAAACGAGTAAAAATCTGTTGAAGTTCGTTTTCGAAAAAGTTGGAAACAAATCAGGTAGAAAATAAAATGAAGTAAAATCAGTCACAGCAAGTTCCTGAAAGTTCAAAATTCGATGTACTAAAAATGTCTAAGGAAAGAATTTTTTATAAAACACAGACTGTTTTAGTTTTCCCAGGCTAGAGGGGTCTTCAGTGAGAGCGCTTCTTCTTTTTCAACACAAAGAATGAAGCGAGTCAGTTTGAAACATTTCAAACTCCCCGAAAATAAGCCGTGTACTCTGGTTTCGGCTCAACACTATAAAGCATTGCTCTCAGACCAGTGGGAAATCCCCTCGATTGGCCGCCTGATGGAAAACATCAGGCCCATTTCCCTTAATAAATACCCAAATATCCTTAAGAAAAGTCTTTATCAAAAAGGCACTAGTTCCCGATTAAAACAATTCATTCTGTTACTATTTTAAACATTTCAAAAAAGAAATTTCTTTTACTTTTAAAATTCTTGAAAGCTTAATATTTTGACACATTTCAATAAAAAAAAATCACTAAATTTAAGTTAATAAAAAAAAAATTCACAAAATTTATATCTTAGAATGAAAAAAATAATTACACTTAAATTTAGGCTCTAGAATTAGAAAAAAAAATACTTTAAACATTTCCAAAAAAATATTTGTATTTATTTTTCAGTAATTTACTTACCTCCCTCCCCCATTCCCTTACCCAAATTTTTAGGAGCCCTAAAAAGGACTTTTTAAACAGCTGCTGTTTCCTCCAACACAATACAAGTCGTATTGGGCTACATGCATGTCGTGAACCGTTTTTAACAAGTTCGTAATGTCCAGAGATTCTAAAAAATATTTGGAGACGAGTCCCTTCGAAGCAGCAACGAAAGATTCCGGTACAACCACAGGCTGCAGCATAGCAACGGCGCAGGCAAAGTGAGTGCTAAACTTAATATTCATGGAATCACAGCAGGCATGCTCCATGATGTTGTTAGACAATTCACGATAAGGCAAGAGACATTCCGGACATCGAAACAGTAGGTTTACCTTTTCTTCTATTTGTGTCGTGAGCACCTCGGTCAAGATGAAAATCAACTCTTCATCAGAAATGTTCGTTCCTGGACGATTCGTACTCTGCAGCTCTAACACAGCTTTTCTGAAAATGGATCCAAACTGCAGCTGAGTAATGCTTTTCCATATGTCGTCGCATTTGTCCAACAGTTCATCAAATTCTTCCCACTTTAATGTGACGGAAATGGGGTTTAAACAACGGAAACCATGAACTCTAGGGCAAATCTGTTCAAAGGAATACACACAACTGTTCCCTACTTCTCCGGCAGGAGAGGAAGAAACAATCAGTTCACTGTTGACAATCACTTCATCAATCCTAGTTCGGAAACTACATGAACGTTCCATAAACTTTCGAAAAGTTAGAGCCGATATAGTAGTTCCATTTTTGGTGGGCTGGAAAGTTTGTCCGTCATAACGATAACTCCGGAAATGGACTCTGACTGAGTTTGTGAAATCAGTAACTTTCACCACAACTTTTCCTCGCAAAGGAAAATGATGGGGGGGAGATCATTTGCAGTTGGAGAACGATTCATAATGCTCGGCTCGGCTACGCAGGCTTTCTTGGCAACAGACGAGGAAGTGGTCGACGAACGCTTCATCGTGATTCGGGAAATTGAATCGTTAGCACACAACAAGGAGGAAGAAGGCATAAGTGACTCGGACGAATGCACAAGACTTTTTCTTTTTTCAGGTCAACACACTCACACCAAGCACCGAAGCGATAATAAGTCAGGCAGGCAGGCAGGCAGGCTTGCGATAAGGCGTATGGCGTCAGTTTTTCGAGAAGATCAAGCAGCTTTACCCCCCTTTCCCCACCTGCTTGTTCTGATCGCCACGTGGTGATTGATGTGTCACCATGCGTCAGCACACTTACTTCATGGTGACTGTTTCCTTATCTAGTCATCTCGGAACGAACATGCCATTGACTCTAATCAGACAAAGCGAACTTCAGCTCAATGCTTATCTTAAGGGAAATTCTTAGTGACAGATAAACGAAAGGATTTCATTATAACTAATTTTCATATCTTGAGAGAATAAACTAAAAAAAATCTTCATGGAGTATATAATAAGCGAAAAGAAATTCTTCAAGGTTGAATTTCTCCTAAAATGAGAGAGGTATACGGAAAGTGATAGAATTTAATCAGACACCTTGAAAGAATTCAACTTGGAATGAATGCTGGGTTTTTTGAAAAACGAGTGAACTATGAAATTCTTTGTTCTCCACACAGATAAATTTCAGATTTTGAAATCTCGCCGTCCTGAACTACAATTTCCTGAGTGAAATTTAACACATGGTTTAACAAATTTAACAAAGAAATTCCAGGAAAAATATTGGAGGGCGAAAGATTTCCCATTTCATCTTCCAGCCCCCCTCCCCCAAAATTTAACGAAGTCCAATAAATCTCAGAAATTAACTTGAACAACCGTCATTAAAAATGCCTCATCCACGTTTTCTTCCCAACCGTGCAAGAGCAATCAGATTGCCTTTTCCAACCAAAAGTTCTCAAAATTTAATAAACCCAGAATTATTAAATGAGGAACATTAAAACCAAGTTAGCTTAATGGAATAACCCTTTCAGCTTTAACATTCTTTTTTTAGTTTAACTTCATCACATTTTCTTATATTTCAACCATAAGTAGGACACCGGGACGTAGCCCGACGGAGCTCCCTCCTCCCTCCCTGTCAGGTTGCCCGGCGTCCTACTTGAGGTTGAAATATAAGAAAATGTGATGAAGTTAAACTAAAAAAAAAAAGAATGTTAAAGCTGAAAGGGTTATTCCAATAAGCTGACTTGGTTTTAATGTTCCTCATAATAATTCTGGGTTTATTAAATTTTGAGAACTTTCGGTTGGAAAAGGCAATCTGATTGCTCTTGCACGGTTGGGAAGAAAAAACGTGGATGAGGCATTTTCTATGACGGTTCAAGTTCATTTCCCTCTGATCATTCGTCCGAACGGGGTCCGGGTTCGAATCCCAGTCAGGCATGGATGTTGTCTTTGTCTTTCAGCACTGGTTCTCTACCTTCCCTGGAACCAGTGACCCTAAATTAGGGACGGGCGACTGCTTATAGCCCATTGAGTTGCTCACGGTCGTCGTTGAACTTCCAATCAAAAAAAAAAAAAGTTAATTTCTGAGATTTATATGACTTCGTTAAAAAAAAAAAATTTTTTTTGGGGGGGGGGACTGGAAGATGAAATGGGAAATCTTTCGCCCTCCAATATTCTTCCTGGAATTTCTTTTTTATATAAATCATATATTTTTTATGTTTTGAGGAATCCTGCTTATGCATTATTCTTTTAATTCTTATATTTTTCCTCTCTCCAATTTTAATCAATGTCGTATGGAACCGTTGACCCCTTTCATGAGAGCGATTCCCTACTCAAAGGAATGTGTAAGTGGAGATTTCCACAATGTGTTAAATTTCACTCAGGAAAATGTGGTTCAGGACGGCGAGATTTCGAAATGTGAAATTTATCTGTGTGGAGAACAAAGAATTTCATAGTTCACTCGTTTTTCAAAAAACCCAGCATTAATTCCAAGTTGAATTCTTTCAAGGTGTCTGATTAAATTCTATCACTTTCCGTATACCTCTCTCATTTTAGGAGAAATTCAACCTTGAAGAATTTCTTTTCGCTTATTATGTAATCTATGAAGATTTTTTTAGCTTATTCTCTCAAGATATGAAAATTAGTTACAATGAAATCCTTTCGTTTATCTGTCACTAAGAATTTCCCTTAAGATAAGCATTGATCTGAAGTTCGCTTTGTCTGATTAGAGTCAATAGCATGTTCGTTCCGAGATGACTAGATAAGGAAACAGTCACCATGAAGTAAGTGTGCTGACGCATGGTGACACATCAATCACCACGTGGCGATCAGAACAAGCAGGTGGGGAAGGGAGGGGGTAAAGCTGCTTGCTCTTCTCGAAAACCTGACGTCATACGCCTTATCGCAAGCCTGCCTGCCTGCCTGCCTGACTTATTATCGCTTCGGTGCTTGGTGTGAGTGTGTTGACCTGAAAAAAGAAAAAAGTCTTGTGTATTCGTCCGAGTCACTTGTGCCTTCTTCCTCCTTGTTGTGTGCTAACGATTCAATTTCCCGAATCACGATGAAGCGTTCGTCGACCACTTCCTCGTCTGTTGCCAAGAAAGCCTGCGTAGCCGAGCCGAGCATTATGAATCGTTTTCCAACTGCAAATGATCTTCCCCCCCCATCATTTTCCTTTGGGATGAAAAGTTGTGGAGAAAGTTACTGATTTCACAAACTCAGTCAGAGTCCATCTCCGGAGTTATCGTTATGACGGACATACTTTCCAGCCCACCAAAAATGGAACTACTATGTCGGCTCTAACTTTCCGAAAGTTTATGGAACGTTCATATAGTTTCCGAACTAGGATTGATGAAGTGATTGTCAACAGTGAACTGATTGTTTCTTCCTCTCCTGCCGGAGAAGTAGGGAACAGTTGTGTGTATTTCCTTTGAACAGATTTGCCCTAGAGTTCATGGTTTCCGTTGTTTAAACCCCATTTCCGTCACATTAAAGTGGGAAGAATTTGATGAACTGTTGGACAAAAGCGACAACATATGGAAAAGCATTACTCAGCTGCAGTTTGGATCCATTTTCAGAAAAGCTGTGTTAGAGCTGCAGAGTACGAATCGTCCAGGAACGAACATTTCTGATGAAGAGTTGATTTTCATCTTGACCGAGGTGCTCACGACACAAATAGAAGAAAAGGTAAACCTTGTGTTTCGATGTCCGGAATGTCTCTTGCCTTATCGTGAATTGCCTAACAACATCATGGAGCATGCCTGCTGTGATTCCATGAATATTACGTTTAGCACTCACTTTGCCTGCGCCGTTGCTATGCTGCAGCCTATGGTTGTACCGGAATCTTTCGTTGCTGCTTCGAAGAGACTCGTCTCCAAATATTTTTTAGAATCTCTGGACATTACGAACTTGTTAAAAACGGTTCACGACATGCATGTAGCCCAATACGACTTGTATTGGGTTGGAGAAAACAGCAGCTGTTTAAAAAAGTCCTTTTTAGGGCTCCTAAAAATTTGGGTAAGGGAAGGGGGAGGGAGGTAGGTAAATTACTGAAAAATAAATACAAATATTTTTTTGGAAATGTTTAAAGTATTTTTTCTAATTCTAGAGCCTAAATTTAAGTGTAATTATTTTTTTCATTCTAAGATATAAATTTTGTGAAATTTTTTTTTATTAACCTAAATTTAGTGAAATTTTTTTTTTGAAATGTGTCAAAATATTAAGCTTTCAAGAATTTTAAAAGTAAAAGAAATTTCTTTTTTGAAATGTTTAAAATAGTAACAGAATGATTTTTTTATTGGAGGTTTAACGACCACGGTGAGCAACTCAATGGGCTATAAGCAGTCGCCCGTCCCTAATTTAGGGTCACTGGTTCCAGGGAAGGGAGAGAGCCAGTGCCGTAAGACAAACACAACATCCATGCCTCAACGGGATTCGAACCCGGACCCCTTACGGACGAATGATCAGAGGCCAGCGCCTTAGACCACTGCGCCACCGGGGCGGCAGTAACAGAATGAATTGTTTTAATTGGGAACTAGTGCTTTTTTGATAAAGACTTTTCTTAAGGATATTTGGGTATTTATTAAGGGAAATGGGCCTGATGTTTTCTATCAGGCGGCCAATCGGGTGGATTTCCAACTGGTCTGAGAGCAATGCTTTACAGTGTTGAGCCGAAACCAGAGTACAAGGTTTATTTTCGGGGAGGGTGAAATGTTTCGAACTGACTCGCTTCATTCTTTGTGTTGAAAAAGAGTAAGCGCTCTCACTGAAGACCCCTATAGCCTGGGAAAACTAAAACAGTCTGTGTTTTATAAAAATTCTTTCCTTAGACATTTTTAGTACATCGAATTTTCAACTTTCAGGAACTTGTTGTGACTGATTTTACTTCATTTTATTTTCTACCTGATTTGTTTCCAACTTTTTCGAAAACGAACTTCAACAGATTTTTACTCGTTTCGAAACAGTCTTTTTATGCATGCTAGTTTTCCCACGTTATTCTATCGGAATTTCCCTGCTTTTAATGAAACGTGTTTTATCAAAGCAGTCCACTAAGAAAAATGAAGTGTTCCATTTTTAACCCTAGGTAAAGAATGAACTTTTCGGAAAATGAATACATTTAAAAAAAGAGGGAGAGAGAAAAAAAAAAGAATGACACTTTTCTTCAACAAATTTTTTTTAATATGGAATCCAACAACACTTTTATATATTTTCTTAGAATTTCTTTTTTCGTTTAGAAGTTACAACAGAATTTCCTTCTTGTACAGGAACTTTCAACATTTGTTTATTTTTAATGTACTTTTTGGGCAAATTTATGCTCTCCTATGAAAGTTTTTCTGAAAGGACTCCATTAAGTTGATTTCAAGTCTTTGAAGTGAATGGGAAGAAAAATAACATGTCATGTGTTATGAGAAAATGAACGAATTTCCTTAAGACAGCGTGAAGTAAATTGAACATCAAGCAGTAGTAAGATATTTTACTATCGTAATATGTACATACATTTTGGGACAATACCTTCTAAAGTTAGAGGGGAAAATATATGAATATAAAAAAGAACTTCCTTAGATTTACAAATAGAGTATTTGAAGTAGAAAGAGGGATGGAATGCTTTGAATAGGAATTTCTTGTTTCAGTGAAGGGATTCTTATTCTGGATTTTTTTAAAGAGAAACTATCATTTTCAGGATATTTCTGGTGGAGTCGAACTTGGACATTTAACAAAATTCTTGGATATATAGGAATTTGAAGAAAGTTTATGGAATGAAACATGAAGAGAAAAATGGGTTGAAAGACTTAAACATTCAAGCTTCATCAATTTTTTTTGGTTCCTCATACAATTCTCGGGAAATTTTACGTTTCTGTGAGAACTCGTTTTTTTCAAAATCAACCCTTTAGAATTTTTTAAGATGGAAAAAATATTGACTAAGGAAAATCTTAAGTAATACAAATTCTGACTTGAAGCACTTTTAAAGTAAGAAAATATTTGTCTGAAGTAATTTTTCAATGTCTAAGCATTGAAATCTGAGTATTCGTTTGTCCGAATTGAATCCTGTGGAGGCTTGAGTTATGAGCTTTTGAAATACGACATAGCTTTCTACCTTCCTTGGAAACAGTGAACTAAATCAGGGTCTACTTACTTCCCTTATAGTGGTTCACGATATATATCTTAAATGGTGAATGAACGACAAAGTTCAAACGCTCTGTCCCATTGAGTCAGCAGTTTTAGATTTTTGTCATCTTAGACAGTTTAAGTTCGCTCAGAAAACTATGCTTTAATGCACAGAAGTTAAAAATGAAGGGACAGACACGAGAGAACTGGTCATTAAGTGAATGAAATATACGCGAAGTTTTGAAACATCTCAATTTAAAGCAAACTAAATGAGGAAATGGAATGAGATTAGGGGAGTTCTTACTGACTTTGATGAGGTGAGTAAACAATAAAAATTTAGTTATACATGAAATAAATTTAAAAAATAGCTCGTTCAAGAATATGATTTTTGGTGAAAGTATGCAAATTTAGTTGAAATGTTATGATCAGCATTTCGAAAAGAAATAGATTGAGTCGATATGTAGGGAAAAGAAGTAAGTATTTCTTTATTTTCGCTATGGGGGTGGTGAGTTAGTAAAACGTAAAAAATAATGTTTAGTAGAAGAACGGAATTACTCGCTTCGCCTGCAGAATGAATGTTTTTTTTTGGACGAGACAGAACAATATACAGAAAATATGTCCCAAAGATTACAAATTTTATCGTAAGAAAAAAGGTTTTAGATTTCATGTCTTGACAATGAATGCTTTCCTGTCAGGGCAGTCCACGAAAAAGTATAGCAAACTAGGAAAGGAAAAAAATGCATATTTGACATACATCCAAGCTTTGAGGAATATTTTAAAGCAAGTTGAAAAATATGATATATAAGGAAACAAAAACCTGATGATTTACTACATCTAAAATAATCGTTTTGCTGAAATGAAATGAAAAATAATAGTCTAAATAAAAGGAGACATAAGTTTGGCCAAGTAAGAAATAAATTACTGACATATTTCAAAAAAGATGAAGTAAAATAGCAAAAATTGGGAAGCTATAATGATATGCGAAATAAAGTAAGAAAATATTGTTTCACCAGAATTTTAACTGTGAAAGACCTGTAGAGTTCTTGAGCACACGAAAAAATTACGAGAGAATAATATTGCAAAGGCGAAAGACTCAGAATTAGCATGAAGTCATTTCACAAAAAAATTGTCAAAGTCCAATAATTACTGCGAACAGTAACAACATCGTTTCTAAAGAAGCATTTCCTCGTCTCATGATCTGGAATAAAATTGAATGAAGGAAAAAGAAAAGTTCCCCAGAAAACAGATATCAAGTCGTTAAGAAGCGTGTGTTGGTTTAAATCTGGAAAAAAAAAGATACTGTTACGAACGAATGTTATGTATAGCTAGTTGCTATAGATCTGTATATTTCTTGCACAAACATGAAACAGCTATATAGAAAACCAGATTAAGTCATACATTAAAAGCCAGTAAGAAAAGTTGTTTGTATAGGAAACAGAAATAATAATGAAGAAACGTTTGCTTGTTTGAATCAGAAAAAATAAAGCCTCGATAAAATTAGTTTTTAGTTTGAAAAGTTAGAAAATAAAATAATGTTGGTACATCGAGAAGTTTAACGAGTACGCAAGCATTTAGAAAAAAAAAAGATTAAGATAATGCATTAAAAGGTACATTTCACTGATTAATCATGAAGAAATAAAAAAAAATACGAAAAAAAAATGTAACTATGCATAAAAAATTGTGGCTTTGTACGGTGGAAAAAGGTACAACGTTAAAAAATGTATCAGAAAATGCCATGAACACGTAAATACATTAATAAACAATCGTGTTTTAAGATTATGTCTGCAGCACAAAACTTTGGAAAACGTTTGTATGTTGGAACGTCCGTTGAAAATGCATGAAGTCTCCTCAAAGAAAATAAAAAAAAATCGTTACGTTGAAAAATTATGAATATAAAATGGGAAATTAGGGGGAAAAGTAAGGAATAAATTCGTTGCAAAATGATCAAGTTATTGAAAAAATCAGTCCTGGAACTTAATGGGTCTAACAGAATCTCAAATGACGTCAACCGCCGACCCCTGCGGAGGAAATGGCGTTGGCTGATATCATGGTTTTGTCTGCTATCACGACTGCGTCACCCATCATAGTGACTCGTCCCATAACACGTGTCATACAAAATGGTATGGTCTGAGACAAAGAGAAAATTGTGAGTCATCCCAAAAACACATGGCGGACAAAAGATAGCGGAACATGAATCAACAGGAACGAAATCTTTTCAAACAAAGCCTTTCCACGTCTAAATTAAAATTGGAGGGAGGACAGATATAAGAATTAAAAAAATAATGCAACGTCTATAAAAGTTTTTAACACCTCACGGAAGTTCTAAAAATATAAGTTTAATAAAAAAATTCGAGGAAACAAAAAATATTGGAAACGACAAAAAAACTTCCTTCAAAAATTTGACAAAGTCCAATAAATCTCCCGAGAAAATAAAAAAATAATGCAACGTCTATAAAAATTTCCTAACACTTCAGGGAATTCCTAAAAAAATATAAGTTTAATAAAACAAATTCGAGGAAACAAATCATATTGGAAAGACCTCAAAAATTTGTCAAAGTCCAATAAATCTCCCGAGAAAAACATAAAGTTCCAAAAAGCACCGCTAGGGGCAACACATCGCGTACACACCCCCTTTCCCCCACTCGGTCGTTGTCATCTCTCAAAAACAAAGATCTAACGTAACAATAAAGTTCCAGGAAGGCACCGCTAGTTGGCAACACATCTGCATCGACCCTACACACTAGCGCCATCTGCCATGCCCTTTCCCCCTCGGTCGTTGCCATCCCTCAAAAACAAAGTTCTAACGTAATAATAAAGTTCCAAGAAGCACCGCTACGGGGCAGCACATCAGCATCGACCCTACACACTAGCGACATCGGCCACGCCCGCACACCCTTCTGCGTTAAGCCACACCCCCATCCTTCTGCGCCAGACCACGCCCCCATCCTTCTCCTAGAAGGATGCATCCTTGGTCCAGAACCCGCCTTTTTATACTACTCGCCATGGAACTTCCCCTTAATTTCTGGAAACAACCAGAAATCGCACGGGGAGAGGTCAGGACTGTAGGCAGTCCGCGGCATGATATCAATACTGCATTTCGTAAGAAACTGCTGAACACAAGCAGCCACACGTTGGCGGATTATCATGGTGTAGGGTCCACTTGCCCACCAGTTCCGGTAGTTTAATCGATATGTGTCATCGCAGACGCTTCAAGACTGAAAGGAAATATTCAGCATTGACAGTAATTTGTGGTGGAACGGCATATTGGTAGACTACACCTTTATGATCAATGAGAACTATCATCATCACTTTCCCAAATGATTTGGTTTGGTGAACGTTTTTCGTATTAGGCGAGCCGGTGTGTTTCCAGACACTCGTTGCGCGCTTCCTGAAGGGGTCGAAAGAGCTAACCCATGTTTCATCGGCAGTTATTACTGTGTTTAGAGACTTTGGATCCCTTTGCAATCATTTGTTTCCACTCATGATACATCTGAACTCTGGCTAACAATTTTTCTCTCCTCAGGTGATGAGGTACCCATCAGGAACACACACGATGCAGCAGTAGTTTGTCGCGTAGAATGTGGAATTCCGACGTTTTTGAAATATTAGTTGAAGCCGCTATGTCTTCACACGTCATTCGTCGATCTTTTTGCAGGATTGCCCAAACAGTGTTGACAATACGCTCCGTAACAACACTTTCAGGTCGACCAGGCCTAGGAGAGAGAGAGTTCTGCCGACAAGCGCGCTATTTTGAAACCATGGTGCCATCTAAAAATCGTTGGCTCACCCAAACATTTATCTTTGTAAGATTTTTTCATTAAATCAACTGTTTCTGGAGCCGTTTTACCCAAAACGATAGCAAAATTTTATCGCACAACACATTTCACTTCTTAACTCTGAATCATTCACCTCCATAGCTGTGTGGCAAAGTGCACATGTACGTTAAACAACTGCGCAATAACAAAACCAGAATTGTCTGAGACGGCTAATAACTCTTTGCCATAGATGTTTTCTTAATTTAGTTAGTCGTCTTCATGGTTTTTTTCCCCCTTCGCACTGTTGCCAACTCCAAAAACAATACTCTCCGTTTTTATGGAACTGCCTTTTTTGGTATAAGAAACAAAAATGATATACAATACTTTTACAAGAACTGCAGGTTCAAAGGTTGGTGGAACAAATTTAAAAGCGGTGCCCACATCTTCCTTAGACAACAGATATCAAGCGAAGGCCACACAGAAGTTACAAATAAGCGTATGGAACTTGGCTGGAGAGCATTTGGAAAAAACGGTACACTTTGAAAGAGCAGTTTACCATTATGCCTTAAAAGAAAAGTGTTTAATATATGCATCCTTTCAATTCTTACATGTGGATCATAGACAAGAACCTTAACTAAAAAATAGGTACAACAGACAGTTCAAAGAAGCATGAAGAAATGTATGCTTGATGTAACGAAGAAAGATAGGAAAAGGAGCTCATGGACCAGGAAAATTACAAAAGTGGATGACATTATGATTAAAGTCAAGTGGTAGTAGACCGGACATATTTCGAGAAAAACTGACCACTGTTGGATAGTTGAAATACTAGACTGGATACCAAGGGAGAGGAAAAGTCCCAGAAGACGAACATGTGGGTGATGGATGGATGAAAACCAAAAGCATGTCGGAGTGAAATCGAAGAGATTTGCTCAAGGCAGAAAGTGTTACATAAGAAGGGATGCTTCATCCAGCAGGGGATTGAAAATGGCTGCTTCGCAGGCCTCTGACTAGTCGTTCAAGCTGAGTTCAAGCCCGAGTTCCGGCTGAGATATAGAGGTTAGTGTTGGGCATAAATCGATTGAATTCGAAAATCGAAAGGCTGTAATTGAGAGATCTAACAAATCGAGATATTCATTCGCATAATCATTCGCACGATTTCTTATTTTAGAATTTGCCAACAGATGGCGCGATACACTCTAATCATTTGCATGATTTCTAATTTTACAATTTACCGGTAGATTTCCTCTCCTCACCGAAAGTAAAAAATCCAAGCTGTAAATGAAAGACGAACACGCCGTTTTTTTACGCTTTCCAACCGTAGGTTGAAGAAGCGTACATGCTCCAGCTTTGTCCGTCTGTCTCTCCGCACGATAACTCGCGTAAATATGGCTCAATTTCGATGAAATTTTAGTATGTGGTAGGGGACCACCTGGAAACGAATCTTTTTGAAAATAGGCGAAATGGGGTCAAAGGTCAGGACATAAGAGCGGGATGCATTTCACGCCCTTATGCGTCTTAACATGCGTAAAAATGGTTCGATTTCGATGACATTTTAGTATGTGGTAAGTGACCACTGGGAACGAACCCTATCGTGAATGGGCGAAATGGGGTCAAAGGTCAGGACATAGGAGCGGGGTGCATTCCATTGCACTTATGCATCATAACTTGCGTAAATATGGTTCGATTTCAATGAAATTTCAGTATCCGGTAGGGGACCACCTGGGGACAAATTCTATTGAAAATGGCCGAAATGAGGTCAAAGGTCAGGATATAGGAGCGGGATGCGTTACATTGCCCTTCTCCGTCATAACTTGCGTAAAAATGGTTCGACTGAGACAAAACTTTATCATGTTGTTCCGGAAGTATACTTTACCGGTTCTGTTGAACATAATCGAAATGGAGCCAAAGGTCATGTCATAGGAGCGAGATTTATTCTACAACCATTATCCTCATAACTTGAGTAATAACTTGAGTAATGATTTCTGTTATGTTAGAAAGCGTATCGTAATCAATGCATTGCATGATTTTCCTAACTTGAAGAAGCGTATACGCTCCAGCTCTGTCCGTCTGTCTGTCCGCACGATAACTCGCGTAAAAACGGTTGGATTTCGATGAAACTTTAGTATGGGATAGGGGAGAACTTGGGGACGAACCCTATTGAAAATGGGCGAAATGGGGTTAAAGGTCAGGACATAAGAGCAGGATCCATTCCATCGTTCTTATGCGTTTTAACTCACGTAAAAATGCTTGGATTGCGACAAAACTTTATCATGTTGTTCCGGAGACATACTGAACCAGTTTTGTTGAATATAATCGAAATGGGGTCAAAGGTCAGGGCACAGGAGTGAGTTTATTTCACAGCCATTATCCTCATACCTTGACTAAAATGCTTCCATTGCGACAAAGCTTTAGTATATTGTTCCGGAGGTATACTGAACCAATTATGTTTAATATCATCGAAATGGGGTCAAAGGGCAGGGCACAGAAGCGAGATTTATTCTACAGTCATTATCCTCATAACTTGAGTGATAACTTAAGTAATGATTTCTGGTATGTTGGAAAGCGTATCATAATCAATGCATTGCATGATTTTACTAACTTGTTTTAATTAACTTAAGCAAGGTAGAAGTAACCCAAAGTTAGCAGACCCTCCAGCGACACATCATTAGAGTGATCCTTCAATCGAAAGATCATTCGATCATACGAAAATTATTTCGAGAACCTCTCGGATGTCGAAACTTTCGAGTAGTTCTCGAGCAGAGATAAGCGACTTTGCACAACAAAATTCGAACGATGATTTGCTGATATTTTCTCGTCTTCCGAATGCAGTCGTTGCTTCGAGACAGTTTAGGAGCAATCAAGAGTTTTCTCGGGAGGTTTTTTCATTCGAGTGATTTTAAGTAATCGAATGTTTCGAATTACTTCCATAATCAAGTGAATCGATTATTTCTACTCGATTAATCCCATCACTAATAGGGGTGCGCTTGTTCGCTTCCTCCGGTAGTGCGCATGTCTCAGGCAAACGAAACCTCACGTTGCTTCGAGGATGTGCATGTTCACAATGGTATCCAATGGGCCTTAGGAGTCTAGTGTGGGTATGAAAAAAATAAATAAAAAAATACGGGTAATTCAGTTCTGACTGAGCCGTCAGTTTGGAACGTAGAGCTACGACTTAAAGATCGGAGAGTTGAAATGAGCTAGTCGAGTATGGTTTCAAAGCGTTTATTTAATTTGTTACAGCCAACACAGGTCTAGGATATGAAAAGTGCCCTACATAATTTCTACAAATAATGCTGGATATATTGCGGACGCAAAGCAGAGTTCGAGATGGTCCAGGTACGGGTTCGATCGGTGTATTGGAGTTTTGTTTGGCGGAGGCTGATTTCAGGCGTTCTCGACACTCTCTAGTTCGTTGGGCTGCATCCTTCTTTGGCTTCTTACATTTCTCATCACTTGCTCTTGTCTCTCGTTTTGATTTTCTCCACTTTTGCTGGCGTTCACTCTGCGAATTCCACGGCATTGTCGAAAATGTTAATCTGTTCACAAGAAAACAATTTTTAAAAATTTTACTTTAAACACTGCGATATGTACTTTATATATTTGAATAGATCTCGTCAAGAGCTTTGAAACAATACCACGCACAGTCGTTTTGCACTCACGGTTGTCTAGATAAACCGCAATATTGTCAAAGGTTTTCATCGGTTCACCAGGAAACAATTTTTAAAATGTTCAGTTCAAACCACTGCGAAATTTTCTTCGTATATTTGAATAGATCTCGTCGAGAGCTTTGAAACGATACCACGCACAGTCGTGTTGCGCTCACGGTTGTCGAGATAGACTGAGTCAAACGAGGCAGCACACCCAGAAAATATTGCATTACTTCCCCTGCGCACAGGGAGCGAGTATTGCGCAGTACGCGATTTGGACTCCATGCTGTTTACGAATATGCTAACATGTGCGGCACGTATTTTTAACGCTATAATGATTTCAATTGGGACCTATTTTTGTCACAGGCGGTCGGCCGTAAGTCGCACCGTACTATCCGCGGAATTAGACGTAGCACTACGTCAAAAAAAAAAAAAAAAAACTGTTTCTAAAGAGAAAAATTTCGTGTTCATAGACAGAGCACATCGCTGGACGATCACTTTAGGTCGTTTCCGGTCATTCACTGAGACCGAAACAACTACGGGTACTGCTTATAAGAGCGGATGACATAATGACTAAATTAAGCAGCCAGACCTCCAATCTGTGGCTACTTGTTTTATCTACATTCCTCGCCTGCTAAATATTCTACCTGTATCAACTGGATTTTTATTTGTAGGCTGCCTACCAACATCCGTCAATTTTTTTTAATCTAATAAATTTTTACTGCCCTACAACAAAATCTTGTGCCTATTAATTCTCGTATTTTATTGGCAGCATCTAATTTCACAGAGCTCAAGCAGCCAGCAATTATCTGCTGTAAGTGGCAGACAGCAATTATCTGCTGTAAGTGTAAATTCGTAGGTAAATCAAAAAGTAATGGTAGTTTGAAAATTACGCAGTAACCGCAACGGATAGAATCAGACGCAATACAACACGTTTGCAATGGCGTATGTGGGTAGCTCGAACACATCAGCGCTCTTCCGTAGTTAAAGCCAAGGTCATATAAACATATAGACGTTCCGCTGCGGAATTGCACCATTGTTGAACAACGAGCCGTAGTGAGATTTCCTTGGGTATAGGGAGTGAGACCTGCTGAAATTCATGGGGTCGCGAATGGTCTAGTGGTCAGCGTTCGTGACTGCCACGGAGAAACCTCAGGTTCGATCCCGTGTAGGTGCGAATGCTCGAACCGCTAAATATCCGCCGTGCGTCGGATGAGCACGTTAAGCCGTCGGACCCCGGGTACTGGCACCCCGGTAATAAATAAGGGCGTCTTCCTACCTCACTTCCGTGTCACTTTCTTATAAGGGCATTCTAGCCCAAATCTCCTAGCTTCCTATTTCTAAGGGTTGTTTAAGGCCTGGAGTTAGACGTACACTCCCTTCCTAAAATCCTCTACATATGATCTAATGATCTGATCTGCTGAAATTCGCCGAAGGATGTTGGCTGAGAACGGAAGTGAAAGCAGAACGACGCAACCAAAAGTTTATGAATAGGTAGAAAGGTTTAAAGCGGGAAGAGCAAGTTTAACCGACGCGAAGCTCAATCTGGTCGGCCATCAACATTGCGCACAAAGCCCAAATCTACAGGGCGAATGCCTCGATCAAAGAAGACCGAAGGATTACGTTGTCCGCTGGTGCTGCACATTTGTATATCAGTTATGGATCGGCACATGCGCATGATGACTTGGAGTACCGTAAAGTTTGCGCAAGATGGATACCCAAACAGCTTATTGATCTGCACAGTAACAGCACACGGATGTTGCGACCCAGTTCCTGAAACGTTGTGAAGAAGATCTGGATGTTTTGGAGTGGGTAATCACCTGCGACGAGACATGGGTTCATCACTGTGAACCGGAAAGCAAGAGACAAAACATGCAGTGGAAACCACCCATCTTTTCCGGTAAAGAAGAAATCCAAATGACAGCCTTCCGCGAAGAAAATCATGCCGATCTTCTTTTGGAACATCAAGTGTCCTATTCTGGCGCAATTTCAGGAACACGGAAAAACCGTGACTAGTGCAACGTATTGTGTTATGCTTATAGAAAAACTGAAACCTGCAATTCGCAGCAAAAGAAGAGGAATGCTGTCAAAATTAGTCTCGCTGCACTGTTACATTGCACTTCCCCATGTAGCGGCCGCAACGGTGAAGACAATGCAACATCTGCGGTTTGAACGTTTTCCACATTCACCTTACAGTCCTGATCTGTCGCAATGCGATTATCACGTGTTCGGTCTACTTAAAGTGGCTCTACGTGGTCGCAGGTTCTTTTCTGGTGATGACGTTAGCGAAGCGGTGCAGACCTGAATTCGGGAGCTGCTAAAAAGCTTCTACTTTCAAGGAATGAAGAAGCTAGTGAACGATACAAGTGCATCGACCTGCAGCGGGGGACTATGTAGAGAAGTGTGATAACCGTTTGTCAATTTGCTCACAGTTACCGGTATTAAAGGGTATTTACTTTTTGATTCTCCCTCGTATTTTAAAGCCAAAGTTCATTTACGTATTGCGCAGAAACCACACCTGATACCTGGTAAGATATTCTTTCTGGTAATTGGGTTTGGTGATCTTTGCTTTATTTAATTCTTTTTCTTTCTTAAGGAGTCTTCACCTGAAGTTTAAGGTCTGTGGTTCCAAGAAAACGAGAGAAACAGAGCTGGAAGGAAATAATACCCATATCTAGCCTGGGATATTTGTTTGTTCGTTAGTTTTCCTTGTTTCGGGGTTTCACGACCCTCGTGAGCAACTGCAAGGTATATAAGCAATTGCTCGCCCCAAATTTATTGGTAATGGTACTAGGAAAGGGCGAGCACCAGCGACATACAACAAACACACCTTCCATGCTTCACTTAGGATTCGTGACATGACCCATCTTGGCCAGTTTAGTAACTTACGCAACTGATCATTTGGACCTCACTTGGGATTCGAACCCTGCCCCAAGGATACGAGAGGTAAAAAGCCAGCGCCCTCAACCATATTGGTCCCAATTATTATCTGCAATGTGGGTGGCCTTTTGAGGGTAAATATTTCTAGAAAGGATAGATTTATTACGTTACATCTTACTCCACCGGGCTCCATGAGTATGAATCAGGAATTATTAACATTAATGTTATCCTGGGAATATACACTGCTGACCACCCAAAATGCAACACCAAAAAGGAAGCATTCGATTGGCCTGAAATTCGAAGCATGCGTTGGCCGCGAGAGGACATGCAAACGATTAGCATTGCAGGGCATATGCAAATCATGTGCGCCCGGCACGCCACCGAGAAGCACAATAAGAAGGGTGCACAGGAGGCGGGGTGTAAGTAGTGGAAGTGTGTTGTGCTGCCGGACCTCTGCGTGAGAAGCTTCCTGATGCCTCGACGCAGAATACGGCAGTCATTCCAGCACGTTTCGGAGTTCGACAGAGGACGAATAGTGGCTTATCGCGACAGCGGTTTATCGTACCGAGACATCGGCGCCCGTGTGGGACGACATCCAGCCACAGCGAAGCGAGTATGGATTCCGTGGGTGCAGGAGGGACGCACGAACCGACGTGAGCGATTGCCGCTGCCGTGGCACACTACCAAACGAGAGGACCGGCATGTTGTGCCGCGGGCATTGACGGCTCGAAACGCCACGTCACGAACGTTAGCGCAGGAGTTAGGGTGTGTTGCGGAACAACCTGTGTGAGCACGTACCGTTCGAGGTCGTCTGCAGGAGCGGGGACTTGTCGCACGGCGCCCATTGCTCCGATTACCATTGACATCACCCCACCGGCGAGTGCGGAGGCAATGGGCCGTTGAACGCCGCACCTGGACTACGGAATGGCACGACATTGTCTTCTCCGGCGAATCCCGTTTCTGCCTGCAACACCACGATGGTCGGATCCGCGTGTGGCGGCACCGCGGCGAGAGACTGTATGACGCTTGCATTATGCATCGCCATACTGGTCCGTCGCCTAGCGTTATGGTTTTTGGCGCAATTGGATATGACACCCGCACCCCTCTGGTACGCATCGCCGGTACACTCAACAGCTACCGCTACATCTCCGACGTTTTGGAGCCTGTAGTCCTCCCTTACCTGCAGTACCTGCCAGCGGCCACGTTTCAACAGGAAAATGCGCACCCGCGCGTGGCACGCATCCTGCAACAATTCTTCACGGCCCAACAGGTGTCACTGCTGCCGTGGCCCGCCTGTTCTCCCGATATGTCGCCCATCGAACACGTCTGGTCGCTGATCGGTGACCGAGTGGCCCGGCAAGAACCACCCGCGGCTACGCTTGATGAACTATGGCAACGTGTCGAAGCATCCTGGACCGACATATCCCAAGCCGACATCCAAAGCCTCTTTCGTTCGATGCCGCGGCGTGTAGCGGCCGTTATTGCCAGCCATAGGGGCCACACGAACTATTAATGACTGCGTGTTCCGCAAGTCGCACGGGCCTGTAAGCTCAATCGTTTCATCTTTGTATCTTCTGTTACGTGTCCAGTAAATCTGGCTTTGCTATCTCGTGTCCTTCTTGGTGTTGCATTTTGGGTGGCCAGCAGTGTACATGTAGATCAGCAGTGTTGAAACCTTTTCTTAAATGTGTAAACTAAAAAATGTAAAATTTCTGATCAGAGCATAGATCACCGAACTGCGTAAATGATAACGTAAGCTTCTTCGTTTTCATATAATTTTCATCGTTTACTGAACTGCGTAAAATGATCATGCGACCTTCTTTTGTTTTCACGGTTCGATCATACGGCGTCTCTGAAATCTTCGTCGGGAATTATTATTGAAAAAAAAAATACATGGAAATCAGCCTTTTCATTTTTTAAAATAATTTCGTCTACTTATTATTTCTGGCACAGGGAAATGCCGTGTCTACATGTAACCAAGTAGATACCTCTTCAAAAAACTTGGAACATTCCGGAGTTGGAATCGAACCCCATCTCTCAATTTCTGACTAAGCTACCGTTACACTACTAAGGACAAAGAAACTGTTTTAAAATTTTTCGCATAGTTTTCTGTACGTGGTATTTGATTACGACATTTCTATTCCAAAATAAGTGAGCATGTGCACTGAAGTGTAAAAAAAACTGGTGTACCTCTCTAATACCGCTAATACTGCGTTGGCCCTTCTCGTGATTGGATAACGGCAGCGACGCAACGGGGCATGGATTCCACGAGCTTTTTGTAGCACTGTGGAGACAGTATACACCATGCTTCCTGAAAAACGTCCCACAATTCCACAATATTCGCCGGTGGGGTGTTCCTGGCATTAATGGCACGTTGAACAGCATCCCAAATGTGTTCTATGACGTTCAAATCTGGCGAAGACGGGAAAAGTTAGGATGCCAAACACCATGAAATATTTTTCCAGCCATAATCGTGGTACTGTGGACGTGTGCGATGGTGAATTGTCGTGATGAAAGAAGTCGCACCCGTCGGAGTGGTTGCATGACATGAATGGGTGCAGATGATCCACAAAAATGATTGCACAGCGTACACTGGTCAGAGCGGTCAGCAGACTATGAAGGGATCTAACGCGTGCCAGCTAAAAGCACACCACACCCACCATAAAAGAGCCACCGCCGGCGTGCACTGCCCTTTGTTGTAGGCATGGGGAATCCATTACCTCGTGGAGTTGTAGCCATTCCCGGAGTCGGCCATCTTCCCGAAACAGTTGGCTCCGCGATTCGTCGGACCAGAATACACGTTTCTAGTCATCTTGCGTCCAATGGCGGTGTTCCCAAGTCCAGGCGAGTCGCACAGCATTCTGTCGTCAGGTCAACAATGGCACCCGGGTGAGCCATCAGCTCTTGAACTCTATAGAACTCAGTGAACGGTGCACTGTCCGAACGCTGATGATTCACTGATCCAGCATTGAATTACGCTGTGATTTGCGGCAATGTTGCATGGCTGGCGGATGTTACGATTCGTGAAAAACGCCGCTGTACACGGTCGTCCAGGGCTTTTCTACGGCCACACCGGTCTCGCAGTCTAGATTTCTTCCCTGAGTTCGTGTAGTCCAGGTACACCCTTGAAGTTGTTGACCTTGTAAATCCAAATTTCGTGGTAATTTCTGAGATGGAGTGATCATCGCCTGGGCTCCGACTATCATACAACATTCGAAATTACTTAAATCCTGATAAGCTGTTATCTAAACCTCGAATGTTACTACTTGAGCTTGCAAAGATATCTGCCTCTGTATATATACGTCGTTTGCGAACGATACCAGTGGGACGTAATGGAAATGGTAGCGCCCTTTCCAATTTTTTTGGGCACCTCAGTGCATGTGTGTGTCTGCCGTACATGTCATCATCATCATCATTGTCAACCATTATCAATCCACTGCTGGACGAAGGTCTCCCCAAGTTTCCTCCACAACGGTCTGTCTTGTGCCAGTCTCCTCCATGTCACCCCTGCATACTTTCGAATTTCATCCACCCATCTCCTATGTGGTCTTCTTCTGGGTCTTTTCCTGTCCCTTGGAATCCAATCTAAAATTTCGGCTGTCCATCGATGATCTGTCCTTCTGGCAATATGTCCAGCCCATTGCCATTTCAGGGATTTAACTCTGATCATGATGTCTTCCACTCTTGTCATTTTTCGGATCCACGAGTTCCTCTTCTTATCTCTCCTGGTTACACCAAGCATGCACCTCTCCATGGCTCTTTGAGTTGTCTGCAGCCTTTGTATGTCTCTTTTAGTTAAGGTCCACGTCTCTGCACCATACGTAAGCACTGGAAGGATGCATTGATCAAACACTTTTCTTTTAAGACATAATGGCATATTGCTCTTGAAAATTATGCTGTTTCTTCCAAAAGCTCTCCAGGCAAGTTTTGTACGCCGATTAATTTCTTCATCAATGTGACCCTCACTTGATATCTGCTGTCCAAGATAAACGTACGTGTCTGTTATCTCCAGCTTTTCTCCATCAATCGATAAATCTTCATTTCTTGTAAAAGCATTGAACATCACTTTTGTCTTCTGAAAGTTCATTTTTAATCCCACTTCTTTACTCTTGTCAGCAAGTTCCTGGATCATACTCTGCAGCTCTGATGGGGTAGTTGCAAAAATGACTACGTCATCAGCAAAACGAAGGTGGGTTAGATAATCTCCATTAATCTTTATCCCCTTGTTTTCCCAGCTCAGCGACTGAAAAACACCCTCCAATGTGGCATTAAAGAGCTTCGGAGATATGGTGTCACCTTGTCTCACTCCCTTTCCAATTTTTACGTGTGTTGTATTTTCAAACAGCCTAATCTTTGCACTTGCATTTTCATAGATGTTATTAATAATATTAATGTATGCATCTTCAATACCGCAGGTTTTCAGAGCCATTGTAACTGCTGATGGTTTCACCGAATCAAAGGCTTTTTCATAATCGATAAAAGTCATGCACAATGGAAGTTCATATTCCCTCGCTCTTTCAATTAGTTCTCTCAGCACGTGGATATGATCTATTGTGCTGTAGCCACTCCTGAATCCAGCTTGTTCTCTCGGTTGAGCCATGTCTAGTGCTACCTTCAAGCGGTGTGAAAGAACTTTAGTGAAGATTTTATAAACTACTGATAGGAGGCTGATAGGTCTGTAGTTTCCGAGATCCTCAATGTCACCTTTCTTATGTAGCAGGATCATTGTAGCGGTGTTCCAATCCTCAGGAATCTTTCCTTCATTAAGGCATCGAGTGAAAATTTGGGCGAGTACTGTTTCGATTTCTCCACTTGCTTCTTTTATGATGTCTACAGTAATTCCATCTTCTCCTGGAGCTTTTCCTCGCTTCATGTTCTTGATTGCATGTGCAACTTCTGCTGGAAGGACTGGAGGAACTCTGGTACTGGTATCTTTCATGATGTCTGGAGTGCATATATCATCCCTTTCATATAATTTCGAGTAGAAATCTTTCACTCTTGTCAAAATTTCGCCTCTATTTCTTGTTACAGAACCATCTTCTTTTCTCAGTGCCATAATCTGTTTTCTTCCCTTACTGAGATGTCCCTTTGCTATCTTTAGGCTTTGGTTGTTTTCAATTGCTTTCCTCACTAGTTCACAGTTGAATTTCCTTACGTCTTCAGTGATACTTTTTCTTACTGTCTTGCATAGCTCTATATATTCCACTTTGGAAGTCACATCTTCTTTAGTTGTCCTCATCTCTCTTCTTTTTTGCATCAACATTTTGGTTTTTCCTGATAATTTGTTCACATGCAACTTGTTCTTAGACCCAGCTAATTTTGTTGCTGTTTCCATAAGAGCTTTGGTTACTTTTCTGTTAACTTCAGAGATGTCCACTTCTTCCGATGTTAGGCCTTCTAAAGCAGAGAACCTGTTCTTCAGTTCTAACTTGAAGGTATTATGGTGTTTTTTAAGGTTGGTTATGTCAATAGATTTTGTTTGTCTTATGAGCTTGCCACGTTCAAGTTTAGTGTTGAGGTGCATCTTACATCTCACCAATCTATGGTCACTACCTGTGTTGAACTTGTTTAGCACACTGCAGTCTTCTATGACGAATTTTTTGTTACACATAATAAAATCAATTTCACTTGTCGTCCCATTTGGATGTCTCCATGTCCATTTCCTGTGTGGCTTTTTCTTGAAGAAGGAATTCAAGATGAAAAACCCTTCTGCCTCTGCAAACTCAACGAGAGTATTTCCACGCTGGTTTCTGTTGCCATGACCGAATTTACCTACTGAAATTTCATTCTGTTGCCGTTGCCCTATTTTTGCATTGAAATCTCCCATAATTATCTTCAAGTGCTGCTTACCTTTATTATTTAGATCATGAATTTCCTCATAAAATTCTTCAATTTCTTCTTCAGGATGACTTGTGGTGGGTGCATAAGTTTGAATAATCTGAGCCTGGTATCTTTTCGAGAGTTGGATAACAAGTCGTGCAGCTCTGTCAGAGGAACTTTCAACTTCTACAACTTTATCCTTCAGTTTCTTGTTTATTATAAATCCAACACCACTAGTTCTGCCAGTATCTGTCCCACGATAGTAGAAGAGATGTCCACTTTTCAGTTCGATGAGATCTTCTCCTTTTCTCCTTACCTCACTTAGCCCCACGATGTCCCACTTGATCCTTTGTAGTTCCTCTTCCAATTCAAGAAGCCTTGAATCAGAAGATAGGGAGCGTCCATTGTAAGTAGCCAAGGTCAGCATCAGATGGCAGCCTAGTCCGGTCCTCCGGGGATTCTTAGCACCCTCTGCCTTCATGTCGCACTGGCAGCTGCCTTGGCCAGGTACATTCCAGCTGCCGGAGACTGAGGACCAAGATTTAAGTTGTGGAATCATTTTGGAGGGGTTTGGCCATAACTCACCACGCTGGCCAAGCGGGTTGGTGAGTGTGGGATAGAATTTCCTCTGATCCCGATGGTATAGTTATACCGCTATGGGCGGTCGTCAGAGCCCCTTTAGTGGGAACAGGATGCACCACGAGAAGGCGGGGTTGACATTTGTCAAGGAGAGGCTGTGATGTTACGCATCACCTGACCTTGCATCCTGCCGTACATGTATCTACCGATATATTTTCTTCAGGGCTTTCTGTGGTTTCATAATCTGCTAGCAGGCAACAGGTAAAGCAGTGCGGTGAACTGCTCTGAATTTAATAAACAGTAAGGCAACAAATATTCTCGAACACAAAATCTTCAATTCATCGCTTGCGATATTATGATATTGTCAAGTCAGCACGAGTTCATTTTTTATCTGTTTATTTATGTTTGGGTTGTTGGCATTTTCAGAACAGTCCGTTTCACACACACACACACACGCACAGCTATTAAGTAAAAAAAAAAAAGAAGAAGAAAGAAGAAGAGACCGAGAGAAGTGATAGTGACTGAGTGGTCAGAAGCTTCTTGCTGGGTCCGGATTCAAGTACAGCGAGACATGGGTGGTTTATCTGATTTACAGCGTTGGCTATTTCTCTTTCCTAGAAGTGGCCCCAAATTAGGGAAGTGTGATTGCTTATAGCTCTTCTAGCTGTTCATGGTTAAACCAGCCCCTCCCCCTTTACTTCAAAAGTGATGCTAATTTTGTTTTTCTTTTGAAAAGCACAGATTATTTACCAGATTTTTTCTTATCAAAATATTATAAATTAATTTGTTTTCTTATATTTACAGGAAAGGAGACGTCTTCATCTGGGCATGGTCACTGAGATACCTTTGTGGAAACAACAATGTTAAAAATATGGTTGGGCCTAGCAATTACATTTTAAACAAAAATTAAAAATTTGTCTCCTCTCTCTCTCTCTCTCCTCTTTTAGCACGTTTTTTTTTTTTTTTTTTGTAAAAACAGATCGTGCTTATATCATCATTTTGCCCATCCGTTCGTCCATGGACACCATATCTCTTCTGCAAATATTATTGCTCTTTAAAAAACGTTTTGCACTGGGAAGCTTGAAATGTAAGAATGATGATCCTTGGATTCCGTTTTTTTTTTCTTTTTTTTTTCTCTTTTTTTTTGATGCAAAACTTCGCCACTAGAGGGCGTAAATGCAGTTGATATCGAATTCAAAACACATTTTATTCCATATATTTCATTCTAAAATATTTTATTGGAAAAAACCCTTTTTTGCTTCGATGCCATTTATATCGAACACTATTCTAGATACAGTCTTTTTTTTAATAATGCATAGATATTCCGCTAGGGGGTGTAATAGTAAATTGCGTTTTTCCAGATATCTCTGCTTCTAAAAGTCCAATTTGAATTTTTTTTTCTCCTGCATCAGATACAGCTCCTGATGGGAAATGTTTTCCATCTAATTTTAGGTAAAGAATGGTTTGATTACCAGGGAGAAGCAGAGAAAATCTTTTAATCTTGTCGATATCCCTGCTTCGAAGAGTCCGATTTGAAAAATTATTTCTGTTGGAAAGCGTTTCTAGTGCGAAGCTTTTCTCACATAATTTCAAATTTCTCTTAACGCACAAGTGTGCCTTTAGAGGGCGTAAGTTCATGTTTCATTTACAGCAATATCTGCGGGACTAAAAAGCCGATCGAAAAAATTATCTTTCGGTCAGATCTACTAAATATGAAAACTTTTTGTGTGCATTTGCTTCCCAAAATTATGCAAGCTTTCATCGCTAGGGGTGCAAATGTTTAATCTGTTTTACCAATATCTCTGCTTCTAAATGTGCGATTTAAAAAAATCCTTTAACACCGGTTACCACTTACCTTTTGGAATACTTGAAGTTGTATTTGAGAAGTTTTGTTGTTCAAAGTTCTGTCTCTAGGTGGTGTTTCTTCTGTTTGCAGCTCTAGGTGGTGTTTTCTTCTGTTTGCTGGGTCGTGTTTTCTTCTGTTTGCAGCTTCTGAAAACATTGTTGAGAAATTTCTTTTTTCACTATATGCCATTCTGTGCAATATTGAGAAATTTCTTTTTTCACTGTATGCCATTCTGTGCAAGCATTATCACATTTAAATAATGCATATATTTCCCTTTAGGGGCATAAAGGTCAAAGTCTTTTTCTTTCTATCTCTGCTTCCGGGAGACGTATTTGAAAGTTCTTTTTTCTTAGCATACCTTTGGCTGTGAACAACATTTTTTCGCCTGTCTTCAACTTTTCCATTATGCAAAATGTTTCCGCTAAAAGGCATAGAGTTACATCATGTTTCCGCTAAAAGGCATAGAGTTACATCATGTTTCCTTCCATATTTTTTTCTTTTAACTGTTCGATTTGAAAATTACTTTGTCTCTGATATTCTTCTGCTATGAGAAACTTTTTGTGCGCCATTTTTTTTAATTTAAATTTTGTAACATACTTTTTAGCCGTTGGTGGAAATAAATAGCTGTTTCTGTTTTTGGTTGTTTTATGGATTGTAGAAATCCGATTGAGTTTCATCTCTTTCACTGACTTGAAATAACTTTGATAAATTTTATTCGCGTTGGAATGGATTCAAAAGACTTACTAATTACAACCGAAAATTTGGTGTCATTTTACTTGTTTTTTTGGTGGTGGATTGATGAAAAATGCTTTAGCTCCTCCACAAAAAAAAAAAAAAGTGATGGGAATTTTATTTTGAAAATCACAAATTATTTATCAGATTTATTTAATTTTTTTTTATTAAAATGCTAAAATGATAAGAAATGACTGTGTTCTTGAATATTTGCGGTAAAGGAGATATCTTCATGAAGGCATGATGACTGAAACACCTTCGTGGAAAAAATAAAGCTAAGAAATATAGTTGGGCCCAGCCCCAGCAATTGCATTTTAAACATAGATTAAAAATTTGTTCACCTCTTTCTCTCTCTCTCTATCATTTTTTTCTTTCGGTGGTGGTGGGTGGGTGAAGAAAAGTCTCGAGACTCTACCTCTGAGTCTCTACCTCTGAGTTTCTCTACCTCTGAGTTTCACTTCCGTACAGAAGCACCAGGAAACCGATATAAGAAATCAAATTGAAAAACAAAATCGCCCTGTGAATCACATCACGGATTTTATAAAGTTCTCTCATTACACTGTAAAAACATTTCTGAAATTCACGGGCAACTTGCCGTTATTTCTTTCATGAATTAGCGAAGCATATTTCTGATGCAACCTTTTCCGTGAAATGACGAAAGCAAACTTGAATTTCACGGAATTTTCAGAAACTTTTCCGCAGTTTCTTTCTTATATCGACGGTAAATTACGGTTTTAGAGATGTGTTAACGGAAAATTCTGAATCTTCAGAAACCTTTCCGCAATTTCTTTTGCATATTAACGGAAAATCTCCGTTCTCACTTTTTCGGTATCCGTATGACGAGAAATTACTAGTAATAGGAGCGATTCGTTAGAAAACTTGAGGTTTGATTAACTTTTAAATTTCAATCGTCTGTCGAATTTTGAAGTTCCGTAGCGAGATCGGATATTGTGGAGAGCATATCGCATGGATTTTGTTTATTGTGGCACATGATATTTCTTCTCCTTTTCCCAATTTGGAGCACCAGCTACTTATTATATATTGTGTTACTGTAAGAAACCGGGTACTTATTGAACAGATGATGGATTAAACGATTTTTTGTATCAGTCTTTGGACAACTTAAGACAAAAGCTATTATAGCTATCAAGAGTAAATTTTATATTTAGTTTTGTGTGTGTGCGAAATAATACCATAAAAAAGTACATTTCACCTTTTTTAAAGATAACTGAAAGTCATTGTCAGTTAAAAAAAATAAAGTTGCAAAGCATTTTGTTGCTTCGAAAAATCAAGATGAAAAATACTTAATTTGTGAAAAGTCCTCCCACAAAAAAAAAACAAAAAAAAAAAAACATTACAAACCTATTCAGAAAAATAATAAGCTCCAACAGAAAATAAAAAGACAAATCACTCGCATTAATGACAAAAAACAAAATTTCATCGTCGCGGAATTCGTTCGCGATGTACGTGAGGCTGATCGCTGAGCTTGTAGCTCAGTGGTTAAAGGCTTGCGGTACCTATTGAGTCAGCTCAAACGTCGGGGATTCGATCCTGACCTCAGCGGAAGGATTATATGGGGTAAGGGCTGAAAAGTACAGGGTAGTCGATTTTGCCGAATTTCAGTTTAAATACGGGAAACCCTGAAATGGACTTTTCTGAAATAAACGGAATTTCTGTCTACGGAAAATTTGTGAAAATACGGAAGTTCGAATAAACGGGCACTTTTAAAAACGGAAATTTCTGAAAAAGACGAATACCTACCGGCAACTTTGCTGCACGTTAATACAGACATTTAACGTGGACCAGAAACGTCAAACAAAGATCTTCGCTCTTCCCACGTTTATAAGTGAGTCACGAAAAATTCTCATTGGCCGCCACCGGGAGTCGAACCCAGGGCCTTCCAGTTACGCGCCGGATATGCTTCCGCTACACCACAGCGGCCTAGAATTCCTCCAGACTCACACACGCTAACTGCCAAGCCAATTTGGCAGGTTGCTTCTTGGAGCCCCGCACAATGCTGGGGATTCACCAAAGATGGTAAGCAGCAACTTGTTTGGTGTTCCTGGTCCTCGTTAAATGTCTGTATTAATTATTCATTCGCCTTCTAATTATTTATTCAGTTCTGCTTACCATCTTTGGTGAATTCCCAGCATTGTGCGGGGTCTCCAAGAAGCAACCTGCCAAATTGGCTTGGCAGTTAGCGTATGTGAGTCTGGAGGAATTCGAGGCCGCTGTGGTGTAGCGGAAGCATATCCGGCGCTAAACTGGAAGACCCTCGGTTCGACTCCCGGTGGCGGCCAATGAGAATTTTTCCGTGACTCACTTATAAACGTGGAAAGAGCGAAGATCTTTGTTTGATGTTCCTGGTCCACGTTAAATGTCTGAATTAATTATTCATTCGCCTTCTAATTATTTATTCAGTTCTGCTTACCATCTTTGGTGAATCCCCAGCATTGTGCGGGGTCTCCAAGAAGCAACCTGCCAAATTGGCTTGGCAGTTAGCGTGTGTGAGTCTGGAGGAATTCGAGGCCGCTGTGGTGTAGCGGAAGCATATCCGGCGCGTAACTGGAAGACCCTGGGTTCGACTCCCGGTGGCGGCCAATGAGAATTTTTCCGTGACTCACTTATAAACGGGGAAAGAGCGAAGATCTTTGTTTGATGTTCCTGGTCCACGTTAAATGTCTGTATTAATTGTTCATTCGCCTTCTAATTATTTGTTCAGTTGCTGCTTACCATCTTGGGAACAAAGACAGCTAGAGCTATGAGAGTAAGGTATGGTATAGTGAAACAACTATGAGCTATCGTATGAGAGTGACTGCAGCGCCCCTAGTGGTAAAATGTGGAAGTTAGCACTCCTATCTCGGAAACCATGAGAGATGCGGGAAAGAGATCAATTAGAAACTTGTAGATCATCAACGAATTAGTAAGAAATGGCATATGGTAGAAACGGCTGGGGTAAGTAGAAGGCTGGAAACGTGAGGGAAACACAAGGTTTATTATACTCAGGCATGAATACAAATGGAGTACATTGGTCGTATTTAATGCAACAACCGTACTTTCATAACGTGGCGTTTAACGTAAATAGGGTTCCATATGGCCACCATCTGCCACAATACACATTTGAATGCGAGACAGAACTTCCCGGTGTACGTTCGCCAGCATAGCAGGTGTCACGCTCTCACACGCAGCGACGATACGCAGCCTGAGATCGTGGACACTCGTCGGTTGCACCCTGTACACGTGATCCTTTAGGTAACCCCAGAGGAAGAAACCCATGGAAGTTAGATCCGGGGATCGTGGAGGCCACGCTACGGGACCACCATAACCGATGATCTGTTGCCCGAAGGTGTCGGACAGGAAGTGCTGTACCGCTGTTGGTTGATGTGCCGGAGCGCCGTCAATCTGAATCCATAATGAGCGTACATCTTGCAAAGACAGATCATCTAATCACTCAGGTAATGTGCTTTGTAACAGCTGCAGGTATCTTCATCCATTTAATGCGCCCTCATAGAACACAGGCCCAACAAGTAGGTCTTTCCAAATGCCACACCAGACATTGATCGACCAGCGCACCTGATGCCTCATTTCCCGTGTAAAAAATAGATTCTGAACTGCCCAGTAATGGGTGTTTTTTTGTTCAGCACCCCGGCGCGTGTGAAATTCGTCTCGTCAGTCCAAAGGATGTTTGATAGAAAGGCCGCATTTTCTTCTACGGTGTTCATTACACAATTACACCAATCTAGACCTCATTGGTTATCCCCTGGCATCAGTACGTGCAGCGGTACTGTACGGTACGGGTGGGCACCATGCTGATTCAAAATGTTCCTCACACGGGATTGTGATAAGCCACATGCTATACTGACTTCCTTCGTAGTGGTGTGTGGGTTGGCCAAAACGTATGCCAGAACATCGACTGGTTGCACATCCCTACCCATTCCGGTGGGTCGGCCCGAACGGGGACGCGCTGCAATACTGCCTGTCTCTCGTAGCCGTCGAACCACCGCGACTGATGGTCCACGCTGTCGGCGATGGATGAGTCGGAAATCGTAAGCCATACTGGCGTGACGCTTCCCTCGCTTTGCGTCCGAATTCTCCATATAGCAGTACCATCTCGCAATACTGTTCATTTGAATAGCCTGCCAAGTTCGTTATTTACCCAATACTCACGTTACGAATGACATAGCTCCAGACCGACAATCCTTTATATATTGCCACGCCGCGTCTGATACGGCAGGTGAGGCGTTATGTCACAGCAGAATTTGCATACGACATTCACGGGCGTGCGGCCGCATACGTCATACATTTCTCTCTACTAGCCTGTTACCGCGACAGCAACACGAACCGGCTTCGCACAAGTTCGCGCTTCCAGCCTTCTACTTACCCCAGCCGTTTCTACCATATGTCGTTTCCTACTAATTCGTTAATGCTCTACAAGTTTCTAATTGATCTCTTTCCCGTATATCTTGGTTTCCGAGATAGGAGTGCTAAATTCCACATTTTGCCACTAGGGGCGCTGCAGTCATTCTCTTCCGATCGCGCATGGTTGTTTTACTATACCATACCTTACTTCTATAACTCTAGCTGTCTTTGTTCCCAAGTTATTTAGGTGACTTAGGGCTTCAGGAATCACCCTGTATAGATCATGCGGGTACGATGATGGAATTTGGGACCATTCTTCCTATAAAATATGTCTCAACTGTGCCAAGGATGTTGGAACTTGTGACGTATTTTCTGATTTAACTTTCCTTTTTAATTTTATTTTCTCTATGTATATTTTTATTTATTCTCCGTAAGGTATTTTCTTATATGGACGTCACCGATTCTGCTCTCCAAACCATGTGGCATCGGTGAGGTTGAGGAAATGACGTGTGTCTGTTAACATGAAGAATTTACAATAAAAAGCAAGTATTATGTGAGTACTGGTGTGCGGGTGAAACTCGCTGTGGCTATCATATGTTTTTAATCTCCTAGTATCACGCTGTGTAAAGGTAATGCGATCTCGTAACTAAACGACGTAGCGGTTTTGTCTAAAGTTGCAAGTGAAAGTGCCGTTCTGGATGCAAGAAAAGAAAAGTTCACCTAAGTGATTCTGTTTCCGTCTATGTTTCGTCTAGCCCTTTAAAAAGCCTTATGTGTCGTTGATTTAAAGTGAGCTATCCGATGAAACTAATGTATCACATTTAAGTATATATTAGTACTTAATTCGCCATTTCTACAGCATGACATTTAAAACTTAGCGTAACACAAACCTCACATAGCAAAGAGAGTTACGTTATAAAGTGGAAAGTGTGATTTGATCTTTGCTATAGATATTCCCACAAATGTTGAACATTTGTGGGAAATATCTGGTAGCTCCTGTGCCTCATCCTCGTGGTTCTCAAACCACAACTTGGCACGTTTTGAACAATGCACGTGCGCATTATCTGCTTGAAACCACGGAACGTCATTGGGGAACAATGCCTATTTCATTTCATTTCATTTATTGCATTTTACTTGTTATAGACATGGTATTACATAATCACAAATATATAACACAAATAATATATTTTTGTAACAACAGGGAATGAGGAGGGAAAAGGCCTGATAGGCCTGTCGTGCCCTCTTCTCCCACAGCATCAAAATTTTCATGAAAATAAAAAAAATGCAAAAAAACATAAACAAGTCAAGTCCACATAATATCAAACACAGCTATCAATTAATAAAGGTAATAGTACATTATGAGCTTTTGGTCAGTAAGAAATGCCTGGCCGCCCCGGTGGCGCAGTGGTCTAAGCGATGGCTTCTGATCATTCGTCCGAACGGGGTCCGGGTTCGAATCCCGGTGAGGCATGGATGTTGTGTTTGTCTTACGGCACTGGCTCTCTCCCTTCCCTGGAACCAGTGACCCTAAATTAGGGACGGGCGACTGCTTATAGTCCATTGAGTTGCTCACGGTGGTCGTTAAACCTCCAATCAAAAAAAAAAAAAAAGAAAAAAAAAAGAAATGCCTGAGTTTTCCTTTAAATATATTAATATTATTAAGTGATACAATATCAGTAGGAAATGTATTCCATAATGCAGGACCAGTATAATTAACAAATGATCTAAATCGATCTGTTAGTGGAAACATGGGGATTAATGTTGTTTTATGTCTCGTGGAATAATCATGACTGTGAGTACTTATTGTAATTAAATCTTGGTAATAACCATTCTTAATTCTCAAAAACATTAGTTTATCTATACTATATGTGCACCTATACTATATGTGCAAGTTTTCCCCAAAATTGGAACTGTACGCTGCAGATATGACACAACTCCGTAGAATTACCAATGGCACTAAGGAATGTCATGATATGGCACACCACAGCATCAGGGATCCACTTCCGAGCTTCTCAGATGCCAAACAGTCAGGGTGGTACGCTTCTGCAGGTTTTCGCCAGACATACACTCTGCCAATGGTGGAAAACAATGTGAAGCACGATCCATCGGACCAAATGACACGTTGCCAGTCTGCGGCATTCCAATTTTTATGTGTTGTGCACCAGTTGTATTGATTTTGATAATCGGTGGTTTGTGGATTGCAGTGCGGCCATAAATACCGGTCACGATGGAGTTCCCGACGAACTTCTTTGATGAAAACTGGATCCTTCTGATTGGTGTTCAACTCTACTTCTATTTGAGATGCCGTGGTTTTGTCCTTCCGTTGTACAATATGTGCCAACATTCACCTATCCCTTTTTGACATCTATTATGGCGTCTACAATTTGCACGTTTGGAGGCATCACCGTGTTTTTATTTTATAGTTAGTCATAATCTTCAGTACAGTTCCTCCTATTGCAGCTACTATATTTCTGCCGTTCTAGTTTCTGAAGTTCTTGGAAGACTCACACCAATGATTACGGCTTTTTTGATGTGACTGAGATCTGTCATTGTCGACAATTACTTCTCAACAGCTGTTTCACCTGCGACTGTGGCACTTCTGTGTGATAGCCGACATCGTAGTGCACTCCTTTATATACCTTACATCGCGGGTGACATCGTCCCCGTCATTTGCATGCGGTGCATTTCGTGTACTCCAGTCGCAGTCGGAGTTTTCATTATTTCGATAAACTCCCTGTATATATCTCACATTGACTGGTCTTCTGATCATTGTGCCAAGGTCATGTTCACAGATGAAAGCCGCTTTAGTCTTTCGTCGGATTTCAAGCGGCAACTGATTTGGAAGGAACGTGTGCTTGCGTATGATTCCAGAAACATCGCCGAATGGGGCAGATATGGCGGTCGGGGGGTCGTGGTGTGCACCGGTATCATGGTCATTGAACGCACCGGACTGCAGGTGATGAATCAAAGGACAATTACCGGGCAGAGATTTCGCAATGATGTACAACTCCTGAAAGTAATATCTCCTCCTTAATAACTTTTGAAATTTTGAACTGATTTTAAAGAAACTGCACTGACACGTACTATGATATGTTACCAACGTGAGAACACATTTTTTTCAGAAACGGAAATAAAAATCATGAATGACAGAAAAAATCAGCGAGCCGTAATTAAATTTGGGAAAAAAGGGGGATGTGTGGCTCCAGAAATCCACAGAAGACTCTTGGAAGTGTATGGAGCTGCCGAAGATGGATGAAGAGGTTTTGAGAAGGAGAAAGTTCAGTGTCGGCCAAACAACGGAGGGGAAGACCCGCAACTGTTGTGACAGATGCCAACAGGCAACGAGTGGAAAACCTCATCACAGCTGGTCGTCGTGTCACCATCCAGGAGTTGTGTGATGCAATGCATTATGGTCATAGTGCTATGGAAACATTAATTAGGGATATGCGGTGCAGAAAAATTTGTTCAAAGTGGATCCCAAGAAACCTAACCCGTGAACAATGTGAGTAAAGGGTGGACATGTGCAGAAACCTCTTGGACTGTGAGCAAAGGGTGGGAGGGTGAAGTGTTTTTCTCTAATGTTGTGACGGGGAATGAAATCTAGGTGTTCTTTCATAACCTAGAAACAAAACGTGCGTCAATGTCAATGGAATGGAACCACACGTCTTCACCTCGACAGAAAAATATGAAAAGAACTCGTCCGCAGGGAAAGTGATGGTGACAATTTTCTGGGACAAATGTGGTGTCATTTTGATTGATTTCCTTGAACGGGGTGTAAAAATGAACAGTACTGACCATGTGCAGACATTGAAGAAGCTAAAGGGAGCTAGGAGAATGAAAAGACGTGACATTCCACTTCACAGTGTTGTTTTACACCATGATAACGCACATATCTACGCCTCAATGGAGACTTCACATGCTATTGTAAAAATGTGGTGGACGGTGTTGCCCTAACCCCCGTTCAGTGCTGATGTGGCTCCCTCAGACCTTTTCCTATTTGCCCCTTTGAAATCCACCCTTCGTGGGGAACGTTTCGACGATGTGACAGATATTTAACTGGCTATGTACTCATGGGTGAAACGATAGCCTCAGGAATTTTTCCAAAATAGATTTTACCAATGGGTTCAAAGATGGCGGAAATGTATAGAAAGTGATGGACAATACTTTGAATAGGCTAGCATTATTAACAATACATCCAAGTATTTTGTCACGAAGTTTCACATTTTTGCTGCTACAAATTAAAATCTTGAGGGACGAAGCATTACTTTCCGGATGCCCTTTCTAATTCTTTTCCACATTCGTTTGTTCTGTGGTGGTATGGGGGCAGATCTCAGTTTTATGGACGACGAATTGTCTTCACTGCACAGTAGCTGTGGATGAAGTATGTGACGTGCCTGCCCCGCAGGACGCACATGACATAAAGGCAGATAGTAGCGAGAACGAACGTCAGTGCAGGTCAGTTGGTAGAGCGACTTGTTCCGGAATAAGTGGACTCGGGTTCTATCACCGGCGTAGGCCAAAAATGACGGAGAAATTTACTTCGTTATAATGGCTCCCGAATTTCCCGGATGACCCGGCCGTTCATGATCTCGCAATGGTGTGATTATCTTTTCACACCGCGAGATAAGAAAAATAAGAGAATCCCTTCTTCAGCGCTTCGAAAAATAAATGTGTGTGACGTTGCATTCCACACACCAGACTGACTGGGAGTTATCAAGTGCACGTTCTACAGTGGATGGCTGCCTGCAGCGATTCATGGTCACGGCTGACCCGCTGGCCATACCCCGGCCCTCTTTCGGGGGGGGAGGGGGAGATGTGACGTGCCTGCCCAGAAGGACGCACACGACATAAAGGCGGGAATCGAACCCGAGTCCACTTTTTCCGGAACAAGTCGCTCCACCAACTGCGTAGCTCAGTTGGTAGAGCGACTTGCTCCGGAATAAGTGGACTCGGGTTCGATTCCCGGCGTGGACCAAAAATGACGGAGAAATTTACTTCGTTATAAGTGTTATAGGCTAGGTCTCCTCGGTGGTACAGTGGTCTAAGCTCTGGCTTCCTACAATTCGCTCGAGATCGGTCCGCGTTAGAATACCGGCGAGGCATGGATGTTGTATTTGTTTTGCGGCACTGGTACCCTCCCTTCCCTGGAACCAGTGGCCTTAAAATAGGGATGAGTGACTGCTTATAGTTCATGGAGTTTCTCACGGTGGTCGTTAACCCCCTCCCTAAATAAAAAGTATTGGTTAGTGAGGATATTCGTCGGATGAAATGGCCATCAGGCTGCTGTGGTATCAGTTCAATCGAACAAGATTTTCTGGGTCTGCAAAAGCTGAAAAATACACAGATAATAATGGATAAGTTAATTTTTTCCAATCCGATTTTTTTCATTCTAACTTCTAGAAGAGATGACATTGTGTTCGCAGACTGACCGAGAGACAGACAGATATATATTACAATCATATCAAAGCTTTTTTATAGTTCGTCACATGAAATTCCGAAAGGAAAGTACATAAAATCTACATTTATCCAATAAAAAGCACAGTAACAAAAAGTAGTTCTTTATGCAAATAGGACACAATTCACGATTTCCTTAAAAATAAGAAGAATAATAACACGGCGCACCCGTGAGCAGATTTGCATTTGCGTTTATTAAGGACAAAACTTCCGTTGTGTCTGTGTGTGTTTTCCAACACACCTCTCATTGCTACGGCTGGCACAAATAATATGTCAACATTCCGTGTCTAAGAAACCGTCTTTCTCCGCGATGGTGCTTGTTCTGCTGTTTGTTCAATCCTTCATTCGGTTCTTGCGCTACAGTGGAAGTGCAGCCCATCGTGTTCGTTTGTGTGCCAAAATCTCGCATCCAGAGTATCCAAAGAAGATAAAAAAAAAAAAAAAAAAAAAAAAGAAAATTCATTTTGAAGAAAAGCTTGCATACGTTCACCTGACTTCCAATTCGATTTTCCGATCTTATTTGTGCGATGCGTTCATATTGGGATAAAGCGCATCCACTGGCGATGAAGCACAAAACCAACAACAAATACGAATGAGCTAGTAAGTAAAAAAAAAAAAAAATGTACTACTGAAACCACGAAGGCCCTGAAGATGCTCCTCCCGTGAGACCTTACTGATTCTATTCCGTCACCATGGTTACCGGAGGAGGAACGGGATGCTGCGGAACGATCGATGATCGTCGGTCGTTTTCAGAGAATGATTTGATCGTTACTTGTGCAAAATAAGGTCAGTTATGTGACACTGGCTCGTGTATGGACCGAGTAAGAGGGGGGAAGACATCCTCAACCTGGGGAAATAACACCCCGTGAATTTTCCTTCCGATACATCACACCATGGCGTCATTCTACTCTCATGATATGGAGGTTTCCCGTGGACGTTGTCGGACAAGATGAATTGTGCCATGAACCACCACAGAACAGCCCAGGAGATATCGAACAGTTCGTGCCCTCGAGTGATGGTACCCACACACACCTTTCTTTAAGACAAAGTAAACATGGAGTACGGCCTAGTTAGTGGGAAAGGTACACCTCCAAATTAAGATATGAGGCATAAGAACATCCACACCCTTTGAGTTTGGAAGCTTAACCCTACCGCATTATAATTGAAACGTTATAGTAAACACGATTTCGCTGCTGTTTATGCTTTTAAATGAGAGTTCTACTTCACGATGGATTGCATTGTAAAAACTTCCTCTTGGTGGACAGACTTTGATTACAAAGTAAATTTCTGCTTTTCTTAGTTCCACTGGAAACAATGGATTTGTTTGAATGTTTGGAGCGCTTCAGAATATAAGCGGTGGTTAGCTCCTATTGATGAAAACAAAATGGGAATGTTTTTGGTATTTCTTCTTTTCCTGTTACCATCCGCGTTCTTGCTTCCCGAAGTCATCAAAGTTGGTAAGTTCATAATTTTTTGTGTATTCATGCTTTCGAAAAAAAGACTGAATTATGAAAAAGATACCGTATAGCGGTGATGGAATTGGGTGGAAATTTCATTTCGTGTTTAGAACCCAACTATCTGAACCAGTCCAGATTGTTTTCCGTTGTAGATATCGTAAGTTAAATTGCAGTTTAAAGCTATACTTAACGGCATTAAAGCTCACTTTATTAGAGAATTAGACTAGCTTACTGATTCTAATTCATGTATATCTTTTACAATATGAATTTATTCTATCACGTAAAATGCAATGTTCAATACAATTCAATATATGCACATTTTTCGTGGATAAGGGTCTGCTGATGCAACAGCATATAGTCACTAAAATAGTAAATAAAATTATTTCTTGTGCACAGGTAAATTATGAGGCTCTGTTTTACATGGATTTCTTATAATGTAACATGTATAAAGGGTGTACAAAGAAGCAAAATGCACTGACGTAATACTCTTTACTGAACTGGGCGTAAAGCAGTGTTATTGAGATTCTGTTACTGCCGTATTTTATGTATGTTTGATACACAGCCTTTTCAACCGGGAATATTGGCCAAACAAATTTTTAAAATATGTACAAGCTTGATGTTTATTCTTACTTATATGAATCTTGATACCGTAAATTTGTGCAGAATGAATGTGGATTTTTACTGCTAATTCTGATAGGTAAACTTAGTGGTATACCACATCAAGTTCACATTACAGAAGAAAAACTTCCGAGAAAGTGCTGCATGAAGTACAAAATTTAAAATATTTTGCATTAAATAGAAAAAACAGAATGAGCTGCTAAGTTATATTACAAGCGTTTTTTTCTCCCAGAGAAAAGTACTTTCGACTTAATCTCTCATTCTCTCTCTCCATTTCTCTTTCCTCCTTTCCCCTCCCCCCTATCTCCCTCACTCTGTCCTTCCAGTGATGTAATTCTAAATGAAAAAGTACCTTACGGACTAAGACAACATAACTAGGGTAAGATACCCACAAAATTTTCAAAAATTTCATTTGTTGTTTATTTTATTTAGTATTCTTTTTAATTTTCCTTAGTAATTACGTTTATCAATTTATATTAAAACTGCGTAATCTTAGAAATTTTAAATGAAAAGAAGAATGTAACGTGAGAGTTATATGCTAAGAACATGAAAAATTTATTTAAATGCGGCTCTGTGTCGCTTTACACGATTTTAATTATGCATCGGAAATATTTATGCAACTAGCATAGTAATATCAATTCAATGACTAATGTACCGTTTTTCGTAAGGTTGAGTGATACGTTACCCATAACAAATGAGAGAAGGAGCTCATGGGATTACTTTTATTGGATCCAATAGCCGGTGATGAATTTTTTAGTGTAAAAGTTCCTTCACTAACGACGTTTTCTCTCGGAGCACTGCAATCTTAACCCCAAGGAGCAGCCATCTCCTGTAAATTTATTTTGACTGCCGTCTAAACAAAGTAGTCAACATTCTCTTTGTGTTAGAATCTTATGATTCCGTAGACGCCCTACTGTGTGATATGAATGTATAGTTTAAGATATACAGTAGTTTTTGTTTGTTTGTTTGTTTCTCGGTTTAACGATAATCATGGACAACTCGTATGGCTATGAGCGGTCGCCCGTACCTGATTTCGGGTCAGTTTTTGCAGGGAATGGACAGATCCAGCACCTATGGTCAAGCACACCACTCATGTCTCATCTGGGGCTCGGACCTGCGCCTAAGTCAGAAGCCTACGCCTCAGACCACTCTACCACCGGAGCAGCCATCTGTACAGTATAACACATTTGGTTAATACGGAACACATGCTTGCATACGGAACAGAGTTTTCCATATTTTTGCATACATGATCATCTAAAAATTTCCTTTGGCCAGATTCTCTTACCATATAACATAGAAAAGTGCCTTAGCGCCGCTAATGAGCGCTAAGATTCTTCTACATCACTGCCTCTCTTCTTCTCTCTCTCTTTAAAAGATGAAATATGTTAGTTCACAATACTCAGTGAAAAAAAAGTCACAGCCTCCAGAAGGAAATGTTAATTTTGTGGCATCAGTGATTTTCCATCCAACATTACTGCTGATTCCAACTAACACACTATAACGAACAAATTAACGGACTGAACTGATCAAAACATTTTGTTGAGTGTTCATTCATATTTTTAAAGCAAAGGCAAATCTTTATCGCTATCGTTGCTATGCAACGATGTTTATGTCTGTCGTCATTTTTCAGTAGGTTTCATTAGCCAATGAGAGATACTACAGAGCTTCGTGTATTGAGCTCAAAGTGATTTATTTATTTACTTATATTTGTTTATTTTTGAAAAAAAGAAAGGTATCTCTTATATTCTGTAAAATGAGATAATAGAAAAAAATGTCGAATGCCGATAATAGTATTTCTTTAGATAAGAGTGTTTGTCGAATGCCACATGGGAAATTTGAAGGAAAACACGCGCGACCGTATCGCCAAAGAATTATAAATATTTGTCGTTTATTCTTCCATATTCACCTCATTTGAAAAAATGAAACTTAAATAAAAAAAATTCTCAAAACTGAGTCAGGAATCTCTTATTCAACAAACGACGTTGAACTGTTCTGGAGGACTGTGACAGTGTTACACTGCTCCGCTAATACAGTGTATGTCGCTGTACGATCGGTCACTGCCATGCGGTAGAGATGTCTGCCATCCCGTGCAGTCATAGATTTTGTGGTCCATTTCCCGGATTTCTGGGCGTCCGACCCTCATCTGTCCACTGACGTCACGTTCGCATCACTGTGCTGGCGTTTCGACCCGTACGAGTGGCAATTTCACTGTAGGAAAATCCAGCTTCTCTCATTCTACACTGTAAAATATTTTCTGAAATTCACGGGCAATTTCCCGTCATTTCTTTCGTGAATAAACGAAGCATATTTCGGATACAACCTTTTCCGTGAAATGACGGAAAGAAACCTGAAATTCACGGAATTTTCGTACCACAGGAAAATCCTGAATGTTCAGAAACCTTTCCGCAGTTTCTTTCTATAATATTAAACGATAAATTAGCGTTTTAGAGGCGTGTTAACGGAAAATTCTGAATTTTCAGAAACCTTTCCGCAATTCCTTTTGTATGTTAACGGAAAATTCTGAATTTTCAGAAACCTTTCCGCAATTCCTTTTGTATATTAACGGAAAATTCTGAGTTTTCAGAAACCTTTCCGCAATCCATTTTTTATATTAACGGAAAATCTCCGTTCTCACTTTTTCGGTATCTGTATGACGAGAAATTACAGGTAATAGGAGCGATTTGTGAGAATAATTGAGGTTTGATTAACTTTTAAATTTCAATTGTCTGTCGAATTTTGAAGTTCCGTAGCGAGATCGGATATTGTGGAGAGCATATCGCATGGATTTTGTTTATTGTGGCACAGGATATTGCTTCTCCTTTCCCCTATTTGGTGCACCAGCTAATTAGTATATATTGTGTTACTGTAAGAAACCGGGTACTTATTGTACGTTGTACAATACGATGTCTATGTATCAGTCTTTGGACAACTTAAGACAAAAGCTATTATAGCTATCAAGAGTAAATTTTATTGTGTTACTATAAGAAACCGGGTACCTAACTTATTGTACAGATGATTATGCGATGTCTATGTATCAGTCTTTGGACAACTTAAGACAAAAGCTATTATAGCTATCAAGAGTAAATTTTATTGTGTTACTATAAGAAACCGGGTACCTAACTTATTGTACAGATGATTATGCGATGTCTATGTATCAGTCTTTGGACAACTTAAGACAAAAGCTATTATAGCTATCAAGAGTAAATTTTATTGTGTTACTATAAGAAACCGGGTACCTAACTTATTGTACAGATGATTATGCGATGTCTATGTATCAGTCTTTGGACAACTTAAGACAAAAGCTATTATAGCTATCAAGAGTAAATTTTATTGTGTTACTATAAGAAACCGGGTACTTAACTTATTGTACAGATGATAATACGATGTCTATGTATCAGTCTTTGGACAACTTAGGACAAGAGCTATTATAGCTATCAAAAGTAAATTTTATATTTTATTGTGTGTGTGTGTGAAATAATACTGTACAAAAAGTACACCTCACCTATTTTTAAAGATAACTGAAAGTCATTGTCAGTTTAAAAAATCAAGTTGCAAAGCATTTTCTTGCTTCGAAAAATAAGGATGAGAAATGCTTAATTTGTGAAAAGTCTTCCCACAGAAAAAATAATAAGCTCTAACAGAAAATAGAATAACTAAATGATTCGCAGTAATGACAAAAAAACAAATCGCCGTCGAATTCGTTTTACGGTGTACGTGAAGCTGATCGCCAATCGTTTGTTTCTCAGTGGTTAAGGGAGTCAGTTAGTTACCTGTTGAGCCGGTTCCAACGTCTGCGGTTCGATTCTGCCTCAGCGGGAGGATTATCTGCGTAAAGAGTGATAGTAAGTGCAGTGTCGTCCATTTTGCGGAATTTCAGTTTAAATACGGAAAAAACTGAAATGGTCTTTTCTGAAATAAACGGAATTTCTGTCTACGAAAAAAATCTGTGAAAATACTGAAGTTAAAATAAACGGGCACTTTTAAAAACGGAAATTTCTGAAAAAGACGGATACCTACCGGCAATTTTGCTGCACGTTATTTTAAGAAATTTCCCGTGAATTCACACCACTTATTTTTTACAGTGTAACAATTCTTCCTCACTCAAAGCCCATCAGGTCTTCATAATGCGACCTTCTTCAGTGACGGGGCATATACAAGAAACACCCTTTCTACTCACTGGCTGCAACATCTCGTTTGAGCCAGCTCTTTATACCCAAGACTAGGCAGTTCGGACGGCACTGTTTTTTTTTTTTTTTTTTTTGTGATTGGAGGTTTAACGACCACCGTGAGCAACTCAATGGGCTATAAGCAGTCGCCCGTCCCTAATTTAGGGTCACTGGTTCCAGGGAAGGGAGAGAGCCAGTGCCGTAAGACAAACACAACATCCATGCCTCACCGGGATTCGAACCCGGACCCCGTTCGGACGAATGATCAGAGGTCATCGCTTAGACCACTGCGCCACCGGGGCGACACGGCGCTGTTCCGAAACAGGATGCGCATTTTCACTGACATTTTAATCATTTGTATGTCTCAACCTGTTGTACGTATCCTGTAAGTTTCAAGCTAATACCAGCAGTCCTTCATGGTGTTTCAAGTTTCCCAGACAGTAGTGTACCATATGAAGACCAAAAGGATGTGTTTGTATTCATTCCTCCATTGATCTTTGAACGTAAAAATGTATACTCAGTTGAAAATCAATGGGAAAAAAAGACATAAGAATAATTTAGCCAACTAAATGCTTTAGAAAAATGTTCTTTTCAAATTCTCAGTGCCCGCGATTTTTCACTACGCAACGTCACTACTGCTAAGAAGAAAAATGCTTAAGTGACGTCACTACTGCTAAGAAGAAAAATGCTTAAGTGACGTCACTGCTCAGTCCCTACTCAGCAGTGAATGGGCGTGACCTTTTCGTCGATTGTGTTTTGTTTTTTTTTGGTTGGAGGTTTAACGACCACCGTGAGCAACTCAATGGGCTATAAGCAGTCGCCCGTCCCTAATTTAAGGTCACTGGTTCCAGGGAAGGGAGAGAGCCAGTGCCGTAAGACAAACACAACCTCCATGCCTCACCGGGATTCGAACCCGGACCCCGTTCGGACGAATGATCAGATGTCATCGCCTAGACCACTGCGCCACCGGGGCGACACGGCGCTGTTCCGAAACAGGATGCGCATTTTCACTGACATTTTAATCATTTGTATGTCTCAACCTGTTGTACGTATCCTGTAAGTTTCAAGCTAATACCAGCAGTCCTTCATGGTGTTTCAAGTTTCCCAGACAGTAGTGTACCATATGAAGACCAAAAGGATGTGTTTGTATTCATTCCTCCATTGATCTTTGAACGTAAAAATGTATACTCAGTTGAAAATCAATGGGAAAAAAAGACATAAGAATAATTTAGCCAACTAAATGCTTTAGAAAAATGTTCTTTTCAAATTCTCAGTGCCCGCGATTTTTCACTACGCAACGTCACTACTGCTAAGAAGAAAAATGCTTAAGTGACGTCACTGCTCAGTCCCTACTCAGCAGTGAATGGGCGTGACCTTTTCGTCGATTGTGTTTTGTTTTTTTTTTGGTTGGAGGTTTAACGACCACCGTGAGCAACTCAATGGGCTATAAGCAGTCGCCCGTCCCTAATTTAAGGTCACTGGTTCCAGGGAAGGGAGAGAACCAGTGCCGTAAGACAAACACAACCTCCATGCCTCACCGGGATTCGAACCCGGACCCCGTTCGGACGAATGATCAGAGGCCATCGCTTAGACCACTGCGCCACTGGGGCGGCTCGATTGTGTTACCAGAATCTATTACACTGTTAATGTTTGTTTTATTTTTTTAGTCATTAAAGATGAGATTTTTTATCGTCTGCAGGATTTTTTGCTGATTCTCTCCGGTTTTTTTTTTCCAGGAGAGGACTAGGGAGGTGGGAGGGGGCATTTATAAGCACAAATTTCTATATTTTTAGAAACTCTGTCTCTAGAAAAGTATAAAACACGACCAGATATTCTCAACACAAGAACTGCCGTGATCATTCTCCAATCAAAGAAACTGAAAGTGGATGCGGAAAATAAGTGGAACAGAGAAAGTGAGCTCAAACGAAATTCTGTTGGGTCTTTATCAATCTGAATCAGATCACCTACGGAGTCGACCTGTCCGGGAGATATTTCATTACGTCTTTTCAAGACTCTGAAACCATCTAAGTCGCGCACACCGGCTTTAATCCAAGAATTTGTTTTTGGAGAAAACAGAAGACATCGCCAGCAGTAAAAAATATGTTCGTTTTTTTTCTCAACCACAAATAATCACAGTATTAAGAATCGTGAAAGGGGCGAAAAACAATTTTTAGATTTTTTTTATAAATGTTTTTAGCGAAAGAGTGGCTTTACCTTTAATTTTCTCCCTTTTTCTTTCCTGGCAGAAAACGACAAATTCAGCAGACTCGTAACCGCGCAAACACATTTACTCACGATATTTATATCCGAAAGCTCCTCAGTCAGTAGATGCATTGTCATCCATTTTAGTTGTCCGAAACATAACTTGAAGATTGAAATAGCTAAAAATAATTCACTAAGTAATAATGAATTGGTTGTCCACATGCAGTAGGTACACATACCGCCCATTGAGTTAAAAACTTTTATTTAATACCGGGTTGGGCCTCCTTTAGCCCAAATTTCAGCACGCTTGCGGTTTGGCATAGATCCCATAAGTTGTTGCCGAGTGCTTCTATGTCTACAGCATCAAACAGTCACTTAAAGAGACTAGGAAGGTGTGAAATATTAAAAAACTCGATTTCGGGTTTTATATATATATATATATATATATATATATATATTTGGATAGTGCAATCCTATATATATATATTATATATATTATATATATTTGGATAGTGCAATCATTTCAGAATATCTTCCCGTTTGAATTTTCGAAAAAATCACAAAATTGTGGTCTGGGGGTCATAAAACGTGAAGCGGCGCGCGGCCAGTACCTGCCTCCCTTACCAGAGTAGAATAGAACGGTCCTGTAGGCTTTCAACCAAAGTGCTGGAACTGCATTCTATACTTCAGGAAATTTTTAACGCGTAAGTACGACTGTTCTGACATAAATATTGTGCCGAATATTTGAACGCGATGTTCTCGAAACTATGCATGTTTTGGTGATTTTATCACACCTCGAAAACCGCTGGAGATATCAACTTGAAATTTATACCGGAGTTGTAAAACCCGATGACGCATTAATTATAGCTGACACCTGATTGAATGAAATGTTTTCGCCATTTTATAATAACGAATAACTCGCATTTTTTCACATTTTTCGTTATCTGGACGCCATTTTTTGCATTTTGTTTTCATTTTCAATTTTTCAGGTATAATCATTAGAGGGAAGCCTAAGAAGAAGAAATATCCCTAAGATTTCCCGAAATCTTCATCCATTCGACTGTAATCGCGGTAAAATCGGATTTTACATATTTTGCCTCATTACGTTGGAGCGCCAACAGTATTCACCTGGGAATAAATATCGCGACATTTTCTTAATTTATCATTTTATACTAAATGCCCCTACACAGACTAAACGTTTTATATTTATTCGAGGTCTTGTTATAAACAATTAAACGCAAGCCACTTTTTGAAATGTCAAACCTTCCTAGTCCCCTTAATTCGATCGGATTTGACGGAAGAAGACTTTGCTCCCGGATCTATTTTTCTAGCATGTCCCATAAGTTCTCAATCGGGTCCAGATCCGGGGTGGCCTGGAAAGATGTTGGAAGTCGCTGTCATACTCGTTGAGTCACTGCTGAACACATCTAACGTGATGGACAGTAAGTAACTCTGTCCTCCATGAAACAGCAGTCACCTGCTACATAAAAAGTCAACATTGTAAGATGGTTGAAGTGGTTGAACTACCGACATTGCATAATTATGTTTCATTTACTAGGCAAAAATTATTCGTGCATGCACAATATGGTAAATATGCAGAATTTCTGTCGCTACACGATCTTAATAAATAACACAGTGATCAACATGAAGCTGGTCCCAAAGTTAAAAAGGTTTTTAGTTAAAACACATATATGTACAAGTTAAAATATATATTCGAGATCTTTCGAACAATCATATTGTCTATCATCAGGAAATCGATAAAATGGAACGAAGCGTACGAAGGTTTATATACAGGCCAGAGTGCGTGAGATCATACGCATTGGCTATTGCGCAGACTCATGGAGTTAGACGCATGATTGAATATTGACAATCCAGAGGTGGTGGGGGTGGATGTGACGAACAAGTCCCCGATAGAGTACTCAACGGATTAGTGGTCTCCAGGCCAGTGGAATAGTCGTAGGTAGTTCGTCATTGCAATAGCGATTATGAAAGAGCAGATATATGTACTAGGCAAAATATATATATATATATATATATATATATATTGCCTAGTAATATATCTGCTCATGTAATCGTGTGTAACTGTTGTTGCATTTACATCGTTCATCGCGCATGGAACGAGCGGCGAGAATTTATTTCAAAATGCGCCAAAAATTGGCAGTGGAGCAGTTGCACTTTGCTTTTCTTACTAACTGACGAGACTTACATGCAACTCCGAACTATTTATCATTAAGACGATTATCTATTTCAAGGCGTGATGATAGTGTGCTGGCTAACGCGGAAACAAAATGCCTCTCTAATGAAATACGTCTATAGCGTGGTGTGATCGACTTCTACTTCCGAAAATCTTATACTGCTTATCGACACCTTAATCTTCAAGCTCCATCTGTTCTCTTTGACAGATATCTTACCATTTATACCGCAAGATTATCTACTGTGGTAAGGACTGCAACAGCGTCATATTCACAAACTGAGACTTCTTGTTGCTCAAGATTTGGATAGACGGTGTCTGGTAAGTCGAACTTTTGTGCCTAAAAACAGCCTTCACTACAACCTTCATATGTACATTAATCTAAGTGACATCCACCGAAACCCTTCTCAGGCTGTAGCCTTGAACAGGGGATTCAAATTCAGTTATCCAACTCGTCGAATCAATAAATTCAGCTTTATTATTAAAGCCGAGGGTATTATTAGTGGTTTTTCCCTCCCTGATCAGGACTACGCAAGGTTTAACGAAGCCAAAGCCCTTCAAGATTGTAGCTCAAGACGCATGACACTCGAAGAGACCCAATACCACGAGGAGAAGAAACAATTAAAAATTCTAAGAGACAATCCTGATATTTCCATTGTGTCTGCTGATAAGAGAAACCAGATGATTATCATGAATCAATCTGATTATGCCAGTAAAATGAATGACGCAATATCCAAAATTCCGCATTCCATTATCAAAAGAGATCCCACAGCCGCCACGATTGCAGCATTGAGTAAACTAAAAAACAAGGGCTTCCTACCTACCAGCATATCTACCAACATGCACCCTCCAAATGGGCCTAGAGTCCCAGAATTGTTTGGGAAAATTAAAATTCATAATTAGGGACACCCAATGCGTCCGCTAGTATCAAGCTTTGCTAGCGCAACCAGGCCACTCGAACAAGCTCTTGCTAAACTACTGACACCAATAATTAAAGGCTCAAAATATTCTGTCGCAAGCTTTATTCAGGCCTTAAATAAAATAAAAAAAAATGTAAGTAATAATACTTCGACTTTTATAATAGCGTCCTTAGATGTGATCTCTTTATATCCGAACGTATCTGTTACTGAAACTCATAATATCATTATGGACAAATTTCTAGCCCTTGGCACTTATACCCATGCGGAAGTAATTGCTATTTCAGAAGCTCTAATTCTGGTATCTGCTCGTACATACTTTCGCTTTAATGGTCAAATATACCAACAGAAGGGAGAGACCCCTAAGGGTTCCCCTTGTCCGCCGTCCTTGCTGAAGTTGTCATGCAGAACTTGGAGGAAAGTGTTCTTACTCCATATACCCATAAACCATCTCTGTACATCCGCTATTTTGACGATGTTTTAATATTCTGGTCCAACCCGATAGAAACTCTTGAGTAATTCGCCAACCAAATATCGTCTATCTTTCCCACTCTTAAATTTACCACCAAACTTTTGAGGACTCCTGCACTTTACCATTCTTAGATTTTCAGTTAAAACGCCACCGAAACTCTCATAAACTAGATTTCTCTGCGTATAGAAAACCTACGTATTCTCCTACTCTTATACCCAGTAACTCAGCCCATCCAATCAGATTCAAAATGTCAACTTTGAACTTCTTGATACGCAGAGCATATGCCCATTCTTCAAATATCAGACTTAGAAAAATTGAACTGGCTACAATTTCTGATATGGTTATATCTTATGGGTGCCCCATATCAAAAATTGAACTGGCTACAATTTCTGATATGGTTATATCTTATGGGTGCCCCATATCATGTGTACCGCAATTACTACAACGCATTCAGCGTGAAAGATCTACAGCCTTGACCCGTGACTCTAACAATGTGAAGTACATTGGTTCTATCCCTAACTTTCCGCAAGTGGCATCAATACTTACAAATACTTGCAAAAAATATAATCTGGCATTTGGTGAAACCAATTACAACCTATTCTCCTTGGTAAAAAGTGATCGTGACCCAGTTCCTAACCCTCAAAGGAGCGGTATATGTTGCATACCGAGAGCAAGCCACGACCCTGCACAAGAAGATCTAGGATACATCGGCTCCACACTTCGATCGTTGGAAGTTCGAATCAAAGAATACAAATATAACATCAGATGCGCTAGTTCTTTAACAACGTTATGAAATGAAATGAGATTAATTCAACGTGGCGCGTATTCACCTAAGTGGGAAGGTGCATTTGTTCTTTTGACCTTGGGGACTAAGAGACAGACTATTTTTGCATAAAGTTTCTATATGTATAACTTTCATGATCGCTGTTGCAATGACGAACTACCTACGACTATTCCACTGGCCTGGAGACCACTAATCCGTTGAGTACTCTATCGGGGACTTGTTCGTCACATCCACTTCCACCACCTCTCGATTGTCAATGCTCAATCATGCGTCTAACTCCATGAGTCTGCGCAATCGCCAATGCGTATGATCTCACGCACTCTGGCCTGTATATAAACCTTCGTACGCTTCGTTCCATTCTTTTACCGATTTCCTGATGATGGGCAATATGATTGTTCGAAAGATCTCAAATATATATTTTAACTTGTACATATATGTGTTTTTAACTGAAAACCTTTTTATCTTTGTGACCAGTTTCATGTTGATCACTGTGTTATTTATTAAGATCGTGTAGCGACAGAAATTCTGAATATTTACCATGTTTCATTTAATTTAGAAAACAACATTTATGAATGTAATATTTAAACTGAAAGTCTACGATAATTTCGCTGGAAACTATAGTCTAGCTTCATCAGGAGTAAGCGTTTTTATTTCTTGCCTGTGACGAAATGAAAACGCTTAATCCTGATAAAGCTGGACTACAGTTTCCAGCGAAATTGTAGTAAACTTTAAGTTATAAATATTGCATTCATAAACGTTGTTTTTTAAATTAAGGTGGATCCACCTAAAATCTTTGCTTTGTATTTCCAATGGGAAAACTTCTGTAGCCATTTTCTTCACAATTAATGCATAGCTAAGGATGAAAATTTCAACATCAATAAAAATGTCTTCACATTATAGCCTAGTATACTCTATATTTTCTAAAATTCAACCACAATTAAAAAATCCATTTGTTTGTTTACTGCCGTCATCAATGTAAGGTCGCACCATCTATTTTCTGGTCTTAACACCACCAAAGGAAAAGTTATTGATTTTTAATATAATTATGGTTAAATTTTAGAAAATGTTAAGTATACTAGGCTATGATATAAAGTTATTTTTATTGATGTTCAAATTTTCATCCTTGAGAACGCATTGATTGTGAAGAAAATGGCTACAGAAGTTTGCCTATTGGAAGTACAAGGTAAAAATTTTAGGTGGATCCACCTTACATGAAAAAAAAAAACTGTAAGATGGACATGATCGGCAACAAGTTCAGATAATTCTTGGAGAATACTCAACCTCCCAGCAATGTCTGGGGACCGTTCCGTACCAACATGACGTGCCCCCACATAATGACACCATCACCAGAACCTTGAGTTGTGTTCAGAAGGCAAGTTAGGTCCATTGCTTCATATTACTCCTGCCAAACTTTCTACCTACCGTCAGTACAGAACAAGGTGTATAGCGACTCGTCGGACCACATGACTTGTCTCCAATGTCCAGTCACGATGTTCCAAACGAACTTTCCAGTTCTTCGCAGAAATCAGTGGCTTCCGTTTCCAATACAGATCCTCTTCAATTCCCTGCGCATAGTTCTCTGAGATATAGGTCTAGAACACCCTTCACTCAATGTTCGTTTAATTGCTGCACACAGGAAGTCCTGTTTATCCGTACAAGCCTTCTCAGGCGACGGCGATCTCTTTCCTGACAGATTGTCGTCGCGCCACAGTTACGCCTCTTAGACAAGAAATGTGGGTTATTTTTGCTCTGATTAAAGACCCGGGATATCTCACCTTTTGAGAAAACAATGAGGTCTGACGTTTTCCTAATCGTCGCAGCACCGGGTACCCACAATAAGCCCTTTATCGAACTCAGAAAGATCCTTTGTTTTCCCAATTCTGATTAACAGTGCTGACAAGCATCAGTGTTAGATAGTTGGCTAGATCACGCGGTGACGCACGTATTTTGAATATACGCTGCGTAAGTGACGTTTACGTACATCTGCATGAAGGTTTCTAATTCAGTGGCCGTTGCATGTAGCTCGTGTAACAAATGCGAGTAAAACGCTGAAATGAAAGTAAAATAATGAAAAACAAGTTAGTAAAATCATGCAATGCATTGATTATAATACGCTTTCCAACATACCAGAAATCATTACTCAAGTTATGAGGATAATGGCTGTGGAATAAATCTCGGTCCTGGGCCCTGCCCTTTGATCCCATTTCGATGTTATTCTACAGAACCGGTTCAGTATATCTCCGAAATAACATGGTAAAGTTTTGTCGGAATGGAAGCATTTTTTCGTAAGTTAGGATGCATAAGGGCTATGGAATAGATTCCGCTCCTGTGTCCTAGCCTTTGACCCCATTTCGCCCATTTTCAATAGGATTCGTTGACCCCATTTCGTCCATTTAACAGGCAGGCCCCTACAACATACTAACATTTCATCCAGATCGAAGAATTTTTACGTAAGTTATGACGCATAATGGCGATGGAAGTGATTCCGCTCCTATGTCCTGACCTTTGACCTCATTTCACCCATTTTCAATAGGGTTTGTCCCCAGGTGGTCCCCTACCATATACTAAAATTTAATCGAAATCGAACCTTTTTTACGCTAGTTATGACGCATAAGAGCAGTGGAATGGATCCCGCTCCTATGCGCTAACCTTTGATCCTATTTCATTCACGTTCAATAGGGTTCCTTCCCAGGTGATCCCCTTCCACATATTAAAAGTTCATCGAAATCGAAAGATTTTACGCGAGCTATCGTGCGGACGAACATACGCACACAAAGCGTGACGTAATGAGGCAGATTGGAATCGCGACCATCTGCTCGCGAGAGTGTGACGTCATAAAACTTTAATAGGATCCACACACAACGCGTGACGTAATGAGACACAACGCGTGACCGAGCGCCAACATATCAAGCGAGAGATTGTGACGTCATAAGATCGTCCCCAAGTGGTCCCCTGCCACATAATAAAATTTCATCGAAATCGAACCATTTTTACGCACGTTATGACGCATAAAGGCCATGGAATGCATCCCGCTCCAATGTTCTGACCTTCGACCCCACTTCACCCATTTTCAATAGGGTTCATTCTCAGGTGGTCCCCTACAATAAGCTAAAATTTCATCGACATCGAACCATATTTACGCAAGTTATGACGCATAAGAGCAATAGAATGGATCCCGCTCCTATGCCGTGACCTTTGACCCCATTTCATCCATTTTCAATTGGGTTCGTCCCCAGATGGTCCCATACCACATACTGAAATTTCATCGAAATCGAACCATTTTTAAGCGAGTTATCGTGCCGACAGACAAACGGACGGACAGACGGACGAACAGACGGACGGACAAAGCTGGAGCATATACGCTTCTTCAACCTACGGTTGGAAAGCGTAAAAAAAAAGATTCACCAGCTAAAAACACGCGTGTATGCACATATATCAGTGGTAATAGCGAACGTATTCTCTGTGGATTACAGCGACGTCAGAGTTCCTGAGGCCCCTTGGGATTCGCGTGCAAGAGCCGCGGACAAAGCACACAGCGTTTCGCAACTACTAGCGCAAAGTACGCTTAAGCTCCCATGACAATAGCTTCACATCGCACGAGCTATCTTTCGAAGAGCAATATGGAATGAACCATGTCATGCGAAATTTGCATTGTATGATTGTTTGATATTTGAACAGATTAATTATTTTTAATAATTTACACAAAAGTGTTTCTAGTCGTAACTCTGGGTGGTAGCACGCTTCGCTTCTGCCTCTCAGTTTATTTAGACCGACGTTTTCTTCATTGTGCCACGAATTTTATTTGGAGCGAAGTGAGTTGAGCTCCCATCTCACGCGATTTATAAAGCAAAATGTACGTGAAGCTTCTCCTACTTGACCACCTAACCAATCATCGTAATTGTTTTGCACGTGGATCGTGGTCAATGAGAGACTAAATGGTTTCAATCAAATGAAATTTCTAATTTTTCTTCACAAACTCGAGAGACTGTTTCCCTTTGTCTGCTTACATACGCCGTTAAGAGCCAAAACGCCAACAAAACGAAAGAATCAGCGTAAGCAGTTAACCCTAAACGTCGGGACCAAAAGCTTCGAACTTCGGAACTTAATCCTCTTTTATTTCTGAGAAATTGAAACAAATTATGAAAAAATAAAATTTCTATTTTTTTTACCCCACAAATTCTAGGAATTATTTTCTATGCCGAATGAAATATGCCGTTAAGTATCAAAATCTTGAACAAAGCTGGTGAGCTCGAACATCTGTTTGGTCTTCTGTACTTTGATTTTAGCATACGCATTTCTAAATTTAGAAATTTTGACTATCAAAGTGAATGAAATAAATTTAATCAGTTCTATATTAATTTTACTATGTTGTAAAAGAGAGTCAAATCGGTCAGGCGAGATATCTGCATTCAGAATGTATAGCAAAAATGCAAAGATGGACATAAATTCTATTTTTTAATTTAATTTCAAGCTAAAACAACAATTTCTGATTATACACGTAAAATTTCCGTGCGCAATACCATATGAATGTTGGGTGAAAACGACCTTCCAATCATTCAAAGTCCAATTGATGCTCGCGTGTCCATTGTAGCCACTTTCGACGGTAAGCTGAGGTTATCAAGGATACTCGGAGAAGCCTGTTGCTACGCAGCCTCATTTTCGGCAGGGTTCGATGTACTGTGTGTTGTGACACATTACTCCCATCACCAGCATTCAAATTACCGGCCGGCGGGTTGCGCCACAGTATCCCTTCTGGTAGCTCGTACCATACGGGAGAGCATTTGCTCCCCTCTACCATTGATGAACCGTGGTTTGTTCAAACCTCTCCTCGGACCACTTTTTAAACGTACTAACCAAGCTGACCGTGAGCACTACACAAGCCTTGCCGTCTCAGAAATACTCTGCTCCAATCATCTGGCCATGACAATTTAGCATTTGTCAAACTCGGTTATGCCTGCTGCCTTTCCCATATGAAGAACAAGAATAACTCTGATTAACAGAGCTCAGTATCAGGTGTTATTTATACCGTTTCATGAGCTTCACATGCGCCGTTGTTTACCTGCAATTGCTTCGATTTGCGTCAAAACGCACTGGTCACAATCTTTTGGCTTTTCTGTGTAACGCGGAATGTTTCAAGTAAATTTCGAACCTCCAGTTCGCTTCTCATTGCCACTAATGTGTCAACTGATAACATGCGGTTGTGTGTACATGCTTACAGTTGACGATAATCTTCTCCTTCAAGCAATAAAAAGAGAGGAACTTGTTCAAATCTAAAGCGGTGTTTTATGACTTTGCTAGTACGGACGTACCACAGGCTTATGACTTCACTAAAAAATATTCAATACTTATTACTAATTCGGTTTTTCTTTCAATAAGTACAACTGAATTAATCAATAATTTCTGCTGGCTCCAACGATTCTATAAAAACTTTACCATCCTGTATATCTATATACACTATATTGATAAAAGTCATCGGATACCCCTTCAAAAGCAAATAAACGGATCCGCTGCGTTGTTAAGATGCGCGGTACAGATGCAAGCGGCATAAAAACAAGCCAGCAGCTGACCGCGGTCAGATCGCAATGTGAGGTTGAGTGAAAATGTCGCGGCAGGAGAGAACTGACTTTGAGAAAGGAAACATTGTTCGGTGTTATATTAGCGGGTTGTCCATAAGAAAAATCGAAAGGCGTTGTTTCAAGCAAATTCCGAACCCCCAGTTCCCTTCTCATTTCGACTAATGTGTCAACTGATAACATGCGGTTGTGTGTACATGCTTACAGTTGACGATATTCTTCTCCTTCAAGCAATAAAACGAGAGGAACCTGTTCAAACCTAAAGCGGTGTTTTATGACTTTGCTAGTATGGACGTACCACAGGCTTATAGCCACTAATAAATATCAATACTTATTACTAATTCGGTTTTTCTTGCAATAAGTACAACTGAGTTAATCAATAATTTCTGCTGGTTCCAACGATTCTATAAAAACTTTACTATCCTGTATGTATATATACACTATATTGACAAAAGTCACCGGACACCCCTTCAAAAGCAAATAAACGGATCCGCTGCATTGTTAAGATGTGCGGTGTAGCTGGAAACGGCATAAAAACAAGCCTGTAGCTGACCGCGATCAGATTGCACTGTGAGGTTAAGTGAAAATGTCGCGGCAGGAGAGAACTGACTTTGAGAAAGGAAATATTGTTCGGTGTTATATTAGCTGGTTGTCCATAAGAGAAACCGAAAGGCGTTTAAACATACCCAAGTCAACTGTTTTGGATGTACTGAATAACTGGAAGACACATGGCGTCCCTGAAGCAGCAAAACATACCGGCAGACCCCCAAAAAAATCAGTGATAGAAGACATCGAAGCCTCAGGAGAGTCGTTACAGCTAATCGACGGAGTACTGCAAAAAAACTCAGAGTGCAGGTGAGAAAAAAATGCTGGAACCTCGGTATGTACACGTACCCTTCGCAGAGAACTTCATTCCATTTGTTACCGTGGTCGTGCGGCTGCTCAAAAGCCTTTCATCTCCACTCGGAATGCTACTTGTCGTTTAGCATGGTGTAAAGAACGTTTATCGTGGACCGTCGATTAATGGAAACGGGTCCTACAGGCTGATGAATCCAGATACACGATCCATCAGCCTGATGGCCGTGTGTGGGTGTGGGCAGCCGGGGGAACGCTATTTACCACAGTGTATTTTTCCTACGATCAAATTTGGAGCTTGCATTTTACTCGTGTGGGGATGTTTTTCGTGGTATGGCTCTGGCCCATTGGTTGTTGTGGTCAAACCTGTTAACCAGCACGTCTACCTCGATATTCTGGACAATTATGCCTTACCAACTCTGTGGCAATACTATGGAAATGAGCCTTGTTGGTACCAGCAGATAATGCACCGAGCCATAAAGCAAGGACTGTTACGGCGTGGTTTGACGATAATTCCGTATCGTGTGTGCACTGGCCAGCGCAGAGTTCTGATCTTAATCCCATAGAGCACCTATGGGATGGATTAGAGCACCGCATAAGAAGTTTGGAATCAAGGCCTACTATTAAACAATAGTTAGTGGCAGCACTATGTGCTGAAAGGAAGCGCATACCTATCGCTGTGTTCCAAAAACCTTGTCGAAAGCATGTCTCGAAGGGTCAGTGCATGCATTCAGGCCAAAGGTGGACCGACACCGTACTAATGTATATCAATAAATTCTATGGTGTGTTTCTTTTCTCGGTGTCCGGTTACTTTTGTCAATTTAGTGTATATTAAGGAAATACAACGTTTCTCACAAATATTTTATTTTTAAAGTCGACCAAGGTTTAGCTATGCTCTGGCCATCAGGACGAATGGCTAGGCTAGAGCCAAGCAAAACCTTGGTCGACTTTAAAAATAAAATATTTAAGAGCAATGTTCTCCCCAAGCTGCGCTTGAGCGCGGCCGCGCAGTGACTTAACTTCCTCCGAGCAGTAAGCATTTTAGATTAAAATTCCCAAATTCCTAATTAATTTTCATAAATCGAAAATCATTTACAAGCAATAATAATAATAAATAAATAAGATTCGGGCTTTCAAAGGTCAAAACAACACTTTTCTTAAATGTCATTCGCCTCCTTCTGAGTTCATCTCATTTTTCTTTTCATTCTCAAAGGCATCTTGCAAAGTAACCTCGTGCGAGCAGATAGTGAACGCGAGAATGCGGGTAAGTGATTTTTCCAAGCTGAGAAAGAGGCAGATATTGAGTCTTTTCTCAAAATAATACATCATCGCCAGCTAATCACAACAAACCGTAACCAAGTTCACTGTACTAACTAATGCACCCATGCTAGTGGGCAGGGGAAAAGCATTCCGGTCTGTTAAATTGTGAGCCGCTGGTTGCTCAAAACTTTGTCAGATAATAAGAAAGCTTTCTTCCAACATCAAAGACGCTGAGTTGTGTTTGCGTTCAAGTTCGTTTTTGTGCCGTATTTTTTGTTAAATTTAATAATGTCTAAACGAAAGAATCAGAGTTGTTTAGAACCACTAAAAAAGTCTGCTGTCGCTTTTAATTTTTCATGGTTGAAATAACTTGCAGAGACTGAAACTGTAAATTCGAAAACGCCAAAACGTGTAGAGTTAGGCAGCGTTTTTAGTTATACTGAAAGCACTGGCGTAGTATGCAAGATCTGTTCCGAAGCCAAGTCTGCTTGAGATTTTGCTGTTGGAAAAACTTGGAGTTTTTGGAAAATGGACTATTTAAAGAGGCACCTGGTGCAGAAGATTAATTTGGGATACCTGTCGAAATTAAAAAGAAAGAAGTCTACCAGTGGAATCGACAACAAACTAATGGAATCAACTGCCGATGAGAAAATGAGGTAGGAAATGAACGATCGACAGCGCAGCGAAGGTGAGCCAAAGTAAAATTCTGACCAACAACATTTTACCAGCAAGTTCAATGAATTCTTCAATGCTTTCTGTGCAGGAAATTCATGACCATATGGCAAAGTACGTGCCAATTGCAAAAAATTGGCGCAACAAAAAATTATGCATTTTAATTTGTCAAGTGTATTAATGCTGTTGTGGAAGAATCGGTGATGAGTGAAACTCGTGGATCGCAGTTCCATACACTGATCGTTGATGAAATTACAGATATTTCCGTGACAAAACTGTTGATAATGTACATCAAATACAGTCTAGCTGCGATGATATGCCATCACACGACTTTTGATGGAATTTTCCAACTGACTGCTTGTGATAGTCAGTCTATTTTTTATGCTATTAAGCAATTTTACGTACACAGTAAACTCTGGGCTTGCAAAAGATGGTACATTGGTTGGTTATGCTTGGAAAACGCAATGAAATAGCAGCTTTTCTCCGTGGAGAGGTTCCACATCTGATTGTGCAACACTCCGGGGCACATAGGGAGGATTTAGGAATCGATGATGCTTGGAAACCATCACCGATGATTTCCAAGCATCATCGATTCCTAAAGAAATAACGTTGATGAAAAACGTACAGTTGCTGCTTCGGACGGTTTATACTACATTTAGCAGATCTAGTGTAAAAAAATCCAAGTTTAAAGCATTCGCCGATATCGCTGATCATGACGTTGTCGCATTCCGGCTGCTTAATGAAGTTCGGTGGATGTCGCGATATTTTGCTGTAAAAGCATTGATGCGAAATTATAACATTTTGATTGAATACTTTACAGAGCAAGCAACCGGTTGCAAAATTCTGCTTGACTAAACTGAATTACCCTCAAATAAATATATGTTGGCGTTCTAGTATTGAATGACATTCTGGCTGAACTGGCTGAATTGTACTGTGTGTTTCAACGGAGTTGCATAACTGCAATTGAGGCAGCACAGTTTGCAAAGGCCAAAATAAATACATTGAATGCCCAGTATTTGGAAGCGACGGTGCACTGGAGCACTGTGGTAGCATAATTAATTTCCACTGATGCATATGCAGATGTTTATACTGCCCCGGTACTGCGATTAATTCAAATTTGCAATAATTTTCAAGACAGATTTCCCGACGACAAGCTTAAGGAGAGGATTGCATTTGATACGCAGGCAATTCCGACTCAGACGAACTTTGAATTTGGAAATGAAAAACTGCTCAAATTAGTTGAAAAATACAGACATTTTCTGACAAAAACAGCTCAGACAAATGTTGCGAAAAGTGAAATCTAAGACGTGTTAAAGTTAATGTTTCATTATATACGGAATTAAAGTTTTTTGTAACGGAAAAGGTAAAAATGAGAAGCGTTAAAAACCTTCAAAGATGTGGTAGACTATGTATTCTCAGAAGAAAAGTTTTCAAACTTATCAGAGTTGATTGACATATGCGGCACTTTTCAAGCTTCCAGTGCTGATGCTGAGAGAGGATTTAGCCTAATGAACAGCATCAAAACTAAATAACGCAACTGACTGGAAGTGATCCATCTGGATATGTTGATGAAAATAAAATACTGTTCCGCAACTGGACAACATATCGATCTTGAGACAGTCTACAAGTTTTGGAAAAGTCACAAAAGCCGAAGACATCACGCGACAACTTTCTCATAAATGGTAAACAATATTGTCCAAGTACTCTCAAAGATGGTCGAGTCCTAAATGCCCACTGTCGAGTCTTCGGTTTGGGGGAAAAATTTGAGAGGCGATTTATTCCTTGAAAGGACTGTCAGATCAGAACGATTTTGCAATTGTTCTATTTGAACTAATTATTTTGCATTAAGTTGTTATTTTGTTTTTTATTCTCCCTGGTATTTTGATATGCAAAGAAACTGTGTATTATGCGTAAACATGCTTTTCTTAATTTCCAGTATTTTTATTCCAGAAGTAAGTTTGTGCTTCTCACATCTTATAAAATAAAAATTTTTAATTAATGAAATGCTTTTGATATTTTTTTTATTTAAAATCAATAGCGGAAAGAACGGTGATAAAAATGGTAGGAGGGAGATTAGAAAAAATAAGGGTTCCAATCCCAATTCCGACTTCTACTGCGTTAGTAAGAGAAGCTGAGAAAATAAAAAAAATTGCCCAATCGGTTTTGATGCCTGCCCAGCTCATTAGGTTAGGCGCGTATTGCCCATGGCCGCTTAGAGGGAATATTGTTTATTTTGCCCAAGTGGTTTTGATGCCTGCCCAGTTCATTGGGTTAGGCGCGCATTGTCCATGGCCGCTTAGAGGGAATATTGTTTATTTTGACCAAGTGGTTTTGATGCCTGCCCAGCTTATTGGGTTAGGCGCGCACTGTCCATGGCCACTTACAGGGAATATTGTTTATTTTGCCCAAGTGGTTTTGATGCCTGCCCAGCTCATTGGGTTAGGCGCGCATTGCCCATGGCTGCTTAGAGGGAATATTGTTTATTTTGCCCAAGTGGTTTTGATGCCTGCCCAGCTCATTGGGTTAGGCGCGCATTGCCCATGGCTGCTTAGAGGGAATATTGTTTATTTTGCCCAAGTGGTTTTGATGCCTGCCCAGCTCATTGGGTTAGGCGCGCATTGCCCATGGCTGCTTAGAGGGAATATTGTTTATTTTGCCCAAGTGGTTTTGATGCCTGCCCAGTTCATTGGGTTAGGCGCGCATTGTCCATGGCCGCTTAGAGGGAATATTGTTTATTTTGCCCAAGTGGTTATGATGCCTGCCCAGCTTATTGGGTTAGGTCCATGGCCACTTACAGGGAATATTGTTTATTTGCCCTAGTGGTTTTGATGCCTGCCCAGCTCATTGGGTTAGGCGCACATTGCCCATGGCCTCTTAGCGGAAATATTGTTTATTTTGACCAAGTGGTTTTGATGCCTGCCCAGCTTATTGGGTTAGGCGCGCACTGTCCATGGCCACTTACAGGGAATATTGTTTATTTTGTCCTAGTGGTTTTGATGCCTGCCCAGCTTATTGGGTTAGGTCCATGGCCACTTACAGGGAATATTGTTTATTTTGCCCTAGTGGTTTTGATGCCTGCCCAGCTCATTGGGTTAGGCGCGCATTGTCCATGGCCGCTTAGAGGGAATATTGTTTATTTTGCCCAAGTGGTTTTGATGCCTGCCCAGTTCATTGGGTTAGGCGCGCATTGTCCATGGCCGCTTAGAGGGAATATTGTTTATTTTGACCAAGTGGTTTTGATGCCTGCCCAGCTTATTGGGTTAGGCGCGCACTGTCCATGGCCACTTACAGGGAATATTGTTTATTTTGTCCTAGTGGTTTTGATGCCTGCCCAGCTCATTGGGTTAGGCGCACATTGCCCATGGCCTCTTAGCGGGAATATTGTTTATTTTGACCAAGTGGTTTTGATGCCTGCCCAGCTTATTGGGTTAGGTCCATGGCCACTTACAGGGAATATTGTTTATTTTGTTCTAGTGGTTTTGATGCCTGCCCAGCTCATTGGGTTAGGCGCACATTGCCCATGGCCTCTTAGCGGGAATATTGTTTATTTTGACCAAGTGGTTTTGATGCCTGCCCAGCTTATTGGGTTAGGTCCATGGCCACTTACAGGGAATATTGTTTATTTTGCCCTAGTGGTTTTGATGCTTGCCCAGCTCATTGGGTTAGGCGCACATTGCCCATGGCCTCTTAGCGGGAATATTGTTTATTTTGCCCAAGTGGTTATGATGCCTGCCCAGCTTATTGGGTTAGGTCCATGGCCACTTACAGGGAATATTGTTTATTTTGCCCTGGTGGTTATGATGCCTGCCCAGCTCATTGGGTTAGGCGCACATTGCCCATGGCCTCTTAGCGGGAATATTGTTGATTTTGACCAAGTGGTTTTGATGCCTGCCCAGCTTATTGGGTTAGGTCCATGGCCACTTACAGGGAATATTGTTTATTTGCCCTAGTGGTTTTGATGCCTGCCCAGCTCATTGGGTTAGGCGCGCATTGCCCATGGCCGCTTAGGGGGAATATTGTTTATTTTGCCCAATTGATGCCTGCCCAGCTTATTGGGTTAGGTCCATGGCCACTTACAGGGAATATTGTTTATTTGCCCTAGTGGTTTTGATGCCTGCCCAGCTCATTGGGTTAGGCGCGCATTGCCCATGGCCGCTTAGGGGGAATATTGTTTATTTTGCCCAATTGATGCCTGCCCAGCTTATTTGGTTAGGTCCATGGTCACTTACAGGGAATATTGTTTATTTGCCCTAGTGGTTTTGATGCCTGCCCAGCTCATTGGGTTAGGCGCGCATTGCCCATGGCCGCTTAGGGGGAATATTGTTTATTTTGCCCAAGTGGTTATGATGCCTGCCCAGCTTATTGGGTTAGGTCCATGGCCACTTACAGGGAATATTGTTTATTTTGCCCTAGTGGTTTTGATGCCTGCCCAGCTCATTGGGTTAGGCGCGCATTGCCCATGGCCGCTTAGGGGGAATATTGTTTATTTTGCCCAATTGATGCCTGCCCAGCTTATTGGGTTAGGTCCATGGCCACTTACAGGGAATATTGTTTATTTTGCTCTAGTGGTTTTGATGCCTGCCCAGCTCATTGGGTTAGGCGCACATTGCCCATGGCCGTTTAGAGGGAATATTGTTTATTTTGCCCAAGTGGTTTTGATGCCTGCCCAAGCTTATTGGGTTAGGCGAGCATTGCCCATTGCCGCTTAGAGGAAATGTTGTTCTGGTAGGAAAAAGTCACATCCACTGTAATACTGGTAGGGTGTTTTTTTCTCCTTTTTTTTTATAATTAATCTTCACCTAACGTGTTCAGCGCATGACACTTTACTCGTATATAATCGCAGCTTAACCACCGACTTAGTGTAAAATCCTCAACAAAGTTATAGGTTAGAACTTCGTTCCTTCTTCATGTTTTCTAATTTGTTCCCTTTTTTTGAAAACGGAAAAAAATTGCATGAAATTTTGACTTCTAAATGTTAGTTTATAATTGCAGTAGAGAGCTGGGATTTTTTTTTCTGCATCATTTAACTAAAAATCCGGATTCAGGCAGGGCCTGTATTGCAAGGTTTAACGTTTTGCTCTTGCATTAAGGAAATCGTTTAGTCTCACAAAACGAAGAATGATTTGCTAAATAATCAGATGACGAAGTTCATTGAGTGAAGCCAGGACACAACACCGGATGAGGCCCCCACCCGTCCACATTATTGAGAGAGTAGGTACATTTGTCGCCAATAAATATAATCAATTAACTCAAAAGTTGATTTAATAAATGGGACACTGTGCAGAGAAAAATAGAAAATAATATCTACTTTTATTAAATCTTAATATTACCAAGGAAATTCGCACTTAAAAATAAAAATGGGTAAATCAAACACAATTTAATAGTTTCGTATTGCTATTTTTGCATTTTATTATGTAATAATTCAAATATCCGCAGATGTTAAGTTATTCATCCGCTTTTAATTTTATTTTTAACCCATGAACATTATTTAGACTTAATACAGACTGATTTTTAGGGGCGAGGTGAACTTCCATGTAGCTGATTAATCACCTATGATATGTTCAATATTACAGTAGAACAATTCTATTAACAGAAATGATGCTTAGATATGAGCAGACATGCGTAACTGGATAATTCTCACACTCCCAAAAGCACATTATTCAGCTCATTAATTCATTTAATTTAGACCCAAGCAATTTTAAAATCTGATACTTTACAATATGAAATACCCAAAGTTTTGTCTTAGCAATGCAATATCTCTCTCAAGAAGTGTATAGCATATACACTATATTGACAAAAGTCACCGGACACCCCTTCAAAAGCAAGTGAACGGATCCACTGTGTTGTTAAGATGCAAGGTACAACTGCAAACGGTATAAAAACAAGCCTGTAGCTGACCGCGATCATATCGCACTGTGAGGTTGAGTAAAAATGTCGCGGTGGGAGAGAACTAACTTTGAAAAAGGAAAGATTGTTGGGTGCTATGTTAGTGGGTTGTCTATAAAAGAAACCGAGAGGCGTTTATACATACCCAAGTCAACTGTTTTGGATGTACTGAATAAGTGGAAGACATATGGCGTGCATGAAGCAGCAAAACGTACCGGCAGACTAAAAAAAATCAGTGATAGGGGTCGTCGAAGCTTCAGGAGAGTCGTTACAGCTAATCGACGGAGTACTGCACAAGACCTCAGAGTACAGGTGAGTACAAATGCTGGAACCTCGGTATGTACACGTACCATTCGCAGAGAACTTCGTTCCATGAGCTACCGTGGTCGTGCGGCTGCTCATGAGCCTTTCATCTCCACTCGGAATGCTACTCGTCGTTTACCATGGTGTAAAGAACATTTATCATGGACCGTAGATCAATGGAAACGGGTCCTGTGGACTACCGAATCCAGATGCACTACCCATCAGCCTGATGGCCGTGTGTGGGTATGGGGCAGCCGGGGGAACGCTATTTACCACAGTGTACTGTTCCTACGATCAAGTTCGGAGCTGTCCGTAGGAACAATACAGAGTTCGGGGCTGGCCGTAGGAACAATACAGAGTTCGGAGCTGGCACGGTCAAGTTCGGAACTACTCGTGTGAACGTGTTTTTCGTGGTATGGTTCCGGGGCCATTGGTTATCGTGGACAAGCTTGTTAACCAGCACGTCTAGCTCGATATTCTGGGCAATTATGCCCTACCAACTCTATGGAACCGAGCTTTGTTGGTACCAGCCGGATAATGCACCGTGCCATTAAGCAAGGACTGTTACGGCGTGGTTTGACGATAATTCCGTATAGTGTGTGGACTGGCCAATACAAAGCCCTGATTCTTATCCCATAGAGCGCATGTGGGATGAATTAGAGAGCCGCATAAAAAGTTTGGAACCAAGGCCTACTACTAAGCATCAGTTAGCGGCAGCATTATGTACTGAATGGAAGCGCATATATATTGCTGTGTTCCAAAACCTTGTCGAAAGCATGTCTGGAGGGGTCAGTGCATACATTAAGGCCAAAGGTGGACCGACACCGTACTAATGTATGTCAATAAATGCTATGTTGTATTTCTCTTCTAGGTGTCCGGTGACTTTTGTCAATATAGTGTGTATAGGAATATAACACATTTCTATTTCATCTGCAACTTTCAGATGAAAACCACTGCGATTTTCCTGCCTTATTCATAACACACATTGAAATTAAATGGACTCCATATAAATCAGTTTTTTTTTTTTTTTTTTTTTTTTTTGAATTGCGATTCTATGGCCCCCTGAAATGTGGGATCCTAAGCTCGGGCCTTGCAGGCCAAGGCGTAAATCAGGCGCCAAAAGAAACGAATCTGTTACCAGATACATTGATTAATCACAGCTTAAACCGACAAGCCAAGCTCTAAGATGAGAGACTTAAACCACGTGGTCATTTCTTTTAAGGTTGGAATCAATTTTTGTTTTCTCGTCGTTGGCTTTAGCAACTAAAATCCGTGGCTTTTTTTTCTTTTCTTTTTCGAGAATTGTTTACATGAACAGAGTTATCACCTTCTCGAAACAAAAACCAAAACGAACTTCTGGCGCCATTCGTTGCTACAGCGGAGATGAGGAAGTTCGAAATATTTGTTTACATATTTGGGGATTGAAGACTACCTTGTTTGACAGTCCTGAATCACTTGTGACGTGTCTGCACCGCAGAACGCACACGACATAAAGGCAGATAGCAGCAAGAACGAACGTCTGCGTAGCTCAGTTGGTATAGCGACTTGTTCCGGAATAAGTGGACTCGGGTTCGATTCTCGGCGTGGACCAAAAATGACGGAGAAATTTACTTCGTTATACCCTATTTAAGTATAGAAGAGGAAAAGCAATTACATTTGTATCAGAAGTATGTAGTTAGGCCGAAACCTCAACCATGTGAGGAATTTTTAAGACAAAATTCTCGTTCTTCGCCTAAAGAAGGCTCATATGATAGTCGCAAAAACTCTAAAACAAAACAAAAATGCTGCATACATTAAATTGAAGGCAGAGCCTTTTGTTACTGGTGAATATAAGTGCAGAAGACTGGACTGAGCTAAAAGCTTAATGACATGGTCTGAGAAAAATGGAAAAGTGTTGTGTTCTCAGATGAGAATTTTTTTATTAGATGGCCTCGATGGAAATAAATGTCACTCGCATGATATACGGAAGAAGCCCCAAAGAAAGTTTTAACAGACAAATGGGACGAGGTAATGTCATGGTGTGGGCGGTGTTCAGCTATGGTGGTAAATCGGACATTGCGATTATCGATCACCGTATGTCATCCAGGAGTTACCACGCTATGAGGTACGAACAATTCCATTAGGACCGCAAAAAGGAGGAATCAGCTGGATTTTTCAACAATGCTCCCTGACATGCTTCAGATTTCACGAAACAGTGGTTTACTATTTAGAATTTTAAAATTATGGTAAATAAAATCTCTGGCGAGCACTTTCACGACCACTATGGCCGCATCATCAGGAGTTTGAGTGAAACCAGATTAGAACGGCACAAGGTTAAATAGTAACAGATAGGAGCATAAGTAATACGCATTATGTAAATGAACACATAAATCATTGCCATTCACTACAAGTTATTGTTAAAAGTTCGTTTGTAATCATTCGGATTCTTCTTCTCGAGAGTACTGCAAAATCAGATTTCTCCAGTTAAAGGAAATATATATTGTATACAGGCACGTCTTCATTACAGCATTTTGGTCCAAATTTAATATTATACAGACTCTCAGTAAAAAGCACAGAACGTTTATCAAAGTTCGTTAGTTTGCGAGCTTACTGTCGACTGCTTTTAATAAACGTTCTGTGCTTTTTACTGAGAGTCTGTATATTATTAAATTTGGACCAAAATGCTGTAATGAAGACGTGCCTTTATACAATATTCACTGAAGTGCCAGAAAAACTGGTGCACCAGTCTAATACTTGGTAGGTACCCCACGGGAGCGCAGGACTGCGGAAATACGACGAGACATGGACTTCACTAGCTTCTGGAAATATGCTGTAGGCAATGCACACCATACTTCCTGCAGAGTGTGCAGAGATTCCGAGGTCTCGGATTCTTGTGTTTGATAGCGCGTTGTATGGCATCCCAAATGTGCTTTATCACGTTCAGATCTGGGGACTTGGGTGAGAATGGCAACACCCACAAACTCAGATGAATGCTCCTCTAACCATAATGTGGCGTCCCGACACTTGTGTGGAGGTGCAATGTTCTGTTGGAACAGGCCCAACCCATCAGCATGAATGCAGGACATGAACGGCTGTACCTCGTCAGAAAGGCTGCGCACATAGCGTTGGCCGATCACAGACGTTTGTAGATGTACCAGGGGTCCCAGTGAAGTCTAGCTAAACACAAACCGCCGCCCCGGTGGCGCAGTGGTCTAAGCGATGGCCTCTGATCATTCGTCCGTAAGGGGTCCGGGTTCGAATCCCGGTGAGGCATGGATGTTGTGTTTATCTTACGGCACTGGCTCTCTCCCTTCCCTGGAACCAGTGACCCTAAATTAGGGACGGGCGACTGCTTATAGCCCATTGAGTTGCTCACGGTGGTCGTTAGACCTCCAATAAAAACATATAAACACAAACCATACCATTACGAACCCCCCCCCCCACCAACAGGTACAGTTCCCTGTTGATAGGCGGCATTAATGGCTTCATGGGGTTTGCGCCACACACGAATTCTTCCATCTGCCCGATACAGTTGGAAACGCGACTCGTCAGACAAGGCTACTTGTTTCCAGTCATCAAGTGTCCAGTGGCGGTGTTGCCGGGCCCAAAGCGAGGCGCATAGCTCTGTGTCTTGCACCTATCAAGGGGATTCGAGTTGGGCATCGGCTCCCAAAGCCTATATCGTGCAGGGTACGCTGAACAGTCCAGACGCTGATGCTTGTTGAGGCTCCAGCATTGAATTCCGATGATACCTGCGAGAGTGTTGCACTCCTATCGCGTGAAACGATTCTTGACAGCCGACGATGGTCACGTTCACCCAATGTCTTTTTACGGCCACACTGGTATCGTAGGTTGGAGGTTTTGCCGGAATTCATGTAGTCACGGTACAATCTTGCAATGGTCGTCCGTGAAAATCCGAACTTCGTTTCTTCCTCCGAAATACTATGGCCCCCATCTCACGAGCGCCAACTATGACACCGCGTTGAAAATCGCTTAAATCGTTATTACTTGCCATTCTCATGCCGAAAACAGCGCTGACAGCTGGCAATGATGTCTATCGCATTATACACGCACTGGCGGACGCAACCGAGTACGCGTATAGGTGACGTTGCTATGTATTTTGCATAAGCTCGTTTGTACCAGTTTTTCTGGCACTTCAGTGTATATTTACTGTACCTGGAGGAATCTGATTTTGCAGTACTTTCGGGAAGAAGAATCCGAATGATTACCAAAGAACTTTTAACAATAATTTGTAGTGAAGGGCAATGATTTATGCGTTCATTAACATAATGTGTATTACTTATGCTCCTATCTGTTAATATTTAACCTTGTGCCGTTCTAATCTGGTTTCACTCAAAGGCCTGATGATGCGGCCATAGTGGTCGCTACAGTGCTCGCCAGAGCTTTTATTTACCACAATTTCTAAATTGTAAAAAAAGACGTTTTTTAGATCCTACGTTTTTAAATGGGATATTTAAAATGTGGTATGCGTGCTTTGGCTGCTTCAGGAAAGAAAAAAGATTACTCTGCTTTAACAGCTTTGAACTCTAATTATCTACATCTCAGCACGAAATACCTTTAATCTTACATATATAGTGCTCGTTAGTTTTACTTTTACTTATGCTCAATGATGTAATAAACATGTTGAAGCACTACGCCGCCTAACATTCTTCTGTAAAACCAATTAATTATGTGTGAGATGTTTTTTGTGTTACAACTATCATCCTATATGGCAGACAATCAAGAAATAGCATGAATATTTCTGTGTATCAATATTATTTTTACACAGTGCATTATTCTCGTCTTCATATGATCAAGAGACGGCAGCGCGTCAATGAGCAAGCAAATATTTGTTTTCGAGGCTCTTGTGGAAAGTCGGAAGCTATTTTCGATTTGGAGCAGTTTTCATTAATATCTCAGAAGACTGAAGTGGTAATCCGTTTAATCGGGGTAAGAAAACAAAATACGATTTGCCCAGCTTTCGCTCATCTACGAATGGCTTTTTCAAGGCTAACAGCGTAAAACGAACTGAATTACTACTAGAACGATTACAATTTAAATATCAGAATGGTTACGCGAGACACATGAAGAATGTATATCAAGATAATAGAACGTAGTTTGTCACAAATATTTATTTTTTCAAGTCGACCATGGTTTCGCTGGGTATTGATCTAGCTTCATCAGGACGAATGGCACGTAAATATAAAATAAATATTTGTGACAAACTACGTTGTATTATCTTAATCTATATATAATCGTCACAAGACTGTAGTCTTTGAGATCAAGAACCTAAAGAATGATTACCGTATTTTTCCGTGTATAAGACGACCCCTACAAAAATTAAGAAATCAATATTTTTATTGCAAAAAAGGACACAATTGATATTTTTTTAGAAATTAGGTAATATCATTGAAGTACATTTAGAAATTATATAATATCACAGACGAAAATCTGTAGTAATATATATAAAAAAGAAGTTCGGAAATTTATATTATTTAGAAATTAGGTAATATTTTTAAGATAGAAACTATGAAATTATGCAACACTTTCTTCAGCACTATTTGTTCCAGACATATCACTTTTTTCAACCTCAACTGCATCATTGCGGTCATCTGAGTTACTGTCTATATACTGTATATTAGATCATGCTCAGTTCCATCCACGGCATTGCTGATTCCACATTTCTTGAAGGACTTCACAACCACCTCTTGCTTGACTCCATTCCGTGAGTTTAGGACCTACTTGCAGACCTCAGTAATGGCTGCTTTTTTCGCTCTCCCTGTCGGTGTCAAGTTATTACCTACTTTTTTCATCCATTTATTTCATTTTTCTTTCATGAGGGCTTTGAAGGGCTTGTTGATGGAAAAATCTAGAGGCTGTAGCTGACCTGTAAGTCCACCATGAATAACTGCTTGTAAGTCGTAGTGGGGAGGGGGATAAGAGGTACTGGCAGTTTCGCCGTGGTAACCGCAGGGTTCTCTCAACCGGTTACCCATTGTGTATATAAGACAATCCCCAATTTTTGGCCTAAAAATTTTGGAAAACAAAATATCGTCTTATACACGGAAAAATACGGTAAATACGCAGCGCAGCGTGTTCTGAATATGAAGTCACGTGATGTGTTAATTTGGAACATGGCGGTTTTGAGAGGGAAATTATTAAGGCACTGTATCCAGATTTTTGGCAACTCCAGGGAGACGCTATCGCTGCAGGTTTCACTGCTGATGATAATTTCCAGAGTCTCTCTGAATGCTGTTGCTTTTGGGTAATTGTAGGAACTAATAACGGATTCGAAAAACGTTTACTGTAAGCTCAGGCGTCTTCGCCAGACAATCTAAACTAAATAAAATAATTAATCAAGCCACAAAACCAGAGCACTCCTACAAAAATATTCTCAGCAGCATAAGGAAGATCAAGACCATACTACATGGTATATGCACTAATTCAGCGAATCAACTGCAGTACTTGGGATCAATACCATATATTCCCGACTTGCATTACATCCTGAAAAACACCTTAAGAAAAATAGGACTCGGTGTAGGCATAAGGGCTCCCAAATCCTTGTACAGCATACTTTCAAAGTTCTCTGACAGTCCTACGATCGACAACGAAGCTGATGTTTATGCCATACCGTGATCGTACCCAGACGGTACTCATAGACATTACATCGGAATGACAAAACGTTAATTTGAAACCATAGTCATAGAACACAAAATAGACACAAAAGAAGGACGATCTTCCACAGCTCTATCCAGAGAAGTGTGTTCCAAGTCCGTGGTACCTATATGGGAAGTTAATAAAAAAATTAGCCCCCTACACTAACCCAAAAGCAACAGCATTCACAGAGACTCTGGAAATTATCATTAGCCGTGAAGCCTGCAACGACAACGTCTCCCTGGAGTTGCCAAAAAATCTGGATACAGTGCCTTAATATTTTCCCCCTCAAAGCCGCAATATTCCAAATTAACACATCACGTGACTTCACATTCAGAACACACTGCGCTGCGTATTTAATCATTCTTTATATGTCTCTTGGCAGTTTTCTTATGCTATTAGCCTTTTAAAAAAACAAAAAAAAAACATCCGCAGATGAGCGAAAGCTTGGCAAATTGTATTTCGTTTTCTTACGCCGATTAAATGGGTTATCACTTCAGTCTTCTATACTTGGTGTATTAATTAGTTGTGTTATTAACATCTCATTTTTCTAATGCAAAATGTATTTCAAAAAGACAGTGAGAAATCTTTCTGCAAATTCTTGCAAAGTGGGGCTCACTGCTCTCTCTCTCTCTTCTTTATGTCTCTCTCTTTCTTTCTCTTTCTCTCTCTCTCTCTTTCTTTCTCTTTCTCTCTCGTGTTGCTTCTTTTGTGGTAAGAAAAGAAACATAATTTCTCGAGAGCTACAGCAGCTGATAACATTACAATATATTCTGCTCCAATTTCATATGAATGACTAATATTGCAGTAGTACATACTGATATAAAACATGGTTTATGTAAATTATAAATATGAATACACGTAAACAGAAGCTTGAAAGAATCGCATAATTAATTTATTCACTTGGAATGATATAATACGTTGTTTTAGTCATTGTGTGCCTGTCAGTCCGGCGGTCCGATCTTCGGGAATGAAATTTATGTAATTTATACATATAATAACTCAGTTAAATATCACATTCGATACAGCAAAAGTGCTTAAAATTGATAACAACTTGAAATGAAAATCTTATGCAGTTTACTTTGTACATAATGTTTCAGTAACTTAGGGTATTTGTGCTTCAAAGAACCCTGTATATAGCGTTCGCTATTACTACAGCAAAAAGATGGTGATAAAAGACACATAATTCGTCCTCAAAAGTTGATTTATTCGTCGCTTCACTACGGTACACCAGGAACTTGAAATCACAATAGTATCGATAACTATAACAATACATATGAAAGGGACGGTAATATAAACTTTAACTATTAGCAGGAAAAAAATTAACGTGAACGGTCTAAACAGTGGTTAGTATGAAAGAAATACGGGATTACGCCATATAATACAAATTTTGAAGATGACAATCCGTTTTTTGGCGTAAATGTGACAAGGATGGTAAGTCAGATAATATCCGAAAACTTGAAAATTTTCATCGTCCTGGAGCGGGACTCGAACCCGCGTCTCCCAGAAAACGCCTAGGTATGCTAACCACTACACCACCCAGAACGACCAAGTTTCAAGTTTCCGATCAATTTGAATTTAACCATCACAGGATTCGCTAGTCGAAGCAACCGGCATTCATGTTTAGCGAATCTGGAGGTTAATAATCCTATCCCGTGATTGCCCGGAGAAGCACATAAAGCATGAAAGAAACACGGGATTACGCCGTATAATACAAATTTTGAAGATGACAATCCGTTTTTTGGCGTAAATGTGACAAGGATGGTAAGTCAGATAATATCCGAAAACTTGAAAATTTTCATCGTCCTGGAGCGGGACTCGAACCCGCGTCTCCCAGAAGAAAACGCCTAGGTATGCTAACCACTACACCACTCCAGAACGACCATGAAAGAAATACGGCGTAATCCCCGCGTGTTTCTTTCATGCTTTATCTGCTTCTCCGGGCAATCACGGGATAAGGATTATTAACCTCCTCCAGATTCGCTAAACATGAATGCCGGTTGCTTCGACTAGCGAATCCTGTGATGGTTAAATTCAAATTGATCGGAAACTTGAAACTTGGTCGTTCTGGGTGGTGTGCTGGTTAATACTGACAGGCGTTTTTCTGGGAGACGCAGTTCGAGTCCCGCTCCAAGGACGATGAAAAATTTTCAAGTTTTCGGAATATTATCTGACTTACCATCCTTGTCACATTTACATGCCAAAAACGGATTGTCATCTTCAAAATTTCTAGTTAATTATGGCGTAATCCCATGTATTTCTTTCATGCTTATCTGCTTCTCCGCAAGTCATGCACGGATAGCGATTATTGAATACCTCTCAGATTCGCTAAACATGAATGCCGAGTTGCTCGCGATCGGGACTAGCGAATCCTGTGATGGTTAAATTCAAATTGATCGGAAACTTGAAACTTGGTCGTTCTGGGTGGTGTAGTGGTTAGCATACCTAGGCGTTTTCTGGGAGACGCGGGTTCGAGTCCCGCTCCAGGACGATGAAAATTTTCAAGTTTTCGGATATTATCTGACTTACCATCCTTGTCACATTTACGCCAAAAAACGGATTGTCATCTTCAAAATTTGTATTATATGGCGTAATCCCGTATTTCTTTCATGCTTTATCTGCTTCTCCGGGCAATCACGGGATAGGATTATTAACCTCCAGATTCGCTAAACATGAATGCCGGTTGCTTCGACTAGCGAATCCTGTGATGGTTAAATTCAAATTGATCGGAAACTTGAAACTTGGTCGTTCTGGGTGGTGTAGTGGTTAGCATACCTAGGCGTTTTCTGGGAGACGCGGGTTCGAGTCCCGCTCCAGGACGATGAAAATTTTCAAGTTTTCGGATATTATCTGACTTACCATCCTTGTCACATTTACGCCAAAAAACGGATTTTCATCTTCAAAATTTGTATTATATGGCGTAATCCCGTATTTCTTTCATGCTTTATCTGCTTCTCCGGGCAATCACGGGATAGGATTATTAACCTCCAGATTCGCTAAACATGAATGCCGGTTGCTTCGACTAGCGAATCCTGTGATGGTTAAATTCAAATTGATCGGAAACTTGAAACTTGGTCGTTCTGGGTGGTGTAGTGGTTAGCATACCTAGGCGTTTTCTGGGAGACGCGGGTTCGAGTCCCGCTCCAGGACGATGAAAATTTTCAAGTTTTCGGATATTATCTGACTTACCATCCTTGTCACATTTACGCCAAAAAACGGATTGTCATCTTCAAAATTTGTATTATATGGCGTAATCCCGTATTTCTTTCATGCTTTATCTGCTTCTCCGGGCAATCACGGGATAGGATTATTAACCTCCAGATTCGCTAAACATGAATGCCGGTTGCTTCGACTAGCGAATCCTGTGATGGTTAAATTCAAATTGATCGGAAACTTGAAACTTGGTCGTTCTGGGTGGTGTAGTGGTTAGCATACCTAGGCGTTTTCTGGGAGACGCGGGTTCGAGTCCCGCTCCAGGACGATGAAAATTTTCAAGTTTTCGGATATTATCTGACTTACCATCCTTGTCACATTTACGCCAAAAAACGGATTGTCATCTTCAAAATTTGTATTATATGGCGTAATCCCGTATTTCTTTCATGCTTTATCTGCTTCTCCGGGCAATCACGGGATAGGATTATTAACCTCCAGATTCGCTAAACATGAATGCCGGTTGCTTCGACTAGCGAATCCTGTGATGGTTAAATTCAAATTGATCGGAAACTTGAAACTTGGTCGTTCTGGGTGGTGTAGTGGTTAGCATACCTAGGCGTTTTCTGGGAGACGCGGGTTCGAGTCCCGCTCCAGGACGATGAAAATTTTCAAGTTTTCGGATATTATCTGACTTACCATCCTTGTCACATTTACGCCAAAAAACGGATTGTCATCTTCAAAATTTGTATTATATGGCGTAATCCCGTATTTCTTTCATGCTTTATCTGCTTCTCCGGGCAATCACGGGATAGGATTATTAACCTCCAGATTCGCTAAACATGAATGCCGGTTGCTTCGACTAGCGAATCCTGTGATGGTTAAATTCAAATTGATCGGAAACTTGAAACTTGGTCGTTCTGGGTGGTGTAGTGGTTAGCATACCTAGGCGTTTTCTGGGAGACGCGGGTTCGAGTCCCGCTCCAGGACGATGAAAATTTTCAAGTTTTCGGATATTATCTGACTTACCATCCTTGTCACATTTACGCCAAAAAACGGATTGTCATCTTCAAAATTTGTAGTGGTTAGTATTTTACTTTGGAAACAGTAACCTGAACTCAGACAGCGTGGAGCTAATCCGCTCACAAGATTGTACTCAACAGTAACACGTTTGTTGCCCACAAATCATGCTAACACCCAGGAGTGATATCCCATATGGATAACACCCGGTTCGCATGAAGCGCGACATGAATGATGGCGATGGAAGATACGCGCGCCGCCCCGGTGGCGCAGTGCTCCAAACGCTGCATTATGACCTTTCGTCCGGGTTTGAATCCCGGTGAGGCATGGATGATGTGTTTGTCTTACGGGCACGGGCTGTTTCCCTGCCCTGGAACATGTGATCCTACATTAGGAAAGAGATGTTGTTCTAAATCTAGATAGGGCCTGATTTATGCAGGGCTTTTGGCTATCATCTCTAGGGAGTTCTAAAAATTCTTTTAAGTGACCACTGGTTGTGACCTCAGAAGTCCTCCTCAGCGAGTTTCTTCAAGAGTTGCAGACCGTGGTGAGGGCAAAACCAGTCCCTTCTCCTTTCATGAGGTGTATGTGTGCGCGCGTGCGTGTGGGTGTGTGTGCGTGTGTGTGTGTGTGTGGTGCAGCGCATATACCAACAACTGATCAAACGTGGGGGGAAATGAAAGAAATAAAATATTGAAAAAAGACAAAAACTCTCAGAAATAAACTGACAAGTATTTGCCTTCACATTTCCCATCCCAACGTTCTGTTTAACAAACGGTTCCAGCGAACCGGAAACCGTTTGTTAAACAGATAAATCCCACCAAATTGTGCTATTAAATAACAGTGATTATGTTCAAAAAATGTATGAAATGATAGATACTATTCCACACAAAATAGTTCAAAATGATCCTAGTCAAGCAACTGTAGCTGTACTTAGCAGACTAAAAAGGCTTATTCTTTTCGTGAAGGTTTTTTACAGGCTTTAACCTCTGCCCCCGGATATCGTGTGCCTGATGGGTTTGGACGGGTAAAATTTCATAAAGAGAATTTCCTACTTCGTCCTCTGGTGTCTGGCTATGTTAGCCCCACCAGACCCTTAGAAAAAGCCTTGGCCCAATATCTGGCCAAATACACTGTGGATTCGCTTTATTCTATTAAAAGCTCCACGCAGGCTATTGAAGGACTGCGGTTGCTTCAGCCACAGTCACAGCCCTTCATTTTGGCATCCCTTGACGTGGTCTTGTTGTACCCTAATGTACCGGTCGAAGCCACGCATCAGATTATTGAGGCAAAACTTGCTAATTCCCATATTCAAATTTTTGAAATTGATGCAATTATGAACGCACTTCGACTTGTTAAGAAACGTTCATATTTCAAATTTCAAGACAGCATTTATCAACAGTTGGAGGGCTCCCCAATGGGTTCCCCCCTGTCAGCTGTGTCAGCTGAATTTCTTTTACAGCATATCAAAAATCAGGTCATTAGTTCCTTTTCCCACCGTCCATTGCTTTACTTAAGGTACGTTGACGACATCCTGGTTGCATGGCCTCACAGCCGGGATGATTTGCACTTGTTCGTCAACGAACTATCATCCCAGTTCCCAACCATCAGGCTCACGATTGAATTTGAAAATGATAACTGTTTACCATTTCTGGATATTCTTATTAATAAGAATTATAATGGTAACTGTATCACTACCAGTGTATACAGAATACCATGTCATCAGGCCCAAGTTGTCCAAAATTTGTTCGAGGAGTATTTTGAAGAGTTCCGACCCATGGTGTGGCCACTACGTTCGCCCGACATGAACCCAATACAGCACTTATGGGATGTGGTGGAAAAGTCCATTCGCATCCACGATCCTGCACCTACAAGTACCAGGGAACTGTGGGCGGCTATTCGAACGGCATGGCTCAGCATTTCTCCAGAAGTCTTCCAGCCACTTGTGGAATCGATGCCACGTCGAGTTGCTGCACTTCGCCGGTCTAGAGGAGGTCCTACACGATACTAGGTAAGTATCCCATGACTTTTGGCACTTCAGTGTGTACCTCTTATTGGCACTTTGTTGCAGAACAACGTTGATTTTCAATCACAGTAACAAATAATGCTGTCAACATGTATTTCAAACTACTAAATCGTCACCTTCAAAACACATAATATTAAGACGTTATCTCAGATCTACTGGTAACAAATCGTTAACATCTCCAAGCTAAATCATTTTCTCGAAGACTCACAATATCAAAACGTTATATCAAACAGTTGAAATAAAACTGTTCTAGTAACAAACCGTTAATATCTCCAAACTACTCCTTTACAAATCATTAACATCGCAACGCTGCACTTCTTATCATTAACAAAAATCTGTACCCAGCTTACATTTCGTCCTTACACTTTACTGATCTCTAACTCACTGTCAGTGATGTCAACTTAGGAAACTCCTTGGGGAAAATAATGTGTCGTTAAGTACGAAAATGTTTAATGAGAGGAAACGAAATTTTCATAAGAACACAGAAACTTGAAAAGAAGTTAAATTAGAGGTACACGCCGCATAATATACATGACACCTGGTCTTGGTCGGTTCCGGATAAAGAGGTGCTCAGATTAACCCATTTCATGAAATTTTGACCAGATTTTATCACCGCTTATGACGAAACAAACTTCTTAGCGTGATATCTGCCACTTCGTAAATCTAATCTCCTATTCCTTATTGTTCTTTATAAAACATAGTTTTGGTCTCATGTAACGCGGTTGTTGAATGCTTATGAGTTGCAATGCTGTGTTTCAGGTGGTCTTTTTGAAGCCGGAGACGAGATTTTAGAGACAGCTTTCCGCTATGCGGTTGAGAGAGTGAACAACGATGGACGACTGTTACCCAATTCCAGGTTAGTTGCGCAGATTGAGAGAGTAGAAAGACACGACAGTTTTCAAGCGGCCAGAAAAGGTAAGATGCGCTATTTCGTTTGTGCTTGCTAGACGAGCTGAATGTTTCGATGTTTATGTTTAATTATATTTCATTACTTCCAGTACAATAGTACGAGGGTTGCCCTCTAAACGTTGCTTACTGATAACTCCAGCAAATCTGGAAATATTTACACCCAAATTTAAATATATATCTGAGGTGACTTTTTGAGTAACTGTACACCTTTTTGCATTTTGATTGGTAAAGACAAAAGGTAATTACTGTGTTTAGATTAGCCAATGCAAAGCAAAGAATTGTTATTGAGTGTTTGGGAAATAGAAGGTTGCAAGGCGACAGATATGCAAATGAGACTGAAAAAGTGTCATAGAAATGCAACTACCGACATCAGTAATATCAGAAGATGGATGAAAAGGTTTCGAGCAGGAGAAACTATCGACATCAGTAATGTCAGAAGATGGATGAAGAGGTTTCAAGTTGGGGAAACTACTAATAATGTCAGAAAATGGATGAAGAGGTTTCAAGTTGGGGAAACTACTAATAATGTCAGAAGATGGATGAAGAGGTTTCAAGTTGGGGAAACTACTAATAATGTCAGAAGATGGATGAAGAGGTTTCAAGTTGGGGAAACTACTAATAATGTCAGAAGATGGATGAAGAGGTTTCAAGTTGGGGAAACTACTAATAATGTCAGAAGATGGATGAAGAGGTTTCAAGTTGGGGAAACTACTAATAATGTCAGAAAATGGATGAAGAGGTTTCAAGTTGGGGAAACTACTAATAATGTCAGAAGATGGATGAAGAGGTTTCAAGTTGGGGAAACTACTAATAATGTCAGAAAATGGATGATGAGGTTTCAAGTTGGGGAATCTACCAATAATGTCAGAAGATGGATGAAGAGGTTTCAAGTTGGGGAAAGTACTAATAATGTCAGAAGATGGATGAAGAGGTTTCAAGTTGGGGAAACAACTAATAATGTCAGAAGATGGATGAAGAGGTTTCAAGTTGGGGAATTTACCAATAATGTCAGAAGATGGATGAAGAGGTTTCAAGTTGGGGAAACTACTAATAATGTCAGAAAATGGATGAAGAGGTTTCAAGTTGGGGAAACTACTAATAATGTCAGAAAATGGATGAAGAGGTTTCAAGTTGGGGAAACTACTAATAATGTCAGAAGATGGATGAAGAGGTTTCAAGTTGGGGAAACTACTAATAATGTCAGAAAATGGATGAAGAGGTTTCAAGTTGGGGAAACTACTAATAATGTCAGAAGATGGATGAAGAGGTTTCAAGTTGGGGAAACTACTAATAATGTCAGAAGATGGATGAAGAGGTTTCAAGTTGGGGAAACTACTAATAATGTCAGAAAATGGATGATGAGGTTTCAAGTTGGGGAATCTACCAACAATGTCAGAAGATGGATGAAGAGGTTTCAAGCAGAAGAAACCTCACTGGCCGAGAAACAACGGGGCGAGAGGCTTCAAAATACAGCGTTCAATGAAAATACAAGTAGTAATGGTGATAATTTTCTTGGACATTATAACTCATGTTGATTTTCTTTAACGCGGTGGCACCGTCAACAGTGCTTGCTATATTGAGACACTAAAGAACAGATGTGTAACTACGCATTTCTGTGCGCCGAGCAAGCCACACAAAAAATATTGGGCTCCCATCTGTCTTCTGTCTTTCTACCTTAAATATATATTTTTTTAGAAATAATTTCTTTTGAACTTCTGAACGTTTGTCCCACTGTTGTGGAACAGCGGAAAGTCGTCACCATAGCAACAACCAAGAAAGAAATATTTGTGACATCACGCTTGGGCTTTTCGTGCAGGTGATGTCATCACCTCACGCGCATACCACTTAGTTTTGTTGTTATAGCAATAAAAACCGATTTTTCACAGCTGCTGATGTGACTTCATCTCATCCGGGTCATCCTGACATGACGTCAGAGATGCGTTACGTCACGATCGACTCGAGAAACATGAAAATGTTACGTCAGGAATTCTGGATCTACTTTGGCTTTCATAAACGACATACAGTTTTTTTTTTCATTTAGAATCCTGTTGTATGAAATTTCATTTTAGGATTCCCCCTGCGAACCTAAAATGATTACTTTAGATTGTCAAACCAGTTTTTTTTTCTCGTTGAAATCTAAAAATTGAGAGTTCCAACATAGTAGGTAACAGTGTATTATTATTATTGTATGCGTTTTCGGAAGGAATATGACTTGGGAACTTCATTTTTCCTTAAACCACGAAATTCTAAGAATATAACTGCATTTTTTTTTTCACAGAATATAGCCAGGCATTCTTTTATTTATATTTGTAGAAGAAATAAGAAAGAAAGAAAAAAAGAAAAGAAAAAATACTGTTTTTGCTTCTGCATATGAACTACCAAAACATTTTAGCATTTGCAACTGCGCAATTCTAAGTTTCCGAAAATGATTTTACGATTTTAAGACTCTTTTGTTATCTGGCAACAGCAGGAACAAGTGAATGCAATCGTTGCCATCTGCGTGATTTTTTTTTTTTTTACAATAAATAAAACAATGCGCTTTATGGCCACTATGCATTTCTTGAGAGGTTTTGAAGAACAGGAACCACTGACAAGTTATGCTTTCTAACGATTTCATAAAAAAAAAAAAAACACTTTCGGAAATATTGCGACTGGCTGCCTTTATTTGTTTTCGATATTTCATCAGCTGCGTATAGAAACATCTGATGTGCGGCGAACGAAAACTGGGAAAATTCGAGTGCTTGCCTATTTTAATTGTCGAAAACCAATACAGTTTTTCATTGCTGTAATGTTCATTGTTGTAATATTCATGAAACATACTGTACTTTTACATAAGTTGTTGAAGAAATTCGTGCCAATAACACTAACTGTTAGAATGCCGTCGTTGCACGATATAACATGAAAGTCAAACATTAACGATGAAAATGACTTTTATTTACACTGAAGCAAAAGTTGAAAGTCAAAACCACATCACTAGATCTTTCGTGCTGGCCCCCAGCACATCTTCAGGGGAATTCTAAAACAGATATTGTAAAAATTTGAAAAAGAGTCCACCGTGGAACGTCACTCGTGTTTATATTACACCGCGTTCAGCTTCCGAATGACTTCAAAAAACGTCACATAGTTTAAAGATATATCTCGTTGCTTCCTTCCCCTCCCCACTTCCATTTCTCTCTCAACCATCTTTAAAGTAAAACTCATTTTATTATACTCAAATGAGATAAAAAAGGTTCCTGCTCTTCTTATAAAAGTACAATATCTTTCAGGAATTTCAGGATAACTGGTTTTTAATAATGTTGCTACTTCATGATACGGTTTTTTTTTCATTTAGCTGGTACTTCATGAAACTTCTCATGTTCGACAAGCGAGGAGAATATGACTCCCGCCTTAGAAGCTGCATTGAAAAATTCAGAGTTCTTGATAGTTCAAATTAAAACAGAAGATAAAATTTAGTTTAATCAGAAGGAATTTTACGTGGTAGCAAAAGAAAGCAATCCTAATATTTTTATCCCGTTTCCGATTATGGGTATAATTTAAAAGGAAGGAAAGTCAGGGGGCAAATGTAAGGTGACCAGATTTTTGAGAACAAAATTGAGGACAAAATGACACGTTGTCCTCAATTTCAATGCGAAATTGAAGACAATTTCGTTTCAAAATTGGGACATGATCGAGGACAACATCTGACACATTATGGTGAAGCTGATGGTTAGCAAAGAATGTTATGACCTGTACCATAAGTGCCAAGTTTCATGGGAAAACATACGATGAATCTGAGGGAGGATTTTCATGTGAAATAAGTATAAAATGGCTATAAAATACTATCACGCAGAATATTACTTCTGATAAATTTTGAATACTACTTAGAAGGAGCAGCGCATGCAAACAAAGCTAAATTTTGTACTCAAATTTAATTGTGATTCTGTAAAAGGAAAAATATCTGAAGCCGGAAACTACTAAATAGCGGACAGAAATCATGGGATACCTGTATGAATATTATCTCTATGAGAAGAAATATTTCAAGTCCAATAACTTCACTTGAAGACACAGCAACTTTTTTTTTCTTTTTTTTTTACGCTTTCCAACCATAGGTTGAAGAAGCAGATACATGTACTTGGAGTGCCACTTTTCCAAAATAAGAAATCAACGCTGCCAACGTTTTGTACTAGTTTTGTACAGTTTTGTACACCCAAAAGAAAATTTTGTACACCACCGGAAGTGGTACTTTTCGGCTCTTTAAAAGTGGCACTCCAGCATGTACTGCTGGAGTGCCACTTTTAAAGAGCCGAAAAGTACCACTTCCGGTGGTGTACAAAATTTTCTTTTGGGTGTACAAAACTGTACAAAACTAGTACAAAACGTTGGCAGCGTTGATTTCTTATTTTCGAAAAGTGGCACTCCAAGTACATGTATCTTGAAGAAGCGTATATGCTCCAGCTTTGTCCGTCTGTCCGCACGACAACTCGCGTAAAAATAGTTCGATTTTGCTGAAATTTTAGTATGTGGTAGGGGAGACCACCTGGGGACGGACCCTATTGAAAATCGGACAAATGGGGTCAAAGGTATGCGTCATAACTTGCGTAAATATGGTTCGATTTCAATGAAATTTTAGTATGTGGTAGAGTACCACCTGGGGACGAACCTTATTGATAATGGGCGAAATGTAGTCAAAGGTAAGGACATAGAATCGGGATCCATTCCATCGCCCTTATGCGTTATAACTTACGTAAAAATGCTTTGATTGAGACAAAACTTTATCATGTTATTCCGGAAGTATACTTTACCGGATCTGTTGAATATCATCGAAATGGGGTCAAAGGTCAGGTCATAGGAGCGAGATTTATTCTACAGCCATTATCCTCATAACTTGAGTAATAACTAGAGTAATGATTTATGGTATATTGGAAAGCGTATCATAATCAATGCATTGCATGATTTTACTAATTTGTTTTTTTTATTGGCGGTTTAACGACCACCATGAGCAACTTAATGGACTATAAGCAGTCGCCCATCCCTAATTTAGGGCCACTGGTTCCAGGGAAGGGAAAGAGCCAGTGTCGTAAGACAAACACAGCATCCATGCCTCAATGGGATTCGAGCCCGGACCCCTTTCGGCCGAATGATCAGAAGCCATCGCTTAGACCACTGCACCACTGGGGAAGCGAAGACACAGTTTAATGAAAAAATATACTGAACAATAGTTGTACAACTCTCAATTAAACCTGTCAAATGCAACCAAATTTATAGCATCAATTACTTATTTAATTTCAAGAAAGTGGATGCTGAAAAAGATGAGATTTATTCCCTATGCTATAAATATTTTAGTTAAATCCAGTTAAAACAGAAAAGAAATAACTCCCCGATTATCGATATGACTTTGATGCTAATGCTGATGATGATGATCTCCCGACTTCTCTGAGCATGCCGAAAATTTCAATTTTTTTAATTGCCACTATTTCAATCTTTTTGGAAAATTTCAAAACTCGAGGGCAAAAATAAGAAATTGAGGATATTTGACGTCCTCAATCAGTTTTTACGGAACTGAAGACAAAGTGTAATTGAAATTGAGGACTGTCCCCAAAGAATGAGGACATCTGGTCACTTTAGGTAAATGTGATATTCCGCCCCTGCACAAAAATAAGAACAGGGGTAGCTGCTCCTTTTGTCCCCGTGGCTCCGACGCTAGTGCCTGTTACATTTTTAACAACTTTTGAAAGGCATCAATTCGATTGCTGCATCTGCAATGCTTCTGGAAGAGATGTGGTATTTTATTGTTTCGTTGCTGACTGTTTCTTTATCTTTGCTACGTGTTACATTTTATCTCTGCCTCTTTGTTTTGTTCACAGTTTGCGACCTGCTGGGTGAAGGTATGGCCGCCATGTTTGGACCGCAGTCGAGCGAAGGCAGCGCCGCAGTGCAATCCACTTGTGATGTCTTGGAGGTTCCACACATGGAGACCCGCTGGGACTATCGCACTCGCCGAGACAACCATTCCATTAACTTATATCCTCATCCGGCAGCTCTCGGAACTGCGTACCTCGACTTCGTGAAATCTAAGGACTGGAAAGTTTTTGCTATCGTCTACGAGGAAAGCGACGGTAAGGACAAAATTTACATCTGGTATTGAATTTACAACCTGCAGAAAAGAAGGAAAGGTCAAGCTAAATGACAGAGCCCTAACTTACACGGATTTTAGACATTAAGTTTTATTAACTTTAAAACCCATGAGATAAAAGCCCAGATGGATACAAGCATAGGTGTCGACTTTTGTAAATCGCAAAGGAAACTTGAAAAAACAAAAACAGTGGCATTTGCACACTAATTTTCTTTAAAATAAATAAAAGAAAAAATAAAAATGGGTTATTATTAATCGTTATCCAATAGTAAACTTTTTAACATTTTTTGAAATAAAGCCGGCTTTTCATTAAATCCTCATGATTATGAGTATATACGTATACATTACTGCCAAAAGGCATTTTTTTTTATATTTTGAGGGGGTTATCGACCATTGTGAGCAACATATTGGGATATATAAACAGTCGTCCGTCTCTGATTTGAGGTTACTGGTCCCCAGTGACGTACCTGAAAAACTCGGGGCCCCCCGCAATTAAATATCTTCGAGGACCTTTTGCGAAAATCTATTTGCTTTCAGCTACTGAAATTTTTAAATTCCATATCATACAGGCATTCTGGAATTCAAATTCTTTGGAACTTATAGGTATTTTTCATAAAAACAAAATCGTTACACTTTATTGCGTGTAACACAAATGTAGACGCTGTGGTTAAAATGATTGCCCTAGTTTAATACCAATACAAAGTATTACAAAACACGTACGCCAAAGTTAATCACATCATGCGAATTTTATTCCTTTACACTGCTGGCCACCCAAAATGCAACACCAAAAAGGAAGCATTCGATTGGCCTGAAATTCGAAGCATGCGTCGCCCGCGAGAGGACATGCAAACGATTAGCATTGCAGGCCATATGCAAATCATGTGCGCCGGCACGCCACCGAGAAGCACTATAAGAAGGGTGCACAGAAGGCGGGGTGTAAGTTGCGGAAGTGTGTTGTGCTGCCGGACCTCTGCGTGAGAAGCTTCCTGATGCCTCGACGCAGAATACGGCAGTCATTCCAGCACGTTTCGAAGTTCGACAGAGGACGAATAGTGGCCTATCGCGACAGCGGTTTATCGTACCGAGACATCGGCGCCCGTGTGGGACGACATCCAGCCACAGTGAGCCGAGTATGGGTTCGGTGGGTGCAGGAGGGAAGGGCGGACCGACGTGAGCGATTGTCGCAGCCGCGGCACACCACCGATCGAGAGGACCGGCATGTTGTGCGGCGGGCATTGACAGCTCGCACCGCCACATCACGAACGTTAGCACAGGAATTAGGGTGTGTTGCGCAACAACCTGTGTCAGCACGTACCGTTCGACGTCGTCTGTAGGAGCGGGGACTTGTCGCACGGCGCCCATTGCTCGGGTTGCTTGGGTTACCATTGACGTTACACCACCGGCGAGTGCGGCGGCAGTGGGCCGTTGAACGCCGCACCTGGACTACGGAATGGCACGACATTGTCTTCTCGGACGAATCCCGCTCCTGCCTGCAACACCACGATGGTCGGATCCGCCTGTGGCGGCACCGCGGCGAGAGACTGTATGACGCCCGCATTATGCATCGCCATACCGGTCCGTCGCCTGGCGTTACGGTTTGGGGCGCAATTGGATATGACACCCGCACCCCTCTTATACGCATCACCGGTACACTCAACAGCCACCGCTACATCTCTGACGTTTTGGAGCCTGCAGTCCTCCCTTACCTGCAGGACCTGTCAGCGGCCACGTTTCAACAGGACAATGTGCGCCCGCTCGTGGCACGCATCGTGCAACAATTTTTCACGGCCTAACAGGTGTTACTGCTGCCGTGGCCAGCCTGTTCTCCCGATATGTCACCCATCGAACACGCCTGGTCGCTGATCGGCAACCGAGTTTCCAGGCAAGCACCACCCGCGGCTACGCCTGATGAACTGGGGCAACGTGTGGAAGCAGCCTGGACCGACATACCCCAAGCCCACATCCAAAGCCTCTTTTGTTCGATGCCTCTGCCGTTATTGCCAGCCATGGGGGCTACACGAACTATTGATGTCTGCGTGTTCCGCAAGTCACACGGGTCTGTAAGCTCAATCGTTTCATCTTTGTATCTGTTGTTATGTGTCCAGTAAATCTGGCTTTGCTATCTCGTGTCCTTCTTGGTGTTGCATTTTGGGTGGCCAGTAGTGTAGATAACTAAGGCCAGTTCCTGAAATGCCTCACTGAGATCACACTCACACAGAGCAGTGTGACAGTGTCTAGTGACCTTTCACGATTTACAGTATATGAAAGCACAGAACATAAGTAAGAAGTAGCAAATTAAAAAATAACAGTTAAGAATTGCAGCACAAAAAGAGATAAATTACTGAAATTATTTGGTCTTGAATATTAAAAAAAAGCACTTAACGTTACAATGTTTTGTACATTGTAAAAGGCTTTTTGTATTTACTCTGTTAAAAAAAATTGGCACAGGTCTCCGTTTTTTTCTTTTTAGCTCATTATATTCAGAAGGATGCGTAGTTATGTGCAAACAACTGTAATATATAACGTTTTATTCTCATTGATGCGAAAATGTCATTTATTCAGATGATATTTTATTCATATTCTCTTGTTGTTATACATGCAGAAGAACTATTGCAAGGGCTTTGAAAAGCGGCCTCAAGTCCTCTGGAATAGCGGCTTTCTCGTCACCCAGTTTTTATTAACTAAAGAGAAAATGATTTCTTGAAGATTTTACTTGTTTACTGAAAAAAATATACCAAAAACTGTTTTCTTTCAAATCTTCCGTCCAAAATTCCTGGCAATTTCTTTAACCTGTTTGATATAAAATGTCCGCAAAAATTTTGAAAAATCCTTCAGCTGAGGCTCTTTTAGCCGTGAGTCCCCCCCCCCCCCACCACACACACACTCTACGGGGATTGCTGAGGCTATCAGTATGCCCATGCTGGTCCCAGGAAAGGGAGCGGACCAGTTTCCCAAGACAAACGTACCATTCATGTCTCACCCAAGATTCGGGCCCGGACCCATCGCTGACGAACGGCTGGTAGCCAGCGCCTCGTACAACTCGGGCACCAGTAAGCACCAGCCTGCGGTCATTGTATGTAACGCATGCCCTAATAAAGTGAAAAATTTTCTCTCTGAAAAAAAAAAAAATTACGCGAGGAAAAACTTTGTGCTGCCGTTTTTATTTATCAGAAACTTAAACAAAGTACCTGGTTTAGAAGAGTTTTATTTAAAAGCAAACTTACATGTTTATGTGTATTTTAGCCTGACCTGAAAGCACGAATGCGAACCTAACTTCCTATCATCATGCCAGAACTCATGTGAGATTGTGCCGTGCTTGCCAGGGGCATAAGGTTTGGTGCGAAATCGGCCGTTGTATTCAAGGCTTGGGCAGTCAATCAACCAATCAGAGAACCAGAGTTCGTTCCCTCTGTCCCCACTGTTTATTCCCATTAGGTTTGGGGCCTTCGTTAAGTGCAGCTGAAAAATTTTTGCAATGCGAAAGAGTGTTGTATCAACCAATGGAAAGCTCGTTTTCTTTTGACGGTGAGTATCTGGCATCAGTGTTTCTTTCAGGAATACATCCGGGGAGAGGCAGCGCTCCCGGAAACGACCATTCGTAAGCCCCCCCTCTTTCCCCCAGAGTCATTTTATGTTACCGAGCCAAATGTTAATAAATTCAGGATACAATGGAACAAAAAGTTTCGTTTCTTTTCTTTTGATGCTACAAATATTTATCTAATTACATATTTTTTAATATTTGTTCAAGTGCTGTAGTTTATTTTGCTAACAAGTGTAATAGTACGCATGCCGTTCTCCAAAATATAAGTATAAGTAGACTAATCATAACCAGTAGTATATAATGGTGGGGTCTGCCGCAGCAGTTAGCCAATAGACTTAACATTATGCTGCTACTTGTGCGAGATCGGATCATATGTAGAGGATTTTAGGAAGGGAGTGTCTGATCCCAGGTCTTAGACAACCCTTAGAAATAGGAAGCTAGGAGATTTGGGTTAGAGTGCCCGATAGTAAAGTGACACGGAGGCGAGGCAGAAAGGGGGAGGAAGACGCACTTATTTATTACCGGGGAGCCAGTACCCGGGGTCCGACGGCTTAACGTGCCCATCCGACGCACGGCGGGTATTTAGTGGTTCGAACGTTCGTACCTGCCCAGGATCGAACCTGAGGTTATCTCCATGGCAGTCACGAACGCTGCCCTAGTCTGGTTTGGGGCGCAATTGGCCACCCGCGGCACCGCTACTTCTGCCAGTAGCCGCTAGCAGGGGTTCAGCGGGGTGTGTCGCTCTCCGGCCGCCAGTCACAGGGGGAGTGTTCCACTCCTGCACCCCAATCACAGAGAGGCGCGTCCCGCAGGGGGAAATAGCCCTTCATTTTTTTTCTCCCATGACAGCGTCATTTTTTTTTTTTGTCAATGCTATTTTTTCCCGGAGGAAATTTGATGGTGGGTAAATTTTCTTTCGAAGTGAATAAAAATCCTCCGTGGAACGGGTCGGAATTGAGCTCACGTTACTGAGTTTGACGGCCTCACGCCTTTGCTGTCTCGGCTACGGATTTTAATTGCGTCAGCGTGAAAGAAGTTGCGTGTCTTGGTGAACGATTTCGTCTTATCGTGACATTGCAGTTTTAAGACAAAGCGCACGTGTAAGCAAGTATCATAACTAAATCGAAGTAAAGTTATTGCATTTTAATATAGTACAGGAAAGTTTTTTTGCAAAAAACACCGATTGTATAATCTAAGTTAAGGTGTCTTTTATGATTGGGCCAATTTTGATGTATGGAAAGTCTTTCTTCGCTGAGGAAAATTGGAAGTATAGGGAGAAAAATCACTAGACATCCATCTTAAGCACCTACGCAAATGGAAGCACAATTTTCACTAATATATGGATTGAAAAGTGGTCTGTTTGACGTAAGAAAAAGATTTCCATGAGCAGAAAGTATTTTCTTCCTTCAAATAATAAGTGATAACACAAAGCTTACCCTTGCTAAGGAGATCCGGCCATGTTGTCAGTGCGTGCCATTTGAGTTTGCCGAGGGTAAAGACACTTCCGGTGTCCGTAGGGGATCATTGGGTGCAAGGGTAGTCGCTGTTGGGGAAATCTTTCCCCGCTGATTTGTTGGGAAAGACAAGAAACATGCCTACGGGGAAAATCTTTGTAACTAAAGCATTTTGCAAATATTCTAAACTGGACATATCTCAACGGAAAATTATTTTGAAATCAGACTTTTCACAAAATTCTGAAGATGGAATAATGGGCGCCCATACTTTTTTATTTATTCATTTTTTTTTATTTGCCACAATAAAAAAATTTTTACTGGGGCATTCCAAATTGGTTTTTACAATCACCAATGATTGGCAAGTTGGTTTTACAATCATTAGTGCATTTCAAATTGTTTTTTACAATCACAAATCATTTCAAATTAGTTTTTACAATCACAAATCATTTCAAATTAGTTTTTACATTCATTAATGCATTTCAGATCAGTTTCTTCAATCATTAGTGCATTTCAGATCAGTGTTTACAGTAATTAGCAAATTTCAAATTGGTTTCTACAATAATTACTGCATTTCAAATTATTTATTTCAATCATTAGTGTATTTCAAATTAGTTTGTACAATCACCAGTGCATATCAGATTTGTTTCTACAATTACTAGTGCATTTCAAATTGGTTTTTACAATCGTTAGCGCATTTCGAATTGCTTTTTACAATCATTAATGCATTTTGAAATAGTTTTACAATCATTAGTGCATTTTAAATGCGTTTTAACAATCATTAATGCATTTCAAATTTGTTTTTACAGTCATTAGTACATTTTAAGCACGAGAGGCAAGAGTCCTATCCTCCCTGGAAATCTGATCGAGCCATTTATCCTCTTTGAGGGTATTACAAAGATTCTCGCGGTAACCCTAATTATTATTGCTAATTTTTCTGTTGAACTCTACTGGATGAATGTGTATGCCGTACAGTTAGAAAAAACATTGGGAATTTACAGTAGAAAGTAATAAATTGATTTCTTTTCATTGAATGTTAGAGAACAGCGCGCATTCATACAGTACGCAGAAGAATGAAAGGTGAAGGAATGCAAAACATGATATCTGTGCAGTAGTCATTAACTGCTGCACAAGATTTCACGAATATTTTTGCATAACTTTGTCTGAGGGTATTTTTTCTTCCTTGATGACCGACGGAGTGATTGCTCGGTATTTGACCCCATGGAATACAAGAGGGAGCAAGATTCAAAATAACAACAAAGGAATGTCCTTATTGTCTTAACCTGCTGTCTAATTACATTCATCCATCTCTTTTTCGTAGTCTTTGGGTTTTCTGTTTCTCAGTTAAATTTTTTTGTGCGACAAGGGCTAGGTAATAAGAAAGCACAGTGAAAATTTACGTGTGGTGTATGTGTGTTATTTATAGTTACAATTTCTGATTACCCCTTTCTAAAAGCGAAGGTGTAGGCACCCATGGATGGAGTATATCTTTTTGCAGAAATGCTTAAAAACACTGATAACCCCCAAGAAGCCACTATCCTAGCATCCACTGATCTCTTACAGAAATGGGAAATGTCAGTAGCTTCATGCGGCACGCAAGAACATCGTGGCAGCATCCCCTTAATATACAGCTTGTTATGGCAAGGTAAGTTTGCTTTTTTACTTGTTGCCCGAAAGAGAAAAATACAGGGTGATCGCTTTGGGTAGGGATAATTTAAAAATGCTGTGGTGTGGCTTGTAACATATAAACACGCCGGACAGAAAATTAGTCACCCCTGTCAGAACTTACCTAATAACGGGTGACGCCGCCTCTTACCTTCATAACAACATGGATCCGGTGTGGTAGACTCCAAGAGGGTGTGAATGTATTGAACACCGATTTGCAGCCACTCGTGCGTCAAATGGTCCCGAAGTTCCGCCAGAGTACGTGGGTGTCTATTCCGGTGTTTCGCCTTCTGTTCCAAATGAATCCCACAGATTTTCAATAGGATTTAAATCTGGAGATTTGGTAGGCCAGCCGAGGTGAGACAGTGTTACTGATTGTTCGTCGTGCTAATCAGACACAGTTTAAGCCCTGTGCACACGGCAATTGTCGTCTTGGAAGACAAGAGTGGCATTGCGATGCTGCTCCTGGAGATGTAGGGCAAAGAGCAACACTTCGTCATTCAGAATGCGAAGGTACGCATGCTGGTTCAAAGTCATTGTCACTACAACGAGAGGGCCCATTTCGTGGTACGAAAAACATCCCCAAAACATCACAGAACCCCTCCAGCTTGAACAACATCTTCGACGCAATCATAATTGAAGGCTTCATTGGGACTGCGGTGCACTCGTCGCCTCCCATCATTGGAGTACAAACAAAAACAAGACTCATCAGACCAAATTATTCGTTTCGAATCCTCCACAGTAATGTTTTGGTGCCTCTGAGCCCATTGATAACGTGTGACTTTGTGACTTGCTGTTAAAAGAGGCAGGCCTCTTCCGTGGTACTCTGCCCCAGATGTCCATCGCATGCAGTTCTCGTCGCAATGTCCTTTCGGAAATTGGTTGAAGTGGACTTGCATCGACTGTTTGGCGCAATTGTTGCCTGGTTTGAAACCGATTTGCAGTTACCAGGCGTGAAACATGGTGGTGGCTCCTGTTGGTGAGAATCGTTTTTCGGCCGCAATTACGTCGCCGATTTTCAGTTGACTGCGAACTACACCACTGTTTGTAGACCTGCTGGACATTACACTTCGACACACCAACAAATTGGGTTACTTCATTCATTTTGTATACGTGGGCACGGCCAAACACGATTGCTCCTTTTTTCCACTCAGTAACGTCTGTCTTACGATCAATATTGCAGACTAAATTCAAGACATACATTGCTCTACACCACTGCAGGAGACAGAAATGATTGTGTAGACCACGTCAGTGCTGTTTCAATACTACCACGGCGCTCTCTGTGCAAACCGGTAACTTCCTACTGTCATTTCTATTAGGGGTGACTGATTTTTTTGTCCGGAGTGTTTATAATAAGTCAATATTTGGCAGAAATTACCTTTATGGATGGGAGTTTGTCTAGGCCTCTACATAAATCCTTTTGCGGACTCGGCAGAGTTAATACTTGGTGCTCAATTCTTTCCACGTGTTTTCTAACATCTGCGGAGTGATTTGTGCGAACGCTGCAGAAATTTTCACCTTCAAGTCATCCAGGCTTTGAGGTTGCTGTGCGTAGACGATGTTCTTCACAACCCCCACACGAAGAAATCCGGGGGGTGAGATCCGGGGAGTTAGCAAGCCAAGGAATAGGGCCATCGCAGCCACACAAGTTTTCATTGAATGTGTAGTTGAAAAAGTTCCTGACTTCCAGTGACCAGTAGGGTAGGGCCCCCGTCTTGCTGTAAAATGTCATCGTTATCCAGTTGTGGTACCAAGAAGATCTGTAGTATGTCCAGGTATGGTCCTGATCGTACAGTGCCCTCAGAGAACAAAAAAGGACTGTACAACGACTCACACGCAGCACCACAGATGTTTTTTTTTTGTTGTTTTTTATTGAAGGTTCAACGACCGCGGTGAACAACTCGATGAGCTATAAGCAGTCGCCCGTCCCTAATTTAGGGCCACTGATTCCAGGGAAGGGAGAGAGTCAGTGACGTAGGACAAACACAGCATCCATGGATCACGGGATTTGAACCCAGACCCATCTCGGACGAATGACCGGAAGCCATTGCTTAGACCACTACGCCACTGGGGCTGCCCAAAGATGTTAGAAAACACGTGGCAAGAATTGAGTACCCGGTATCAATTCTACCGAACCCGCAAAGTGGTCAATGTAGAGGCCTAGACAAACTCCCATCCATAAGGGTAATTTCTGCCAAACATTGATTTATTATACCTGTTACAAGCCATATCACAGCATTTTTAAATTATCCCTACCCAAATCGATCACCCTGTAGGTTTTGAGCACGGAAATCTGGTTTGTACCACAGGCTGAACTCTAAGTGGTTCAAATATTAGCGAAAAATGTGTTTTTGTTTGCGTAGATACTTAACACAATTACACCCCCCCCTCTTTGCAGCGATACTAAAGGATGTGAAAACATACTTCTCATCGTCTTTTTATGTACGTACATAATTACATCTTTCTTTTTAGCCTTGATACGTCTTCAAGAGTTGTTGAAGGACCCTTTCATACGTCAGAGAAGAGTCGTTGTCCGTCAGTTTCTTCCCCGCCAGGAATACAGAAAACTTCTCAAAGAACTTGGAAGAGGAGGAATCAAAAACATTATAATCGATGTACCTACAGATCACGTTCACAACGTCCTAAAACATGTAAGTCGACTTTCATGATTTTGCAGCTAACAATGCCGAAATTTTCTGGAACTTAAATGGTTTTGCAATAGAACTTGTACCTCTAATTTAACGTCCCTTTTGAGTTTCTGTGTTCTTATGTAAATTTGCTTTCTTCTCATTACACATTTTTTAACTTAACGCCACAAAGTTTCTCTCATTCCGTTTCTTCCTTAACTTGAAGTTGGCAAAATGGCAGTGGGAAGAAGGCAATCAACGTAAATCAAGTGTCCTGAGATAAGAGCTGAGTATGCAGTGTTGAGATAAGCGAGTCCAGTATTCGATGTGCAACGTTAAGATGTGCTATGAGCAGACTGTATTGGAAAAGTGACTCTAGTATGAGCAGATGGTATTCCATGAGCAGATTGTATTCGAAGATTGATAAGTGTGCACGTTTATTATGAGAAATCATTAAGTGACTTCTATTCGACGTACTGTGTGTTGATTACGGCTACCGATGTGCTTGAATGCTGAACAAAAGGAACTGGATTTCTGTAAGTAGAATTCTGTTGTTATTGAACTCTGACCGTTACCTTGAAAGCGATATCCAATGTTCTAATTAAAATTTCTGCTTCAAACGGACAAGTTGAAGTAATCCGGAAAAGTGACATTTAAATCACCAAGCTAAATTAAGCGCTAAGTTAAGTTACAGTGAGTTTAAACGTAAACGTAAATCCATTCAACAATCCCTTATAAAGCAAATATTTCATAGACTTCAGGTAACAGTTTTGCTTCACTCAAGAATCCTCCCACAATTTGCGGAAAACCTCGGATGTTTTGAATTCATCTATCCAGCCATCACATTTTAATACGTGCTCGTATTGCAACCCCGGCGAGTAACATGCTCTTTATGACTGCAAGGGGTCAGCTGAAATTCTAAATGATAGAGGTGCGATACTACGATCAAGTTTTGCAACCGATTTGGTTGTTTACCCGGCGTTCTACAGCTAAATATATTTCTTGCGCCAACAATTCAGACAGACAGCAATTTGTGATTTTGTGAGGCAACCGTTTGACTTTCTAACAGGCATAGGCGTAAATACGGGGGTCAGGAACCCCCCCCCCCCATATTTTTCGGGAATATATTTCACACTTCATTATATGAACCAACTAAATTTAATAATATAAGATTGTAATTTTTCGTAAAAATGCAAACACGTGTATAATGTGTTCTAAATAAAACAGCGATATCGATTCCTAATAAGCAAAGTCGGTTCTACAACTTTGTAATTTACATTTCTGCCCCATCTATCATAGTTTTACAGTTGTGTTCGCTATGTTCCACAATTCGCCAACTGAGGCGCCTATGTCGTGCCCGTAAGATCGCGCCTCAGCAACTGCTTTGCTCCTGCGTGTGTAGGGTGAGGGGTCCCAAACTCTATCTTATACAGTATGTATATAATATTGTATATATATATATGTATACATATAATGTGTGATCGGGCCCCTACAGATTTTGAAACACAGTCCTTTCTGACTGATTACCCTCTAGTCCTTTCTGACTGATTACCCTCTAGTCCTTTCTGACTGATTACCCTCTAGTCCTTTCTGACTGATTACCCTCTAGTCCTTTCTGACTGATCACCCTCTAGTCCTTTCTGACTGATTACCCTCTAGTCCTTTCTGACTGATTACCCTCTAGTCCTTTCTGACTGATTACCATCTAGTCCTTTCTGACTGATTACCCTCTAGTCCTTTCTGACTGATTACCCTCTAAAAGAGCTCTAACAATGGCGAAGAACCTAAGAAGGAAGATAAAAGATGTTTGAGTCACTTGTTACTACCCAGTGGAAGAAATGATGTCCCCATTATTTCTTGGGAATAAAGAACTTTAAAATACCTTTCACCAAGCAAGGACTATTGGGACCCCAATCACAAAGGACTATCACCAAGTAGTAGTAAGATGCATACCACTATAGATTAGTGGGATGACTATCAACGGTGACAAGGTCATGGCCAGTACTGATCACGTGAGAGGGGAAAAGAAATTGTTGCGCGACAGCTTTCGTAAAACCCGCACGCTATGTGAATATTTCTGTTTGGAAAACGCGGAGAGTTTAGGACAACTTTTACTTCAGGTTCATCGACCGCTTAAAGTGTTAAACTATCGTCGAACATTATTTCATCATATTATACATAAACACAGGAATATCTCATTGTAATCTGCGTAAATAACTAGAACCTCGTGCCAAATGTGATAAAAGCGATTACAAAAATGCATTTTGATGCTATGCATCTTTCTCGACAGTAGTAAAGTATGCGTATTAGCGAAATTTGGCTTCCTTTCCCACTGGGGAAGTCACCTGCTATTGACGAGAGCTTTAAAATGATGTATTGGGTTGGAAATAAAGTAATGTACTATGACGAGGTACCCGAAGTCGAAGCCCCAGCCACGGCGCACATTAGCCACTGAGATTGCGCAGCACACAGGCATGACATCAGCAATTAGGTGGCTTAACTTAGTGTCAGTTAGCCGTCAGAAGGCGAAGAGTGTAAGCGCCAGCTAACATGGAAGTGGACAAAAGCACATCCGCCATTACATGCTGTATGAGTTTCGTTGCGGTTTGAATTCATCATAGTAGCACCCCGGCAAGTGCTGTAATGAACGTTACCAATGTGTACCCCAATGCCATATCACATCGTCAGTACTATCGTTGTTCCGAACGATTTCCAGAGGGAAATTTTGATCTGCCATACCGTCCCAAAGCCAGAAGACCAGCGACATTTGATATGGACATACTGAAGACCTAATGGAGACCGACCCACGTGTGAGCGTGCGAGAGTTGGCCGAACAGTTGCGGACTATCCACACGAGCATTATCACGCACCTGCGTCAACTTGGAAAGATGCACAAGAGGGGAATACGGGTACCCCATCAACTCACAGTTGAGCAGAAAGAAAATCGCATGAGTGCTTGTGTTTCCCTGCTTGCACGTGACCAAGTTGAGCCGTTCTTGGACCGCACTGTGACAGGTGACAAGAAATGGGTTTTGTATGACAATGTCAGCGCCCGGAAACAGTGGATGGACCCAAAACAGAAGCCCATGCCGGCCTTCCAAAGACGACTTACACCCACGAAAGGCCCTGCGGTCTGTTTGGTGGGGTATGCGGGGTGTCGTGTTTTTTTTTGAGCTGCTGCCGGAAAACACCACTATCACCGCCGATGTGTACTGCCGTCAGCTCCGTGATCTGCACGCATCGCTCACGTCGAAAACGACCAGCACTGCTGAACCGCAAAGGCGTTCTCATACAACAGGATGGAGTGAGACTTCACACCGCACGGGCTAACTTAAAGTTGTATGATTTAAACAAGAAAAACTAAAAAAAAATGCACTTGACTGCTATACATAGACTTCAAATAAATAAAAAAATGAAGAAAAATTTATTCATTAATTTAAAAGATGCTTCAAAGTAAAGCTGAGGAATTCATGTACATGCTAACTGCAGTCTAACTGCTGGGCTGTATGATGAAAAACAACACTAATACAAAGGGCATACTGAAAGTAATGCCTCGTCCTTCATAAGATGTTTATTTGTAGCAGCAAAAATGTGAAACTTGGTGGCAAAATACTTGGGCATATTGTTAATAATGCTATCCTGTTCAAAGAATTGTCCATTATTTTCTATACATTTTCGCCATCTTTGAACCCATTGGCAAAATCCATTTTGGGAAAATTCCTGAGACTGTCGTTTCACCCATGAGTTTACAGCTAGTTTAACGTCTGTCACATCATCGAAACGTTCCCCACGAAGGGTGGTTTTCAAAGGGGCAAACAGGAAAAGTCTGAGGGCGCCAAATCAGAACTGTAGGGGAATGGTTGGGGCATTACTGTCCATCCCATTTTGGCAATAGCATGCGAAGTCTCCGTTGACGTGTGGGTACGTGCGTTATCATGGTGTAAAACAACACTATGAAGTGGAATGTCACGTCTTTTCCTTCTCAATGTCTGCACATTGTGAGCACTGTTTACTGTTGCAACTCCTGGATGGTGACACGACGATCAGCTGTGATGAGGTCAAAATAGTATAACTATACTAATGATCCGAATTTCTTGGCGTAGAATAGCAAACAAAAATTTCCAAGCTTTCGCACATCAGCCAGATGGCTTTTTCAAGGAAGGTAGACAGCAGACTGCAAATTCACTTTGCAGTCTGCTGTCTACCTTCCTTGATTGTAAGAACAATGTGCCTCCAGTTCCAGAGGAAAAGAGGCAAAGCACCCAGCAGGGCGGAATCCAGCGCCCAGGGCTTCACAACAGCTAACCAACCACACCGCGCCCAGGGGAAGAGCAAAACTACAGAAAACCATGTTCGGTGTCGGAGAAGCCATCAATACTTACCATTGTGACGTATATTCTGATATAACTTTCATTTTTAGTTCCTTTTCCTGTGTAAATTTGAGTTTGTTCTCCTTTATACTTCCAAACTTAACGTGATATCTTCTCTCTTACAAGAATGAGGTTGGCAGCACATTTGAGGTCAGAGTGAAAGCGGCGTATGAATGTGATAAGAAACGATGGATAAAAAGGACGATACAACAGTTGCTCGGGTGTGTGTGTGTGTGTGCACGTAGACGTTCGATCGCTAAAATAAATGTGAAGTTTACCTGCTGTGTTACATGTTGAATTTACTGAAAGATTGCTGGACCAATAAAAAGTTATCGTAACTTGACTTCTGTATATGTTTTGTCTGGCCGTAAAAGCTTAATTAGGAACTATTGCATCGTATTCTTATTTAGTTCAACATTCCTTAGTCATGGTGTTAGACATAGCGTAACACCAATCTTGCTCACAAAAAAGACATTACGTTATACCATTATACACTAACCTGAGAAAGAAAGAAAGAAAGAAAGGGGGAGGTGGTCTGCATTGCACCTACCTGAAATGTTCACATTACTTACTATTCTATCCGATCCATTCGTCCATCTGATCCAATTCCTCCATCACAAGAATCAGTACTCAACAGTGCTGCTATCCCTTTGTTTCCATCGGTCTGTGTGTGTGTGTGTTTTACACACCTCCAAATGGAGGTGTGCTGAAATTTTTTCTGGTGGGTGCCTGCGCCGCTTGAATCATTTCATTTGCAGGACGCCAAGGAGATGCCAAACGCTTGTAAGCAAGCGAGAAAAGTGATACAACGTGCTAACTAACCAAGGTAATCTTCGTGTGCTTCTCATACAACTTCTCGGACGAATGACCGGAAGCCATTGCTTAGACCACTACGCCACCGGGGCGGTCCAAAGATGTTAGAAAACACGTACACGTTATAACTTTTGTCTGATCATTTTATGTTTGTTTTGTGTTCTGCGTCGTACGTTGCCCGTAATTAAAAGCTTATGGTTATTTTACGTGCTAACTCTGCTTTTCCTTAATGTTTCTAACTCTTCTTAAGAACCTTATTTTCCAAATAAATTACTATGTTAGAATATATGTATGCCTCACATCATGAAAACTCCAGTAGAAATAATTGAATTTCGAAGTTACTATGATACTTTTTTTCTTTTCTTTCAGGCTCAGCAGGTGGATATGATGTCTGAATATCACAATTACTTCGTTACGTCTTTGGTAAGTCGAAAAAAGTTGACAATTCAAGGTTTCAGAGCATATTTTCAATTAAAACGTTTGTCACACGATTTGTCTGTGTGTGAAACTTTTTCAAAGTTATGTTCAAGCTTTTCAACGTCTGTATTTCTGGGACAAAAAACTTAGATACAAAAGTTAGAATGAATTTTAGATTTGTCGGGTGAACACTGAATTACGTGACTGGGAGCAGTAGCGCGCGCAGAAATATATATACACTGACGGAAAAAATCCCAACACCAAGAAGGGGTTGTGTTAGATAAACGACAGTTGGTAGGCGGTGAGAGTACATCTGTAAGATGACGTCTATGCAAATTTCGCGCTCGGCGCATACGTGTGGCGCTAGTAGCGCCCCTCGGAACATGCAAAGCAGGTTTGCTGTAAATACGCGCTGTAACGTTCGTGTGCGTTAGTTATCGTCGATATTCGACGTAGTGTGTTGATGTTAGTCAAGAATGCCTTTAAGAAGACGAAGAAGCCATTATCAACAGCTCACGGAGTTTGAACGAGTTCGTGTAATAGGGCTACGAGAAGGTGGATTTTCTTTCCGCAATATTGCCGAACGACTTGGCAAGAATGTAGCCACTGTGCATGATTGTTGGCAGCGGTGGTCAAAGGAAGGTACTGCCTCAAGAAGACCGGGTTCCGGCCGGCCACATGGCACTACTGAGAGGGAAGACCGCCGTGTACGGCGTATGGCCGTGAGGCAGCAATTCGAACTGCAGTTGCGTCTGCGGCAGCAATTCGAACTGCAGTTGCGTCTGCGGCAGCAATTCGAACTGCAGTTGCCACCAGAGTAACACAACGAACTGTTACAAATTGGTTACTTGAAGGACAGCTCCGAGCCTGACGCCCTGTAGCGTGCATTCCACTTACTCCAAACCACTGCCGTTTGCGACGTCAGTGGTGTCAAGCTAGAGCTCATTGGAGGACGGAGTGGAGATCTGTTGTGTTTTCTGATGAAAGCCGGTTCTGCCTGGGTGCCAGTGATGGCCGTGTGTTGGTTAGAAGGCGGCCAGGTGAGCGCCTACAACCAACCTGTCAGCGGCCAAGACACACTGAACCTACACCTGGAGTTACGATCTGGGGAGCAATTTCCTATGACAACAGGAGCACTCTCGTGGTTATCCCACGCACCCTGACGGCACAGTTGTACGTCGGTCTGGTGATTCAACCTGTTGTGCTGCCATTCATGAACAGCATTCCAGGGAGGGTTTTTCAACAGAATAACGCTCGCCCGCATACCGCTGTTGTAACCCAACATGCTCTACAGAGTGTCGACATGTTGCCGTGGCCTGCTAGATCACCAGATCTTTCTCCAATCGAGCACGTATGGGACATCATTGGACGACAACTCCAGCGTCACCCCCAACCAGTAATAACTGTCCCTGTATTGACCGACCAAGTGCAACAGGCATGGAACTCCATCCCACAAACTGACATCCAGCACATGTACGACACAATGCATGAACGTTTGCATTCTTGCATTCAACATTTTGATGGTTACACCGGTTATTAATGTACCAGCATTTCACATTTAAAATGGCTCTTCTCGCGCTTACATTAAGCTGTGATCTTGAAACCTTAATCGATTAAATATGTTACCTATACAAATGTATTGCCGCCATTTCATTCCTCTACAACTATTTTTTCGTAGTGTTGGGATTTTTTTCCGTCAGTATATATATATATATATATATACTGGCGTGCAAAAATTAAGGACGAGATGGTTTTTCGAATGTAACGTCGTGCAGAAGTGCTACACATCGACTCAAATCATACCATAAGATCCCCAAGATGTAAGAATATGGTACAACTGAGCAAAACCGTCCAAACAAGGAATCCAAAGGATACAAAGGCACTTTATTGAAAAGGTAGCTTCGAGCACAACTGGACAGAAGACAGAAACGTCCATGTGACAGGCGGCTGCCAAGAAAAATCCAGTCTTTAGTAGGGGATATGATCACCCCTGACTGCGTTGCAGGATTTACAACGTCTGTCCATGCTGAGGACGAGGTTGTCAAGAAGCTGTTGAGGCATCGCGCCCTATTCCTCTTGTAGCGCCAATCGCAGCTGCGGAATCGTTGCTGGCGGCTGGTTATGTGCTGTCAAGCGTCTCCAGAGAAGGTCCCACACGTGTTCGATTGAATTTAGGTTCGGGTACCTTGCGGGACAATCCATGCGTTGAATATCTTCACTCTCCAACAGCTCTGCGACAGCCACTGTACGATGAGGTGTAGCGTTGTCGTCCATGAAGAGAAACTCAGGACCCACAGCACCTCTAAACAGACGCACTTGAGGCAGGAGAACCTCGGTACAATAGCGGACACCAGTGACTGAACCTCCTTGGAAGATGTGGAGGTCAGTACGGCTACCAAGCATGATACCTCCCCACACGAGAACTCCTCCACCTCCAAACCGGTCCCTTTCGATGATGTTGGAGGTGTGATTGCGCGTTACCTGCTTTCTCTAGATGTGTATGCGTTCAGAATCGTTTGTCAGACTAAATCGGCTCTCATCCGTAAAGAGAACTCGACCCCATTGCAGATGTGTCGCGTTCTTTTGTTCCTGGCACCACAGAAACCACCGTCTCCGATGAGCAGACGTTAATGGCACACACAGTACTGATCTTCACGCAAATAGACCACCTTTGTGCAGCCTCCTGGCCACGGTGAAACGCGATAACTGACGTCCAGTTTTCTGTTGCATGATCCTTGCGATTTCTCCCGCTGTCTGCCGTCTGTCTCTTCTCCCCTGTAGGACAATACACCGGTCGTCCGCCGCCGTGGTTGCTCGTGGACGACCACTGCTAAACTCTCGGACAGAGTTTGTTGTTTGAAATGCTGTCCAAGCTCGTGAAATGATGCTGTGAACGACCCCGAACTCCTCGGCCACACTAGTCATACTTCGACCTTCTTCCAACTTCCCAATGACGCGACCTCGGGTAAAGTCATCCAGATGTCGTCTACTGGATTGCCTGTTGGCCATATCACACGGTGGCAGCAACTCGACGTCGTTCAAACCGATGTACACCGTGCAATAGCTTTCACCGAATTGCTGAGCGTAAACCACCCGTGTGCTTTATACCCTTCCGACACCCCCGTCATCGTCATGCTGCATATATGCACATGCCCTACCGTACCGGATCCTAGTCTACCTCCTGAGTGGTCTTACGGTCCGTTCTGCCTGCTCGTTCCGCTGTTATGCTAATTTCTCCTCTTTGTCCTTTATTTTTGCACACCAGTGTATATGTAATTTAGCCATGGTCCGAATATTACATATATATATATATATATATATATCATCATCATCATTGTCAACCATTATCAATCCACTGCTGGACGAAGGTCTCCCCAAGTTTCCTCCACAACGGTCTGCCTTGTGCCAGTCTCCTCCATGTCACCCTTGCATACTTTCGAATTTCATCCACCCATCTCCCATGTGGTCTTCTTCTGGGTCTTTTCCTGTCCCTTGGAATCCAATCTAAAATTTCGGCTGTCCATCGATGATCTGTCCTTCTGGCAATATGTCCAGCCCATTGCCATTTCAGGGATTTAACTCTGATCATGATGTCTTCCACTCTTGCCATTTTTCGGATCCACGAGTTCCTCTTCTTATCTCTCCTGGTTACACCAAGTATGCACCTCTCCATGCTACTTTGAGTTGTCTGCAGCCTTTGTATGTCTCTTTTAGTTAAGGTCCACGTCTCTGCACCATACGTAAGCACTGGAAGGATGCATTGATCAAACACTTTTCTTTTAAGACATAATGGCATATTGCTCTTGAAAATTATGCTGTTTCTTCCAAAAGCTCTCCAGGCAAGTTTTGTACGCCAATTAATTTCTTCATCAATGTGACCCTCACTTGATATCTGCTGTCCAAGATAAACGTACGTGTCTGTTATCTCCAGCTTTTCTCCATCAATCGATAAATCTTCATTTCTTGTAAAAGCATTGAACATCACTTTTGTCTTCTGAAAGTTCATTTTTAATCCCACTTCTTTACTCTTGTCAGCAAGTTCCTGGATCATACTCTGCAGCTCTGATGGGGTAGTTGCAAAAATGACTATGTCATCAGCAAAACGAAGGTGGGATAGATAATCTCCATTAATCTTTATCCCCTTGTTTTCCCAGCTCAGCGACTGAAAAACACCCTCCAATGTGGCATTAAAGAGCTTCGGAGATATGGTGTCACCTTGTCTCACTCCCTTTCCAATTTTTACGTGTGTTGTATTTTCAAACAGCCTAATCTTTGCACTTGCATTTTCATAGATGTTATTAATAATATTAATGTATGCATCTTCAATACCGCAGGTTTTCAGAGCCATTGTAACTGCTGATGGTTTCACCGAATCAAAGGCTTTTTCATAATCGATAAAAGCCATGCACAATGGAAGTTCATATTCCCTCGCTCTTTCAATTAGTTCTCTCAGCACGTGGATATGATCTATTGTGCTGTAGCCACTCCTGAATCCAGCTTGTTCTCTCGGTTGAGCCATGTCCAGTGTTACCTTCAAGCGGTGTGAAAGAACTTTAGTGAAGATTTTATAAACTACTGATAGGAGGCTGATAGGTCTGTAGTTTCCGAGATCCTCAATGTCACCTTTCTTATGTAGCAGGATCATTGTAGCGGTGTTCCAATCCTCAGGAATCTTTCCTTCATTAAGGCATCGAGTGAAAATTTGGGCGAGTACTGTTTCGATTTCTCCACTTGCTTCTTGTATGATGTCTACAGTAATTCCATCTTCTCTTGGAGCTTTTCCTCGCTTCATGTTCTTGATTGCATGTGCAACTTCTGCTGGAAGGACTGGAGGAACTCTGGTACTGGTATCTTTCATGATGTCTGGAGTGCATATATCATCCCTTTCATATAATTTGGAGTAGAAATCTTTCACTCTTGTCAAAATTTCGCCTCTATTTCTTGTTACAGAACCATCTTCTTTTCTCAGTGCCATAATCTGTTTTCTTCCCTTACTGAGATGTCCCTTTGCTATCTTTAGGCTTTGGTTGTTTTCAATTGCTTTCCTCACTAGTTCACAGTTGAATTTCCGTACGTCTTCAGTGATACTTTTTCTTACTGTCTTGCATAGCTCTATATATTCCACTTTGGAAGTCACATCTTCTTTAGTTGTCCTCATCTCTCTTCTTTTTTGCATCAACATTTTGGTTTTTCCTGATAATTTGTTCACATGCAACTTGTTCTTAGACCCAGCTAATTTTGTTGCTGTTTCCATAAGAGCTTTGGTTACTTTTCTGTTAACTTCAGAGATGTCCACTTCTTCCGATGTTAGGCCTTCTAAAGCAGAGAACCTGTTCATCAGTTCTAACTTGAAGGTATTATGGTGTTTTTTAAGGTTGGTTATGTCAATAGATTTTGTTTGTCTTATGAGCTTGCCACGTTCAAGTTTAGTGTTGAGGTGCATCTTACATCTCACCAATCTATGGTCACTACCTGTGTTGAACTTGTTTAGCACACTGCAGTCTTCTATGACGAATTTTTTGTTACACATAATAAAATCAATATATATATATATGGGATGTAAGGTCAAGTAATGCGCAACATCACAGCCTCTTCTTCACAAAAGTCGACCCTGCCTTCTCGTGGTGCATCCATTTCCCACTAAAGGGCCTCTGATGACAGCCACTAGCGGCATAACTATCCATCGGGATTAGAGGAAACTCTATCCCACACTCACCAACCCACTTGGCCAGCGTGGTGAGTTATGGCCAAACCCTCCAAAATGACTCCACAACTTAAATCTTGGCCCTCAGTCTCCGGCAGCTGGAATGTACCTGGCCAAGGCAGCGGCCAGTGCGACATGAAGGCAGAGGGTGCTAAGAATCACCGGAGGACCGGACTAGGCTGCCAGTTGATGCTGACCTTGGCTGCTTACAATGGACGCTCCCTGTCTTCTGATTCAAGGCTTCTTGAATTGGAAGAGAAACTACAAAGGATCAAGTGGGATATCGTCGAGCTAAGTGAGGTAAGGAGAAAAGGAGAAGATCTCATTGAACTGAAAAGTGGACATCTCTTCTGCTATCGTGGGACAGATACTGGCAGAACTAGTGGGGTTGGATTTATAATAGACAAGAAACTGAATGATAAAGTTGTAGAAGTTGAAAGTTCCTCTGACAGAGCTGCACGACTCGTTATCCAACTCTCGAGAAGATACCAGACTCAGATTATTCAAACTTATGCACCCACCACAAGTCATCCTGAAGAAGAAATTGCAGAATTTAATGAGGAAATTCGTCTTCTAAATAATAAAGGCAAGCAGCACTTGAAGATAATTATGGGAGATTTCAATGCAAAAATAGGGCAACGGCAACAGAATGAAACTTCAGTAGGTAAATTCGGTCACGGCAACGGAAACCAGCGTGGAAATACACTGGTAGTGTTTGCAGAGGCAGAAGGGTTTTTCATCATGAACTCTTTTTTCAAGAAAAAGCCACACAGGAAATGGACATGGAGACATCCAAATGGGATGACAAGTGAAATTGATTTCATTATGTGTAACAAAAAAATCGTCATAGAAGACTGCAGTGTGCTAAACAAGTTCAACACAGGTAGTGACCTTAGATTGGTGAGATGTAAGATGCACCTCAACACTATACTCGAACGTGGCAAGCTCATAAGACAAACAAAATGTATTGACATAACCAACCGTAAAAAACACCATAATACCTTCATTTTGGAACTGAAGAACAGATTCTCTGCTTTAGAATACCTAACATCGGATGAAGTGGATATTTCTGAAGTTAACAGAAAAGTAACCAAAGCTCTTATGGAAACAGTAACAAAATTAGCTGGGTTTAAGAACAAGTTGCATGTGAACAAATTATCATAGAAAACCAAAAGGTTGATGCAAAAAAGAAGAGAGATGAGGACAACTAAAGAAGATGTGACTTCCAAAGTAGAATATATTGAGCTATGCAAGACAGTACGAAAACGTATCACTGAAGACGTAAAGAAATTCGATTGTGAACTAGTGAGGAAAGCAATTGAAAACAACCAAAGCCTAAAGATAGCAAAGGGACATCTCAGTAAGGGAAGAAAGCAGATTATGGCACTGAGAAAAGAAGATGTCTCTGTAACAAAAAATAGAGGCGAAATTTTGACAAGAGTGAAAGATTTCTACTCCACATTATATGAAAGAGATGATACATGTACTCCAGACATCGTGAAAGGTACCAGTACCAGAGTTCTTCCAGTCCTCCCAGCAGAAGTTGCACATTCAATCAAGAACATGAAGCAGGGAAAAGCTCCAGGAGAAGATGGAATTACTGTAGACATCATACAAGAAGCAAGTGGAGAAATCGAAACAGTACTCGCCCAAATTTTCACTCGATGCCTTAATGAAGGGAAGATTCCTGAGGATCGGAACAACGCTACAATGATCCTGCTACATAAAAAAGATGACATTGAGGATCTCAGGAACTACAGACTTATCAGCCTCCTATCAGTGGTTTATAAAATCTTCACTAAAGTTCTTTCACACCGCTTGAAGGTAACACTGGACATGGCTCAACCGAGAGAACAAGCTGAATTCAGGAGTTGCTACAGAACTATAGATCATATCCACGTACTGAGAGAACTAATTGAAAGCGCGAGGGAATATGAACTTCCATTGCGCATGGCTTTTATCGATTGTGAAAAGGCCTTTGATTCGGTGAAACCATTAGCAGTTACAATGGCTTTAAAATCCTCCGGTATTGAAGATGCATACATTAATATTATTAATAACATCTATGAAAATGCAAGTGCAAAGATTCGGCTATTTGAAAATACAACACACATAAAAATTGGAAAGGGAGTGAGACAAGGTGACACCATATCTCCCAAGCTATTTAATGCCACATTGGAAAATGTCTTTCAATCACTGAACTGGGAAAACAAAGGGATAAAGATTAATGGAGATTATGAAACTCACCTTCGTTTTTCTGATGACGTAGTCATTTTTGCGCGACCCATAAACTAATACGAAGAAAAAGTGTTCTCAAGTTTAGGGTATGCGTGTCTGGTTATCTAAGAACATCAAACATCAAACTGATGTATAAAAACATAAGTAAACATGTATCATTGCGAACTTTAAACATTCATTATATGCCTAATAATGGCATTTTCTTTTTACTGATCCACATGCTGAAATGTAAAGATATCGAATAAAAAACCCGATAAATGGCAGGTCTACATTCTCCCAACTCAGTGCGGTGTTTTCATCTCCTTGGGTGTTTTGATCTCAATCGTCTCACTAACATGGCGGCAGAGGCAGTGGCGTCATTATCGTAACGTTTCCCTGGCTTCATTTGATTACACGAGATGAATCGGCAGACCCATCTCTTCTGACCTACTTGATTACAATGTACTAGGTGATTATGTAGTAAACAAAGTGTTTTTTTTTTTTTGTTTTTTTTAACATTATAGAAAATTAGCAGCGAGTAAGTGATTTGCAACTCCAATTCTAAATGCAATAGGTAGAACCGAGATTTTTTGTTTCAGGATTTACACACTGTGGATTTGGAAGACTTTCAGTACGGAGGCACCAACATCACAGGATACAAACTGGTCGATGAAGATGCACCTGGATTTTCTGATGTGATCGAATCATGGAGGTCTCCTACCTTGAAGATCACTTCTCAAGAGCCAGCAATGAGGGTAAAACATGTATTTGATTCTTTGTAATTTAAAAGTCACCAGAATTTTGATATACGCAGCATTTCTTTGATTTACTTCCTTAAAAAATCCGTTAAACAATGATTTTCTATTGCTGAGCTTTCAAAACCATTATCTTTGTATGAGATCACAAATATTTCATTTGTCCTGCATGCTTTAAGATTGTTTCTCAAAATAGATCTTTGAAGGCAAAGCTGCTCATTTTTTTCCTTTTCCCTTCCCATAGTCTAGCTCTGAAGGACTTTGCAATGGATTAAACATACACATATGCATATATTTGTATACCTATATATAGGGGTCGTCCAAATGGAACACAGCTTAGCTGTTGGAGTTAAGTGTACTTTATTACAGCATAAGAATATGTACATAGGTAAATATATACATAATATACGGGTGTTGATAGCGCTAGAAATAGGCACCCCTAACATTTCGGCAAGTGTCCCATCGGTCGATAGGTTTATGGATTCACTGCCCACATACTTTAGAATACCCCAGTTCTTGGTGGAGGATTGTGCCAATGGAGCCACTGCTGATGCCTATTGCAGCTACCAACTCGCTAACTGTTATTTTGCTGTTAACTTTCACCATTTCATCCATTGCAGCGACTGTGTCCAGGTACGATGGCGGTGTGTGCTTGGCGAGGTCCATAGCGCTTTCGTGTTAACCCTGAAATTCTTTGCACCACTTCAAGATAGTACTAGTTGCACGGCACGCATTCCTGTAAACCAACTGCATGCGTCATAAAATTTCTATCGATTTGTTTCCCTCTTTTGTCAAAATTAGATCACGGCTCGCTGTGCCCGCTTGGAGGTATCCATGAGATAGATCATTTACGCTCCTTTGATATTACTCACATCCAACGCGTCGCACCAACTAATAGTCCAGTCATTTTAAGAGAAAGCATCAAACTAATTGTAATAAAAATGAAGTAAGTTTTTTTAGACTCGGAAAACTGTCCTAAACAACATGTCAAAAGTATAGAAAAATCTTAGCAGTCGAAAGCCGTTATATTGGCCGCCATCTTGTATTTACTGTTGATATCAGTGAAATGCTCATAATTAATTCTGTATGACTACGATTTTCTTCAAATAATCAGATGAAAGGTTTTTAAACCAGGAATCATAAACACATAATTGTATGTTGTTTATGTTCTATTTTAGTTATTTAAATTACAAGTAATTAAAAAAACATAAAACATTAAAAGGCTATAAACTTTAATGATAGGTATAATTGGGTGAAATCACTTTGCTGAGTTATTACAAAATTGCTAGTGTTCAATTAATCGCTAACCAGATATATTGTTTGAGTTCGTCATTTTCAACAATCTTCCTTATCAACGCCATCGTCGTCACTTTCTGTGATGGAGTTCTTGCAGAGGAGACGGTTACATTTACTGCAAGCAAAAGAACACTCCAAACCATGTTTTCGGCATGAGCACCTTGAAGTACTACAATCTCTTTTGCATTTACATTTAATAATATCCAACAGAGCTGATTGTGCTGGTTGGAGGTCAGTGAGTACTGGTAGAAGTTGACTTCCTTGAAATTTCCAACCCCAATCCTGAGGTAGAAGAGGTGTATTTCCATTCCAAGCCTGAACTTGATAGTAGACCAGCAAGATATGGAATTTTGCAGCAGCTGACGTAGGTGGAAGGGACTGGGCTTGTACAGCTTGGACAGTTTTTTGGTTAGCCACTTTTTCCCTGAAAAGTCTGTATCGTAGATCATCTAAAGTGTCAGATGTCTTTCTTCCATACATGGAAACGATAGCTTTTCCTCTGCATTATGTCTCCTTGGAGACTTGTTGGGCTGTTTGAGCATACTCCACGAATGAAGTACTTTTCATCAACTTTGTTAGAATTTTGCCTTTACCAATCCCAAAGAACTGTGACGTGCTGTCACAGCCCAGAATGGCGTGAATAAAGAGCAAGCTATTGCATATTTTTACTCCCAGTGTAGACTTCGTATATTATATGTTCCATTTTCTGGTCTTGGTTGACTCTGGTTAAAATATTACTTGCTTATTCTCTAACGTAGAAACAAAGGAGTATTAATATATCAGTGTCTTCTGCAATGACAATAACATCTCTTTGTTCAGACGCTTGAACTGCTGTCTGGGTGGTGAGAACGTCTGCATCTGCACGGACATGAATTGTCTGGCATCCAGCGTATTCAGAACTTTCACTGAGAATTTGCAAAAACCGTTGCTTGTTCATTTTGTTTGATAGAAAATCATCCTTCTTCATCGTCAGTTTCATGTCAATTGCTAATAAAACTGTACGGATGCTTTTGCATCCATTTCTTGTAATGTCAGCAACGTCTTTAACTGAAGGACCATCTAAGTATCCATCAAACACAATAACAACTGATTTGCCATACCTCGTAATAACGTATTTTATGTAGGCATTACATATTTCTGAGAACTTCATACCAATTGACCATGGTAATCGATGCAGAACGCACCTCTATCGACTGCATACAGTGGATCAGAAACTGTTGTTTCTGGTATTTCTTTTTGTTGTTTCTGGTATTTCTTTTTGTTGTTTCTGGTATTTCTTTTTGTTGTTTCTGGTATTTCTTTTTGTTGTTTTTTGGTATTTCTTTTTGTTGTTTCTAGTATTTCTTTTTGTTGTTTCTGGTATTTCTTTTTGTTGTTTCTGGTATTTCTTTTTGTTGTTTCTGGTATTTCTTTTTGTTGTTTCTAGTATTTCTTTTTGTTGTTTCTAGTATTTCTTTTTGTTGTTTCTAGTATTTCTTTTTGTTGTTTCTGGTATTTCTTTTTGTTGTTTCTGATATTTCTTTTTGTTGTTTCTGGTATTTCTTTTTGTTGTTTTTGGTATTTCTTTTTGTTGTTTCTGGTATTTCCTTTTGTTGTTTCTGGTATTTCTTTTTGTTGTTTTTTGGTATTTCTTTTCGTTGTTTCTGGTATTTCTTTTTGTTTTTTCTGGTATTTCTTTTTGTTGTTTTTGGTATTTCTTTTTGTTGTTTCTAGTATTTCTTTTTGTTGTTTCTGGTATTTCTTTTTGTTGTTTCTGATATTTCTTTTTGTTGTTTCTGGTATTTCTTTTCGTTGTTTCTGGTATTTCTTTTTGTTGTTTCTGGTATTTCTTTTTTATCTCTCTCTACTTTTACCCACATGGCATTGGCCAAAGCTGGTTTATTTGCTTTTCGTGGGAGGAGTAATTCGTCAAACAACGATGCAGGGCAGTTACAAAGTTCATGCTTGAATATTTCCTTGCTATCAATGTCTTGTATTTCAGAAACGACGGTAAGTCTTTGGAATAACAATTGTGGGTCAATGTGTATGACATCTTGGCCTACTGAAATATTCTTCATTCCCTTTGTAACAGCCTGTGAACTTCACTTGAATGAGTATTTCCAAATATTTTCTCCATGCTTGGACTTCAGAATTAAATCACCAACTTCTTTGGCTTTATCGACGTTGACATTATCATGAGCAATTACTCCTATTGTCAAACTGCGCTGTGACGTACCTGCCCGTAGGACGCACACGACATAAAGGCAGATAGCAGTCAGAACGAACGTCCGCGTAGCTCAATTGGTAGAGTGACTTATTCCGGAATGAGGGGATCCGGGTTCCAGCCCCGGCGTGAACTAAAAATGACGGAGAAATTTACTTCGTTATAATGGCGCCCGAACTTTCCGGATGACCCGGCCGTTCGAAATCTTGCAATGGTGCGATGTTCTATCCCCACTGCGAGAGAGGAAAAGTAAGAGAATCCCATCTCCAGCGCTTCGAAAAATAAATGTGTGTGACGTTGCATTCCACACACCAGATTGACTGGGAGTTCTCAGGTGCACGTTCTACAGCGGATGACTGCCTGCAACGACTCATGGTCACGACTGACCCGTGGGCCATGCCCCCGGCCCTCTTTCGGGGGGGGGAGATGCGACGTGCCTGCCCAGCAGGACGCACACGACATAAAGGCAGATAGCAAAGACAACGAACGTCCGCGTTGCTCAATTGGTAGCGACTTATTCCGGAATGAGGGGACCCGGGTTCGAACCCCGGCGTGGACAAAAATGACGGAGAAATTTACTTCGTTATAGCGCAAAGCTTCATCAAGAATGAATGGGTTTCGATTTTCTAAAAATGTCGGGATTTTTCTGGTGTCTGAGCAGTCTCTGGCCTGCCTGGCGTACGAAGCTTCTTTGTGTTGTTCACTGGTGTGATACATAACACTAGTAGTAAACTTTTGCATGGCTTTGTTAATCTCTGAGCATGGGATCATGGATTGAACCTAAATTTGCCGTTATGTTTCTGTCATTCCTCTTCCCTAGTTAATCCTCCTGTAGATTTTATACTCCTCATCAGTGCCTGTTCAAATACGAGATCACTGGAAAGACCTGCCCAAACTGGTTACTACGATGGACCTTTTTGGAACATGCTGTACACGTCTATATGAGACTTCTTAATTAGTTGCATGTCTTGGAGGTGAGCAACCACTGATTTTGTATATGAATTGTGGCCTGCTGCTGCAAAGTATGGCAACATTTCCTTCAGGGCCAGCAAATGTAGATTCCAGTTCCCAGTAAGCTCTGCTCTGATATACTTCTTCAAAATGTCGACCATTGGCATGTACTGCACCCAGTAGCGGCTCGTGGGTTATTCAAATTGGGGTTCACAATACATAAATTGTAAAAATTAAATTTTCAATTACGGCATAACGTACAGGTTAAAATACATTTCTGTTTCTACAAGTAAAAAAAGCAATGCAACTAAACGAAAAAAACAAGCACTCATACGTAGAAAAACTGTAGCATTTGACTTTGTACAAAGGAAGATTTTATTACAACAGTGCTTACAATTTACTTCAAAGGTAAGCATTCAAAGGGAATGTTGAATACTCAAGTGCAATTTTTTTAAATTAAGTCAATCCGCCTGTCACTTTTTGAGGCAAACAAATCAATAACATTTTCGTTGAATTTAGGTATGTCATTTAACATGTTTTTTTTCAATTGAGAGCATGGCTAGAGCGCTCAGTCTGTCCTCACTCATGATGCTTCTTAAAAATGTCTTAACTCGTTTTAAAGTTGAGAAGCATCTCTCGGCCTCAGCAGTTGTCATTGGAATAGTAGAAATAATTAGCAACAGTTTCTAGGTCTCCGATAACGTAGTGTGCAAGTTATTTTCTGTAACGAACTGTAGAAGACTAAAGGCACCATTCATATTTCTGAAATCTGGTCTTCTGTAAATTACTCCTAGTTCAGTTTTCAGGCAATCCTTCTGTAACATGGGATAAACATCTGTTGTTTGCTCAACAAGCTGATTTGGAAACTTTTTCTCGTACTCCTGGAATTTTTCATTTCAGCTTGGAGGAGAGAAACAGCAGAGTAGTGAGTTATAAAAGAAAATCTACCTTTTACTTGATTCGTGATAACATCACATATCTCTTTAGCTGCCACAGTTTTATTTATGTGAATATTTTCTCTCTTCCTTTTTTTTTTTTTTTGATGTTTCCTCTGTTCCTGATATCTTCATGGCCACTGTGTCCCTTCTTTTTCCATTGACTGCTGGAAAGTGTTTACATGCTTTCGAATGAGTGCTGCATCAGTTAGTGTTTTCTGAAGCTGGTTGTATAACACATCCACATGTGGCATAATATTGTGAAAAACTGTAAGCCAAAACACAAATACCGAGTCTTCTAACATACGCCGAATAGCCCCTGCTTGATTTATTGCTACAGCTTGTTTCGATGATGACTCTATTTTTTCCATGCATTCAGTTAACTGTTCCCTGTATTCATACACTGTATTGATGGTTCGACTCTTGAAATTCCACCTGGTAGCTGGACCATGGGGTATCCTTTTTCTAACAGTTTCATCTAGAATAGCAATCCTCTGTGGAGAGTTACCGAAAAAGTTAGTTATGTCGCTTAGGTTGGGAAAAAATACTTGAACTTGTTTATTCTGACTGGTTGCTTGGCCGACAATCAAATTGAGTTGATGTGCATAGCAATGCACAAAATGTGCATTCTTACAGGTACGTTTAATAATAGCTTGAACACCTGCGTGGTGAACACTCATCACGTTTGTACCATCGTAGCTCTGAGATATCAATTTCTTGGCTTTGTCTACAACGTTTTCCAAACTAGCTTGAATACATCCAGCGATAGATTCTGCATCATGTCCAGGGGGATTAGTTAATTCCCAGAATCTCTCAACTGGTTGCCCTTTAACTAAAATGTATCGAAAAACGACAACCAATTGGGAAGCAGATGAAACATCAGTAGTTTCATCTGCTATCACTGCTACAAAACTTGCTGTTGAGATTTCATTTTTATGTGGTTCTGGCAAACAGTGAGCATACAGTCTAATAAATCGTTTTGAATTTCTTTTGATGTTCCTTTAAAAACGGTGACATTAGTGAGATGGTGTTTTATAGATGCATCAAGTTCTGCTGAGAAGTTTATAAGACCTCTGAAAACGCCTGGATTTAATGAATCATCGCGTTCATCATGTCCTCGAAGTGCGAGCTCAAATGCGCCGCAAAACAGAATACAGTCAATAATTTTGGAAAAACATAACGATTTTTGGTTACTTGCTAATTTTGTTTTTTAACATTCGAACGAAATGCACTGTCAAACTGTTGGCGAATATCAACCTTTCCCATCAAACTAAACTCTAATGTGGAGTTTAAATGTGATTGGGAGCAGTGATGTTTATTCATTTTTTGAGTTAGATGTGATAAATCAGCAACACCGTAACTCCGTAACTCACCCAACTTGAATCACTACTTTTTTTGGCAAACAGGAGACAGTGAAAACAAAAGAGCCTGTTAGTTAATTCACATCCACAGATCCATGGATATTTCTCATATAAGTCGGGTTTGAGTTCCCGTTTGAAATCTCTAGTTTTACATTTTGTCACCTGGATCAGGTTAAGCCTAGGTGTTGGCCTGAGCATTTTAATTTAAAATTTTTCTTTCCAGCGGCAACGTTGAAAAATGTAATTTCTTTAGCTCAGAAAGGCTGATTTTACTAAGTGCTATCTTAACTGTTTACACATGTTCTTAACAACTACACTAACCACTTGTTGCCGCAAACCAAGGGAGAATCCGGACGAATAACAAACTGCCAATCCATCTGCGTGAGCTCCCGCACATTGAAGACTGTGCGAATTGAAAGCTTATGAGCGGCGCTTATTCCTCACACACATGCCTCCGCTTCCCACCGGACACACTGGTTTTCAAGTAATTTCTTCTACCGCACGTGCGATTGACGTAAGGCCGGCCGATCTGTGCTGCTAACTTTCGAATTTTATACCATTACAGTTGCGTCTTGCCAGGGTATTTAGAGGAGGGGGGGGTCGTCCCGAAATTGGCAAAACCTGGAAATGTGTTTATTGTTTTATTTTATTTAACTTGTTATATTTTAATATCTTTCTTTCGTTTTCTCTTTTTCTGTTTTGGGAGTTCACGTGCTCATGTGCACCAATAGAGGAGCCGCCACTGACTGTACCCATAATCTACCAGTTCTGCAAACAACTTGCACTTGTTCTTGGTTTTGTCTATCTTATTACTCATATCTAGTAATTTGAAATATGACTCATCATCCATACCTTCTGCAGACATGACCTTCGGATATATTTCTTTAACACTGAGAATGAGATCGTTAGACTCATCTCTAACAGCTTCTCTATCATCTGGTTGCAGCTCATGATTTGTTTCTTCTTATTTTTGATAGGGATAAGCATTCTATTGAAGTGGCAAGGGTATTTCCAAAGCATCACTCATTGCTAATATATTCAAGGCAGCATCTACCACTATGTGTCCCTTTCTGGCTCTTGCTGTTGCCTTGTCACTAAGCATATGAAGTACTGCATTACTGCCATATATCGGCTCTAAAATTTCTTTCAAACCAGATTCTCTCATGAGGTGACCTATGCAACCAAGAAAGCTCATCTCAGTATGAAGACCACCAAGTAGAAGAACCACTTCTTTTAAACTGCTTTTTTGGGGTTCATTTGCAATCATTGTGAAAGCCTTCCACCACAAAGGTTAGTCTAATGTTATAATTGGTGTGCAACTGTTCTTAACTGCTTGATCAATCAGGAAGAGAAAAGTAAAGTAGATGCATGAAATATTTGTCGGATCTAGATCAATCATGGGCAAGAATACAATAGATGACTTGCCTGGGTGGGGATCTTTATGAATCATGTGCATGAAACCAGACCATCCTGGTCTTGGATATGATAGAAATGGTGAAATTTTCCAAAATGTGTCTGTCAGAAGTTTCATAGGCTCTTCTAAAGACTTCATGCATTCTAAATCTTTGAACTTGATTTCTTGAAGTGATTTGTGTGTCTGATAATTTATAAATTGTATTTTTCCTGATGTAATAAGACCGTGTCTTGGAATTACCATTTTAAGAACAACTCGAGATATGGTCTTGACAGGAGTTACTGCTGCTGTCAAACCGATACCATGGAAGGTGCCATGTCCATCTAGTGTGTTAATGTTGTGGACAACGTTATCTGCAACATACTGAACAACTGATCAGAATCTATTAGTGTATCACGGTTTGAAGTTGTTGATGCATTCCTCTTATATTTTTGAACTTCATTATAGGCGGAACAGAAGCCATGCTGGTGTAAAGAATCAATCAAAAATCGTGAGCCGAAATGGTCGGGCATTTGCACTGCCAATCCCAATTGGAGAGGCACTCCAAAAGTTCGAGATTTTATTGCTTGCTCTATAGAAGCACATTTCTTATTATGTTTTACTCCAATTACCGCCCTTATAAACAGTTTAAGAGTATCTGGCAATATGTTCATTGCTTTATCTACAGAAGCAATGTCTTCAGACAGTGGATAATAATCATTAGAGGTGTCAATAACCTTCACATCGTTCCTAATTAGTTTTGCAGCTGTTTCAATGGTACGTTTATTTTCTTCCTCTTTATTCTCTCCTTTTGGAGTATTGTAGTATTGCTGAAGAATTGACGAATCACTCGCTCGAAATGTTACAACATTCATTTCTCCTTTCACATTTGAAAATATTACTTTACCACCAAAAATATCTGTCACTTTTCGCTTCATATATTGCTGAGAATATGCTGTAAATTCAGAACCAAGAGACAACAGATTTTCTTCCATTTTTCTCACTAAGTCACATACTGTTATTTGATCTTCATCATTCGCTTCGAGGTATTACCTGACGACAAGAAAACTATTTCTTCTTTCTCCCTCCTCTGGTCGGCCTTTCAGTTGTAGATTTTTATTTGTTATTTTATTTGAGGGCAAAGCAAACTTTCTTGGAATAGCTTTTCTGTTTCTGAAATTGACGCTGCATTGATTGTGATAAACTCCATCCGCGGCTGGAAGGTCTTCGGCAAATTCTAGTCTTGCCAAAACCTGTTGACTCCATTCATCGTCCCTATTGGTGCATGCATTCATTATGGTAACACGGAATACATGTGTTCGAACTGGGATAACATCAAACCCTCTCTTTTTACCAACCAATTTGGCTTCCTGTCTACAAAACAGGCAATGCATATTAAATCTAAAATTTGCACCTACTTGGGATCGGAGCGTAGGTTTAGTGCTCGTACTGGTGGCTGTTTTAGCCCTTTTAAATGCAGTAATGTAGTTAGGGTTACACCATGTTTTTCTACGTTTTGAATGAACATAATGTCCTTCTTGAGTTCGTATATCACTTTCTCTTAATTCACTTGCATTGTTTATTCCCTCACTTCCTTTCCTTCGTAATGTCACTGTATGTTCTGAGCTAGGTTCTTGTCACAAAGGGCACATTTTTCAATTAAATGGTTATCCATCATAATAAGATCAGCTCACAATTATCTGAAAGAAAATTACAATATAAAATTTAAAAATAAAATAAAAATAACATAAATACAAAATAACAAAAAAATCACAAAAATAATGACAACGGCAATAAATACAAATAAAATTCAACTGTTTGTGACTCAGATAAACAACCCAACTAACATATCAAAGACCTTTCTTAAGCTTATTACCGAAGAACAGTTGTTTAAGCGGCTTATACTTCTGCTTATTAACATTCCTGGTTCAAACACCTTTCATTTGATACATATTCGAAGAAAATCGGAGTTATACAGCATTAATTATGAGCATTTAACTGATATCAACAGTCAATCCAAGATGGCGGCTTTCGACTGCTAAGTTTTCTCTAGACTTTTGATATGTTGTTTGGAATAGTTTTATGAGTCTAAAAAACCTTATTTCATTTTTATTAATATTAGTTTGATGTTTGGCCTTTTTTTATCATAAAATGACTGGACTAAATGCTTCTCACACTGCATTCCTCTTTTATGTGTGGTACTGCAGCGCCACCATCGCTTCGGTGGATACTGCAGCCCCACCATCGCTTCGGCGGATACTGCAGCGCCACCCGTCTAGCCGAGTCTATGTTTCATTTGGAAAACCCATATACAGTACATTATGTAGACAAAAATATTCGGATGCCTAGGTCAAATGAAAACAAGATTTTATAGCCGAAATTAGTACATAGTCTCATGAAAGAAATACAGGATTACGCCATATAAGATGACAATCCGATTTTTGGCGTAAATGTGACAAGGATGTTAAGTCAGATAATATCCGAAAACTTGAAAATTTTCATCGTCCTGGAGCGGGACTCGAATCCGCGTCTTCCAGAAAACACCCGGGTATTCTAACCACTACACCACCCAGAACGACCTAGTTTAAAGTTTCCGATCAATTTGAATTTAACCATCACAGGATTCGCTAGTCGAAGCAGCTGGCATTCATGTTTAGCGAATCTGGAATATAAGAATCCTATCCTGTGTTTGCCCGGAGAAGCAGATAAATCATGAAAGAAATACAGGATTACGCCAGACGCGGGTTCGAGTCCCGCTCCAAGACGATGAAAATTTTCAAGTTTTCGGATATTATCTGACTTACCATCCTTGTCACATTTACGCCAAAAATCGGATTGTATGGCGTAATCCTGTTTTTCTTTTATGATTTTTCTGCTTCTCCGGGCAAACATGGGATAAAATTCTTAACCTCCAGATTCGCTAAACATGAATGCCGGTTGCTTCGACTAGCGAATCCTGTGATGGTTAAATTCAAATTGATCGGAAACTTTAAACTTCGTCGTTCTGGGTGGTGTAGTGGTTAGCATACCCGGGCGTTTTCTGGGAGACGCGGGTTCGAGTCCCGCTCCAGGACGATGAAAATTTTCAAGTTTTCGGATATTATCTGACTTACCATCCTTGTCACATTTACGCCAAAAATCGGATTGTCATCTTCAAAATTTGTAATACATAGTCTGTTCATCTTTGGCCAGTATGACGGCAGCGACCCATCTAAACACGCATTCGACGAGATGCCAGTAGATCTGTAATGGAATTTGTATCTATTGCTCCAGCAGAGCTTCTGCCAAAGCCGCTGTAGAGGAAGGTCTTACCTGCCGAGATCGGATTCGGGGTTTCAGCTCGTCCCACTGACGTTCTGCTGGATTTAGATCGGAACTTTGGGCCAGCCAATCCAAACCTTGGACGTCCTACTGCTCAAACCCGATCTCGGGAGACCCTTCAGTGAGGCAAGGCGCTCCTCTCCACCTTGCTGAAATACGCCGAGGTCTGTGATGAAGCACTTCCACAAGGTAGGTGATGAGGAGTTGTTCGGAATGTCTTCGTATCTGGCGGAAGGACTTTAAAAAAAATTTGCGGTCACCTTATTGGTCAGTTTTGTAAAAATCTTTGGATGAACTTCGAGGATATTTCCTGAATTGCTTTTATTGCGCCATAAAACACCATAAATAAAATAATTATCAACCTCAGGATGGCTATCACCTTTTTAAAAGTCCATGATACATTATAAGATAGACTGCTGAATTTTTTTTAATGTGTACAATGAGTCTATAAAATGACCGGTGAACTAAAAAACTGATCTGCGTGAACAATAAGGATGAATGCTAGATTTTTGTCTTTCAAATAGGTTGCTTTTTCATACAGCACTTCGTTAACGATTAGTATTGGGAGTAATTTTGAATTTTGATTTTATGAATTTTTTTTTGCCTTGCCTTTCTTTTAGACTGAAGCTGCACTCCTGTACGATGCCACCAGACTATTTTCAACTGCTCTCACGGATTTGGACAGGGGCCAAAAGATCCACATCAAATCCTTATCATGTGACACAGAAGAGCCGTGGCCACACGGAATCTCTCTCATAAATTACATGCGAATGGTAAGTACAATATTTATGAACAAACATGTCTTTGCTCATGTCATTGAAGTCATGGCTAACGTAATTTTGGCCGAAATTCTGTAAACATCTAAAGTTATGACACGCTGACCAACCGTTAACTCAGTTTTCCGACTGAGAGGAAGGAAGGGACTCAAAGTGCACGCAAAACACCCATTCGTCATCTCTTTGCCAGAGCAGTAGTCAATATTTCATTCACTCTAACCTAATAAAGCATCCCCGTTGTTTTCAACTACGACGATAGTTTCTTCCGCCGTGCACAGAGTGTGAGGTCGTCAAACTATGAGCTAATAATTTTATTTATGCTACTTTTTGATCAAATTTCATATAGTCCTTGTCATAATGGATTTTCGTACAACAAATCAAGTAAAATTACTCAGTTTCCAGACGGTAAAGCGAGAGCACTGATTTAAGGTACTGCTACGTCTGGCTTTAATCACGCCATGACCTAGACATCGTAGAGTTCTTTAATATATGGTAATTTCCTTTCAATAGAAACAACGACACTAAATCCGGCACGAGCGATTATTTTTAGCCACATAGAGACCTTCGTCCAGCAGTGGATTGATAATGGTTGACAATGATGATGATGATACTTGCTAGAATACTTCATTCCCCTTCCCCGAAAGGTAAACTCTTAGATCAGCAAAGATGAAAGATAGCAATTTAAAAATCTATGAAAGTCGTTAGCTACAACTACACTGCTGGCCACCCAAAATGCAACACCAAGAAGGACACGATATAGCAAAGCCAGATTTACTGGACACATAACAACACATACACACATGAAACGATTGAGCTTACAGGCCCGTGCGACTTGCGGAACACGCAGACATCAATAGCTCGTGTGGCCCCCATGGCTGGCAATAACGGCTGTTACACGCCGCGGCATCGAACGAAAGAGGCTTTGGATGTGGGCTTGTGGTATGTAGGTCCAGGCTGCTTCCACGCGTTGCCACAGTTCATCAGGCGTAGCCGCGGGAGGTGCTTGCCGGGCCAGCGACCAGACGTGTTCGATGGGTGACATATCGAGAGAACAGGCGGGCCACGGCAGCAGTGACACCTGGTGGGCCGTGAAGAATTGTTGCACGACGCGTCCCACGTGCGTGCGCGCGTTGTCCTGTTGAAACGTGGCCACTGGCAGGTCCTGCAGGTAAGGAAGGACTACAGGCTCCAAAACGTCGGAGATGTAACGGTGGCTTTTGAGTGTACCGGCGATGCGTACCAGAGGGGTGCGGGTGTCATATCCAATTGCGCCCCAAACCATAACGCCAGGCGACGGACCGGTATGGCGATGCATAATGCAGGCGTCATGCTGTCTCTCGCCGCGGTGCCGCCTCACTTGGATCCGACCATCGTGGTGTTGCAGGCAGAAGCGAGATTCATCGGAGAAGACAATAGCGTGCCATTCCGTAGTCCAGGTGCGGCGTTCAACGACCCACTGCCGCCGCACTCGCCGTTGGTGTAACGTCAATGGTAATCGGAGCAATAGGCGCCGTGCGAGAAGCCCCCGCTCCTGCAGACGATGTCGAACGGTACGTGCTCACACAGGTTGTTGCGCAATACACCCTAATTCCTGCGCTAACATTCGTGATGTGGCGGTATGAGCCGTCAATGCCCGCCGCACAACATGACGGTCCTCTCGTTAGGCAGTGTGCCGCGCCTGCGGCAATCACTCCCGTCGGTACGTCCGTCCCTCCTCCACCCACCGAATACATACTCGCCTCACTGTGGCTGGACGTCGTCCCATACGGGCGCCGATGTCTCGGTACGATAAACTGCTGTCGCGATAAGCCACTATTCGTCCTCTGTCGAACTGCGAAACGTGCTGGAATTACTGCCGTATTCTGCGACGAGGCATCAGGAAGCTTCCCACGCACAGGTCCGGCAGCACAACACACTTTCACTACTTACACCCCGCCTTCTGTGCACCCTTCTTATAGTGCTTCTCGGTGGCGTGCCGGGCGCACATGATTTGCATACGCCCTGCAATGCTAATTATTTGCATGCCCTCTCGTGGGCGACGCATGCTGCGAATTTCAGGCCAATCGGATGCTTCTTTCTTGGTGTTGCATTTTGGGTGGCCAGCCGTGTATAAGCAAATAATTGATCTCATTCAAACATTTGTTCTTTGCGATAAATAAAAAGGGCATCGTTCGTGGAAACTGAACGTATTTTCTTCGGGTCTCAACAAAAAAATTAGCAGAAGAGTTTTGATTAATTTTAATTAGTAACTTGTTTTAAATAGTGTAAGTTGTATTTTGAAACCATATTGTCAAAATTAAGCATATATTATATTATATTATATTATATTATATTATATTATAGTATATTATATTGTATTATATTATATTATACGAGGATTGTACCGAAAGTAATGCAAAAGTGGGCTTAATTTTTTTATTAACTGACAGAGGTCGTTCAAATTGCCCATATTGGTACAGTATCTCTATATACAAAGGTACTACTCAACATAGTCTCCATCAGAAGCGAGGAATTTGCGGCGTCACTAGACGTAACTCTCGAATCCTTTTTGAAAAAATTTAGGTGTGGACTATTGCACCCACTTCTTCACAGCCACTTTTACCTTGTCTGTGTCATCAAGTCGTTGTCCCCGGAGACGGTCCTTTATTAGACCGAACAGGCGAAAGTTGGTGGGCGCCAGATCTGGGCTGTACGGTGGATGGAGGACCACCGACAAGCCTAATTTGCTGATCACCTGATTTGTTGCCAAAGATCTGTGTGGTCTCGCATTGTCGTGATGAATGTGGATCATTTGCAGGTTCTTGTTCGGTCTCTTCCTCCTTGTGGTTTTTCTAAACTTCTTGAGTGTCTCAAAGTACCGCTCGCTGGTCACGGTACTGCCACATTTCAGAAAATCAAAAAGCATAACACCCCTGTCGTCCGAAAAAAGTCACCAGAATTTTCAGTGCTGATTGCTGGCTGATGAACTTCTTAGGCATTGATAAAGAGGTGTAACGCCATTCCATGGATTGATTCTTCGTTTCCAGATCGTAAAGATACGCCTGCGTTTTATTCCCTGTCACCCGATTGGAAAAAACGTGTCGTCATTGGCTTCAAACGCTACAAGCAGATCAGAGCGGAGATCCACCCTTCTCTCCTCCAAATCTGCAAAGAAGAAGAAGGATTACTATAGAGGAAGAGTTATTCTAGCAACATGTGCAATTTGAACGACCTCTGTCAGTTCATAAAAAGTTATGCCCACTTTTGCATTACTTTCGGTACAACCCTCGTATTATATTATATTATATTATATTAATCTGCATTTCTCTACAATGAATTTTACAAGGACGGAAAAAGTTTGCATTCTTTTTGTACTTGGTTTTCATGTCTACACTGAAGTAGCAAATTATGAGGAACATCCAATAGCAATCCGACACGTGCCATCTTGTCTTACGTACGTAGCTATGACCTTGAGACGGCTTTATAAATAGCTCACACCGCAAAGGATTCAAAGGTAGCGACAACATGGAAAATACTCGCGATTTTGAGCGACAATGAAAGAGGCATGATAGTGGAAGCTAGGCGGCAGGTACAAGTATTTCAGAAATGGCAAACCTCGGCTTTGCAAGAACAACTGTATCGAGGGTGTACAATGACAACAGAACACAGAGTCAGCGGTCTTCTTGTGGATGGAAACCACTGGTCGATGTTTAACGGTAAAAGCTGCAGGAGAGGATTTAAGAGGTAACAGACGAGCTCCATTGTGTAAAGTAACTGCGCAGTACAGCAGCGACATCGAATTTCATCAAGCACAGCCAGCCGCACATTAGCGCAAATGGGCTATAACAGAAGACATCCCTTTCGTGTATCACTCGTCCCTGCTAAATACCAGCAAATTCGACTTTAGTTAGGACGGGAGCACCAAAACTGGACCCTGAAAGATTAGAAAAAGGTCGTCTCGTCCGATGAATGACATTTTCAATTAACACACGCCAATGAACAGGCCACGGTATAGCGTCAACATCACGAATCGATGGATATCAGCGCCCTAGCTTTAACTGTACAAGACGGTCGAGGCGGTGAAATGGTCTGGAATCTGTTTTCGTGGGAAATATTAGGTCCTTAACACCTCTCAAACAGCATTTGGATGCCGTGTGATATCTTAACATTAATGCGGACCAGATACACCTGTATATATGCATGGTGTTTTCTCATGAAGAGGGCTACTTCCAGCAGGATAATGCGCCATGCTACAAGGCTTGGATCATCACTCAGTGGTTCCAAGAGCACGACAGTGACTCCAAAGTTCTAAAATGGCCTCCCTTAGTCCTCAGATCTCAACCAAATTGAACACCTGTGGGATGAGAGGAACAGAAAATTGAATTGGACATCTGTGGGAGAGCCATTTGTAACAAAGATCCTCCTCCGGCTGAGTTATTGGCGAACGTGGTCACATCCTGCTAAAGGTACCCGTAGAACGACATGAGTACTTCGTTGAATTCATGACACATTCAATCAAGGGTTATTCTTTCTCAGAGTAACTTAACTCGGAAGATATGCAACGGTCGCATCGTTCAGTCCACTTTTCAAAGCACGTGCCGAAGACATTTATGGAAGCTGCTTTAGCGACCCCTGTGCAGCTTGAATAATGTCTGCACTTGTGTTGAATGTTGCGCCACGGAACTTCACCTTCATTGTTGGAAACAACCAGAAAACACACGGGGAGAGGTCAGGACTGTAGGCAGGCTGTGACATGATTTCAATAATGCATTTCGTAAGAAACTGTTGAACACAAGCAGCCACATGTAGGCGGGCGTTATCATGGTGTAGGGTCCACTTGCCCACCAGTTCCGGTCGCTTAATTGATCTGTGTCGTCGCAGACGCTTCAAGACTGAAACGTAATACTCATCATTGACAGTAATTTGTGGAGGAACGTCATGCTGGTAGACTACACTTTATGATCAAAGAAAATTATCATCATCACCTTCCCAGCTGATTTGGTTTGGCGGACTTCGGAGGAGACGAGACTGTGTGTGTGTCCAGACACTCGTTGCGCGCTTCGTGAGGGAATCGAAATAGTGGACCCATGTTTCATCGGCAGTTATTACTGTATTTAGAGAGTTTGGGTCTTTTGCGATCATTTGTTTCCACTCATGACACACCTGAAATCTGGCTAACAGTTGTTCTCTCGTCAGGTGATGAGGTACTCATCTGGAACACACACGATGCAGCAGTAATTTGTCTCGTAGAATGTGGAATGCCGACGTTTTTGAAATATTAGTTGACGCCGCTGACATGCCTTCACCGCAGGACGCACATGAGATAAAGGCAGATAGCAGCGAGGGCATACGTCCGCGTAGCTCAGTTGGGAGAGCGACTTATTCCGCAATGACGGGACCCGGGTTGGATGCCCAGCGTGGACAAAAATGACGGAGAAATTTACTTCGTTATACACCTTACTGTGCCGTTAAAATCATCATCGTTATAGCTGTTGTTTCTGTTCCGTTTATATATAATTTATGTGACTGATTCTCCTGAAAATGAAGCCATTGAAACGAAGTTATGAGTCAGGTTATGGAAAGCGTAAGAAGAAAAAGTAGAAAGACGAACGTCTTCAAAAGCAAAGGGATAGTTTATTAGTATTCCTACAGAAGCCTGTGCAGAGTCATACCAGTGATGAGCGAATTGAGCAAAAGCCTCCGGATTCCTGTGCTTCAAATGAAAATGTGCGACTGAAACCTACACAGGAGCCACACAATTCAAGTTTAAACAACAGCGATGGTAAGGCTAGTTTAATAAATTCAAATCTTGACTCCAGCTACTTAGGTTCATGTGGGAAACCATCCCATTTGCCACTGAATGATTTTAATTGTCAGCCCTCAGAGCTTGTCCAAATAATCAACCAAGAGCCTGAACCAACAAATCAAGAGGAGGCACGAAGGCTACCTGTTCAATGAATTCATACTATCCTACTGATATAGCCTTATGGCTTCCTAACCCCACCTAGGATATGATAGATTATTTTATTAGAAACAAACCAGAAAATAAAGGAGAACTAAAAAATCTGAGGAAAGTATTTTCTGACTCTGGGAAAACGAATTTCAGGAACATAAATGAAAATCAGTTTTATACGTTGAAGGTAAATGGAACAAAATAAAAAAGGAACTGGTTATTTTTTTCTTAAACTTTTAGGTATGTTTACTGCTATGTGAGTGTAAACTTTTTCGCGACTATAAACAATCATCACATAGGGTTCTTGATGGATTTTCTGATTGGTCCCGTACAGAAAAAGGTTCAAGAAATCATGAAATCTCGAAGTCTCACTTGAAAGCCATGGTCAATATACTTACAAGGAGTAAATTATCCTGGAGAGTTGATTCTCAACTAATGACTCAGATTGAAAAAGAGAAGGGCTATTAGACGCAAGTACTATATCGAGTAGCGGCTATTGTGAAACTACTTGCAAGACTCGGACATCCACTTAGAGGTCACAGAAGAACTGAATGCACTGAAAATGTAAAAACGGGTAATTTTTAAACTTGTATGGAGTATCTTGCAGAGTTTGATGACTTTCTGAAAGATCATTTTGAAAAGTATGAGCACTGTGGTTCAGGCAGAACAAACTATTTATCTCACCAAACATATGACGAGATATTAACTGTAATGGTGGAAAAACGTGAGAAGTTTTTTTGTTAGGAGGTTAAAAATTCACGGTACTTTTCAATTATTGCCGATTCTACTTCTGACATAAGTCATGTGGACCAACTGACTTTTGTTTCGAGGTACGTAACAGCTGATGGAAAAACAGTTGAGCGATTCCTTGGTTTTTTGCCCATAAAATCTCACAGAGCGGAGCATTTGAAAGATACTGTCTTGAAAAAAATTTCAGATCTAGGGCTAGATATAACAAACTATAGGGACCAATGCTACAACAATGCCTTGAACATATCAGGCGTATATGCTGGCCTTCAAGCAAAAATAATTGAAAGACGTCCCACAGCATTTTATGTGCCGTGCTCAAGTCATTCATGGAATTTAGTAGGCAATAATGCTGCTGAATGCTGCAGATATGCTGAAGCTTACTTTGATTTTGTTCAAAAATGTTTTTCGGACTCATCATTGAGACAAACTTAAATCCCACCTTCAACCACACCAACATATTGTGAAACAGTTGAGTGATACTCGATGGTCAGCAAGAGCTGATGCTGTACCAGCCTTACGAGGAGCTTATAATGAAATCAGAAAAGCATTAATTAAACATTTTGAGTGTGAAACTGAAAAGCCTTTAGCCAAAGCAGAAGCAAAATCGTTGGCAAAAAAGTTTGACAAATATGAAATTGTTTTTATGACTGTCTTGTGGGACAGGCTGTTGCAACGAATCGACAAAGTCAGCAAATCATTGCAGAAAGAAGATGGAAACATGAAGATGGCCGTTGATCTATTTCATCAGTCTTTGAAACTCTTCTTTGATGACGTACGTAACCACTATTCTGGCATTGACATGGAAGCCTCGACTTTGTCTACATCTGTGGAGCAACCAGACAATGATGAGAGTTACAAAAGAAGAATAGAAAAAAGAGCTTTGCTGATGAAAGTACAGACATTGAATTTCATGGAGGGAAAAGAAAAGATTCGAGTGGAGATACTGAATGCTATCGACGATCTGGTAGTTGAGCTGCAGAAAAGAAAAGAAAAGTTAGGATATACACTGAAGAGCAATTGAATTAGAGATACTTGTCTAGTATCGTGTAGCACCACCTTTCGCCCTGATGACGGCGGCGATTCATCTTGGCATGGACTCGACAAGACACCGAAAGCGTTCGGAAGCCATACGGATCCACGACCCCTGAACAAGCTCCCACAGTTTGCGAAGATTTGATGGAGGGGTCATCTCTCTCAATGGCATCACAGATGTGCTCGATGGGATTGAGGTCAGGTGACCTAGCTGGCCAAGGAAGCGAGGTCACGTCGGTGGAGTGTTCATCCAACCATTCGGATGCAATTCGGGAGCTGCATTGTCTTGTTGCAGAAAGAGGTCCTCAGTGGGATGTTGAAGACGCACAAACGGGAGCAAATCGTAGTCCAGGATATCCCGGTAACGTTGACGTGTGAGGGACGATGTCACACCTACCAGGGGTCCCATTTAAGTCCACATAAACAGTCCCCAGACGGGAATGCCACCCCCACCAGCTTGGAGAGTACCCTGCTGGCAAGAAGGATTCATCGCTTCATGTGGTCCTGCCATCCGCATGTACCAACGTGAATCTCGACTCATCAGTCCAGGCAGTATTTTTCCACATGTCTAGGGTCCAGTGGCGATGTTCCTGCGCCCATGCTAATCTTTGCACCCTGTGATGTGCGGTCAGCAGCGGTACCCTCGTGGGACGATGGCTTCTGTACCCCATAGCGAGGAGATGGTTCTGAATGGTGTGGCTGCTTACACGTTTTTGTGCACCAGCGTTAAATTGCCGAGTGATTTCTTGCACTGTGGCCCGTCTATCCGCTGTTACACTGCGAGCTAGCCTACGGTGACCCCGCTCATCCACACGCTGTTGTCCACGGCAGTTGGCCCTTGCAGGGATGGTTTTACCGGATTCGATGTACTCACGGTGCACCCGTGACACAGTGGCTCGTGAAAATCCCAGTGTCTGCACGACTTCCGAGATGGAGTGACACATTCGTCGGGCCCCGACAATTTGCCCACGATCAAATGTGCTTAGATCCTTCGTCTTACCCATACTGCTTCCGACTCTTACTGATTCCCGTCGCATCACTCCTTATATTGTTGGATCGCTGAATACGTCATGTCGTTTCCATTTACAGGGCCGCCCACAGCGCCACATTTGCATAATGCTAGCTGTCTCTAATTCAATTGGTCTTCAGTGTATATTCGACCTATTCAAAAGAGTTTTTGCTGATGAACATTACCATTCTGCGAAATGAGATCTAAGCAATATTTCCGAGGCATATGTGACGTGCCTGCCCAGCAGGACGCACACGACATAAAGGCAGATAGCAGCGACAACGAACGCCCGCGTAGCTCAATTGGTAGAGTGACTTATTCCGGAATGAGGGGACCCGGGTTCGAGCCCCGGCGTGGAAAACAATGACGGAGAAATTTACTTCGTTATATATATTCAAATGACATAGGTGGAAAACCGTTTCGTGATGAACTGCAGCACTTCCGTCGTTTTGTGAATCTCACAGATCACGATTAATATTCAGTCCGGCCGAAAGGTTGCTACAAACTGCTTGTGGACAATGACGGTTTGAAAGAGACATTTCCAAATGTGGAAACCATTCTTAAAATTTATCTTACTTTACCAATATCTAATGCAAGTGGTAAAAGGCCGCCCAGGTGGCGCAGTGGTCTAAGGCGCTGGCCTATGATCATTCGTCCGTAAGGGGTCCGGGTTCAAATCCCGTGAGGCATGGATGTTGTGTTTGTCTAACGGCACTGGCTCTCTCCCTTCCCTGGAACCAGTGACCCTAAATTAGGGACGGGCGACTGCTTATAGCCCATTGAGTTGCTCACGGTGGTCGTTAAACCTCCAATCAAAAAAAAAAAAAAAAAAAAGTGGTAAAAGATCATTCAGGGCTCTTAAAAAAAGTTAAAAACCATCTACGATCAACACTTTCTCAAGAGCACTTCTTTCAATATTGTACATAGAGATATTCTTTCAATATTGTACATAGAGAGTAATGCATTGAATCATGTCAATTATGAAGTCATAGAAACTTTTGCTGCAATTAAAGCCAGGAGGAATTTCATATAAACATGATGCTGTGTTTGTAAGTAAATGAAATAGTTTCTCTTTGTCGCAATATAGAATAATAATAGAATTATTTGATAATGTTGAAATTGATTATCGTCCATTTAAAAATTGCAGTAAATATACCCGGAACCCGGATGTGTCTCAAAACGAGAGCCCCCAAAAAGTTCAGTGGGCCCCCTACATGAACTGCAGCACTTCCGTCATTTTGATTAACTGCAGCACTTCCGTCATTTTGATGAACTGCAGCACTTCCGTCATTTTGCAGCATAAATCCGCCCCTGAGTGTCGATATTCATCTCAGGGAAAAGAAGCGTCTGGACAAACATAAACGTAAACATTCTAATATAGCAAAACATTCTATCGTCGAAAAAGGAAAAGAAGTGACTATCGTTTTCTTTGATTCTGTCCTTCGCTGAGAACTTTAACACAGTGGGTGTGAGGTGAAATGTGAAAATAGCTCATGTATTATTAAACGGCATGTTGTGCTAAGAGAAAATTTCCAACCCTCAAAGCATAATTAAACATTGAAGGTGAAACGGTGAGTCTATCTCTTTAATTCAGTTCCTTTTTTTTAATTCAACGGATCTGCATGCATTTACAAGCAGACAAAGTGTAACAAACAAGAGAAGTTCATAAGATGAAAACGCTATCAGAGACTTGATTTACTTGCAAATTGTAATCATAACAATAATAACATAGCAAATGACATTCTATGAATTACTTTGTGTTGCTTAGTACTACGGTTTACCCATATAATTTTGAACAGCTTGTCTAGCATTTCCACTTTTCCCGTTGATTTTACTTCCTACTTTTTAGAAACGTAACAACGCTGCTTATTATTTTCAGATCAATATCAAAGGACTAACGGGAGACATAAAATTTGACCATGGCTTCAGATCAGATTTCAGGTTAAAAGTCATGGAACTCACTTATGATGGACTCCGAGAGGTTTGTAAAAGTTTTGAATATTTTCAATTAGATGTGCAAAATGTATTTCCAGGATCTAAGAAAAAAGGTTATGGAATATACGTACATACAGCAAACACGTTTTATCGCAAAACCTTTTCACTTAAGAAATTGGATATCAGCTGCTGTCGGCAAACAAGATACCCCTGATGTCAACAAAAAAAAAATATATAGTTGCACCCAGAAGGAAGCAACAGACAGGAATAAAACTTGGTGGGTAGGTTTGACATCGTGAGACATGCAAATGATTCGAGTATCACACTCGGCCGAGCATGTGACGCAAGCAAGTAGGGGTCGTAGCGCTGTGTCTGACCGGCTATATAAGGTAATCCCGCTGCGCGTGCTTGCCATTCTGACTTGTGCTGTTGTGTTGATTGCATCCTTTTCAAGTAAAGTATGCCTCAGAGAAAGGTTCGGGAGCAATTCGAGCAGTTGGATGAGTTCGAGAGGGGCCGATTCGTCGAGTTCCGGGAAGCGGGATGGTCTTATCGCCGTATTGCGTGTCATTCCGGTTGTGCGGATATCGCCATAGCACACTGTTGGCTGCAGTGGATAGAACAAGGCACGCAGCTGCAACAGGAAGAGCCTGGGAGACCTAAACGAACCACGGAGATAGAGGACCGACGAGTCGTCCGACATGCGCGAAGTGACCCAACAGCCACGATTGCAGATATTTAGCAAGCAGTGGTGCCTTCCACGCATCATCCGATTAATTCCAGCACCATTGGCAGATGGCTGCACGACGTAGGACTACACGCACGCAGACCGTTATGACCACTGCCCTTAGCACTACCGCATCGTCGCCAAAGACTGCAATGGTGTCGTGCCAGACTGTCATGGAGCCACTCAGAATGGCAGTGGTGGATCTTCAGTGACGAGTCCCACTTTTGCCTTGGAGGAGATAACCAATGAATCCGTGTGTGGAGGCACCGTGGTCAGCGTCAACATGAGCTGTTTGTTATCAAGCGTCACACGTCCAGAGTGCAGGGTGTCATGGTATGGGGTGCAATCGCCTACGATGCCAGATCACATTCAGTGTTTATTACAGGCAATTTGACAGCCCATTGTCACGTTATTGATGCCCTGCAACCAGTGGCCCTACCTTTTCTGAACGCTCACTCCAGTGCGATTTTCTACGAGGATAACTCTCGTCCACATACTGCTGCTGTCTCGAGAGCTTGCCTTCACGGCATTGACACTCTGCCATAGCCAGCCGCATCGCCAGACCTATCGCCGATTGAAAATGTGTGGGATACTATTGGGCGCGCTATCCACACTACCGCACAATCTGCAGGAACTACGTGGGAAGATTCCAGCTGCATGGGATGGCATATCGCAAGACACCATTAGGAACCTGTACAATTTCATGCCGAGACGTCTGGCATGCTGTGTGAGCAAACATGGCGGTGCGACACCGTACTGAGAGAAACTACTTATTGGCGTGTAGCTCAATAAATGTTGCCCATATCAGTCTCAATGTTTAATCCTTTATTGTTCCTGGTAACCTTTACCTTCCACCCGAACAGCATTGCAATCCGACACGTACTTCTGGGTGCAACTCTTTTTTCGACGTAGAGTGTATATCGAATAAAAGACGTAGTTGCGTTTTTTCATCTCACTTGATGGAGATAAAGAAGTTTAAGATTGCTCATTTGAATTCTCTCACAGCAAGAGCAGGAATCGGTAAGTGACCGTCGAAACGTTGTACGAAATGTTTAGCTGATCTTCAGCAGTACTGTAAAAATCTCCCGGAAATGTTTCATCATATGTGGATCAAAGTAGTTGTTGATCGCTATAAAGGACTTTCCCTTTGAGATAAAGCCTTTTTGGAAAATAAAAAAAAAAATAAGAAATCACACCTGTTTTAAAAAGGGTTTCTTTCTACTATGTACATAACAGGCATGGAAGGATTTGTTTTTTTACGGTTATCGTTTGCCAACTGTGCATATTCAAGGCTAGTCCCAAAAAGAATAACATTTTATCTATATTTCTTAATGGGTATCCAGTTGAATGGATAAATTTATACACACATGAAGTGGACTTGTTTGCCCAACGCAAACAACATTCAACATGTTAGCTTCTGTCTGATGAAGCAGTTTATACCGGTTACCTCATTTAACACAGCCGCTGTCACGTGAAAGAGCAGTACTGATGCTCAACTGATCAGATTCTCAAACCCAAATGCTGATATTATACATTACAGCTATTCCAATTTATTCCCAGTACGCCGCCCTGGTGTCGCAGTGGTCTAAGTGCTGGCTTATGACCATTCGTCTGTAAAGGCTCCGTGTTCGAATCCTGGTGAGGAATGGATGTTGTGTTTGTCTTACGGCGTTGACTCTCTCCTTTCCCTGGAATCAGTGGCCGTTAATTAGGGATGGGCGACTGCTTATCGCCCATAAAGTTGCTCACGGTGGTCGTTAAACCTTAAAAGAAAAAAAAAATCCTAGTACATTGAAATAATTTTAGATGTTTTACAGGTTCATAAGTTTCTGACTTCGAAAACCCCTTTTTTTTTTTTTGGATTGGAGGTTTAACGATTACCGTGAGCAACTTAATGGGCTATAAGCAGTCGCCCGTCCCTAATTTAGGGCCACTGGTTTTAGGGAAGGGAGAGAGTCAGTGCCGTGAGACAAACACAACATCCATGTCTCACCGGGATTCGAACCCGGACCCATCTTGGACGAATTATCAGAAGCCATCGCTTAGACCACTGCGCCACCAGGGCGGCAAGAACACTTTAACTAGAGGGATAACATGGAAGTGAATTAAATCGGCTGTGAAAAGGAAATTGGGAAGATTTATTCAGCAGGATTATCTCGTAATATCTCTCTAGAGCTGAGGATGGAAAACTCGAGCGGGCCGATTGCTGTGTAGCTCATTACTGGTATCAGATCAGAAAGTCACGTAAGAGATGAAAAAAACGTATTGTGATTGGTATGATTATTACTGATGTTTAGCCAATTATGGCACTCTTTGATCCTGAAGGAAATAAGCAATAAGGATTTTGCATTGTAATGAGGAACAGGCGAGATCGCTCATGAGGCAGACCCTTTCATCAGAAACTACTGTTTGTAAAAAGCGCAACACCATGAAGGAATTATGGCAATCACGTGAAACTTACAAGGTATGCAGGGCAGGGTAGGACATGAAAATTATTAGAAGTGCAGTCATTGCGCATGTCTAGGCCCGGCAGCACCCTCTGGACAATCGAGTGAGAGGTATAAAGAGAGGGCTGTTTAGGATACACACCAGTAGTGCATCGCGGACAGCGAGTTGCAAAAGGGTTTCCAGGATTCAATAATGCCTCGGCGACGACGACGGACACAATATTACCATACGACAGAGTTTGAACTGGGACGAATGATTGGTCTGCGTGAAGGTGCACTTTCGATCAGCGACATTGCGGCTCGGACGGGACATAACACCACGACAGACAGGTAATGCGCGCGTGGCGGCAGTGGACCGAGGAGAACCAAGCGCATCGACAATCCGGCAAAGGACCGAGAAATGTGACGACACCGCGAGATGACCGACACCTCGTCGACAAGCCAGTGACGAACTGTTCCGCATCTTCGCAAGTGTTAGCACAACAGTGGAGCACTGCAACAGGTGTGACATCGTCTGCCTCCATAGTTCGACGCCGTCTGCTGCACAAAGGACTAGTTGCACACATCCCTTTGCGGAGGATTCCTTTGACCATGAACCATGGACGCTTCAGGCTGGAATGGAATTTTCAATACACACAATGGCGTACTGATTGGCAACACGTCGTATTTTCGGACCAGTCCCAATTCAACTTGGACCACCATAATGGCCGCATACGAATTAGATGGTATTGTGGCGAGCGCCTCCTTCCAGGATGCATTGATTGTCGAGCGCCATACGGGCAGAACGCCAAGTGTGATGGCTTGGGGTGTCATTGGGTACCATTCGTCGGAGGTGTCATTTGGCACCATTTAACCAGTCAGGGTGTCATTGGGTACCATTTAAGTGTGATGGCTTGGGGTGTCATTGGGTATCATTTAAGTGTGATGGCTTGGGGTGTCATTGGGTACCATTTAAGTGTGATGGCTTGGGGTGTCATTGGGTACCATTTAAGTGTGATGGCTTGGGGTGTCGTTGGGTACCATTTAAGTGTGATGGCTTCGGGTGTCATTGGGTACCATTCGCGATCTCGGCTGCTACGACTTGAGGGCAATCTCACCAGCGAAAGCTACACCAGGGAAGTTGTACATGCAGATGTCATAACCTTCCTTCAGAGCACTCCTGGCGCTATATTCGATCAGGACAGTGCCCGACCACATGTTGCCAAGAATGTTCAAGCCCTCTTCGCATCACAGCAGATGCCGCTTCTTCCCTGGTCTGCACGTTCGCCATACATGTCGCCTATTAAACATGTCTGGGATATGGTCACTCGGCAACTGGCCCATTCAAGTCCTTCAGCGGTCGGTACCAATGATATGTGGACTCGCATATATGCCTCCTGGCAAGCAATTTCCCAGGAATGCCACGCCGTCTCGAAGCTCTTATTGCAGCTCGCGGAGGCTTCACAAGATACTGATTTTCGTAGGTAAAAAATGTTGTATTGTTCTGAAAATTAAATCATTTATGTACAGTCATATCAATAACGTGTGGTATAAGTTTCATTTGAATCGCAAGGTTCCTTCTTGGTGTTGCAATTTTCACAAACAGTAGTGTATTATTAATTATTCTGAAAAGGAAGCCAGAGCGGAAGAAGGTAGCTGACTGTTTCGATGGGGATTGGGCTTTCAGTTCTTTTGTACTGATAGGAGACATTTAAATTCTAGTTCCCTTTCCGGAAGAGGTTCGGCTGCTTGACACTGAAAGTGATAACGGCTTTGAGAAAAATGACAGGAGATGCCGAAATTGGGGGTTTCCTTAATGTCCTCGCGCACTGCAGACATACCTGTGCAGTGTTGCAGAGCAGTCACATAATGAGATTGAAGAAAGAGTCCTAATAACTATAACCAAGGAGAATCACCAAGTATCATTTGATAAGAAACGCCGAGAACTACAAAATGTCAATGCTTGTGAAAGACCAGCCATCCTTGTGAAATGTGGAATAGAACTTACATTGTTGACATACCTTGTCCTAACGAAAATCGATGAGAATCATTTGACAGCGTAAGCAGTACCAAAATGAAAGATATGCTTCGACTGCAAGGAAATCTAAGGGTTTCTCTGTTGAAGAAGTGATACCAATAATTATGGGTTACCTTTGAAGTTCGAACAGCCGAAACGACCAGGTATTAAAACTTGCCATCGGTAGTGAATATACACTGGCGTACAAAAATTAATGGCGAGACGGTTTTTCGAATGTAACGTCGTGCAGAAGGGCTCCACATCGACTCAAATCATACCATAAGATCCCCAAGATGTAAGAATATGGTACAACTGAGCAAAACCGTCCAAACAAGGAATCCAAAGGATACAAAGGCACTTTATTGAAAAGGTAGCTTCGAGCACAACTGGACAGAAGACAGAAACGTCCATGTGACAGGCGGCTGCCAAGAAAAAACCAGTCTTTAGTAGGGGATATGATCCCCCTGACTGCGTTGCAGGATTTACAACGTCTGTCCATGCTGAGGACGAGGTTGTCAAGGAGCTGTTGAGGCATCGCGGCCCATTCCTTTTGTTGCGCCAATCGCAGCTGCAGAATCGCTGCTGTCGGCTGGTGACGTACTGCCAAGCGTCTCCCGAGAAGGTTCCACACGTGTTCGATTGAATTTAGGTCCGGGGACCTTGTGGGCCAATCCCGTTGAATATCTTCACTCTCCAACGGCTCTGCGACAGCCACTGTACGATGAAGTGTAGCGTTGTCGTCCACGAAGAGGAACTCAGGACCCATAGCACCTCTAAACAGACGCACGTGAGACAAGAGAACCTCGGTCGGTACAATAGCGGACATCAGGGACTAAACCTCCTTGAAAGATGTGGAGGTCAGTACGGCTACCAAGCATGATACCGCCCCAAGCGAGAACTCCGCCACCTCCAATCCGGTACCTTTCGATGATGTTGGAGGTGTGATTGCGTGTTCCTTGCTCTCTCCAGATGTGTATACGTCCAGAATACCTCGTCAGACTAAATCGGCTCTCATCCATAAAGAGAACTCGACCGTCGCCATTGCTGATGTGTCCAGTTCTTGTGTTCCTGGCACCACAGAAACCGCCGTCTCCGATGAGCAGGCGTTAATGGCACACACCGTACTGGTCGTCGTGCAAATAGACCACCTTTGTGCAGCCTCCTGGCCACGGCAAAACGCGATAACGGACGTCCAGTTGTCTGTTGCATGTGCCTTGCGATTTCTACCGCTGTCTGCCATCTGTCTCTTCTCACCTGTAGGACAATATACTGGTCGTTCGCCGCCTTGGTTGTTCGTGGACGACCACTGCTAAACTCTCGGACAGCTGTTCCTGTCGTTTGAAATGTTCTCCAAGCTTGTTAAACGATGCTGTGAGCGATCCCGAACTCCTCGGCCACTCTAGTCACACTTCGACCTTCTTCCAACTTCCCAATGACGCGACCTCGGGTAAAGTCATCCAGATGTCGTCTACTGGATTGTCTGTTGGCCATATCACACGATGGCAGCAACTCGACGTCGTTCAAACTGATGTACACCGTGCAATAGCTTTCACCGAATTGCTGAGCGTATACCACCCGTGTGCTTTATACCCTTCCAACATCCCCCCCGTCATCGTCATGCTGCATATATGCTCATGTCCTACAGTACCGGACCCTAGTCTATCTCCTGAGTCGGTCCGTTCTGCCTGCTCGTTCCGCTGTTATGCTAATTTCTCCTCTTCGTCCTTATTTTATGCACACCAGTGTAGGTGATAAGACAAGTTTTAATCTCCTACATAATACGAGGGAACGCTGCAAAGTTCTCGGCCTAACCCACTTCTTGTAATTGTAGCATAATTTTGTCACTGGAGCTCGAAATAGGATGATTTTGTATTTTAAGGTGTCAATTTTCAGACTAATAGCTGTCTTTTTTTTTTCAGATGTTTGACGTCCTGTACTGAATCATGGCAATGCTAAGTGTTGACTTTTCCAATGTGGAACTCTGGGCTCTCATGAAATTTCTGTTCCTGCAGAAGAAACCTGCAAAGGAAATCTATGAGTGTACGACGCAAACATTAAGTGACAAGTGCCCTTCATATTCCACTGTGAAGAAATGGTGTGCCAACTTTCAGCGTGGAGACTTTGAGACCGAAGATACAGCAAGCTCTATGAGGCCTTCAACACCGACAACACCTGAAATTGTTGACCGTGTTCATGACTTGATTCTGTCAGATCGGCGAATCCTTGTTAAAACAGCTGAGACACTGGATATATCCAGGAAACGTGGTGGGTTCATAACTCATGAGCACTTGGATATGCAGAAGATGTCAGCCAATTGGGCGCCCAAATGTTTCAACGCCGGTGAGAAACGAAAACGAGTGGACACTTTCAGATCGGTTTTGTAGCATTTTGAGCGATCTAATGATAATCTTTTTGCAGCGACTTGTCACTGTTGATGAAACGTGGTTACATCACTACGATCCAGAGATGAAACAACAGTCCCTGCAGTGGAAGTACTCGGGTTCTCCACAGCCAAAGAAATTCAAGACTCAAAGGTCTGCAGGAAAGGTCATGGCAACGGTTTTTTTGGGGGATTCGGAAGGCGTGTTATTGACTGACTATCACCCGAAGGGCCAAAATATAAATGCTGAATACTATTTCAATTTGTTGTGCTGATCAAAGGAGGCGTTGAAGGAAAAAAGGCGGGAAAAAGCTGCGGAAAGGTGTTCTCTTTTTGCAGGACAATGCGATAGCTCACAAGGCTGGCAAGGCAATGAATGTTTTGAGGTATCTGGGGTTTAAGTGCATAGACCATCCACCCTACTCACCAGACCTTGCTCCATCGGACTATTTTTTGTTCCCAAACCTTAAAAAAGTTTGAAAAGGAAACATTTTTCAAATGATTCGGAGGTGATATCAGCAGCAGAGCAGTATTTGAGTGATTAGACTTCAGAATTTTTTTTAGAAAGGTTAAATAAACTCCAGAAACGGTGTGATACGCATGTTGTACTTCAGGGTGAATATGTGGAATAGTCTGTAAGTTTCATATCTCTAGCCTATTTCCTTTTTGGTGAGGCCGAGAACTTATCAGCATCCCGTCGTATCCCGGAATCAGGATATTTATGTAGAGCACTTGATGGGGGCAAGGCAGTTCAAAATGAAAGAGATTGCTGTTAACTGCGCTGTGAGTATTTGTAAATATTTTATGACCTGAGTTTCAGTTTGTGGGTTTTCAGTTATGTACGGACTTAAACTGATTGATTTAGAGTTGCTAGTAATTTCCTGTTTGACATATCTTTTAATTGTGAGTGAGTGTGTACTATTCCAGATTATTTCATTTTTCGTTTTGTTCAGTGGGGAGAGGTTTGACTGAGGAGCTTAATAAATTCACGTTCTTCTCGTTTTTATTTTCTGTAGAGGGAATTACATTACTTACTTTTCAATAATTTCATGTCGATCTATTAAAGTTACTTTTTATCGATGTGCAGATTTTCATCCATGGGAATAATTCTGAAGAAAATATCTACAGAAGTTTTTACCATTGGAAATATAGGGCAGGGCTTTTAGGTAGAACCACCTTAAGGACATAAGATATTGTTCAGCGATTTTGCTTAAATGCATTTTTCAAGTCATCCAATACTTTACGCCTACACTTCCTTTGAAAACGTGAACGATGTAGTACATGTTTTAAAAAATGAAAAAAGCTTTACACTGATTTTTCATTTCACAGCGTGAATAAAGTGATTCATTTTTCAATGAAGGGGTTTCGGGAATTCTTCACTTGAGTACTGACGGATTTAATGAGTTTTTTTAAGGAATAAGAACCTTTTCCGTGATTTTTTTCACTCGCAATCGTGAAGTACCTGTTGGTTCATTTTCGCAGGATGATTTTCGGAAATTCTTCCTGTGAGAATATGAGGGACATCTTGCATTTTTCAAAGAATCAGCTTTTCTGCGAAATAGGTAGGCACTCAAAAACTCACCAAACAGTCCAGTTTTGACTGTTTAGAATTTTACTGTCCAACTTGCACTGTGTCTACCAAAGTTTTACATTGGAAACATAGGAAAGTACATGGTTGTTTTACAAAACAACCATGTACTTTGCATGGTTGTTGGTTTTTTTTCCCTTTTTGTTTTTACGTGTTGAAGTGACTCGAACATTAAAAGAAATTTATTTCAAAAAAGGTATATGAATTAAAGCAATTTGATGATAGTTTTTTAAAACTTTTTCGTTGATTCTATTTTCTTTTTTTTTCTAGGCTGGAGAATGGAATAAACACACAGGACTCAATCTGACTAGCAATTATTCTCGAGCGTATGAAGAAGTCATTCAGTCTTTGAAAAATAGGACGCTGATTGTTACCGCGCTTATAGTAAGCCTCAGCTTTAATTTGGTGTTTTGAAAATTATAAGATGCTTTGAATATTACTAGCATTAGACGCAAAAGCAGTTCATGAAGTTAAACTCAACATCAAAGAAAGATGGATGTGATAATTTTTCACATTCTTTCCTTCCTTTTGAACTCATTTACTCCAAATATTCCCAAATTCATTCACGATTATTTAAAAAGCAATTCTGGAATTTTTGAAAGATTTGAATATGAGGATATCGCGTGGGGTGTGCTCAGGTGGATATGGTGGGTGAACAAGACTTTCCAGTCATCTCGATGATCTATTTCCTTCATGAGTATACGGTGCTTCAATGCTCCTTTCGTTTACTCTCTTACTTATGATGAAAGTACTCTACTCCAAGATATTTTTTGTTTTGGTTTTCAACAAGTATAATGAATAAAATTCTCCGGCTGGACGTGTAGTGCAGGAAAGTTTACGTTAAGTCACGTTAGGGTTATTGAAAGGTTACTTGACGTACCTAAAGTGTGCTTAAACTTCAAAGTGCTAGAGTTTGTTTAGGTAAGACACGCACGTGCAATAAATTCCAAGAATATGGAATTTATTTTTACTCAGCGTTCCTCATTATCTTGAATATCAGTAATATAACTTCGGTTTTAGTACATTAGTTCCTTGAAGGCTCCCTATTAGAGCGGTAAACACAATATACCCTGAACTTAACGTAAACACTCAATGAAATAGACTTAACGGCCAGAAAGAGGTCTGACAATAAAATGAACTAAGTAAACGTACTCACTTTTAACCTTTTATTGGGGAGCTCCTGGTATTACTCAAATACACACTCCAAAATAACACAACTACTGATAGCCCGAACTTTCGTACTATCGTAATATCGTAGAAACGTAGGTAAATCGCATATCAATAATCAGGAAGAACCTATCACATATAAAACGAAACTCTGCGGTATACTTGAGCGCGCCTATATATATTTACTGCATACCACCACGTCATGACTTACACTCGTTGCCACATATAATTCAGCGGGAGAGACAACATCTCGTTAAGTGAGAAGATAATTTGCATAGGAAAATAAAATAACAAGAGATAGTAAAATCAAAAAGAAACTGAAGCTAGAGTATACGTTACACAAGTACATGAGATTTGTTCTTGAGTATGATTTCCACTTAAAGCATTCGATAGAAGGCTCATGAAAAGACCCGGATTTTCTCAATTTCCATAAAATAATAGTGGCGTTGTTTAGGCTTATGCTGATAACATTCTTTCTAGCATAACTTTTGACTGACAAAACTATGCAGCGAAGATATGCTTTTCTTATTTAAGTAAAAACTTGTCAACGAACAAAAAGAGCTGAGATTTTCTTTTGTGTCAAAAGGTTTGGGATAAGTCTGTTATGTTATTAGCTGTTGATTTTTTTACCTTTATTGCCGTCTTTATTTCAAATAAAATAAATCTCTATAGAGAAACATAAAAAAATATCTGCTCACTTGTTGACGTGACATTTTTCAGGTGCGAAGTTTTTCCATACCGTATACCCTATTTCCTGTTAATATCATAGCTACAATCTGCATGTGAAAAAATTATATTATACTTGTGCATTTTGACATTTAACACATCGGTTACATCGGCACATGTAATACTACTGACATATGAGATATTTCGTTATTTACTTGTTTACTGGAACAAATGTGATATACTGTTTTGGTGATTATAAGCCTAGTTACTTCAGTTGTTTCCCACCCAGGATCGCATTTAATCAATAGCACTCGCAATATATAAAAGCTAATCAATAAAGGTGGGTAATGATACTTTAGTAAAATTTTTGGAAATTTTAAGGAAACTCATTTATGCTTGTTGCTAGCATTGACAAGTGCAAGATAGCTCGTGCAGTTAGTAGTCGCTGAATATGTAGATGTACTTGTTCTATTGGCTTGAATAGAAACTACCCTCTATTTTGCTATACACTTATGAGTCATAACATTATGGCAAACTACCTAATAGCTTGTAGGGCCGCCTCTCCCTGCAGTTACAGCTTGCAACCGACGTGTCATCGACCCCACTAGACCGCAGAAGGAAACTTTAAGTATTCTGTACCAGCCTAACAGAATGGCGTCTTGGAGTTCAGCGATGGAGCGAGGCACTAGTGTGAACGAGCAGATGCTGCTTTCTACTGCATTGCTCAAATGTTTGATGGGATTCAAATCTGAGTAATTTGGTGGTCAGGTGAACATATTAAATGCTTGGACATGATCCTCGGACCATTCATGCCCAATGCGGGCCTTGTAATACCGAGCATGTCTTTCTGAAAGAGTGCCCAGTGTCATTAGATTAAACGGCCACCGTGTAAAGTAACACTTGGTCAGAAACAATGCCTAAATACGAAATTGCGGTGAGGGCGTGTTCAACGAGTATGAGGGGACCGACTGATGTCCACAAGAATAATCCCCATACCCTGACACTGCCGCCGTTGGTGTGTTCCCTTTCCACCTAGAAGTTTGGCTGCAGTTGTTAGCCCGCCTACGCGGTCTGCAACATGGAGCCGTGCATCGGCATTTTGAAGCAGAAGCCTGGACTCATTGAACCAGGAGATTCTTTTCTAATCTTTCAATGACCAGTCACGGTGCTTCCGTACCCACTGGTTGAAATAAGACTATTTTCCAGTCACGGGGCTCCCTTACCTACTGTCTGAAATAGGAGACTTCTCCAGTCACGGTGATCCCGTAGGTACTGATTGAACCAGGTGACATTTTACCAGCCGTCCAATATCTATTCACTTTGCACCCTTGCCCATTGATTGAACCAGACAACTATTTTCCAGTTGCTCAGTGTCCAGGCACGGTGTTGCCGCACCACTAATTGAACCAAGCTACTATTTTCCAGTTGTCCAATGTCCAGTCACGGTGCTTCCGTGCGCATTCAAAGAGGGATTGTTCATGACACTTGATCTGTATAAGCAAATGCACTAGTCATCGAATCCTTAGGTCCCTTCTCAAAAGCGTCAGCTACATTTTGTCCTCGGAAACGTAGCTCTGTGGCCTTGCTTGCAATCCGCCGTTAACTGAGATATCGACTGTTAACAAGAGTAGTTTCACCTTTCCTGCACGTTGGACGGATGTGTGTGCTTCTTCGTACCATTCCTGGAACACCTTCCCCACTGCGTCCCTCGAACAACAAACAATGCCTGCGGTTGATCGAATGCTGGCTCCCAGGCGCCCGCATTTATGCCGCCGAAATTATTCACCGTTAAAAATTCTGTCTCCACTGCGCGACCTGCATGGTTGCTGACACGTCCTTCCGTACCGGCTACATATATTCAGCGCCGATAGGTTACATCATTGCCATGTGCTGAGTGGCGCGTTCAGTCGTGAAAATAGGGTTGGTAATAATTATATGATCCATGAGTGTATATTGACCTTAACCATATCTCAAGATCAACGTCTTTCGCATTAAATGCTGCGAGGTAATTGGTTCGTCAGCGACCGAAACTAAACAGTTTGTGAGAACTGTGTTTGAAAATGAAACAAATAATAATGCGTGGATCTGTGCCTTATTCCATCTCTTTAGAGAAAGGAGTATCTGATAAAAAGGGATGGCTACTGTGGATTTTTATCCAACAGGAAGGGGCAAAGGGTGCTGGTATCCAGTGTTATCACCGAATGCAATTTTAAATCAATAAAAATATTTTATTAAGAGGAAACAGAAATGGTTGCAAATTGATTAAGAAATCGCTTATTCTGTATTGGCTGTAGGAAGATATCGCGCGACGGTCTGCCTTGTGAACAAGCAGATAGCAGACCCATTGGCAAGATCAGAGTATATTTCCACTTCTGATAGTGGTTACGAAACATTGTAAGTGCGGTCGACTGTGCTTGCGTGTATAGTCACATAGCATACTATCGCTGTCATCATTCATGATTTGGAAACACTACACGACGTCTTTTATGTTGTGAATCATTTTTTTACCCTACTGATCTCTGTGTTTTTTTTTCAGTTTTCTTTTACGAGCTACCTACTGCATATGAACAACTGTTTTTATTATAAGTTAGCTAATTATTTCTACTTATTTCAATCCTCAAATTGTGTTTCGAACAACCAATGAACTGTAGTACTTCGTTTACGTCAGATCCTTCGAATATTAATGTTTTAAGTGGAGTGGTTTTGTTTTGTACTTCTCTAGCGAAAAATATTTTTCGAAAATAAAAACATCGAGATTTGTGTTTAAAGGTGCCGGAAAACAAAAACAAAGAAAGGGAGAAGAGATGCCGAAATGAAAAAGACGAAACTTTTAGTTTTAGGGATTGAAAAAAACTTAACGTTATAATAAAGTACAATTTTAATAGCCTTTAATTAACCTATTACTTCCCGTATTGTAGGATTCTGTTATCACTATCAAAAAGGTCGTGCCTTGCCACTGCAATAAGGAGAACAAAGACATCTTCAGACTGGGAATGAGAGATGTATGATTTTAAGAAATGACAGAAAATTGACACTTTGAAAAACAGACATAATGGTTCAAAATTCTATGAGACCATTTTAACTCGATATTTTCAGATAACGAGAGCTATGAACGAGTTCTTTGGATGAATGCTGCAAATCTTTCTGAGGCATGACTTGCTCGGAAAGAATGTAAATCTTTTGAACCTACTTTTGAAATCTGGTATAATATGAGGAAATACTTTTGGAGTTTAAGAAATTCTTTCATTGAAAAAAGGTTGGAACCTACTTTGAAGGGAATTTAGAAATCTGTCATTGGAAATGAAATGTCCTGTTTCTTTTACATCATCTCCGATGAATTCTGATTAACTATGTTTTGAATAAATGTGTCGTAGTTCCAATTTTTTTCAACTTTTCCCATCTATGTACCCAATTTTACTTTGTTCTTTGTTTTCGTTTGTTTCCAGAACTCACCTTACACGATGTTAAAAGAGAACCACGAACTGTTTCAAGGAAACGACAGATACGAAGGTTATTGCATCGACCTACTCAGAGAAATAGCCACTATCCTTAGTTTCAAGTACCAAATAAAGGAAGTGGACGACGAAACTTATGGAAAGAAAAACGATTTGGGGGAGTGGAATGGAATGATCAAGGAACTCATTGACGGGGTACGTAACACACAGTTTTTTGAATTTTTGGTTTCTAAGAAAATGACACGAACTGAGTTTCAAATTCGGATGCGCTTGTTAAATGGTTGTTTAGTTTCTACTGCGGAAGGGACACTTAGTGCAAAAGCCATATGAAGTAGAAAAGCTGATAGTTTAGACCGATGCGAATAACTAATGTGTGAGATTATTTCCTAGGCATGGGATTCATTTTCCAAGGAAAACTCAAATTCAAAAATATGTACAGAAAACAACACACCCACATACACAAAAAGCAATCTCTTAGGGGGAAGAAAGACCTAACGGGTGTTATGGAGTATGAAAATCAAGATTTTTCACTACTTGTTTGATTAATTTATTTCCATTCTTCATTACAGAACGAAGTAAATTTCTCCGTCATTTTTGGTCTACGCCGAGATTCGAACCCGAGGCCGCTTATTCCGGAACAAGTCGCTCTACCAACTGAGCTACGCAGACATTTGTTCTGATTGCTATGTGCCTTTATGTCGTGTGCGTCCTGCTGGCAGGTACGTCACATCTCCCCCCCCCCCGAAAGAGGGCCGGGGGCATGGCCCACGGGTCAGCCGTGACCATGAATCGTTGCAGGCAGCCATCCACTGTAGAACGTGCACTTGAGAACTCCCAGTCAATCTGGTGTGTGGAATGCAACGTCACACACATTTATTTTTCGAAGCGCTGGATATGGGATTCTCTGATTTTTCCTATCTCGCGGTGTGGAAATAACATCACACCAATGCGAGATTTTGAACGGTCGGGTCATCCGAATAGTTCAGGCGCCATTATAACGAAGTAAATTTCTCCGTCATTTTTGGTCTACGCCGAGATTCGAACCCGAGGCCGCTTATTCCGGAACAAGTCGCTCTACCAACTGAGCTACGCAGACATTTGTTCTGATTGCTATGTGCCTTTATGTCGTGTGCGTCCTGCTGGCAGGTACGTCACAATTACTGCAGAAAAGTGTTACATACCAACATCATAAAGAAATTATTATTTTCACTCAAAAGATATCATGTTACAACACCCTCAGTGACGTATGTTCTGTGCTGTCAATGGTAGCTGCAAATCGTAGTGGGGTATGTTCTGGTTGGACCTGACCATCCGTCGTAGAAACTAAAGAAGTAGCGTATGTTCTGTGGTGGCAAGGGAGCTGGAGTTCAAATAATAATAATTTAATAGCAATAACAATAAACGCATTAAGAAACATGTGTGAACTCATTAGCTTCGGGATGCCTCGCAAAGCTCCCAAATAACGTATCCCAATACTACCCCTGGCGCTCGCGTCTTCACTTCCGATGGCGGAGCTTACGTTCCCATGGCAACGGGGTAGGACGGAGTCGGCTGTATGCCTTGGCACGGCTTCGCTGAACAAAGAGCTAGACTACTGTGCTACGAATTGGCACCCTGCAGCAATTCGAGAAGGCAAGTGTTCTGTTTTATTTGTATATGTCTTATGCAATTATCACGTGTTTGTGAGTTTAAATGAGTGATATTCGGTGTGCTGACTGCAAAGAATAAATATTAAGATGAAAGACATGATATTGAATTAAAATGACTGATTTCATTAATCAACTGTTGAAAAGGCATTATTTTCTTAGCTTCGATGTCAAAATAAACTTCAGTTGTGCAGAGTATAAGACCTCGGTGAACACAATAAGAACAATCGATCACATACTATTCGTTTTAATGTATGGCATTACAAAAAATACCTAAGGTTAATTGCTTGCAGTGGCTCAAATAAACTGTGCTTTCAGCTGTTCGCTTTATTTACCTGGTACTAAAATAAGTTTAGCGCTGCAAATATCATTTCCATTACAACCTCTCGCCGCCTTCCCAGTATTCTCTATCAAGGAATATAAAATATAAAATATACACCTATAATATTATTTAAATTACTTGAAAACTTAACAACTTTGCTATATAATTAAGAAAAAAAAAAAGAACATGCACTTGCTCCTCAGACCTAGGATGCACCATTAAGCACCAAATTTAGCTTCCCTGCTCTCCTGAAAGAGCTTTTTGACCAACGAAAATGCTTAATACCTGCACTCTTATCGGACGATCTGCTCAATAGCTGGAAAAGCGGAAAGGGTGCCCATGTCTTACAACGCTCAGCAAAGCCGCTAGCGTAGTGTCGATATTTTTTCTGATAGTAAATGTTTGTACGCATAATCTTCTACCAAAAGGTTTAATGATCTTAAGACACATTTCTTGTTCTTCTCCAATAAGAATTAGGCAAGTCTGCCTGTTCAAACCTCGGTGGTCTGTTCATCTCTTCCTTCGTCTGCCTCTGTTTCCCTTTCCTGTGGTCCTTGATTAATGAAATTTTAACCGAGAGCCTTGTTTTTTCTTCTTCTTCTTAATATTCTGCTTATAGTGACACATATATTCTAATGTTGTACTGCATTTTTATTAGAGACTAGTAAGGTAAACGAACTTACAGTAACACATTCAAGTTTATAAATTGATCCAAGGCTGTATACCTCTTGGTGAGTTAGACGAGAATTTTTCAGATCGTGTTAATCATTACAGAATAGTTAACAGCAGTAACAAGCGGTTACATAACGTAACTCCTTTAAAAGCATTCATTAAATTATCTTGTCGACTACAATCATTCATTAAATTATCTTGTCGACTACAATCATTCATTAAATTATCTTGTCGACTGAATGGCCTGACATATGTGTTCAGGGTCTTGTCTCTGTATTTCAAGGCCATAACAGAGCGACTCAGATAGATATGCAGGTCTGGGTGCTCGTTTGATATGATTCCTGCCCGGACCATCACGCCCACCGCCACTACAGTAGTCCCTTTTTCTGATGATAATTACCTAGCGGATCTCTCTCTATATATATACGTATATACACTATCTACCAACAAGTAATTGGACACCTGTGATAGCAAAGGAAAACGAAGTTTATTCACCTTCAATAGTTGGTAGAGCCTCCACGAGCGGCGATTACAGCTGCGACCCTCCGGGGCATACTCTCAACCAGACGTTGTACAACGGCTAGCGGTATTTTTTTCCACTCGACTTGGAGAAGACAGGACAGTTCCTTCACCGATTTCGGATGGTGGGGGCACCCCTTAAGTCGCGGCTCCAACTCGTCCCAGAGGTGCTCGATAGAGTTAAGGTCCGGGTTCTGCCCAGGCCAGTCCATTCGATTAACCCCATTGTCACCATACCAAGCCATGGTGGACCTCGCAATATGACAGGTGGCATTGTCATCCTGAAAGTAACATGGGTCCACCTCGTAAAACTGCGACAACGTAGGAAGCGCTTGGTCATCCAAAATGGTGCGGTAGGTGTCGGCGTTGAGTCTACCAGGAATTGCAACCAAGGGTCCCGTGCCATAACAAGAGAAACACCCCATAGCATAATTCCACCGCCTCCGAACTTCACAGTTGGCACAATACATTCCGGCAGGAGGAGTTCTTCAGGCAGACGCCAAACCCAGACTCTTCGTCGCTCCAGAGAACCTGTTTCCACTGTTCAACGGTCCACTGTCGACGATGGTCTGGGTCAGACAAACGCCAAACCCAGACCATTCGTCGCTCCAGAGAACCTGTTTCCACTGTTCAACGGACCACTGTCGACGTTCTTTGCACCACGTTAGCCGAGCAGCGCTATTGGACGTGGCAATCAAATGCTTGTGGGCGGAAGCACGTCCATGATAACCGAGCAGATGGGCTTACTTACGGATGGTATTCATCAGAAGAACACTCCCGGATGTCTGTTGAAACTCCTCGCGGATGTGGCCCATCGATTTGGTGCAGTTCTTCGGAATTTCTCTGACCAGCACCCGTCGGTCTCTAACTCCCAGTTTTGTGTGTCTGCCGGGTCGGGGCACATTCCGACAGTCACCTCTCATCTTCCACTTGCCAATCACGTAGGCTACTGTCGATTTTGGGTACTTCAACTCGCCGGATATGTCACGTATGAATCGGCCATTTCTGTGATACCCGACGATTACACCTTTCTCGAAATCAGAGAGCTCCGAACTGCGTGGCATCTTGCATGCGACTGGTTGCGTTGTTGTTTCCCACACGATATTTAACGGCGGCGGCCGTGACGTGTATCAGGTCCGAAGATATCGTCGATTGCAGGGGTGTCCAATTACTTGTTGGTAGATAGTGTATATTCCGTCTGACAGTCAGACTTGTATGTCGATCGTCTGCATACGAGTCTGACTGTGAGAAGGAATGTGGCTCTAGAACCGCCTTGTCCTGATCGACGCCGAACATCTTGTGCGTGTTGAAATAGTCTCCAAAGATTTGTGGAACGTTCAATGCTCTAAACCAGGGGTCGGCAAACATTTTTTGTAAAGCGCCAAATAGGAGATATTTTAGGCTCTGTGGGCTAGGAGGCAAACTCGAGGATATTTATGCAGGTATTTATTTCTTTTTACTTGTTATTTAAGTAGGTAGGCCTACACAAATAACAAATAATAATAATATGTAGACTAAAAAATACGTAATAATAGACTAAAAAATAACGTAATAATAAGTAAACTGAAAAAGAATAATAAGTAGATTAAAAAAATAACGTAATAATAATAATAACAAGTAGACTAAAAAAGACTACAGTTGTTTGAAATACAGCTCTACTAATGAGAAGAATGGAATCGCTTTATTTGGGATAACATTTTGCCAAATTGGGTTTCAAAGTTAGTTCTCCCTATCATCAAAATTGATTGCAAGTGTTCATCTGTTAATACTGACCTGTATTGAAATTTTACGTATTTCATCTTTCAAAATGTCTTTTCACACAGGTAGGTGCTTCCAAATGCAGATATACGTAAATCCCCGAGCATATGATCTTAACTGTCCATATTCATCACTTGGAAGACATTTATAGAATTCTGTTAAATTCTTCTCTTGAAATTTGCCTTTCAGCATGCCATTACTTTACAGATTAATCACTTCCAATTGAAGGTTATGCGGAAGCTCCGCAACAGTAGAGTCGAATGGATTTTCAAATACAGATATGTCTTCTGCACTTGCATCAAGACCCGAAAAACGCTGCTGGAACTGTAGTTTGAGCTCAGAAAAAATATCTGCCTCAAATTTGGGTGGGAATGAAGATTTCACTTCTCTTAATTTTTGACAGCATGTGAAATGCACAAAGCAGCTTGCCATGATTTGTGATTCAGTCAATGCCAGTTGTCATTGAAATGACTTTACCGCAATATAAGTTTCACATATGAGTACTGTTTTGCCTTGTAGTTTTAAGTTGAATCCATTAAGAAATCCTATGATATCTGCAGCAAAAGCTAATTTCCATAGTAATTTCGCGTTCGATAAAAGTGGTTGAGGGCGGTTTTTCTCGTTGAGAAAAATTTCAATCGCTCTTCTGAGTTTAAAAAATCTCACTAGAACTTTACCACTGTTGAGCCATCAAACTGCTGTATGGTAGGGCAAATCAGGATATTCAGCTTCCATTTCTGATAAAAAAAAAAAAAAAAATCACGGAACTGACGATGGTTAAGTCCACGAGAGCGAAAGAAGTTCACCGCTGATGCAACTGGATCAAGAACACATGACAGATTCAAATATTTCCCACAAAGTACCTGCTGGTGAATAATACAATGAATAACCATAGTCTTTGAACACCTTCCATTTACACAAGCCTCGTAAATATTTCCAACTAAGCCTTTCTCTGTTCCACACGTATTTTTACCACCATCAGTTCTGACACATTTTAGCTGATTCCACTTCAGATTGTGCTTTGTCAGCATTTTCTCAACTTCTCTGAAAATAGTTTCACCTGTACTTATTAAACACAGATTATTCATAGAGCTAATTCTTTATTCACTTCAAACTCAGCATTGACTCCTCGAATAAACAACAGCAATAGAGCAATATCAGTAACGTCTGTCGACTCATCAAGAGCCAAGGAAAACCACTCGAAAGAATTTGCTTTGTTTTTTAAATGGCTGTTGATGTTGTTCCCAATGTCCTCAACTCTTCGAGCGACTGTTCTCGCTGAAAGGCTGATAGATTTAAATAAATCCATTTTCCATGGACACATTTCTTCTTCTGCTACAATCAAATATGATTTAATTACATCACCATCAGTAAACGGCTTTCCTTCCTTGGCTAACAAATGAGCTACTCGTAAACTAAATTTAGTTACAGCCTCATTTTCATTTTTGATTTTCGTGAATAAATCGCTTTGGGATGAAATATTCCGTTTTAAAGTTTCCAATATTCTTGATCGCTGATTTCCTGTGAGTTGTGAATATTGTGCCGAGTGTTTAGTTTGGTAATAACGACGTATATTGTGCTCCTTTAGTACATCTATAGTGTCATTGCACAATGAACATAATTCTTTGTCATCTAATTCGGTAAAAAAATAATTTACACTCCATTCTGCCTTAAAAGCACGACATTCAAAGTCCACATTTCTCTTCTTTTCTGGTTTTGACAGTGACGACGGATATGCAAGGGTAATCAAACGAGAACGAAATGTCTCAGAACAGCGATACACGTATCACTAGAAACGCTGCCGAATTATAACTGCGTGGCGTCACAGCAGAGACCACCGAATGCGAAGCTATAGGAGCGCCACATACGGTCGTATCTCGCAACTCCTCAACTCGGTGGTCGACCGTTCCGTTATAGCACGTACTTTGATATTTTAAAGACTTCGAAATTTTAAAGAATTTGAAAATATCAAATCTATTCTTACAGCTCGCGGGCCGTACAAAAAGAGGCGGCGGGCCGTAGTTTCCCGACCCTTGCTCTAAACTTTCGTCAGGGACTGATCTACTTCCATCCTATCAATCGCTTTCCTCCGCTGAAAATCATGCATATGATGTCTTTATGACATAATCTGCTCGACGCCCCACTGAAGTGAAAACAAGAGTTGTCTAGAACAGCCATAGAATACGAGTAGACCCTCACGTCTTTTTAACGCGATCCTAACTTGCATATTTCACCAAATTTCAGTGCATTATTTTGCATACTGTAATAGCTCCACGCACGGGTGAAAACCCTGTGACTGAAATTTTTATTCAAAAGTTTTATTTCGTCGGCGATTAGCTTTAATTTCGTTCAAGTTATTCAAAGTATTACAAGATTGGTTTGCATGTCATCGCCGTTGTTGTTCTCTATTTAAGCGACGTTTTCTTTCAGCATTATCTTCTTCCATCTTGTACTGCAAAGAAAAAATTCCACGGAATCAATAATTTTTTTTTTAATTTCCATCACAGTGAATCAAAACTACGCCTGTAGTTACTTCTTACAATTTTACTTGTTCATTTTCATGAAATAAATAACGCTGATTCCTTTTTATGAAGTTACTCTTCAATGCGAAGAAAATGAAATAAAACACGACATAACACCTACGTAACAGAACAAACGTCGTAGACAGTTGTTCGAGCACGTGCGTGTTGCCACAGATTAAGTCGTTTGTCTCACTAACTTTATTTTATTTTCCGGTATTTCACCTTGATTTTACGTATCGTGCGATAGCGGTGAACTTAGTTCTGATTTCGGCCACCGGATAAAAGCAGATAGCGCTGCAAGTACTGATTGACGGTAGAGCGTTAGGAACAAACGTAGCCTGTTTTATAGATTTTATATTGCCAGCCATATACATCTTTGTAGGTTATCCTTCAATTTTGCAATTGATATTTCATATAACTAATGCTTAATCTAACATAACACGCTACACACAACTCGTACCAACGGTCCGGTATGTATTTAAGTCTCAGATTGACTTCTGCCAGTGGTACCATAAGAAATACAAACTTGGGAGTTTTAATGGGACGTTAAGTTGAGAAAGTCTAACTAGAGGTAATCAAAAAATTTTCACAAGCGATTGGAAACAAAATAGAAAGTTAAATTAGTAATATGTGTCACAGTGATTTTTTTTATTTTTAGTTTCGGGTTTCAAGGATTGCTGTTAGGAACTCGTAAGGCAATAATAAGTCGCCGTTTTTAATTTGAGGCCGCTGATTTTAGGTAACGCAGAGAGTCAGTGCAGTAAGGCAAGTGTACCACCTATGTCCCGTCCAGAACTCGGACCTGGGCACATCATGGACGAATGATCCTTATGCTGCTCAGCCACCCGGACATCAGCTCACAATGTACTAAATTCTGAGGTCATTGCCTTGATCGAAACAGAGAACAAAAGAGTGGCATATTACTATTATTATTGAAGATTCCACTCCATCTTGGGGAAAGGCGTCCTCTTCCTTCAGGGATGGGTACGATGTACCAAGTCTGAGAAGTGGTATTCTTTTTTATCTGTATAGGAACTTCCTTACTATCCTACAAGTGTTCAGGATAACTGCCTGCTGTAGCTCCATTTAGGTGTTAGGTTGAAGGCCTAGTGTCTGCATAGAGCCATGAATGGTTTAAGGACAACTCCTGTGGCTGATGGCGACAGTGGTGACGTTTTCCATATGTCACATTTCCTTAAATTCGTGTCTTAGGGTGTTGCGTGCGTATTCTGGATGTTGTATGTGTTGGGCACTGCTATGTCAATTAGGTATATAGACTTCTTCTCCCTGTCAACCAGGACCATGTCGGGCCGATTGTAGTTGATGGTCTTATCTGATATATGTTATTATTGTGGGGGACGGTCTTATCTGATATATGTTATTATTGTGGGGGACGGTCTTATCTGATTTATTATTATTATTAAGAAAACGTTTATGATTAAAACTGAAAGCAAATATTAAATCTTAAAGATCTTGAGATATGTTGTATTTCTTTTTAGATATGATAAATCAAATAACAATATATTTATTTTTATCCCCTTGCTTTTCACACAGATATACACTTGTACCTTAAAAATCAGGCAGCACTGGAATAGTGAAATAATTTTCTTGGGAGAGTATGGTGTGATTTCATTTGAGGTTTCCCTTTTTATTATTCAGGTGGATGCACTGCAAATGAATACATATATTATATATAACTGAAAAAGTCATTTTAAGAACGGACATATTAATCATGTTAATTTATATTAATGATGAACATTATGTTACTTTTTCATGAAGAAAAAGTCATTACAAGCCCAAAATGGCGACAGAAAGTTCGTGAACATTTCTTATTTTTCAGAGGTCGAGAGCTTGAAACAAAAGACTTTAGTTCCTCTCGCCTTAGAAGGAAGAGGCTGTTTCGACGAACTGATAGCATCGTCAATGACACCGCGACTTTCGCTGTCCATTGTCAGTGTCGTCCAGACTCCTTCAAGTCTGGAAAACAGCCATCCACCTTTGTATAAACATAATAATGTGTATTGTGTTATATTAAGAATGTACTTCGGCGGTAGGATTACTTTCTCAAAGGGGGCACTCACTAATGGAAAATCTGTCGAGGACCGCAAAGACGCGGAAGGTAGGATTAAGACTCATCAGCAAGACGCCGGGCCAGCGCCCAGGGGTGTGGCCGGCGAAGGGCGCGAAAGGTGACCCACGTGACCGGAGAGGCGAGCCTCATCAACAGGTCAGCGTGAGGACAAGGTCAGCGCCGAGGTCTTCGCGCATGCGCAGCACGGAGGGGAGACAAGCAGGTCCCTTGAAGAGGAGCTATTAGTTAGTCTGCTTTCGTCCAAGGGAGAGAAAAATTCTCCGATAGGTGGAGACGCGAAGCGTTTGCCTATTATTGTGTGAGCCGAGGGATGCTCCAAGCCAGAGAGTGCCCGACGCTCAGGTCGAGTTTAGCGAGCATCTATCCTGGAAGAGATAGAGTGCTCAGCTGCAGCGGCATAGGCCCTAGTCAGGGATTCCGCTGGTGTAGTAGATATTTCGCTACAGGGAATACGAGCTTAGCACAGGCTAAGATTGAAACATATTGCAGAGAAAAATAGTTAGACTACTATTTCTTAAGATTTGCAGATATATAGATCTACTTAGTATCAGATAGACTCTAGCTAGAACTTCAACGCCGAGAGAAATTTTCTCGGGAAGTATTTACCCTAGCTTTCGTGTTGCACGCCTTTTGCAAGGTCCAATCCTTAGTGAAGCCTGAGGTTAGAGAAAGAGTAATCTGCCGCCGTCTAGACACTAATTGATTACGTAATAAATGTTTGTGTGTTGTTAATAGAAGTTCCTCTTGATATCATTATATCTTAGTGTCAATATTATTCTGTCCGTTCAGCTGTTGTCGCTCCACCTTCCTGAATCACAAATTTAATATTAAGGTGGAGAAGGCTTCGTTTGTTCGCTCGAACAGAGTTTGAGGGAGTGTTTCAGAGAAGCACAAACACTTCCTTGTGGCTGTGAGAGGACAGATAGCGTGGACGCCTCAGATCCATAAGTAGGAGGCGGTTCCACAACACGTGACCAGTACTTTCGCTCTCACAGTCATAGTTTCCTTTCGATAGCTGCATGACATTTAAAGGAAGAACAATTCACACCAACCTTGAACTGATCCTGCGTGTGCTCCCAGTGTTCCTACTGACTACGACATCTAACAGAACTAACCAAAACTTCAGAAATTGCCATAGGCTGTTGGCTTCTACGCGCACATATGTTCATTGTAAAACAAAAGAATGCCGAACCCTCTTTGTTGGTCTGCTGACGTAAACTGAAGCAGTCTACAAACGACAACCAATGTGCTCAGCCCTAACTGAATCCTGCAGGAGCTTATCAACTTGTTATCCTGCGAAAGGAGGAGTAATTAATTTCTGCTTTATCGAATATACTTGGATTCTACAGCTTTCTTTTCATTTTTTCCAACAGAGTGAAGGCACCAGAGCAATAAGCACCAACGCTCGAAAGACAAAAATATGGTTGTTTGAAAGAAGGCAAACCGTAGACTAAGTATAATCCATGCTGATCATTACACACAGTCGAGTCACATTATTGTGACCACCTCCTACTTTTGACGACAACAGCGCGTAGCCAGTAAAAGAAGGCACGTGTCGTGAGCTGGTTTGAAGGGTATAAAAGGTGTGCTGTATACATTCTGAAAACATATTACTCGTTGCTGCCATGGATAAAAGGAGCGATTTATCAGATTTTCAAAAAGGGATGATTATCGGCTTTCGGGCCAAGGGTGGCAGTATTTCTGAAACAGCGCAGTTTGTGAACTGTTCGCGTGCTGGTGTGATTAGAGTATATCGTGATTGGAGAAATGGCGCCATTGCGAATAAGCGACGTTGAAACTGCCGAGCGCCAGGTGTCATTGATGTGAGAGGTGAACGTCGGCTTCGAAGGTGAGTGAGGGCCGATCGACAAGCTACAGTGGAGAAACTCACTGGCCGAATGAACCAGGGGGATACCGGAAGTGTGTCTAAAACGACAGTTCAGCGAACCCTGCTGCATATGGAGCTCCGATGTAGACGAATGATCACTACGCCTATGCTAACGAAGGCGCATCGGCTGAAAAGGCTTACATTTGCACAGCAGTACAAGAATTGGACATCCGCTGATTGGCAAAGGATTGCCTTCTCCGATGAGTCACGTTTTCTGCCTCATCGAACGGATGGACGTTCGCGTATAAGGAGAAAAACATGGGAGAACAAACACTCTTTAACCACTGCTGGCAGAACACAAGCTGCTGGTTGCAGCGACATGGTCTGGGGAATGTTTTCGTGGCATTCTCTCGGTCTACTCATACCCGTGGAAGGCACAATGGACCGAATTCGTTATGAATCCATCCTTGCTGACCACGTACACCCATACATGCTGATTGTCTTTCATGGGGCTGATGGGATCTTTCAGCATGACAACGTGACGTGTAACACAGCTAGAAATGTCCGAGAGTGGTTGAAAGAGCACGATGAAGACTTCAAAGTACTTCGCTGGCCCCCCTAATTCCCCAGACTTAAACCCAATTGAGCATCTGTGGGACCATCTCGATCGTGTTGTTCGCTCTATGGATCCTCCACCACGCACCCTCTAGCAGCTCAGCTGTCAGACGCACTGCAGTCAGCATGGCTCCACATACCTATGAACACCTTTCAACACCTTATTGAGTCACTCCCAGCCCGTCTAGCTGCTGTCCACACTGCACACGGCGGTTACTCTGGATATTAGCTGTTTGTCACAGTAATGTGACTCGATCGTGTGTGTGTGTGTTTGTGTGTGTGTGTCTTTCAGTCGCTGAACTGGGGAAAGAAAGGGATAAAGATTAATGGAGATTATCTAACTCACCTTCGTTTTGCTGATGACATAGTCATTTTTGCAACTACCCCATCAGAGCTGCGGAGTATGATCCAGGAACTTGCTGACAAGAGAAAAGAAGTGGGATTAAAAATTAACTTTCAGAAGACAAAAGTGATGTACAATACTTTTACAAGAAATGAGGATTTATAGATTGATGGGGAAAAGCTGGAAATAACCGATACCTACATTTATCTTGGACAGCAGATATCAAGTGAAGGTCACATTGATGAAGAAATTAATCGGCATATAAAACTTGCCTGGAGAGCGTTTGGAAGAAAAAGTATAATTTTCAAGAGCAATATGCCATTATGTCTTAAAAGAAAAGTGTTTGATCAATGCATCGTTCCAGTGCTTACGTATGGTGCAGAGACGTGGACTCTAACTAAAAGAGGCATACAAAGACTGCAGACAACTCAAAGAATCATGGAGAGCTGCATGCTTGGTGTAACCAGGAGAGATAAGAAGAGGAACTCGTGTATCAGAAAAATGACAAGAGTGGAAGACATCATAATCAGAGTAAAATCCCTGAAGTGGCAATGGGCTGGACATATTGCCAGAAGGACAGACCATCGATGGACAGACGAAATTTTAGACTGGATTCCAAGAGACAGGAAAAGACACATAAGAAGACCACATGGGAGATGAGTGGATGAAACTCGAAAGTAGGCGGGAGTAACCTGGAGGAGACTGGCACAAGACTGGACCGTTGTGGAAGAAACTTGGGGAGACCTTCGTCCAGCAGTGGATTCATAACGGTTGACAATGATTATGTGTGTGTGTGTTTTTGTGCTCCCAGAGGGGCTCAAGCCCTGTAGGGTCTCTGTGGCTGTGCGCCCTGGCTCCTACAAATGCATGTCACAGCAAAATTAAAGTGGGCAACTTCCTTTATAATGTGATTGCCATTGACTGCTTCTGATCAGTACAAGAGATTTTTCCCTAAATGTCATAGCTTTAGATTTGAAAGTGGAAATGTTCAAATGGTAAACATTACAAATCTGATTCAGCCCAAAATGGATATCTGGTGCACGTCTCCGTTTGCATGTACATTCAAGGAATTACGAATTATTTGTTTTCTCTCTTATTTGCAGCGTGCTGATATTGCCATCGGCGACCTGACAATCACCTTCGAACGAGAAGAAGCCGTTGACTTCACGATGCCCTTCATGAACCTTGGCATCAGTATCCTCTTTCGCAAACCTACGAAGAAGGTACCGAAGCTATTCTCATTCCTGTCGCCCCTCTCTCTCGAAGTCTGGGTCTACATGGCAACGGCATTCCTTGGAGTCAGCCTCTTCCTTTTCATTGTAGCTCGTTTCAGCCCTTACGAGTGGACGAACCCGCATCCCTGCAATCCTAACCCGGAAGTCCTAGAAAATCAGTTTACCCTCCTGAACACACTCTGGTTCACAGTCGGGTGTCTCATGCAGCAAGGATCAGAACTCACGCCCAGGTAAGCAGACACACAATCGAACTTTTTATTATTATTATTTTTATTTCCCCATTATTACATGAATATGTGCTTTTAGATCAGTGGTCTGAAACTCAAACCCTTGGAAGGGCCACTTTCCAGTTTTGAAGGAACTTAGGGGGCCGCATGATTATTAATAAATTTCTTATGAATAAATATCAATTTTACAAAACTACACCAGTGACTTGGCACTAGAGTGAAGTATTATTTCTAATTATCGGCAAATAGTAAAAACAAATGCTTCATCAATCACTGAAAGCAATCACTTTTACGTAGCAATTATTTTCACTTAAATCTTAAAACAATCACATTTTATCAACTGAACATGGGATACGGTACAGAAAATATTACTAAAAATATAAGTGTCGAGTTATATCTGTGCTGAATGCCAGATCATGTAACAATTTTGGATCATCAAAAAGCGAGACGTCTTGATCTTTACTTTCAAGGAGCATCTTTATTTCATCTCTCAAATCCCAAAACCGTTGTGACACTCGTTGACAGCTAAGCCACCTTACATGAAGGTGATACAGAATATCACTATGCTCACAGCCAATATCTTTGAGAAAAGAGGTAACTGTTTGTGATTTAAGCTTCTGGAGCGAATGTAGTTTACGATTTTTGCCACAGGCTTTAAAATGTTTCAGCTTTTAAAACGCGGACACACAGTGCACCCTCGTGTATAATGCAGTGAAAACATACAAATGGAATAAGTGGACCTTTATCGATCAACATTTTTGTTATCTTTCCAACAAAGCCGTTTTTTGAAAACTAACCATTGCAGGTGCACCATCTGTAACTAAACATTCCAGTCGGGCCAAGACAATTTTTCCTCCTGAAACGTTGTTTTCATTTTGTCAAAAATGTCATCAGTTTTCGTAGAATCATGCATTGGTATTAGTTGAAGTAGTTCTTCAGTTACTTCAAGATTTTCACCTGCCCAGCGAATGAAAACAGCCAATTAGGCAACATCTGTTACGTCAGTACCTTCGTCAACTGCAATGAAAAAATAAAGGAACTCTGATATCTTCTGAGTAAATTTATCGTTTATATCTGAAGTTAGTTCATCGATTCTAATAGCAACCGTGTTTGGCGAAAGACTTATATCTTTAAATCCATTCACCTTGTCAGGGCACTCTGCTGTTTAACTAATCTCTCTTTTATAAAACAACCATCTGCAAAATAGAATTTTCTGCTATCATTTTTGATACGATATAGCTTACCTTCACATTATCTGTTTTCTGTTCAACAATTCTCTGAAACGCATTTTGTTGCGAACTTAAAATCCGTTTTCAGTTTCTTCAGTTTGTCCTCTGGAAGATGCCCTTGCAATGAATCATACTTCTACCCATGCACAGTTTGAAAATGGCGTGGGAAGTTGTACTCTTTTGGAACTGCTAACTCTTGCTTACGGATAAGGCACAATACAGGATTATTACTTTCACAACAAAAGTACTGTAACTCCCACTTCTTTTTAAATACTCTATGTCAATCTTCAATGGATCGTTTCCTATTGTAACTTGGTTTAGAAACAGACATGGTAAAAATAAAATCACACAAATCACCTTCAGAAGAAAACTAGCGTGTGATGCAGCCAGACGTAACTAGCCACCAGCCGAGCGGGAGGGAGCTTTTCAAGGTCATCAGTATTGCCATCGCTTGATTTCAATTGTGCGCAAATAATACCCCCCCTCCCCTTTTTTTTATTGGAGGTTCAACGACCACCGTGAGCAACTCAATGGGCTATAAGCAGTCGCCCGTCCCTAATTCAGGATCACTGGTTCCAGGGAAGTGAGACAGCCAGCACCGTAAGACAAACACAAAATCTATGCCTCACCGGGATTCGAATCCGAACCCATCTCGGGCGAATGATCAGAAACCATCTTTTAGACCACTGCGCCACCGGGGCGGAATATTCCCTTTTCAGGCGACGTCCCGTAAGTACAACGACACGGCGGCCACCGCTCTTGGATTCGTAGACAGTACGTCGGGGAAAGACACCTGTAACGTTTTCGCATTCCTTTCAACGTAACAATACGCATGCTTAATAGAGTGATATTTTTCGTAAATAAACTTGTTACTTATAGGAGGATGGCTTCACTCACGTGGGCCGCAAAACATGAGACGCCGGGCCGCGAGTTTGAGACCACTGTTTTGGATGAAGGTAAATCTCGTATGTGACTATCCTCTATCGACAGAACTTGTGCATTTCATAGTAGGCATTATATCACCCGGCTTCATTTTCTCGTAGGTCTAGGTTTATTTATTGATTGATTGGAGGTTTAACGACCACCGTGAGCAACTCAATGGGCTATAAGTAGTCTCCCGTCCCTAATTTAGGGCCACTGGTTCTAGGGAAAGGAGAGAGCTAGTGCCGTAAGACGAACACAACATCCATGCCTTACCGGGATTCGAACCAGGACCCATCTTGGACGAACAATCGGAATCCAGCGCTTAGACCACTACGTCACCGGGGCGGGCGGCGGTTAGGTTTAGATCTGACTTTCTTCATTTAATACAGTTAGTCCCACCCCGGTGGCGCAGTGGTCTACGCGATGGCTTAGGACCATTCGTCCGGGAGAGGTCCACTTTCGAATCCCTGTGAGGCATGGATTGTCTTACGGCACTGACTCTCTCCCTTCCCTGGAACCAGTGGCCCCAAATTAGGGACGGGTGACTACTTATAGACCATTGAGTTGCTCACTGTGGTCGCTAAACCTTCAATAAAAATAAAAAAGAACAGTTAATGATGATATTAAAGATAAAAGGGAAGGTTCAAGTATGATTTTTTGGTCTTTAATCGCTTTGCCATTAAAAAAGTTTTCTGTTTGTACTTTTCCTTAGATGGTTGTGTTACTATATTTGTCACCCAAAGTATGGAAAAGGAAACATCTAAAAGCTATGAAATACGGGATTACACCAGTATACAACACAAATTTGAAGTTGTGAGTCCGTCTATTGGCGTAAATTATGACAAAAGTGGTAAGTCAAATAATATCCGAAACCTTGAAAATTCCATCGTCCTGGGGCGGGAATCGAACCCACGTCTCCCGGTTTGCGCCTAAGTATGCTAACCACTCACCACCCAGAACGACTAAAAATTCAAATTGTTAAATTCAAATTACTCGGAAACTTGAGACTTGGTCGTTCTGTGTGGTGTAGTGGTTATGATACTAGGTGCAAACCGGTAGACGCGGATTCGATTTCCGCTCCAGGACGATGGAATTCTCAAGTTTTCGGATATTATTTGACTTACCACTCTTGTCATAATTTACTCCAATAGACGGAATCACAACTTCAAATCTGTATCATCTAAAAGCTGTTAAGTGCTCATTATTTTACTTAATGTTTTTATATGAAAATCTCTGAAAATAACGGGCAACAAAGTTACCGCTATGTCTCTAGTTTTTAACAAAATTTCTGTTTTGAAAAGTTTTCGTTTCTAATATCGAATAAATCCGGTAGTATTTTGAAGGATTTTCCGTTGTCACAGGTGTGACGTGCTACAGAGGTCAAGCACGTGTCAAGGGGACAAATCTTCAGCGACACATTTCGTCGGTATAGCTCAGTCAGTTAGAACAACTCACTCCAGCAAAGGAGACGTGGGTTCGATCAACGACAAATTCCTTTTTTCACACAGCAGCGGGGAAATCTTTCAGAAAATGTTTTTCCGTTTTTAAATAGAAATTTCACAGGTAAGGTATTTTTGTTTCTAAACAACTATTTCCCGAGTTTCGCTTTGGACTTTTTCCAGTTTTAACATAGAAATTACCTTTACTTCAGGAAATTCTGTTCCCAACTATTTCAGTCTCCTTGCGTAGCCCGATGAGCTGAGGGAGATGGCTTGGGCAGTTGCCATGACAATGGTATTCTTGAAAACGGAATAACTTGGTGCTTCGTGAGGCAGAAGATAATGTGAAAGAAATCCTTCCTTGTCACCGGTGGGATTTGAACTCATGATAGTTTGTACGCGAGTACGAAAAGTTGTTGACCTCGCCAGCAAAACTTTTCTCATCTGATAACATTTAAAGTAGAAAACCTTTGGAGGGATAAAGGCAGGGGAATATTTAGAGGGAAGCAAGGGATCCTGCTTTTGCCGAAAGTGTTTCATTTTTTATGTTTTTGTTAAAATGTGACTTACATTAGGAAAAAAAATGCTTTAATTCTTTCTTCTATTTTTCATTAACTTTTATTTTGTTCATGTGGATTTTAAAAACTTCCATTTTTTGCCAACTCCCTACCCCGAAAAATATACTATATAAGCCCCTGAATAAATGTACGCGCATATCAGCAATTAACTCACACTTTACTCGTATTTGCACACATTCATGTTTTTAAAGAACACTAAATTTGTCTTTCTATTTCAGAGCCATGTCAACGCGTGTGGTTGCCGGTATTTGGTGGTTCTTCACTCTGATTATGGTATCCTCGTACACAGCCAACTTGGCTGCTTTCTTGACAGTGGAAAGACTCGTATCTCCCATAGAGGGCGCTGAAGACCTTGCGAAGCAGTCGCACATCCAATATGGCTGCGTGGCCTCCGGATCAACACAAGCCTTCTTCAAGGTGAGTTACGACGAAACGATGGAAGCTTGACTTTGCATACTAAAATAAAAGAAAGTAAATATACCGGAATTGTTATTTTGGAGAAAAAAAAAGAAAAAGAAAAGAAAAGAAAAAAGCTTCTTCCCAAGCAAAAAAAATTGAGATGATTTTCAGTTTTCTTTGTTCCTAAAAATACGCATTTACAAAACGATCATGTGCCTTCAGAGGCAGATTTGCCCACCATTTGGTGGGCCAACTACTGGAGAAATGGTCCACTGGTCAACTACAAATGATCTATGGTCTATGGTCAACTACTCGAGAAATGGTCCACTTTCTAATGTTTTATTTGTCCGAATTTTTTGGAACCAACGAATTTCGGTACTTCTCAATGATAATGTCGTGAACTCCATTTGAGCATTACATCTGTGTGAAAAGCTATTTCATTAAAAGAACAAAAAGTAACGTTACGTAATTAATGTTAGACGTAGGTCGCTGAACTTGGAGACCAAAAGCATTGGAAGGCCCTACGCTCCTTCTTCTTGAAGAAGACACTAGTACCCATTGTGATGGCCCATCATCCCAACCCCTTATTGACAGATTGACACAGAGCGCAAAACGATTCTCCGGCAGAGATTTTCCGAAATCTGTGTCTCACTCACATTTATCTTAAAAGAAACAACGATTTACCAGTACTTGTTCATGAGTCAAAATAATGGGTAAATTTTAAAAGGGTGCCTACTCAAGGATAAGTTATCAATACTTTTGCAAAGTAGGTGATCGGTGACCAAATAAACGCAAAAGTTAATTAATTGCTAAGGAAAATTATTTTGTGGCATCTGCGTACTTTTTAACTTTCAGAATGATCTCCATGCTGATTTAGTTGAAAATGTCTCTCTTCAAGAGACTTGTGACTTTGTTAAAACCATATTTTACAAAGGAAAATATTTATTTGGTACCCAGTTTTGAGCGTGGTTTGATGCTACATTCAAGGGTGAGCGGATTTTTAAAATTCTTTCATTCTTAAACTCTTGTAAAAAAAAAATCACGACTGAATTCGTTTTACAGTGCCCATTTCAACAGTTCTGTTTCACGTAGGATCTAACAAAATTTGTGTCATCATGAGGAAATTTACGAGCTGTTCCCGTGTAGGTACGTGTGTGTTTTTGTAGTGGACTCCCAAGACTAATATTCCCGGCCTGATTTAGTTGTCCCAATCCGCCCATGCGTGTCTTTCCTTCTTTCATTTCTCTGAAATGATTTCTTTACTAAAATCTGAAAAAGAAGGAACGAATGGAATACGCCTGACCAAATACTTTGAACTATGGGAACTTTTCAGTCCTTTCCATTCACACACAGATTGATTAAAATAAATTGCTGTGTCACAGGGTACTAACCAGATTCTAAAGACTCATTAAATGTTACCGATGGAGCGTCAATCAATGTAAGTGTAAAATCAAATTGTATGTTCTGTGTGTCCTACGGCACTGGCTCTCCCCCTTTCCTGTAACCAGTGACCCTAAATTGGGGACGGGAGACTGGTTATAGCCAATTGAATGTCTCAGGCTGCCCAGGTGGTGCAGTGATCTAAGCGATGGCTTTGGTCATTCATCCGAGATAGGTCTGGGTTCGAATCCCGGTGAGACATTAATGTTGTGTTTGTCTTACGGTAGTGTCTCTGTCCCTTCCCTGCAGTCAGTGACCCTAAATTAGGAACGGGCGACTGCTTATAGCCCATTGAGTTGCTAACGGTGGTCGTTAAATTCTCAATCAAAAAGAAAAGTATCCGGGGATTTTGATAGGGAAAGAACTGTTTATGCTTCTCAAGTGAAGACATAACTCTGAAAAACTTTAGTTACTTTTAGAAATACGTGCGCAGAAATGTGAATTGCGTAAACGTTACTAAAGGTTCTTCATTTATTAGCTGGAAACGTGATTCATCGGACCAAGCGATTATTTCCCAGTCCTCGAGAGTCCAGTGATATGAGGCTCCCCCCCCCCCCCCGTGGCGCAGATGGGTACGGGTTCGAATTCCGGTGTAGGCATGGATGATGTGTTATGGTCTAAGTAATGACTTATGACCATTCGTCAGAGATGGGTACAGGTTCGAATTCCGGTGTAGGCATGGATGCTGTGTTATGGTCTAAGTAATGACTTATGACCATTCGTCAGAGATGGGTGCAGTTTCGAATTCCGGTGTAGAACTGGATGCTGTGTTATGGTCTAAGTAATGACGTATGACCATTCTTCAGAGATGGGTACAGGTTCGAATTCCGGTGTAGGCATGGATGATGTGTTTGTCTTATGGCACTGGTTCTCTCCCTTCCCTGGAACCGGTTGCCCTAAATTAGGGATGGGCGACTGCTTATAGCCCATTGAGTTGCACACGGTGCTCGATAAACCTTCAATCAGAAAAAAAAAGTAATATGAGTGCTATACGAAGCGGATGTTTGCGGTTATACTTTTTATAACCCATTAACGCTAATGTTTGGTGGGCTATGATGCTGAAATTCTCCTCTCGATAACGCTACTGTACTACGCGGTTGTTTGAAACTGTGATGTACTACAGAGGAGCAGCACGCGTCAAGAGCGATACATTCCGTCGGTGTAGTTTAGTCGGTTAGAACAACTGGCTCCGGAGCTAGGAGGCGTAGATTCGATATTCGTCACCGAACGATTTGTGCTTTTACAACATAATGAAGCTCATCAGTTACCTTGTGTATAATCCTCTCCAGCTGCTGTTGCCCTTGAATATCGACACATCGTTTCCACCCGTAGGAAGACCGATGACTGCTTGTTTTGTTGTTTGGGCATCATTCATTGTGCACCCGAGATTCAGTTCCTGCATAGGCGAAGTTTGCCGATTCTGAAGTACTTGCACCTGACCTTCTAGCACCCATTATCATGCCTTTTTCAAAGTCGCTTAAATCACAAGACTTTCCCATATTACCGCGATATACACTTCGTACACGTCTGAATCCTTTGCGGTGAGCTGTTTATAAAACCATTTGAATAGTTACGTATGCAAGGGAGGAAAGCACAGTCTGATTGATATTGGGTGTTTCAATTTGCTACATGTAAGATTCTGTACAAACCTGAGCACACCGTGTAATGGCTAACCTTTCATCGTATTTCGAATGATCTATTGATTTCCCTAGCAAAGCGGAACTGAAACCGTTGGTAGAGATCAAATATTTATTTATTACTAATCGCCCGACTTAAAAAAATTCCTTCTTTGTTGGATCGAGTTTACGGTGCGACATGTTTTTCATATAATTTCAAAATTTTCAAGTAAATCCTTGAATTTCCGCTAGGGGCGTAAAGGTAAATTGCGTTTCCTACGATATCTCTGCTTCCAAAACTCCGATTTGAAAAATTGTTTTTTGCACCGACAGCTCCTTATGGGAAATCTTTTGCATATAATTTCTAATATCTGATAAAGAATGGTTGGTCACCAGGGAACGTAAGTCTTAATTTCCGCTTCTGATGTATTTGCAGTAAAATTTGAGCTTCCAAAATCTGGTTTGAAAAAATTCGTTTGTGGACCGATACTACTCACATCGATAAGCCTTTTCGGAATATTTTCTTCTTAAAATAATGCATGACTTTTCCTCCAGGGGCGTAGATGTATATCTTATTTTTGTCAATATCTCTACTTCTAAGAGTGCGATTTGAAAATTTTCTTCCGGTGCGAAATGTTTTTCATATAATTTCAAAATTTTCAAGTAACTCATAGACTTTCCGCTAGGGGGCGTTAAGGTAAATTGCGTTTCCCCCTATATTTCTGCTTCTAAAACCTATATTTGAAAAATTCTTACTGTATCGCATACAGCTCCTGATGTGAATTTTTTTTTAAATATGATTTCTAATATTTGGTAAAGAATGGTTTGGCCATGTTCTTACTTTTCGCGTTCCATTCGCGTTCCATTTCAATTTCAGTAATTAGAGGTATTTATATTTAACTTCTTCCGTGAGTCCGTACACGGGCCCTCCTGCAATCAGGAACTTCTTTATCCAACATCTATGCACACGGTCGAATACACAGGAACATCATATTCGAAGACAGTTCCACATCAAAGGTATACTACTAATTTATTGCAGATCATTTTATACGAATTAGATATCATTACACAAACACTCACACACACTGAAGATTTCGTTCTTTTTCTTTCGCGTTATAAGTCTTTATATCAGTTCTAACATTACGACCTCTGACGTATTATCTGTTCCGACCTTTCCACACGTCCTCACATGTCCGCCATCTTCTCGCATCTGACGTTGGCCGCCTCCGCTGCGCCCTCTGTCCGTGAAGTCCCAACAGGCCACCAGGGGGCATAAGCGTTAATTTCTGCTTCTGATGTATTTGCAGCAAAATCTGGGCTAATGGAAACTCGACTGAAAGAATTATTTCCTGGACCGATACCGCTCACATCGGAAAACCTTTTGAGAATACTTTCTTCGTAAAATAATGCATGTTTTGCTGCCAGGGGCGTAGATGCATATCTTATATTTGTCGATATCTCTGCTGCTAAGAGTCCGACTTGAAAATTTATTTCTTTGTTAGAGAGCGTTTCCGCTGCGAAATGTTTCTCATATAATTTCAAATTTTTCTTAACACACAAGTCTGAAATCAGAGGGCGTAAGCTCATGATTCCGTTTACAGCAATATCTGCGGGATTAAAAAACCCGATTGAAAAACTCCTTTCTTCGGTTATATGTTACTGTTTTTCATACCGGTTCCATTCACTTTGAATAGCTTTGATAAATTTAATTCGCGTCAGAATGGATTCAAAAGACGTGCTCATTACAACCGAAAATTCGGTGTCATCTTTCTTGTTTAAATGTTCACTCCCTAATATTGTTCGTGGTTTAAAAGGTGAGCAACTAAATTTATTTCTTACTATCCTCAACAGGAATCTACAATCCCTAATTACAAGAGAATGTGGGCCTTTATGCAGAGTGCCAGGCCAAGTGTTTTCACCGAATCCAATAGCAAAGGAGTGGAAAGAGTGAAGAAAGAAAACTACGCATTCCTCATGGAATCAACATCCATAGAATACATAGTCGAAAGGGAATGCGAACTTACTCAGATTGGAGGTCTCCTGGACAACAAAGGATACGGAATTGCTACTCCATCGGGTATGTCTTTTCTTCGCTTGAATGAAATTTCCACCTTCTTTCAAACAACCTACGGGTCGGATTACAATGTGATATGCTTTAGAATGTTTCAAACTCATTATGAATTGTTACATCATCTAATTTGAATTTATATAATATGTGAATTATTAAACCTAGATTTGCATTTTATGAGGGGAAACCATTTGGGGAAACAGTGGCGCACCCACTGTTTCCGCTCCCCACCCCCACCCCCTGGGTTGACAGAGCGGAAAATTCATAGGCGCCGATTTCATGGGTTCGAGACACTTTTCGAACCCCCAATGATTTTGTTGTGGGTTCCTCGAACCCCTAATATTTTTGCTCGTATTTCGTGGGGGAAATACACGTACGCATATGTGCATAAATATTGTTTTTCGTTATCAATTCTTCAAGTTTTTTATTATACATTCCCCGTTTACTATATACAGAAAGTGTGTATAAAAATTTACCCCTCCCCTCAGACTGTTTACTGTGCCTCAAAAAGGAATTAGAGTTTGTTCGTGTTCATCAAATTTGACGCGACAGACCGTTGTTTAGGAGCATTTAAAACTGCCTCCTTTATAAAAGAAAATTCTTCGGTTTGTCTGGGTTCCCACAAATTACAAAAGTCTAGCTCTACATTCGGAGACGAGAACCTATTCGAGGTCATAGTGATAAAGGCGGAAATATGTTGTACAGTCAGTTGACCCACCCTATCTTCGGACAGTCGGGGACCAAGGAGGTCAGAAGAGAGAGAGAGAAGATGGCATCAGCAGCCGCTGGTGGAGCCAAATCTGATCATCTGGTTTCTTGCGCCCTCAGGGTGGGGAGCGTTCAGTGACGTGACGTCACTTAGTGAAGACCTGTGCTGGAGCACAGGTTGACAGCGGCCGTCTCTTACTCTCTGCAGCAATCCCTGAAGGTCAACAAGACTCCCACAGCTTTAACAAGGCCGTGATTGGTTAATACGCAATATGCACTTCCGGTCCATGAAGCATAATTTTGTTTAATTCTTTTAGAAAATACTAAACAGTATTTCTGTAACTTTCTGCAAATTTTTAGTTCTGTGCATGTGTAGTTCGGTTTCATTTCTTCTGACTGTACATGCTGCACAGGTGCCTCTAAAACCTCTTCAAAGTCAACGATTTCCTCATAGAAAAGTACAGAAGAAGCCCAAGTTGGGCATACTGGGCGTACACAGCTGATAAGAAGTAGAGCTCACGGAAAACGCAGGGCGTGCGGCTGATGCCATGTCCTCTCCCTTCTAACCTCCTATTTTAACTCAGAAATCATTTGAAGAAAAAAATTGTTGGCATTTTTAAAACTGGTAAAAAAAATCTTAAAATAAATTTTACATGTTTTTGTTACTTTTATAAGACAATTGAGTTGGAAATTCACACAGTATCTGTGTATTTTATATAACAATGTTGCGCCTACAAAAGCAAAATAAATGAAATAAATAATTATCTAGAGAAAAAAATTCTCTGATTGACTACAATTAGCTTCATTTTAGCATTTCAGGCGTCTTATTGTGCAAACAATCTGATTGAATGAAATTTAAATTAGACTTAAATACTTTGAAAAATGCATAGGTAATTCAATTAAAAATTTCCAGAACCCCGAATAATTTTTCGAGTCGGCGCCTATGGGAAAATTATTATGTCGAAGTTTGAAACAAAAAGTCACGATACGTGATCGTATACTTAACCAAGTACCGCGCAATTAAAACATACAACAATTATAAGGGAGTAGTTCTGTTAAATAAATTTAGAAAAATCTAACCAGGAAAAGAATTTTATCTCCTGCTTCCACTAATCATTTAACTTTCTTGTACTGCAACATTACCAGTAACTGAATAAGAATAAATGTACAAGAGTCAACCTCTTTCTTAATTGTTATAGCACCTGACTATTTTCCCGGGTAAATTTAAGGGGGTCACCCCCACCTTGGAAAAATTCAGTCTGCCACAGCCCATGTCCTCCCCCCTCCCCCTTGGGAAATTTCTGGGTGCGCTACTGTGCACTGTAAATAATTGCAGGGTTAAATTACGGTAGATACACCGGCAGCTGAGTGGCCAGTCAATAAACCGTAATTTTACAGTACCATACCGTAATGTTAATTAATATGCCTAATGACAGAGAAATAAAAACGTCTAATGACCGTAATGTTCATTAACATGTCTAATGACAAATAAATAATACATGTTATGTTCATTAACATGTATGATGGAAAAATAAAAACGTGTAATGCCGTAATGTTCATTAACATGTCTAATGACCGGGAATAAATAATATATCTGCTGCCCGGGAAATAAAAACGTGCTGCCCACAGAGGTGTTGCCAGACGGCTGATTGCACGTGAAAAAACAGGTATATAACCACTTTAAGAAGGAAGTTGCCAGATTGTCAAGGTTAAAATACAGAAGTAGTTTAAACACCGTGAACCAAAATATTTTGGTTGACCGCCAGGTGGCGTGCTTACGATCTGTAAACCGTATTATCACTGACTATTCACGTAAATTTTTTACAGTGTGGGAAAACAATATTTTGTGAAAAAGAATTTTTTTTAATAACATTCTTAACTTTTTTAATCAAATAAATATTAGATTAAAATAGCAACTTCTTATTTATAAGAATTGTGGAGAAAATAGCAACTTCTTATTTATAAGAATTGTGGAGGCGGCAAACAGAATAGCCTAACTTACTACTGAACAGGTAATATTACATCAGAAAACTTGAAAATTGCATGCATCGGTCTCTCTCTCTCTCTCTCTCTCTCTGGAGCGGAAATCGAACCAGCATCTCCCGATTGTAGTTCGAGCATGCTGTCCGTTACACCATTTAGTATAACGGAGGTCCAAATTTCTGGTGATTAAGAATCTGAACAACTTCAAATTGTATGCCCTGTAACGGATAGCATGCTAGAACAGAAATCAGGAGATGCGGTTTGTATTCTCCTCCCCTGAGTGCTATCATGTTCAAGTTTTCTGATGTAATGCTACATGTTGAACAGTAATCTAGGCAATAGCCATTCTGTTTGATGAGTAAATTATGCGTTGTCAACACCAAAACAATAACAAACAAATTTAAAACCGTATTTTATTGGTGTTGGAATAACAATATAGTCTTCAGCAAGCTTTCCTCGTCAACGGACGGTGCTTTAATAATTCTGTAGTTGTTCCATGTATTTGTGAATGTATCACCTCCACTACCTAAGTACACTCCTTAAATCAGATCAAGATAAATTTAACCCTAACACAAATTTGCGCGATTCATCTGTGAACCACCTACTCAAAAAAGCTGCCGTCTTCGACTGTGGAGCGATAATCTGGTCATGAGAAAGAGAGAGAGAGTCTGACTATATCTGAACCAAATTTGACTCCGACAGACATATGCGCTAAGTTGTTATGGTCAGAAAATAGACTAGCACGACCTTGACATTATCCCGAAAGCATCTGTGGCACTAGTACTACGAATTGGTTGATGTATGTTTGAGATCCAGTTGTTAATTCACTTGAAAGAAGTGTATTAGCATTTTGCTTTGCACTGGAGCTTCCATTTTTTACGCTTTCCAACCGTAGGTTGAAGAAGAGTACATGCTCCAGCTTTATCCGTCTGTCTGTCCGTCCGTCAGAACGATAACTCTCGTAAAAATGTTTTGATTTCTATGAAATTTTAGTATGTGGTAGGGGACAGCCTGGGGAGGAACCCTATTGAAAATGGGCGAAATGGGGTCAAAGGTCAGGACATAGGAGCGGAATCCATTCCATCGCCCTTATGCGTCATAACTTTATCATGTTGTTCTGAAGGTATACTGAACTGGTTCTGTTGAATATAATCGAAATGGGGTCAAAGATCATGGCACAGGAGCGAGATTTATTCCATAACCATTATCCTTGTAACTTGACTAAAAATGCTTCTATTGTAACAAAACTGTATAGTATGTTTTTCCGGAGTTATACTGAACCAATTCTGTTTAATATCATCGAAATGCTGGGGTCAAAGGTCAGGACGCAGGAGCGAGATTTATTCCACAGCCATTATCCTCATAACTTGAGTAATGATTCCTAGTATGTTGGAAAGCGTATCATAACCAATGCATTGCATGATTTGTAACGTATACTCTAGATTCACTTTCCTTTTGATTTTTACTATCTCTGGTTATTTTATTTTACTATGTAAATTATCTTCTTACTGAACGAGATGTTATTTCTCCCGCTGAATGAGATCTGGCAATGAGTGTAAGTCATGACGTGGTGGTAGCCAGTATAAATAGGCGCGTTCAACGATACGTAGGGAGAGCTGTTGTTGTACGAAGTGAGCTGTTGTTTATGTGTCAGAGAGCTGTTGTTGTATAGAGAGAGCGGTTGTTTATGTGCGTGAGAGCTTTGTTTCGTGTGTAAAGAGATCTTCGTTTATGTGAGAGCCAGAAGTTTACCAAATAAAAGATTGTCTTAGTAAGTACGTCTTTCTCAGTTCATAGTTTTGTCAGATCTCTGTCTGGCTGTTAGGTTAATTTCATTAGTTGATTATTATTAACAACCAGCATAAGACTTTATTCATCTTAATTACTACTACAACATTACTAGCAGTTAAAAGCTTGTTCATTATTATTACTACACTACTAGCAGGAAAGTTTATTCATGTTATAATTAACAAACAACAAGCATTAGAAGAAGCATTAGCTTATTTTTTTTTTTTTTTTTTTTGATTGGAGGTTTAACGACCACCGTGAGCAACTCAATGGGCTATAAGCAGTCGCCCGTCCCTAATTTAGGGTCACTGGTTCCAGGGAAGGGAGAGAGCCAGTGCCGAAAGACAAACACAACATCCATGCCTGATCGGGATTCGAACCCGGACCCCTTACGGACGAATGATCAGAGGGCATTAGCTTAGAAGAAGCTGAATTCATTATAATTCAGTAGCAGAAGCGATATATTCATTATAGATTTTACTAACTTGTTTCTTTTCGCGCAAGATTTAATCGCGAGGCAAGTCTTAGAATGCTATCCGAAAGCTAACTAAATAAATCTGTGATGCAGCGGGCACTGGGTTCAGGCATTTCGCCTGTAAGGCCCAATCTTTGCGGTTCATTTTTAGGATCAATGACCTTGCTGAAAGTTCCCAGTAATCAACCAGTATGATTCTCAACCATTTATTGTACACCTCCGTTTATCTCTTCACCCTTACTTATCCCCGACTCCCTCCTTCGTCGGGGGCTTGGTTCTTTCACAGCTCGTTAACGAATCTCACTGGGATCTGCCTTCATGCATGCGGCAGCTTAGCAATTTTAAGTGAAAACAACTAACTCTCTTCGAAACAGGACCGTTCCCAGCTTTTCTTATTTGGGAGGGCGAGACTTGAAATTACGCCCCTTCGAGTTCAAAATTAAGCCCGTTCGAGATCCACTCAAATGATACATGGTTTTTAATTTCTCATACACCGCCGTAATCAGGGCCGGATTTAGGGGCTCTACAGGGGCCATGGCCTTGGAGGCCCACCATTAGCAAGGGCCCAGGTGGCATGCCTGGGCAACTAATAGATATATATTTTTTTTTGATTGAAGGTTTAACGACCGCCGTGAGCAACTCAATGGGTTATAAGCAGTCGCCCGTCCCTAACTTAGGGACACTGGTTCCAGGGAAGGGAGAGAGCCAGTGCCGTAAGACAAACACAACATCCATGCCACACCGGGATTCGAACCCGGACCCCGTTCGGACGAATGATCAGAGGCCGTCGCTTAGACCACTGCGCCACCGGGGCGGCTAATAGATAGATAGATAGATAGATAGAGAGAGGTTTATATAAAATAGCGTGACTGTCACGGAGAAATCTCAGGTTCGATCCCAGACAGGTACGAACGCTCGAACCTCTAAATATCTGCCGTGCGTGCGATGGGCACGTTAACCTTTCGAGCCCTGAGTACTGATCCCTCGGTTATAAATAAGGGCGTCTTCCTCCCCCTTTCTACCTCACGTCCGTGTGACTGTCCTATCGGGCACTCTTGCCCAAATCTCCTAGCTTCCTATTTCTAAAGGTTGTTTAAGACCTGGGGTCAGACACACCCTTCCTAAAATCCTCTAAATACACTGCTGGCCATCCAAAATGCAACACCAAGAAGGACACGAGATAACAAAGACAGATTTACTGGAAACATAACAACAGATACAAAGATGAAACGATTGAGCTTACAGGCCCGTGCGACTTGCGGAACACGCAGACATCAATAGTTCGTGTGGCCCTCATGGCTGGCAATAACGGCCGCTACATACCGCAGCATCAAACGAAAGAGGCTTTGGATGTGGGCTTGGAGTATGTCGGTCCAGGCTGCTTCCACACGTTGCCACAGTTCATCAGGCATAGCCGTGGCTGGTGCTTTCCGGGCCACTCGGTTGCCGATCAGCGACCAGACGTGTTCGATGGGCGACATATCGGGAGAACAGGAGGGCCACGGCAGCAGTGACACCTGTTGGGCCGTGAAGAATTGTTGCACGATGCGTGCCACGTGCGGGCGCGTTGTCTGTTGAAACGTGGCCGCTGGCAGGTCCTGCAGGTAAGAGAGGACTACAGGCTCCAAAACGTCGGATATGTAGCGGTGGCTGTTGAGTTTACCGACGATGCGTACCACGGGGGTGCGGGTGTCATATCCAATTGCGCCCCAAACCATAACGATAGGCGACGGACCGCTATAGCGATGCATAATGCAGGCGTCATACAGTCTCTCGCCGCGGTGCCGCCACACGCGAATCCGACCATCGTGGTGTTGCAGGCAGAAGCGGGATTCGTCGGAGAAGACAATGTCGTGCCCTTTCGTAGTCCAGGTACTGCGTTCAACGGCCCACTGCCGCCGCACTCGCCGGTGGTGTAACGTCAATGGTAATCGGAGCAATGGGCGCCGTACGACAAGTCCCCACACCTGCATACGACGTCGAACGGTACGTGCTGACACAAGTTGTTGCGCAACACACCCTAATTCCTGCGCTAACGCTCGTGATGTGGCGGTGAGAGCCGTCAATGCCCGCCACACAACATGCCGGTCCTCTCGTTCGGTGGTGTGCCGCGGTTGCGGCAATCGCTCACGTTGGTCCCTCGGTCCCTCCGTCCCTCCTGCACCCACCGAATCCATACTCGCTTCACTGTGGCTGGATGTCGTCCCACACGGGCGCCGATGTCTCGGTACGATAAACCGCTGTCGCGATAAGCCACTTGTCGTCCTCTGTCGAACTCCGAAACGTGCGGGAATGACTACCGTATTCTGCGACGAGGCATCAGGAAGTTTCCCACGCACAACTCCAGCAGCACAACACATTTCTACTACTTACACCTCGTCTTCTGTTCACCCTTCTTATAGTGCTTCTCAGTGGCGTGCCGGGCGCATATGATTTGCATATGCCCTGCAATGCTAATCGTTTGCATGTCCTCTCGCGGGCGACGCATGCTTCGAATTTCAGGCCAATCGGATGCTTCCTTCTTGGTGTTGCATTTTGGGTGGCTAGCAGTGTATGCTATGATATGATATAAAATAGTTTTACTTTTGTCTCGCACGATTTCCACCTAGTCAGAAACAGAGATGGAAAACGAACCGATTTCAAGGCAGTGACTCATTAAGGGTAAAGGTTTCATGTCGTTGTATGCAGTGGGGTCGGAGTGACAGTTTCAGCTTTTTCACTACCATCCACACACACCTCCCAATTTGCACTTGGAGCCGTTAATGGTCGAAGTCTCCTGTGGCTTCACGTTGCATAACAAAAAATATGCATAAGAAAAGTATACAATGCTAAATCATTAGAAATCCAAGATAAAATCTAGGAATCTTAAGCTTTTAACTCATGTTCTTACGAGAACAATGGAAAATACAATGACTTGTTGTGGAAACTCTGCAGATAATTTATTAGTTTGAAGAATGCACTACGTATTAATTATCAGAAGAGTATTGCTACAGTTTTGTGTTTTAACAGACTTCATAATGATTCCCTGTCATAAGATCTTCGGACCCACTCAGATGTCTTAGATTTGGGGCCCAATCAAGTGTCTTAGCCTAGGGGCCCACTAAGGCCTTAATCCGACCCTGGCCGTAATACGAAAATATTATGACCGTACAAAAGTCACACTTCAGGTTTTTGGCATAAATTTATTAAAAATGTAAAAAACTAGGAAAATACAGAAGAATCACAGGTTGTACAAGAATCACAGGTAAACGTTATGTGAACACCGACAGCACAACACTCCACAGAAATGCAGAACAGAAAACAAACCAGCGCAGGACGAATGAATATCGGATAGTGACGTAACAATAGGAAGAAAATTTAGGAGTAGGGCTTGGAAAAATTCCTTTCAAGGTCAAACACTCAGAGAACATTCTACGATAGAGCACAAATGTTTAATTAACTCTTCGTCCCATCGACATGCTCAGAAAGGTCATGGAGGTTAGGTTCATCAGCATATTGTTTTCCATGCTTCCATTCACTATTTTGGGAAATTTCCTTTATGGGTACGAGATGTTCATATCTCATAGTGTGTGTTATTCTGTAACCTGGTTAACTACATGGAATTTTGTGTAAGACAAACTAAAGTCTTTAAAAAAAAAATACTGAAGGGTGTTACTTTCTTTTTCATTTACAATTTCTATTTTTACATCCCTCAGAGCATCAATTTACGCCTCTGGAATGAGCATTCTGGGAAGACAACCGCCCTGCTCCGAAAGTACCCAAAATGGCGTCTTTTATGAACAGTCTTACAAAATGGCGGGCAGTGTTTCAAAAGAATAAACTGTCGTTTCACATACAAGGTACATTACTACTGTTACTTAAGCATACACAAAAAATATAAATTAATTACTGTAATCCAAATTTGAATAATATATAAGCTAAAAGCAATACATAAATGCTATTTAAATATTAATTGAGTTATTCCATCCACTGAGATCCTCACACAAAATCAATGGAAGAAGTGCATAGCGAGATCTGTTCTTCACATGTGATATTTTCCTTATAGGATCCCCTTACCGTACACCGTTATCCAGTGCTATTCTGAAGCTCCAAGAAAGTGGAACTTTGCACGTTCTCAAGGAGAAGTGGTGGAAGCAAAGACATGGTGGTGGAAAATGTAACAAAGAAGACACCACGACCTCGGGATCAGCCAGCGCTCTTAGTTTAGCTAATGTCGGCGGTGTGTTCGTCGTGTTGCTTGTGGGTCTGGCAACGGCCTGCATTATTGCTATCGTTGAATTTGTTTGGAAGTCAAGAAAAGTGGCTAGTGAAGAGAGGGTGAGTATAACATCTGTCTTAAATTTTACTTTGTAAATTCTTTTTTCTTCCTATTGTACTCTGGTAGGTTGTAACTGTTACTAAAATGCAAGTTAGAAGCTTTGCACACAGAGGGCGAACAGAAACGATAGCCTAAACTTACTATGACACGATTTTTTGGCAGGATGGTCCACAAAAAAATTTCCATGGTGTGAGATTATTTCAGAAAAAATCGATATGCTCAATTAAGTTTTTGCTCCTTTTTTTCCTCTCCTTTTTGCAAGGCAGGAATATTAACCCCCATAAGTACGTAGGAGCTGCCCGTCAATAATTTAAGGCCATTGGTCCCAAAGTCGTAAAACGTGTGTACCAACGACAACTTATCCAGAACTTGTGGGGTGCAAGAGTGTATTTGCATCACCAAAATTTCCCGTGTCCTGATGTTTAATTGTATATTCAGAATCCCATTTCCTCTTTTCCCAAATCTTAAACAACTATGAAAGGATAGAAGCATCTTATTCCAAATTTCATCCATATAGCTTAAATGTAATAGTGTCTAAGATACGTAAAATGTTCTTAAGCTATCTGTAGGAATTTTCCTTGTTCATGACGAGTGCATTGTCGTCGCATTGTGAGTCTTCTTGCCCGTTGTCATTGCATTTTACTACGCTGGGCACCAACAGTGCGGAAAGCGAATGAAGTTTTGCTACAGCTAGGGGTATTTTCGCCGGACGAGGCATTCAAACTTTTCTTCATGCGCTGGGCACCAACAGTGCGGAAAGCGACTGAAGTTTTGCTACAGCTAGGGGTATTTTGCCGGACGAGGCATTCGAACTTTTCTTCATGCGCTGGGCACCAACAGTGCGGAAAGCGACTGAAGTTTTGCTACAGCTAGGGGTATTTTGCCGGACGAGGCATTCGAACTTTTCTTCATGCGCTGGGCACCAACAGTGCAGAAAGCGAATGAAGCTTTGCTGCAGTTAGGGACATTTTCGCCGGACGAGGCATTCGAACTTTTCTTCATGCGCTGGGCACCAACAGTGCGGAAAGCGACTGAAGTTTTGCTACAGCTAGGGGTATTTTCGCCGGACGAGGCATTCGAACTTTTCTTCATGCGCTGGGCACCAACAGTGCGGAAAGCGACTGAAGTTTTGCTACAGCTAGCGGTATTTTGCCGGACGAGGCATTCGAACTTTTCTTCATGCGCTGGGCACCAACAGTGCGGAAAGCGACTGAAGTTTTGCTGCAGCTAGGGTATTTTGCCGGACGAGGCATTCGAACTTTTCTTCATGCGCTGGGCACCAACAGTGTGGAAAGCGACTGAAGTTTTGCTACAGCTAGGGGTATTTTCGCCGGACGAGGCATTCGAACTTTTCTTCATGCGCTGGGCACCAACAGTGCAGAAAGCGACTGAAGTTTTGCTACAGCTAGGGATATTTTCGCCGGACGAGGCATTCGAACTTTTCTTCATGCGCTGGGCACCAACAGTGCAGAAAGCGAATGAAGCTTTGCTGCAGTTAGGGACATTTTCGCCGGACGAGGCATTCGAACTTTTCTTCATGCGCTGGGCACCAACAGTGCAGAAAGCGACTGAAGTTTTGCTACAGCAAGGGGTATTTTCGCCGGACGAGGCATTCGAACTTTTCTTCATGCGCTGGGCACCAACAGTGCAGAAAGCGACTGAAGTTTTGCTACAGCTAGGGGTATTTTTGCCGGACGAGGCATTCGAACTTTTCTTCATGCGCTGGGCACCAACAGTGCAGAAAGCGACTGAAGTTTTGCTACAGCAAGGGGTATTTTTGCCGGACGAGGCATTCGAACTTTTCTCCATGCGCTGGGCACCAACAGTGCGGAAAACGACTGAAGTTTTGCTGCAGCTAGGGGTATTTTGCCGGACGAGGCATTCGAACTTTTCTTCATGCGCTGGGCACCAACAGTGCGGAAAGCGACTGAAGTTTTGCTGCAGCTAGGGACATTTTCGCCGGACGAGGCATTCGAACTTTTCTTCATGCGCTGGGCACCAACAGTGCAGAAAGCGACTGAAGTTTTGCTACAGCTAGGGGTATTTTGCCGGACGAGGCATTCGAACTTTTCTTCATGCGCTGGGCACCAACAGTGCAGAAAGCGACTGAAGTTTTGCTACAGCTAGGGGTATTTTTGCCGGACGAGGCATTCGAACTTTTCTTCATGCGCTGGGCACCAACAGTGCAGAAAGCGACTGAAGTTTTGCTACAGCTAGGGGTATTTTCGCCGGACGAGGCATTCGAACTTTTCTTCATGCGCTGGGCACCAACAGTGCGGAAAGCGACTGAAGTTTTGCTACAGCTAGGGGTATTTTCGCCGGACGAGGCATTCGAACTTTTCTTCATGCGCTGGGCACCAACAGTGCAGAAAGCGAATGAAGCTTTGCTGCAGTTAGGGACATTTTCGCCGGACGAGGCATTCGAACTTTTCTTCATGCGCTGGGCACCAACAGTGCAGAAAGCGACTGAAGTTTTGCTACAGCTAGGGGTATTTTTGCCGGACGAGGCATTCGAACTTTTCTTCATGCGCTGGGCACCAACAGTGCAGAAAGCGACTGAAGTTTTGCTACAGCTAGGGGTATTTTTGCCGGACGAGGCATTCGAACTTTTCTTCATGCGCTGGGCACCAACAGTGCAGAAAGCGACTGAAGTTTTGCTACAGCTAGGGGTATTTTCGCCGGACGAGGCATTCGAACTTTTCTTCATGCGCTGGGCACCAACAGTGCAGAAAGCGAATGAAGCTTTGCTGCAGTTAGGGACATTTTCGCCGGACGAGGCATTCGAACTTTTCTTCATGCGCTGGGCACCAACAGTGCGGAAAGCGACTGAAGTTTTGCTACAGCTAGGGGTATTTTTGCCGGACGAGGCATTCGAACTTTTCTTCATGCGCTGGGCACCAACAGTGCAGAAAGCGACTGAAGTTTTGCTACAGCTAGGGGTATTTTTGCCGGACGAGGCATTCGAACTTTTCTTCATGCGCTGGGCACCAACAGTGTGGAAAGCGACTGAAGTTTTGCTACAGCTAGGGGTATTTTCGCCGGACGAGGCATTCGAACTTTTCTTCATGCGCTGGGCACCAACAGTGCAGAAAGCGACTGAAGTTTTGCTACAGCTAGGGATATTTTCGCCGGACGAGGCATTCGAACTTTTCTTCATGCGCTGGGCACCAACAGTGCAGAAAGCGAATGAAGCTTTGCTGCAGTTAGGGACATTTTCGCCGGACGAGGCATTCGAACTTTTCTTCATGCGCTGGGCACCAACAGTGCAGAAAGCGACTGAAGTTTTGCTACAGCAAGGGGTATTTTCGCCGGACGAGGCATTCGAACTTTTCTTCATGCGCTGGGCACCAACAGTGCAGAAAGCGACTGAAGTTTTGCTACAGCTAGGGGTATTTTTGCCGGACGAGGCATTCGAACTTTTCTTCATGCGCTGGGCACCAACAGTGCAGAAAGCGACTGAAGTTTTGCTACAGCAAGGGGTATTTTTGCCGGACGAGGCATTCGAACTTTTCTCCATGCGCTGGGCACCAACAGTGCGGAAAACGACTGAAGTTTTGCTGCAGCTAGGGGTATTTTGCCGGACGAGGCATTCGAACTTTTCTTCATGCGCTGGGCACCAACAGTGCGGAAAGCGACTAAAGTTTTGCTACAGCTAGAGGTATTTTGCCGGACGAGGCATTCGAACTTTTCTTCATGCGCTGGGCACCAACAGTGCGGAAAGCGACTAAAGTTTTGCTGCAGCTAGAGGTATTTTGCCGGACGAGGCATTCGAACTTTTCTTCATGCGCTGGGCACCAACAGTGCAGAAAGCGAATGAAGCTTTGCTGCAGCTAGGGGTATTTTTGCCGGACGAGGCATTCGAACTTTTCTTCATGCGCTGGGCACCAACAGTGCGGAAAGCGACTGAAGTTTTGCTACAGCTAGGGGTATTTTGCCGGACGAGGCATTCGAACTTTTCTTCATGCGCTGGGCACCAACAGTGCGGAAAGCGACTGAAGTTTTGCTACAGCTAGGGGTATTTTCGCCGGACGAGGCATTCGAACTTTTCTTCATGCGCTGGGCACCAACAGTGCAGAAAGCGAATGAAGCTTTGCTGCAGTTAGGGACATTTTCGCCGGACGAGGCATTCGAACTTTTCTTCATGCGCTGGGCACCAACAGTGCGGAAAGCGACTGAAGTTTTGCTACAGCTAGGGGTATTTTTGCCGGACGAGGCATTCGAACTTTTCTTCATGCGCTGGGCACCAACAGTGCAGAAAGCGACTGAAGTTTTGCTACAGCTAGGGGTATTTTTGCCGGACGAGGCATTCGAACTTTTCTTCATGCGCTGGGCACCAACAGTGCAGAAAGCGACTGAAGTTTTGCTACAGCTAGGGGTATTTTCGCCGGACGAGGCATTCGAACTTTTCTTCATGCGCTGGGCACCAACAGTGCAGAAAGCGAATGAAGCTTTGCTGCAGTTAGGGGTATTTTTGCCGGACGAGGCATTCGAACTTTTCTCCATGCGCTGGGCACCAACAGTGCGGAAAACGACTGAAGTTTTGCTACAGCTAGGGGTATTTTGCCGGACGAGGCATTCGAACTTTTCTTCATGCGCTGGGCACCAACAGTGCAGAAAGCGAATGAAGCTTTGCTGCAGCTAGGGACATTTTCGCCGGACGAGGCATTCGAACTTTTCTTCATGCGCTGGGCACCAACAGTGCAGAAAGCGACTGAAGTTTTGCTACAGCTAGGGGTATTTTTGCCGGACGAGGCATTCGAACTTTTCTTCATGCGCTGGGCACCAACAGTGCAGAAAGCGACTGAAGTTTTGCTACAGCTAGGGGTATTTTTGCCGGACGAGGCATTCGAACTTTTCTTCATGCGCTGGGCACCAACAGTGCAGAAAGCGACTGAAGTTTTGCTACAGCTAGGGGTATTTTCGCCGGACGAGGCATTCGAACTTTTCTTCATGCGCTGGGCACCAACAGTGCAGAAAGCGAATGAAGCTTTGCTGCAGTTAGGGACATTTTCGCCGGACGAGGCATTCGAACTTTTCTTCATGCGCTGGGCACCAACAGTGCAGAAAGCGACTGAAGTTTTGCTACAGCAAGGGGTATTTTCGCCGGACGAGGCATTCGAACTTTTCTTCATGCGCTGGGCACCAACAGGGCGGAAAGCGACTGAAGTTTTGCTACAGCTAGGGGTATTTTGCCGGACGAGGCATTCGAACTTTTCTTCATGCGCTGGGCACCAACAGTGCAGAAAGCGACTGAAGTTTTGCTACAGCAAGGGGTATTTTCGCCGGACGAGGCATTCGAACTTTTCTTCATGCGCTGGGCACCAACAGTGCAGAAAGCGACTGAAGTTTTGCTACAGCTAGGGGTATTTTTGCCGGACGAGGCATTCGAACTTTTCTTCATGCGCTGGGCACCAACAGTGCAGAAAGCGACTGAAGTTTTGCTACAGCAAGGGGTATTTTTGCCGGACGAGGCATTCGAACTTTTCTCCATGCGCTGGGCACCAACAGTGCGGAAAACGACTGAAGTTTTGCTGCAGCTAGGGGTATTTTGCCGGACGAGGCATTCGAACTTTTCTTCATGCGCTGGGCACCAACAGTGCGGAAAGCGACTAAAGTTTTGCTACAGCTAGAGGTATTTTGCCGGACGAGGCATTCGAACTTTTCTTCATGCGCTGGGCACCAACAGTGCGGAAAGCGACTAAAGTTTTGCTGCAGCTAGAGGTATTTTGCCGGACGAGGCATTCGAACTTTTCTTCATGCGCTGGGCACCAACAGTGCAGAAAGCGAATGAAGCTTTGCTGCAGCTAGGGGTATTTTTGCCGGACGAGGCATTCGAACTTTTCTTCATGCGCTGGGCACCAACAGTGCGGAAAGCGACTGAATTTTTGCTACAGCTAGGGGTATTTTGCCGGACGAGGCATTCGAACTTTTCTTCATGCGCTGGGCACCAACAGTGCGGAAAGCGACTGAATTTTTGCTACAGCTAGGGGTATTTTCGCCGGACGAGGCATTCGAACTTTTCTTCATGCGCTGGGCATCAACAGTGCAGAAAGCGAATGAAGCTTTGCTGCAGTTAGGGACATTTTCGCCGGACGAGGCATTCGAACTTTTCTTCATGCGCTGGGCACCAACAGTGCGGAAAGCGACTGAAGTTTTGCTACAGCTAGGGGTATTTTCGCCGGACGAGGCATTCGAACTTTTCTTCATGCGCTGGGCACCAACAGTGCGGAAAGCGACTGAAATTTTGCTACAGCTAGCGGTATTTTGCCGGACGAGGCATTCGAACTTTTCTTCATGCGCTGGGCACCAACAGTGCGGAAAGCGACTGAAGTTTTGCTGCAGCTAGGGGTATTTTGCCGGACGAGGCGTTCGAACTTTTCTTCATGCGCTGGGCACCAACAGTGTGGAAAGCGACTGAAGTTTTGCTACAGCTAGGGGTATTTTCGCCGGACGAGGCATTCGAACTTTTCTTCATGCGCTGGGCACCAACAGTGCAGAAAGCGACTGAAGTTTTGCTACAGCTAGGGATATTTTCGCCGGACGAGGCATTCGAACTTTTCTTCATGCGCTGGGCACCAACAGTGCAGAAAGCGAATGAAGCTTTGCTGCAGTTAGGGACATTTTCGCCGGACGAGGCATTCGAACTTTTCTTCATGCGCTGGGCACCAACAGTGCAGAAAGCGACTGAAGTTTTGCTACAGCAAGGGGTATTTTCGCCGGACGAGGCATTCGAACTTTTCTTCATGCGCTGGGCACCAACAGTGCAGAAAGCGACTGAAGTTTTGCTACAGCTAGGGGTATTTTTGCCGGACGAGGCATTCGAACTTTTCTTCATGCGCTGGGCACCAACAGTGCAGAAAGCGACTGAAGTTTTGCTACAGCAAGGGGTATTTTTGCCGGACGAGGCATTCGAACTTTTCTCCATGCGCTGGGCACCAACAGTGCGGAAAACGACTGAAGTTTTGCTGCAGCTAGGGGTATTTTGCCGGACGAGGCATTCGAACTTTTCTTCATGCGCTGGGCACCAACAGTGCAGAAAGCGAATGAAGCTTTGCTGCAGTTAGGGACATTTTCGCCGGACGAGGCATTCGAACTTTTCTTCATGCGCTGGGCACCAACAGTGCAGAAAGCGACTGAAGTTTTGCTACAGCTAGGGGTATTTTTGCCGGACAAGGCATTCGAACTTTTCTTCATGCGCTGGGCACCAACAGTGCAGAAAGCGACTGAAGTTTTGCTACAGCTAGGGGTATTTTTGCCGGACGAGGCATTCGAACTTTTCTTCATGCGCTGGGCACCAACAGTGCAGAAAGCGACTGAAGTTTTGCTACAGCTAGGGGTATTTTCGCCGGACGAGGCATTCGAACTTTTCTTCATGCGCTGGGCACCAACAGTGCAGAAAGCGAATGAAGCTTTGCTGCAGTTAGGGACATTTTCGCCGGACGAGGCATTCGAACTTTTCTTCATGCGCTGGGCACCAACAGTGCAGAAAGCGACTGAAGTTTTGCTACAGCAAGGGGTATTTTCGCCGGACGAGGCATTCGAACTTTTCTTCATGCGCTGGGCACCAACAGGGCGGAAAGCGACTGAAGTTTTGCTACAGCTAGGGGTATTTTGCCGGACGAGGCATTCGAACTTTTCTTCATGCGCTGGGCACCAACAGTGCAGAAAGCGACTGAAGTTTTGCTACAGCTAGGGGTATTTTTGCCGGACGAGGCATTCGAACTTTTCTTCATGCGCTGGGCACCAACAGTGTGGAAAGCGACTGAAGTTTTGCTACAGCTAGGGGTATTTTCGCCGGACGAGGCATTCGAACTTTTCTTCATGCGCTGGGCACCAACAGTGCAGAAAGCGACTGAAGTTTTGCTACAGCTAGGGATATTTTCGCCGGACGAGGCATTCGAACTTTTCTTCATGCGCTGGGCACCAACAGTGCAGAAAGCGAATGAAGCTTTGCTGCAGTTAGGGACATTTTCGCCGGACGAGGCATTCGAACTTTTCTTCATGCGCTGGGCACCAACAGTGCAGAAAGCGACGGAAGTTTTGCTACAGCTAGGGGTATTTTTGCCGGACGAGGCATTCGAACTTTTCTTCATGCGCTGGGCACCAACAGTGCAGAAAACGACTGAAGTTTTGCTACAGCTAGGGGTATTTTTGCCGGACGAGGCATTCGAACTTTTCTTCATGCGCTGGGCACCAACAGTGCAGAAAGCGACTGAAGTTTTGCTACAGCAAATGGTATTTTTGCCGGACGAGGCATTCGAATTTTTCTCCATGCGCTGGGCACCAACAGTGCGGAAAACGACTGAAGTTTTGCTGCAGCTAGGGGTATTTTGCCGGACGAGGCATTCGAACTTTTCTTCATGCGCTGGGCACCAACAGTGCGGAAAGCGACTAAAGTTTTGCTGCAGCTAGAGGTATTTTGCCGGACGAGGCATTCGAACTTTTCTTCATGCGCTGGGCACCAACAGTGCGGAAAGCGACTAAAGTTTTGCTGCAGCTAGAGGTATTTTGCCGGACGAGGCATTCGAACTTTTCTTCATGCGCTGGGCACCAACAGTGCAGAAAGCGAATGAAGCTTTGCTGCAGCTAGGGGTATTTTTGCCGGACGAGGCATTCGAACTTTTCTCCATGCGCTGGGCACCAACAGTGCGGAAAACGACTGAAGTTTTGCTACAGCTAGGGGTGTTTTCGCCGGACGAGGCATTCGAACTTTTCTTCATGCGCTGGGCACCAACAGTGCGGAAAGCGACTGAAGTTTTGCTACAGCTAGGGGTATTTTCGCCGGACGAGGCATTCGAACTTTTCTTCATGCGCTGGGCACCAACAGTGCAGAAAGCGAATGAAGCTTTGCTGCAGTTAGGGACATTTTCGCCGGACGAGGCATTCGAACTTTTCTTCATGCGCTGGGCACCAACAGTGCAGAAAGCGACTGAAGTTTTGCTACAGCTAGGGGTATTTTTGCCGGACGAGGCATTCGAACTTTTCTTCATGCGTTGGGCACCAACAGTGCAGAAAGCGACTGAAGTTTTGCTACAGCTAGGGGTATTTTTGCCGGACGAGGCATTCAAACTTTTCTTCATGCGCTGGGCACCAACAGGGCGGAAAGCGACTGAAGTTTTGCTACAGCTAGGGGTATTTTCGCCGGACGAGTCTTTCGAACTTTTCTTCATGCGCTGGGCACCAACAGTGCAGAAAGCGAATGAAGCTTTGCTGCAGTTAGGGTATTTTTGCCGGACGAGGCATTCGAACTTTTCTCCATGCGCTGGGCACCAACAGTGCGGAAAACGACTGAAGTTTTGCTACAGCTAGGGGTATTTTGCCGGACGAGGCATTCGAACTTTTCTTCATACGCTGGTCACCAACAGTGCGGAAAGCGACTGAAGTTTTCCTACAGCTAGAGGCATTTTCGCCGGACGAGGCATTCGAACTTTTCTTCATACGCACAGGGACGTCGCTAGACTTCAAAATCAAGGTGGGCGACGGGTGGGCGGGTATTATTTTGTTTGGGGCAAGTATGTTAGCAACTTTATTTACGAAGCACTGGAAGAAAGAATTTTTCACACTTTTCACTACCAGTTATAAAGGAATTCGTGTAATTCTCAGTCCAACCTACCGGGCACGCATATACACACACACACACATACACGGATCTGACTAGTTACGCCACTGGTGTAAGATACAAGTGTTGGTAGAATGTCACCTTCACTTTTTTTCTTTCTGTGAATGCATTGTCTTAATTGCGTTTCAAAATTCATCATTTTTGCTTATGAAAATAGTAATGTACTTGAAAAAATTCCTTTAAGGAAAACGTCCTTTTTATTTATCTAAACCAACTTTTAACGCAGTGACACGCGGGCACAATAATATCATCATCATCATCATCATCATTGTCAACCATTATCAATCCACTGCTGGACGAAGGTCTCCCCAAGTTTCCTCCACAACGGTCTGTCTTGTGCCAGTCTCCTCCATGTCACCCCTGCATACTTTCGAATTTCATCCACCCATCTCCCATGTGGTCTTCTTCTGGGTCTTTTCCTGTCCCTTGGAATCCAATCTAAAATTTCGGCTGTCCATCGATGATCTGTCCTTCTGGCAGTATGTCCAGCCCATTGCCATTTCAGGGATTTAACTCTGATCATGATGTCTTCCACTCTTGTCATTTTTCGGATCCACGAGTTCCTCTTCTTATCTCTCCTGGTTACACCAAGTATGCACCTCTCCATGCTTCTTTGAGTTGTCTGCAGCCTTTGTATGTCTCTTTTAGTTAAGGTCCACGTCTCTGCACCATACGTAAGCACTGGAAGGATGCATTGATCAAACACTTTTCTTTTAAGACATAATGGCATATTGCTCTTGAAAATTATGCTGTTTCTTCCAAAAGCTCTCCAGGCAAGTTTTATACGCCGATTAATTTCTTCATCAATGTGACCCTCACTTGATATCTGCTGTCCAAGATAAACGTACGTGTCTGTTATCTCCAGCTTTTCTCCATCAATCGATAAATCTTCATTTCTTGTAAAAGCATTGAACATCACTTTTGTCTTCTGAAAGTTCATTTTTAATCCCACTTCTTTACTCTTGTCAGCAAGTTCCTGGATCATACTCTGCAGCTCTGATGGGGTAGTTGCAAAAATGACTACGTCATCAGCAAAACGAAGGTGGGTTAGATAATCTCCATTAATCTTTATCCCTTTGTTTTCCCAGTTCAGTGATTGAAAGACATTTTCCAATGTGGCATTAAAGAGCTTCGGAGATATGGTGTCACCTTGTCTCACACCTTTTCCAATTTTTATGTGTGTTGTATTTTCAAACAGCCGAATCTTTGCACTTGCATTTTCATAGATGTTATTAATAATATTAATGTATGCATCTTCAATACCGCAGGATTTCAGAGCCATTGCAACTGCTGATGGTTTCACCGAATCAAAGGCTTTTTCATAATCGATAAAAGCCATGCACAATGGAAGTTCATATTCCCTCGCTCTTTCAATTAGTTCTCTCAGCACGTGGATATGATCTATTGTGCTGTAGCCACTCCTGAATCCAGCTTGTTCTCTCGGTTGAGCCATGTCCAGTGTTACCTTCAAGCGGTGTGAAAGAACTTTAGTGAAGATTTTATAAACTACTGATAGGAGGCTGATAGGTCTGTAGTTTCCAAGATCCTCAATGTCACCTTTCTTATGTAGCAGGATCATTGTAGCGGTGTTCCAATTATCAGGAATCTTTCCTTCATTAAGGCATCGAGTGAAAATTCGGGCGAGTACTGTTTCGATTTCTCCACTTGCTTCTTGTATGATGTCTACAGTAATTCCATCTTCTCCTGGAGCTTTTCCTCGCTTCATGTTCTTGATTGCATGAGCAACTTCTGCTGGAAGGACTGGAGGAACTCTGGTACTGGTATCTTTCATGATGTCTGGAGTGCATGTATCATCCCTTTCATATAATTTGGAGTAGAAATCTTTCACTCTTGTCAAAATTTCGCCTCTATTTCTTGTTACAGAACCATCTTCTTTTCTCAGTGCCATAATCTGTTTTCTTCCCTTACTGAGATGTCCCTTTGCTATCTTTAGGCTTTGGTTGTTTTCAATTGCTTTCCTCACTAGTTCACAGTTGAATTTTTCTTACGTCTTCAGTGATACTTTTTCTTACTGTCTTGCATAGCTCTATATATTCCACTTTGGAAGTCACATCTTCTTTAGTTGTCCTCATCTCTCTTCTTTTTTGCATCAACATTTTCGTTTTTCCTGATAATTTGTTTACATGCAACTTGTTCTTAGACCCAGCTAATTTTGTTGCTGTTTCCATAAGAGCTTTGGTTACTTTTCTGTTAACTTCAGAGATGTCCACTTCTTCCGATGTTAGGCCTTTTAAAGCAGAGAACCTATTCTTCAGTTCCAACTTGAAGGTATTATGGTGTTTTTTAAGGTTGGTTATGTCAATAGATTTTGTTTGTCTTATGAGCTTGCCACGTTCAAGTTTAGTGTTGAGGTGCATCTTACATCTCACCAATCTATGGTCACTACCTGTGTTGAACTTGTTTAGCACACTGCAGTCTTCTATGACGAATTTTTTGTTACACATAATAAAATCAATTTCACTTGTCATCCCATTTGGATGTCTCCATGTCCATTTCCTGTGTGGCTTTTTCTTGAAGAAGGAGTTCAAGATGAAAAACCCTTCTGCCTCTGCAAACTCAACGAGAGTATTTCCACGCTGGTTTCTGTTGCCGTGACCGAATTTACCTACTGAAGTTTCATTCTGTTGCCGTTGCCCTATTTTTGCATTGAAATCTCCCATAATTATTTTCAAGTGCTGCTTACCTTTATTATTTAGATGACAAATTTCCTCATAAAATTCTTCAATTTCTTCTTCAGGATGACTTGTGGTGGGTGCATAAGTTTGAATAATCTGAGCCTGGTATCTTTTTGAGAGTTGGATAACAAGTCGTGCAGTTCTGTCAGAGGAACTTTCAACTTCTACAACTTTATCCTTCAGTTTCTTGTTTATTATAAATCCAACACCACTAGTTCTGCCAGTATCTGTCCCACGATAGTAGAAGAGATGTCCACTTTTCAGTTCGATGAGATCTTCTCCTTTTCTCCTTACCTCACTTAGCCCCACGATGTCCCACTTGATCCTTTGTAGTTCCTCTTCCAATTCAAGAAGCCTTGAATCAGAAGATAGGGAGCGTCCATTGTACGTAGCCAAGGTCAGCATCAGATGGCAGCCTAGTCCGGTCCTCCGGGGATTCTTAGCACCCTCTGCCTTCATGTCGCACTGGCCGCTGCCTTGGCCAGGTACATTCCAGCTGCCGGAGACTGAGGGCCAAGATTTAAGTTGTGGAATCATTTTGGAGGGGTTTGGCCATAACTCACCACGCTGGCCAAGCGGGTTGGTGAGTGTGGGATAGAATTTCCTCTAATCCCGATGGTATAGTTATACCGCTATTGGCGGTCGTCAGAGCCCCTTTAGTGGGAACAGGATGCACCACGAGAAGGCGGGGTTGACATTTGTCAAGGAGAGGCTGTGATGTTACGCATCACCTGACCTTACATCCATAATATCATACAATAATATCATACCCTTCGCTAAATCCCTTCCTTCAAGCTAGCGACTTTATCTTGCTCTCCTCTCCTTCCCTCTAAAGCAATCGTCAGCCACGTCCTGCTCCCACACTGCCCCGGGAAAGGCTTAAGCCCGGTGGTACAGCTATTTTTGCTTGTTTGGGGGTCTAACGACCACCGTGAGCAACTCGATGGTCTATAAGCAGACAGCCGTCCCTAACTTAAGGCCATTAGTTCCAGGGAAGAAGACAGCCAGTGCCGCATGACAGCCGCAACATCCATGCCTCACCGGGACTCGGACTGAGACCCATCTCGGACGAATGGTCAGAAGCCAGCGATTAGACCCCTGCACCACCGAGAAGGCATGGTATACCTTTAGACTTTACTTGCCGCGTTGGAATTCTCACTTAGAAGCACAAACAGTCGCAATTAGTAATGACCTCCTTCAGTGAATTCCTATTCATCCTCCTCATTCGCCCCTGAAAAATAGGCTTAGATAAAGATTTGGAGGAGTGCAGAACAATTGCACTTTAATGGCCCTGAGGATGGTATTTTTATAACTTTTTTACGGAGACCTAAAAAATGAACTTCCAAGGAGGAAATACGTAGGGCTACACGACGAAAAACACGAGATTTATTAATATTTGGCAAAGTCTAGATCACATTTTGAAGTTAAAAAAATTGAAAAATGGCACATCTTGAACTGGGTGGGCAAGACGAATTTCAGGGTGGGCCGCACTCCCTTGGCGACGTCCTTGCATACGGAACGCTCGGTCTCTTGTTTTACGACAAGGCTATGCCCGCAAGAGGTGCCGTATTTGTGAGTGGAAGACAAGCTGGCCACTTTTGAAATAAGGAATTTACACGAAAATTAGTTTTTTTTTTTTTTTTTTTTTTCCTTTTGTAATTAGCAAACCCTTGAGATACAAATTTTGAAGATGACAATCCGTTTTTTGGTGTAAATATGACAAGGATAGTAAGTCAGATAATATCTGAAAACTTGAAAATTTCGTTGTTCTGGAGCGATTATCGAACCCGCGTCTCCCAGATAGCGCTCGGTTATGCTAGCCACTACACCACCCAGAACGACCAAGTCTCAAGTTTCCGATTAATTTGAATATAACCATCACAGGATTCGCTAGTCGAAGCAACCGGCATTCATGTTTAGCGAATCTGGAGGTTAAGAATCCAAGCATACACGGGCGCTATCTGGGGGAAGCGGATTCCCGTTCCAGGACGACGAAATTTTCAAGTTTTTGTGGATGTTATCTGACTTAGCATCCTTGTCTTATTTACGCCAAAAAAGGGACTCTCATCTTCAAAATTTGTATTATATGGTGTAATTCCGTATTTCCTTCAGATACTTATACCATGATTTAAAACAGTAAAAGCTATTAATCGAATTTTTTAATCGGTTAAAAAAAGATGCACCCCCCCCCCTTCCATTTCTGAGTACGCATCTGGAAATCAAAATTACAGGTTCCTGGCAAATAACTTTCTGTTAAAGCCTTTGCGTATAAATTCTTTGCTTCCACTTGATTGTGTAGGCAAAGTATTAATTACACAGGGTGTTAAGAAAGTAATGCCCCATATTTATATAGGTACAAGCCCAGTGGCTACATTGTTCCCCTCACGCTCGATATAGATACGCCAACGTTTAACACGTTTTTTTTAAACCCGTCTCTGTAAAAATCTTCAGGTTGTTTGTTCTCTGAACCATTTCCTCGTAACGGCTTGAACATCTTCGTCGCAGGTGAACTGAATTCCTTTCAGATGTCTCTTGAGAGCATAAAACAACCAAAAGTCTGACGGCACCACATCTGGTGTGTAGGTAGGGTCAGGGTGTGTAGGTAGGGTGTTCAAGAATTTCAAACCCAATTTTCTGTATGGCCCTTTGAAGCGAAAGCACTGGAGTGGGGCTTGGCGTTGTGTCGCAGAATCATGACACCCCCACCCACCCCCTCGCGCGGTTTATTCTTTTGCTTCACCTTTTTTGAGGTATGCACGTAGCTCTCAGATTTGATAGTCTTAATGCACTCCTGATGAATAATGCCTCTATAGTCCAAGAACACAGTAAGCTTGCAGTTACCGGCAGAAATTTCAGTTTTGAATTTCTTCGCTCGAGGAAAAGGTGGGTGTCGGTATTACGACGATTGATTTTTCATTTCTGGGTAATACTGGCGAACCCAGCACTCATCACCAGTCACAATGCTTTGAAGAAAATCACTTCCATATTTTTCATAGCGAGCAATCAACCATTGGCATGTTTCAAGTCTTGATTTCTTCATTTCAGTCGTTAGGCGATGCGATACTCAACGAGCACACATTTTGTTGTATTCTAAAACGTTACAATGTCACTTCCACTATTTAAACTAATTTTCAGCTTAACCTACTATGGTTCTCTGAGTTATTTTTCGATTTTCTCTGATGAACTCATCGACTTTTTGCTTGTTCAAACCACAAGTTCCTATTACGGGCCTCTCACTCCGCGGCTGATCCTTTACTGCCAACATTCCTCCATTGTCCTCTTATTTTCTTACCCAACGACAAACTCAGCTTATGTCCAAAGCTCTAGAACCATAAACTGCCACTAATCTAACGCGAATTTCTCTGGGAGGTACATTTTCATGAGTTAAAAACTCTATAACTGATCGTTATTTGACACCCGTCGACGCAGTTGAAAAAGGATCATCCATTTTAAATACGAACAAATAGATGTACGGAATTCTATTACACAATAAAATAAAACTAATGAAACAAAGAATCGCTTGCCGTCTGAGTGGTTACTAGACAACAAGTCATGCGCGAGACACTTGCGCGGAAGCATTATTATTGAACCCGCCTCGTAGTCCTAGATGTTCATGCTCAAGAACATCCAACTCTCCTTCAGAAATCCTTTCCTAACCCCTGAAATTGATTCGTCCATTTCTATTTTTTTTTCTGAGTTTCGGGGTTTAACAAGCACTACGAGCACAATTCTGAGAGCTACCAGGATGAGTAAAAAGTCCGTTCCGTTTTGAGGTAACCATAATGTTGGGCTTCCATTCCTGTGTTGAACACGCGCCAGCGTCGACTAGGTTTTACGATGACGTGGAGTATACGCGAGACGGATGATCTGCATTTGGCACGGAGTCACATTGCTTTATCAGGTGAGCTGAGCATGGAGTTCGATAAACGTGCTGTTCGGGTACTCCTACGTCATTATTGGGAGAAAGGGTTAAACACGGCAGCGGCAGTGAAAGAAATCTGTCCAGTTGAAGGCGAGGAAACAGTAGACAGCTGTGCACCGCATGAAAATGGTTTCGACATTTTAATGCTGGCGACACGTATCTCGAAGACAAGCCGAGGCCATGATATCCAACGACTGCCAACACTGACACCTCGTCAAAACTGTGACAGCGAACCCCTGCACCAGTACACGACAATTGGCAGCTGAGGTGGTGTCTTTCTAATCCACCATCGTTTGTCACTTGCACCTGCTTAGTTCCTCCTCCAGGCGCTGTCGAATGGTTTCGCATGAATTGACACTCCAGCAGGCGGTACAACGTCTCTCTCTCTCTCTCTCTCTCTCTCTCTGTTACATATTGCTAACAAATCCACAGGACAATGGCTTTTTTCAACGTATCATCACAGGTGATGAAAAGCTACGTTATTTTACAACTGGGAACCAGCGGCTGAGGCTACATCAGGAAGTACAGCCAGCGGTGCAAAAAGGAAGGTTCGAGATATGCATTTAGTCGACTAAAGAGGACACTGTGCACTGGGAAGTCGTGCTATATGGCCATTGTGTGGACGGGAACCTCTATGCCGGACAACTACATGCTCTGCGCTGACGCTACCCAGCGCTCATCAATAGGAAGTGGGTGTTGGAACTCGTGCCATATGGTCATTATGTGGACGGGCACTTCTATGTCGGACAACTACATGCTCTGCGCTGACGCTACCCAGCGCTCATCAATAGGAAGCGGGTGTTGGAACTCGTGCCATATGGTCATTATGTGGACGGGCACTTCTATGTCGGACAACTACATGCCGGACAACTGCATCCTCTGCGCTGACGCTACCCAGTGCTCATCAATAGGAAGCGGGTGTTGGAACTCGTACCATATGGTCATTATGTGGACGGGAACTTCTATGCCGGACAACTGCATGCTCTGCGCTGAGTGTTGCTCTAAGTGGATAATGATTCAAGTCACACCTCCAGAGGAGTCCGCCGAAAACTAGAGGAATTGGAAGGTGTTGAAATAATACCACATCCTTCATACTCTTCGGATCTTACCCATCCGACTACCACCTGTTTCGCTCAGTGCCCCATGTCCTACAAGGACTGCACTTGGCTTCAGTGGTGGATACTGATGTATTCTACCTACACCGCCCAGAGAGCATCGTGGGAATTTACAGAGCTCGTTGTAACACAGTGACAGTGTGTTGCGAGAGCAACCCTGCACCAGGGCCGGATTAAGGCCTTAGTGGGCCCCTAGGCTAAGATATTTAAGTGGGCGCTAAGACGTCTGAGTGGGCCCCCACAGAATTTATGACGGGGAATCATTATGAAGTCTGTTAAAACCATAAGCTGTGACAATATGCTGGTGATAATTAATTCGCAGTGCATTCTTCAAACTAATAAATAATCTGCAAAGCTTTCATAATACAAGTCACTGTATTTTATATCGTTCTCGCAAGAGCATGTTTTAAAAAGTTTAAGATCTCCAGATTTCGCCTTGTATCGTCTAATGATTTAACATTGCATACTTTTTTTAGTACATCTTTTTTGTGATGCATCGTGAAGCTACAAGGGACTTCGACCATTAACGGTTCCAAGTGCAAACTGGGAGGTATGGGTGGATGGTAGTGTAAAAAAACTGAATGTCTCGCCGACTCCGCTTGTACACAGCGAAATGAAACCTTTACCCTTGGATAGTCACTGCCTTGAAATTCTGTTCGTCTTTCAGCCTCTGTTTCTGACCAAGTGGAAATCCTACGAGACAAAAGCAAAACTATTTAAACTATTTTATAAACCTCTCTCTATTGTTTGCGCCCAGGCATGCATTCTGGGCCCTTGGTCATGGTAGGCCCCAAGGCTATACTTAATCCGGCCCTGTCACAGCACCAAAGGTCCGCCTGGGACCCAACCCACAATCTTGACCAGCCACCAAAGCGTCTAGAGGGGGATAAACTTGTCGCCCCACCCACAACCGCTTTTTTTTTTCGTGTCTTTATTTGACATTGAAATCATAGGTTTCCAGACATTAATACAAATCTTATGCACTGTGGAATCTGGCATCAGAGAGTTTCTGTTCTCGAGACCTGCAGAATTGTACCACACCGTGTGATCGTGGCTTTGGTTTAACGTTGGCAAAGGAACATAGAAAAACAATTACCTCTACTTTGCAGAATGAGCTGTGTATGGTTTTCTTGCATCATTAAACTCTTTAGCTGCAAACGGGGCGAACGTTTGGCCCTGGTACAAGCAGTTGCCCGTCCCGACTTTTCGGCCACTGATTCCAAGGAAACAGAGCCAGCGTCATCAGACAAACACACAACCTGCCTCACCCGGGACTTAAGCACGAGCCTGACTCGGAAGATTGGTCAGACGCCAGCGCTTCAGACCACTTGGCCTCCGTTCTTCCTACGGATCCTCCTCATTCAAAATCAACCACATGATGCGACATCTTATTGCTGCTTGCACTTGCAAACAAAACTTCATCAACTAGCAGGTGCCGCCCCGGTGGCGCAGTGATCTAAGCGATGGCCTCTGATCATTCGTCCGAAAGGGGTCCGGGTTCAAATCCCGTGAGGCATGGATGTTGTGTTTGTCTAACGGCACTGGCTCTCTCCCTTCCCTGGAACCAGTGACCCTAAATTAGGGACGGGCGACTGCTTATAGCCCATTGAGTTGCTCACGGTGGTCGTTAAACCTCCAATAAAAAAAATTAAAAAAAAAACTAGCAGGTATCAAAATGCTAGTTGTTCTTTTAGATATAATTTTAAGTCTTGAAGTGGTTTCTCTTCAATATGTTTTAACAGATTTAGAAACGGCATATTAAAATTATCCTATAAAATGCATCTCGCAGCCAATACCTTCCTCTTCTCATCTGTTTTTTCAAAATATATAAAACAAAGCAGATGTAAAAAATTAGCAGACTTGCATACATAAGATACTGCTCATAATCATACACTGGTGTGCAAAAATTAAGGACGAAAAGGAGAAATTACCAGGACAGCGGAACGAGCAGGCAGTACGGACCGAAAGACCACTCAGGGGATAGACTAGGGTCCGGTACCGTAGGGCATGCGCATATATGCAGCATGACGTAGGGGAGGGAGTGTCGGAAGGGTATAAAGCACACGGGCGGTGTACGCTCAGCAATTCATGGGCCGCAGGTGGCCTAGTGGGCAACGTTCGTGACTACCACGGGAAGGGCCTCAGGTTCGATCCACTAAATACCTGCCGTGAGTCGGATGGGCACTTTAAGCCGTCGGACCCAGGGTACTGGCCCCCCGGTAATAAATAAGGGCATCTTCCTCCCCCTTTCTACTTCGCTTCCGTGTCACTTTCCTATCGGGCGCTCTAGCCCAAATCTCCTAGTTTCCTATTTCTAAGGGTTGTTTAAGACCTGGGGTCAGACACTCCCTTCCTAAAATCCTCTACATATGATCATGATCATGCTCAGCAATTCGGTGAAAGCTATTGCACGGTGTACATCGGTTTGAACGACGTCGAGTTGCTGCCACCGTGAGATATGGCCAACAGGCAATCCAGTAGACGACATGATGGAGGACTTTATCCGAGGTGGCGTCATTGGGAAGTTGGAAGAAGGTCGAAGTGTGACTTGTGTGGTCGAGGAGTTCGGGATCGCTCACAGCATTGTTTCACGAGCTTGGAGAGCATTTCAAACGACAAGAACAGCTGTCCGAGAGTTTAGCAGTGGTCGTCCACGAGCAGCCACGGCGGCGGACGACCGGTATATTGTCCTGCAGGCGAGAAGAGACAGACGGCAGACAGCGGGAGAAATCGCAAGGCTCATGAAACAGGCAACTGGAAGTCCGTTGTCGCGTTTTATCGTGGCCAAGAAGCTGCACAAAGGTGGTCTATTTGCACGACGACCAGTACGGTGTGTGTCATTAACGCCTGCTCATCAGAGACGGCGGATTCTGTGATGCCGGGAACACAAGAACTGGACACATCAGCAATGGGGTCGAGTTCTCTTTACGGATGAGAGCCGATTTAGTCTGACGAGCGATTCTCGACGTATACACATCTGGAGAGAGCAGGGAATACGCAATCACACTTCCAACATCATCGAAAGGGACCGGTTTGGAGGTGGAGGAGTTCTCGTTTGGGACGCTATCATGCTTGGTAGCCGTACTGACCTCCACATCTTCCAAGGAGGTTCAGTCACTGGTGTCCGCTATTGTACCGAGGCTCTCCTGCCTCACGTGCGTCTGTTTAGAGGTGTTGTGGGTCCTGAGTTCCTCTTCATGGACGACAACGCTACGCCTTATCGTACAGTGGCTGTCGCAAAGCTGTTGGAGAGTGAAGATATTCAACGCATGGATTGGTCCGCAAGGTCCCCGGACCTAAATCCAATCGAACACGTGTGGGACCTTCTCGGGGGACGCTTGGCAGCACGTCACAAGCCGCCAGCAACGATTCCGCAGCTGCGATTGGCGCTACAAGAGGAATGGGCCGCGATGTCTCAACAGCTTCTTGACAACCTCGTCCTCAGCATGGACAGACGTTGTAAATCCTGCAACGTAGTCAGGGGGGATCATTCCCCCTAATAAAGACTAGATTTTTCTTGGCAGCCGCCTGTCACATGGACGTTTCTGTCCAGTTGTGCTCGAAGCTACCTTTTCAGTAAAGTGCCTTTGTATCCTTTCGATTCCTTGTTTGGACGGTTTTGCTCACTTGTCCCATATTCTTACATCTTGGGGATCTTATGGTATGATTTGAGTCCATGTGGAGCACTTCTGCACGACGTTACATTCGAAAAACCGTCTCGTCCTTAATTTTTGCACGCCATTGTACATACCTCACTGCTCATAATTTTTTTTTTATAAAGTTGTAAGACGCTAACATGATTCTAATGCAAAGTCCATTTAAGAGGAGGGCTAGGAGGAGCTGCAGCCCCGGGCCCCGCATTTTGAAGGCACCCCAGAATTATGCAGGGTGCTTGAAGAATTGTGAGAGTTCTACAGTTTTTTTTTTGTTTTTTTTTTCAGATAGCACAGCAAAAACTGTAAGAAACAGCCTTGTGAAAAAAAAACATATTTCTTTCGGCTGTTTTAGGAGGATTCTGCAAAAAATAGTCTCCCCCAGCCATCCTTAAATCTTTCGAAAGCATTACAGACAGGGAAGTACAAATAGCCCCCGCATCGCGGGAGGAGGGGAGGGGCTCACGGCTAAGAGGGCCTCTTGCCTCAGCAAAAAGATTTTACAAAATTTTTAGATGGTATTTCATATAAAGCTGATTAGGAAAATAGCCGGTAATTTTGACGGAAGATTTGAATGAAGTATTAAAAAGAAAAGCATTTTGTTTTCAATTGTTCGTGGTTTTAGTTTATAGAAACTGCATGACGGGAAAGTACTACTCAAGAAGACTTGAGGCCCGTTTTCACAGTCATAGCAACAGTTCCTATACACGTGTATTACTAAGATCATATGAAAAAAACATTAGTTCGATGAATCAAATGTTTGTACCGGTGAGGATAAGGAGATGTATTAGTCGTTTGCACAAAACTACATCCTTCAGAACATAATGAACTAAAAGATGTTTTTCGCAGGGACTACGTGCAAAATATTGAGGCATGTTGTTAAATACACTGACGGAAAAAATCCCAACACCAAGAAGGGGTTGTGTTAGATAAACGACAGTTGGTAGGCGGTGAGAGTACATCTGTAAGATGACGTCTATGCAAATTTCGCGCTCGGCGCATATGTGTGGCGCTAGTAGCGACCCTCGAAACATGCAAAGCAGGTTTGCTGTAAATACGCGCTGTAACGTTCGTGAGTGTTAGTTATCGTTGATATTCGACGTAGGGTGTTGATGTTAGTCAAGAATGCCTTTAAGAAGACGAAGAAGCCATTATCAACAGCTCACGGAGTTTGAACGAGGTCGTGTAATAGGGCTACGAGAAGGTGGATCTTCTTTCCGCAATATTGCAGAACGACGTGGCAGGAATGTAGCCACTGTGCATGATTGTTGGCAGTGGTGGTCAAAGGAAGGTACTGCCTCAAGAAGACCGGGTTCCGGCCGGCCACGTGGCACTACTGAGAGGGAAGACCGCCGTGTACGGCGTATGGCCGTGGCGCATCGTATCGCGTCTGCGGCAGCAATTCGAGCTGCAGTTGCCACCACAGTGACACAACAAACTGTTACAAATCGGTTACTTGAAGGACAGCTCCGAGCCAGACGCCCTGTAGCGTGCATTCCACTTACTCCAAACCACTGCCGTTTGCGACGTCAGTGGTGTCAAGCTAGAGCTCATTGAAGGACAGAGTGGAGATCTGTTGTGTTTTCTGATGAAAGCCGGTTCTGCCTGGGTGCCAGTGATGGCCGTGTGTTGGTTAGAAGGAGGCCAGGTGAGCGCCTGCAACCAACCTGTCTGCGGCAGAGACACACTGGACCTACACCTGGAGTTATGATCTAGGGAGCAATTTCCTTTGACAGCAGGAGCACTCTCGTGGTTATCCCACGCACCCTGACGGCACAGTTGTACGTCGGTCTGGGGATTCAACCTGTTGTGCAGCCATTCATGAACAGCATTCCAGGGGGTGTTTTCCAACAGGATAACGCTCGCCCGCATACCGCTGTTGTAACCCAACATGCTCCACAGAGTGTCGACATGTTGCCGTAGCCTGCTAGATCACCAGATCTTTCACCAATCGAGCACGTATGGGACATCATTGGACGAAAACTCCAGCGTCACTCCCAACCAGCATTAACCGTCCCTGTATTGACCTACCAAGTGCAACAGGCATGGAACTCCATCCCACAAACTGACATCCAGCACCTGTACGACACAATGCATGAACGTTTGCGTGCTTGCATTCAACATTCTGGCTGTTACACCGGTTATTAATGTACCAGCATTTCACATTTAAAATGGCTCTTCTCGCGCTTACAATAAGCTGTGATCTTGAAACCTTAATCGATTAAATATGTTACCTTACAAATGTATTGCCGCCATTTCATTCCTCTACAACTATTTTTTCGTGGTGTTGTGATTTTTTTTCCCGTCAGTGTATGTTGCTGTTTTTTATATTTAAGAGCAAATAATTTAATAATTTTTGCTTTTTTTGTGCCAAAACATTCTTTATACTTACTTATTTGCTTACTTATGTTCTATATTTTCGTACAAATCGGAAAAGGTACTTTGATATTGTCACACGGCTGTTGAGTGTGGTGTTTTTCGTTTCGTGGAGTCCGTTTGTCAGCCATTTACATCGTTTCTTGTCATGTTTCGTTTTTTGGGCTTTAACTTTTGTTATACGTAGTTTTGATGATGCTTTTGTTTCTCCTGTAAGCCGTTTTCGCATGGCGCTCATTGACCCATTGCGCTAATAAACTCTAACCAACAAACCAACGACAGTTACGTGATCTATGTGTGTAATTGTGAGGCATTTCAAAGAGGGTCCCCTAAAAATAAAATACCCATACGATTAGCTTTGGCGTAAGCGTTTTGTAGTACTTTGTGTTTGTATAAAACTAGGGCAATTGTTTTAATCACGACGTGGACATTTGTGTTACACGCAATAAAATGCAATAATTTGAACTACCTGTATTAAAACGGCCATAGAACCTAGTTAATAATATGGAATTTAAAAATTTCAGTAATTGAAAGCTAACAGATTTTCCGAAAAGGGCCTCGACGGTATTTTTTGCGGGGAGGGGGGCTCGAGTATTTCCGGTACGCTACTGATTACAGAAGTTCTTTTTACACCTGTAATTGGGAGAAATTTTCATACATTAGGAATTCGTTTGAATCATGATATTTGGATCATATTATTTTGTGTACTACTTTGATATAATTTCCACAAGCTAAACCCAACCCTGGGGGAAAGGGAGGGGCGTTAAAGCAGAAATGAACTGGTATTCCAATTTTCAACCATGCATTTTTACATTTTCTTCCTACCACTGATTCGTCCATGAATCGTGGGATGCACACTTCAATACAGCGGGGATATTTTTATGGCTTCATCATATTTTGGGGATGTTTTCTCCCGGGTATTTTTATTCATCCAACCATAGTGAAATCCTAGACGTACCAATACTGGGGCCCCAAAATACTGTCTAGCCACCGGAGCCCCACTCTCCTTAAATGTGCTCAGTTCTAATAAGGAAATCACAAACAATTATGTACGTATTAGATAAATAAAATTTGGTCTTCACACGCTAAGGTACATCACACACTTGGTTCACTTTGGTTCAGGTACATCAGCCCTTTAAGTGGCTGATGTACCTGAACCAAACGGTGCCCCAAATTTAAGTGGCTGATGTACCTGAACCAAACGGTACCCCAAATTTAAGTGGCTGATGCACCTGAACCAAACGGTGCCTCAAATTTAAGTGGCTGATGTACCTGAACCAAATGGTGACCCAAATTTTCTGCTCACGCTAAATAGAAATATTCACACAGCGGAAGGGTCTCACAAACGCTATGAAAAAAATAATACCTTTCGCCCTGTCATCTCAGTAGTGCCGACCATAAACCTATCAATAGTGATAAGCACTCCCTTCTAGTCCATTATTCTGTGCCCCATGATCCAAGGCATGATGGGTAAGATACCCCTGATTACGACATCACGTCACTGAATAGAAACGACTTAAACATCTTAGGTTCCTATCCATTCATACAGCCGTTTTAACAGTCAAAAAGGATTAGTGTCAATCATCCTCTAAATTACCACTTTGAATAGCAAAGCTATGGTGAAAGCAAAGCTTCTTGATGCGCAGGTTCACTCGTTCCAGCTGCGTTCGGCTCACTTCTTAGATAGCGAATATATTCGTTCGAACTAATTTCACCCAATTTGAATAACCCCCTGAGTTAATTCACTTCAGCCGGTTAAAAGGTTAGAGTTTTTATGCATTTCTAGACATATTTCTTTTATATATAGTGATGCAGCTTTAATGCTTACTTTGGTTTTTCCATCGCATTTTAGGAACCCCTTTGTGTGGAGCTCTGTCGAGAACTGAGATTTGCTATAATGTGTGGTGGATCAACAAAACCAATCCGCAAAAAACGGGAAGATCGACAGCCAGAAAATGGTCTACCATTCATGCCCCTTGCGGGATTTAGCACTGTCACCACCAAGGATACATTTTCTTGACAAGAAGAAAGTGGCGGGCTCAGTATGGAACCCGCTGCTGACGAACAAGTCAGCTACTACAGGTACGCCCAGTATGATGTCGCTGACATCTAATTCAAGATTTCTTCCTCTCTCTCTCTATCTCTATCTCTTAGAAATCTAGATTATCACAACTCTGCATTCGCAAAACACTTTCACAACAGCATTTCTTCGGCCATGGTGCAGCAGCTACATTAAAAGTGGACTCTCAGAAATGGAACACTGCTTATAGAATATGCCATGCACAAATTCGAACAGCACTTCACCAAATAATAATAATAAAAAAATATTTTAGTAGACCAATGAGGACATTCACTTATTAACCCATGAGCTTGACGGAATGGAATTAAGAACTGTTTTACGTCTGTTGGTGAACAACTATGAACTCTTATCGAGGAGAGGCTGGGTTATCAGCAAAACAAAAAACCAGCTATACAGAGCAGGATGTTGGTACTGGTATCACACCTTTTTAAACCTTGTTCCACACTGAACTCTGTTCTTAGAATCAAAACTGGACTTTTGTAAAGACTGAGTGTTTGCTTTGAAAAAAAAAATCTGCGGAGTGATTAAACATTTTCTCATCAAATGTAGACTTGCTGATGATTTTATGTCTGCTGTATTTATTAAAATTTATTTTCTTTGATAACCTGACAATAAGAGGGGGGGGGGGCTAGCATGCGTACAAATATCAACAAAATTTCTAATGCCATATGTGCATCATCAAAGGTCTAGGTAATCTCAGGTGTAAGGACACTGATTAGGACACTGCGATTATTATTTTTTATATATGCTTTAATGCCAGCGGTGCGGGGATATTTACTGACGTCACCCCTGATCACTGTCCCGTTCGATGTTATGCCCAAGGAGGTTAGAATAATACTTCTGAAGATGCCCCGAGCCTCTTAACCGTGAAGTCGCCAGGAGTGGGAATTTGGCGATGTTTACATGATACCCATGTAATTTTAGCGTGTATTTTGGAATTGCGTGGCTTTTGGTTGCAGAAATCGTGTTAATATCAAACCGGAATGAATTGTGCTTCATAGACGAGTCAAGTTTTCAAGTTTAACGTTATATTTTGTTTTGAATTCGCACTAATGTTCGTGTATTTCAATTTAAAATAAAAATGGAAAGGGGCTTCAAAATAATTAAGAATATTATAAATTTAGCATTTTCTCACACATCAGAAGCAAGTGATGATGCGAAATTGGAAACATTTGCGACGAAAGAAGGCGATTCGGCCAACATACAATGCATTGCAATAGCATTGGAAATCATCAGCTTTCCCACACTTTTACGGCTGTCGCTCGTGGTTATAGGCTTCACGCAAGGTGGTACTGCTCCATTAACAAGGGCATCACCAGATATCTTATTATAACCTCCTTGGTTATGCCCGAGGGGCTTTAGCGGCACTCCCTACAACCCAAGTATAGTGGCTAGAAGAGATAGTGCGCCGTGCGCTTCTGCAAACGGGTTCTTGAAACCATGAAATCACAGTGGGCGCTGAAGACAGCTTCGATGCTATTGCTGTAAACTACGCTCGTAGAAATAAGTGCTTCTCGTTCCGGGCAGTATAGTAATTTAACTAAAATTTTACCAAAAAAAATATCTTTTTCATTATCCTGCTATATCTTTTTAGTATATCTTTTTCATTATACTAAAAGTTATTAATATCATGCATGGACAGATATAAGTAAATATTCTTCCAAATGGGGGTTTTTTGGGAAGCTTCGCCAACTTTAATCGGGAAAAGCGTAATCTCACATTGAATGTACACGTTACAAGGCTGATAAGTACCAATACATTACTCTGATAAGTACCAATACATTACTGGACACAAATTTTCTCCGTAATTATATGTCTAATTAAACACTTGAATTCACGTGACTTTTCCGTAAAATGTTAACAATTATATCCCCCTTAGAACGATCGATCGTTCATGAGCATTCCAAGAAACATCTCTCTCTCAGTAAGGATTTCAAATTGCTGTCCCATTCGTATCTCGATGGCGATTAAAAGATAAAAGTAATGAAATTCACTGATATCCCAAAACAAAATTTTATTGGTAAATTGAAACATAAAAAAACATTGTTTGAGATACGATTTTATTAAACCCTGGATCAAATAATACTATAGGTAACTTGTTCAACGATTTCAGAGATAATTACTATATATTTATCGCCAAACTAAATCCAGACAGAAATTTAGTAACAATGTCAAGTATTTATACGTTACTTTAGTGACTTGCTAATGTGATACGTGCTGCATGAAGTTTACAGAAGATTTTAAAATACACGGTAGTGTTTGACTTATACAACCGGGCGTATTTAAGGGGGAGCATGGAGCCTCGCCCCGAAAATTTGAATTTTTTTTATTATTTGTTTAAATACCATGAAAAAACAAACACGTACTCATCAACTTACATTAGATAAAACAAAAAAATTCGTTTTTTTTTTCATTTTGTACTGGTGGATTTGAAACTTCTCTTTTACCCCCAATCCACCCCACCCCCCAAAATATTTTTATATATGGCCCTGATATGAACCACAGAAAAACCCACGGTGTGAAATACGCCGAAAAGAAATTATTAAATAAAATCTCAGCAACAGCTGAATCACGTTGATCTATTGCCGATCTCAGCAATAGCGGAATCGTAATTTTACGTTGCTTAATTAAATTTTAATTAATCATAACTTTATGTTGTTTTTGGTAAGCATTTGGTTAAAACATGTAAGGAGACTTCGGAAAAATTGTGGGCACAGCATTATCTATAAGTACTGGCCGAGCTCTGGGCGTTAATATTATTTCACCATTTATAAGCGTTTAAAAAAAAAAATTCCATAAAACGTTCACATACCACACACTTCTGTTCTAGCTGTTTGTCACCACGAGGAATTGCTTTGCACCATTCCTCCCGCCTTGCCTCATCTTTCGGCACGGAACACAGTTACTTTTTGTTTACAAGATCTGTAGCAACTGTTACATACAGGTACAAAACACGTTCTCAACGCTACACTCTTATTATTACTTCTTTTCATGGTCGATCTAACAAATAAATTACTTTTTTACTCGCTATCCACCAAACACGCCATAGAAAAGCATGCTAACGTTTCGAAATAATAGCATCGAAGCTCACAGGAGCGCCATCTATCGGTTTCATGAAAAGAGGAAACTGAAATTTAAACAGTGAGGTATTATCGCACGCCATTTCAGCTGAGGCGGGGCATGTCAGGTGACCATTTTAGATTTGTTCCAAAAAATTACAGTAGTTACAACTATTGGAGACATAAAATATCCTGAAAGGATGTTGCTAAAAAATATTTTTTTCTCCAGCTACAGCGTTTTGAAGTTTGGCTAAAATCTAGCGATCTTTGAAAAATGGGGAAAATGCTGTATTTTAAAACGTGCGCTGCTTCAAAACTATTTAACCTATTCACTTAATTTTTTTTTATTTTGTAGCTATTGAATTAAATTTTAACTTGGCATAGTTTGAACAAGCCTGACTGGCATTATTAACAAGGAAAAAAAACATTATTGCAAAAAAAAAAAAGTTTGATTTGCATTTTCGGAATTTTTTTTTTCTCCCACTACGTAATTATTTTTCAGGTAAGTAAGGATGGCAATCTGAAGTCCCTCGATGGTAGTCTTACAGCAAATTTTATTTTAAACTTGGGATGCATGCAGCCATAAAATTTAATTTTAAGTTATGCGGAAGTTCAAAAAAGCTCAATTTTTGAATGGCATTAACTCAAAAACCCCATTTTTAAAAAATCTGAAAATCTGTCCATTTGATGTCCTCTTAGTTGTTAATAAATTGCTCATTGCAGAATAGTGTATTTCTGCTTGGTTAATTTTATATATATATTTTTTAAAGATTGCACGCTTTCAACGTTGTTGCGCAATACAGCACAAAATGCAAGACTGTCCATATTTCACTGAAAACATCGTTTAATCAGGTTTCAAAGTTAAAACATAGGTTACTGGTGTTTGATTAGTACAATTACATTATATTTCGAAGTTCAGCACAAAAACATACACTAAAAAATGTGCAGAACATAACATTATTATACTATAGCATCACTGTCATTCAATAACATACAATTTTTTTTGACACTTGGTATTATTGAAATTTTATTAATTTCACTTTCATAAAAAAAATTCATAGCCTTTTAGATGATAAACAATTTTTTAGCAGTATGTTAATAAAGTTACCTGTAAAAGGTTTACATAGAAGAATTAGGCATAGTAGATGTGGTTGATTTTTCTCAGCTCCTGTTGGTCAAAAGTATGGAGTCGTGCAGATAGTACAAGTGGAGTAGGATTCCTTTTTAAGCAGCACATTTTCTAATGGCATTAGACATTCATCTTTCTTCTTTCCAGATTCCTCTGGCCGCTGGAACCCTTTAGCTGGACCGTGGGGATGCATAAATGACACAGTAATGTCATTGAGCTCTCGAGATATACCTGTAATCTGCCCTATTCACCAATTATTGTCATAAACACACCCAACAAACTCACCAACCTGGAAATCACTTATTGAGTAATGTTTCTCACCTGGCTGGATGTTTCAACTTGATGTTTAATTGTACGTCCCATATAAGGCAAGTTATTTTTAACCAACCAGTAATGTTTTGATTGTATTCCTACAACAGGTTTTACATTAGCCCCCTTTCTTCTTCCTTACAAGTCCTGTAGGTTTGAACAGTTTTACCTTCAAGAATCAGTAGTGTTATATTTTGTAAAAGATGAGAGAGTTCAGCAACAAATGAAGCTGCATCTCTTATGGCTTGCACAGACCCTCTTTGGAGATTAAACTTTGTTGCATAATGCTTACATAGCCCACCTATAGCATCACATGAACTTTTACCATGCCCAGTAGCTGAAAAAAATTCACTTTTTCCCCTCAATTTGATTATTTTTAGAAAGTTCATAAATTTGGTATTTATTTTTGAAATGTCTAGCAGCCCCATTGGAAATGTAAACAAGTGATCTAATATTTTCTAATTGGCACAACTTAGAAATTTCTTTTTTATAATCTCTATAGCACAGAGAGCATGAGCTGTATCATCAGACACTACAACAAAACTTTTTGCCTCTTTTTTCAAGATATGCAACACATGTGAATAGTGAAATCTGAACATTTTGCCAGTGGTAACTTTGTATTTCATCGGGCAGTATCACTATTCAATTTTCAGCAAAATCAAAATGTAAAACTAGAATGTCAGAACTTTCTTACACAGAGATTTTTGCTTCAGCAATTCCTTCTCTTTGGATTTTCCTGATTTTGCTATGAGAAATTGCTTTCTTCACCCAATGTGCTTACATCTTGCAGAAACTTTTGGACAGATACAGATTTTCTTATGAGGTCACCACCTTCCCAAATAGCAAATGCAACTTCTTGTTCATTCAAGCAAAGAGTTTCAACTGCCAGTGCTTCTGTGCCGGGGCAGTCACCACACTCTTGGAACCAACAATCTTCATTGCTTATTCTGTCACATAAACACTTCTGTAAAAGAAATTCTTCCTCAATTTGTGTGTTTGTTATATTTTGGAGAGCTGTACATATAAGTTTCAGATTACTGCAATAAATACAAGTGCATACTGCTTGTATTGGCTGAATTTTGACCCACTTTGGACGTAGAGTGTAAAACTTTGAAAGACCAATTTTTATATTTGGGTTGTCTTTTTTCATTAGCCTGTATGCCTCTTTGATTGATCTCATCATAAATCTTTTTACCTTTTTAATTTTCTCACCATTATCATCTCTAACACAAACAACATCATTTTTGTTTGGACTATCCCTAGTACAGTCTGTACTATCATCTAGGTAGTATGACAATGCCAGAGCTGCAACTTCTGTAGATAATGGATGCCCACTGTAGGGGTCAGGTTGAGCATAGATTCTCTTTTCTCTTCTAACCTTGCGTGATTTATCTATGAGGTATTTTGATACTGTAGGTAACTCTCACTTCAAATCAGTTTTACTAACAGTCTATGGTAGCAATATCAGTAATTGCACTTTTTCAGTGTAGTTACAAGTATGAAGTGATGTATTAATATTAGAAAACCACTGATTACAAGTAGAACAGTCAGGCTTCTCAAGAGACAACTGACTTGGAACACCAACACCATATATATCTTCTAATTTCTGCACAGCTGAAGTTGTTTGTGTTTTCTCTAATGTCAGCTTTTTCCTCTTCACATAAGCTTCTCTCCTATCCTCCCTAACTTCTGAAGGGGCTTTAAATGGTGACACATTAACATCAAGCATTGTAATACTGCTATTTAAAACATCCACAATCTCATGACTGGGAATGAAAAAACCCTCTCTCTCTCTGATGTGGGAATTTCTTCAGTTTCATTTGCACATTCCAAAAATTTTCACACCACAGAACCTAACAAGCTTAGTTTTGTACACAACTCTTTTGTGTCTTTTAATGTAGTCCACACATCTAACTCTCTCAGAACTATGATGATCAGACATTATAAATTATTCACTGAACAATACTGAACATCACTCATCAACAGACAAGAGCAAACTGGGGTGGGAGAAAAGTGGGGAATTAGTAAATAAAGGACTTAACAGCTGCTGATTGGCTGTTCAGTGAACAATCAATGGACATGTTTGTACTTGCAAAAACCTGTCATAACCTGTTGTTTCAGCATTGTGGCTTGTACAATTTCATTACAAAATGCTATAAATTTAAGAGGAGTATCAGTAGAACAGTGGATGGTTACAAAATTAACAAGTTTAACAAAATAAATAATTTAAAGTATATATATAGAGAGAGGGAGAGTATGAGGTTGCAAATAATTCCCCTAGAAAAGAAATGAAACCAGCAAGAATATACTGCCATGTTCTGCAAATATTTTTTAGTATATGTTTTTGTGCTGAACTTCAAAATATAATGTAATTGTACTAATCAAACACCAGTAACCTATGTTTTAACTTTGAAACCTGATTAAACGATGTTTTCAGTGAAATATGGACAGTCTATTGCATTTTGTGCTATATTACGCAACAACGCTGAAAACGTGCAATCTTTAAAAAATATATATAAAATTAACCAGGCAAAAATACACTATTCTGCAATGAGCAATTTATTAACAACTAAGAGGACATCAAATGGACAGATTTTCAGATTTTTAAAAAATGGGGTTTTTGAGTTAATGTCATTCAAAAATTGAGCTTTTTTGAACTTCCGCATAACTTAAAATTAAATTTTATGGACTGCATGCATCCCAGGTTTAAAATAAAATTTGCTGTAAAACTACCATTGAGGGACTTCTGATTGCCATCCTTACTTACCTGAAAAATAATTATTTAGTGGAGGAAAAAAATTCCGAAAATGCAAAAAAAATTTTTTTTTGCAATAATGTTTTTTTCCTTATTAATAATGTCAGTCAGGCTTATTAAACTATGCCAAGTTAAAATTTAATTCAATAGCTACAAAATAAAAAAAAATTAAGTGAATAGATTAAATAGTTTTGATTTTTTTTTTTTTTTTTTTTGATTGGAGGTTTTAACGACCACCGTGAGCAACTCAATGGGCTATAAGCAGTCGCCCGTCCCTAATTTAGGGTCACTGGTTCCAGGGAAGGGAGAGAGCCAGTGCCGTAAGACAAACACAACATCCATGCCTGACCGGGATTCGAACCCGGACCCCTTACAGACGAATGATCAGAGGCCAGCGCCTTAGACCACTGCGCCACCGGGGCGGCAAATAGTTTTGAAGCAGTGCTTGTTTTAAAATACAGCATTTCCCCATTTTTCAAAAAATCGCTAGATTTTGGCCAAACTTCAAAACGCTGTAGCTGGAGAAAAAAATTTTTTAGAAAAACCCTTTCAGGATATTTTATGCCTCCAATAGTTGTAACTACTGTAATTTTTTGGAACAAATCTAAAATGGTCACCTGATACATTTTGGTACTGTCTGCCTGAATTGAGATGGAATGACTCTACTATCTTTTCTAGCCACTATAACCCAAGGATGCCTACAACCTAGGCAGGACCAAGGAGGTTATAATAATACTTCTGGAGATGTTCCGAGTCCTTAACCTTAAGCCGCCAGGTGTGGGAATTTGATGTTGTTTACATGACACCTTAGAATTTCAACTGTGTATATTTTGGAATTGCGTGGTTCTGTGTTGCAGAAATAGTGTTAATATCAAACCGGAATGATTTTTTTTTTTTTTTTGATTGGAGGTTTAACGACCACCGTGAGCAACTCAATGGGCTATAAGCAGTCGCCCGTCCCTAATTTAGGGTCACTGGTTCCAGAGAAGGGAGAAAACCAGTGCCGTAAGACAAACACAACATCCATGCCTCACCGGGATTCGAACCCGGACCCCGTTCGGACAAATGATCAGAGGCCATCGCTTAGACCACTGCGCCACCGGGGCGGCCCGGAATGAATTATACTTCATACACAAGTGAAGTTTTCAATTTTCACGTTATATTTTGTTTAGCATCTGCACGAACGTTCGGGTATTTCAATCTAAAATAAAAATAGGAAGAGGCCTCAAAATAATTAAGAATTTTATAAATTCAGCATTATCTCACACATTGGCAACAAGTTCCGATGCGAAATTGTAAACATTTGCGACGAAAGAAGGGGATTCAGCCAACACAAAATGCATTGCAATAGCCTTGAAAACCATGAGCTTTCCCACACTTTGACGGCTGTCGCTCGCGGTTATCGGCTTCGCGCAAAGTCGTGCTGCTCCATTAACAAGAGCATCTCCAGATATCTTATTCTAACCTCCTTGGGCAAAACCGGTTTGCTGGGGAGACGCCATCTTGCAGTTGCAGGGAGTTCATGAGACTCGGGACGGGAGTGGAAAAACGTATGTGAGTGGCAGTGAGACCACAGACAATGGAGGCACACATGTGTTGCCGTCTAATCAACTATAATATGTACGGTCATATCATTTTTGGTAAAACGCGAATTCTATATTAAAGTAATTTTTATTGTAAGACTGTCTTGTCTATTCACGAGTTGTAAATTTGGTGATACAAGAGTTACAAAGCACTAAGGACAGGCGGTAATTCAGATAATTTTTTTGCACAGTTATAATCACTGAGCAAAAACTGGAATATGATATAGCAATGGGAACTAAAACAGTTAGCTTACAAATATTTCCTTGAGTTTTATACATACTTTCCCTTACATTTTCCTCCAGGATATTATGTTTAGCATTTTTAATGGATTCTCTCATAATCATGATCATGTTATTAGTATGGAATTTGAATTAAATTTAATGGATCACAATATATAATGTTAAATGTTTTGTCTAACTGCAGTACACAATTTGGAATCCTTCCATGTGTGGTTCAAAAGTTGCAGAAAAAAATTACAAAAAAAAAATGAAGCTTAACATTAAATCAGTTTAAAAAGAACTTGCACAGTAGAAAAGCATAGAAACAGTTCAAAAGCAATAAAAATGTTTATGTGCTGAAGAAAAAATTGAGAACCTCTGCAACAAAAACCAATTGTCCATGCTCTAACCCCCCCCCCCCCCCCCAGCAGCAATCTCCACTTAGCTTGATTTTTCTGTACAAGGGAAATTTGAACCTCACACATGCTTTAAGATTTTGAGGGGATGCCGATAGTGATTAAAAACGAATATCAATTTACCAGTTGCTCGCCAATGTTTTCAGTGATTCCTTGCCAGACTTCTGGGGAATCACTGTTCAGTTTCATCAAAAAAATTTCTGCTCATAATTTAAACTATAATTTGTCCTGCATTGCTGCACGTTGGCCCAGGGAATATGCCATCCCCCCCCCATGATTGGGGCTGCTCCTCCCTCATACATCACCTTGTCAAATACACATTTCCACTTGTTAAGTCACTCCTTTAGTAATGAAGAGTAGCCTAACAGTTACAATTTAGAAATTAATATCTCAAAAACCAAAAATATAACCATTTTGCAATTTGAGGCAAATAGTATCTTAATATAGGTCAAGATTTCAAAAATGTATATATTTTTTTTTTCTGATGCAGGGGCATAAACTACGTAATTTTAAAAATTCAAACACATTTTTTCTAAGCAAAAATATTTTTTAACAGAGATGTGAGCACTTTACCTTGATCATCTGTACTAAGGAAATAGTCCACCCCCATTCTAATTTAAATGTCACAAAGGGAAGGGGGTCAAATATGACACAAATGAACATTTTCTCAATACATTGAGTTGTCTCTAGCAAACCTTACATTTGACTGAAATCATACACAAACAAAATCAACATAATTTTGAATAGACCTGGTGTTAAAAGGAAGTCTGTTTTTCTTTTTTGAGCTCAAAATGTTCAACAGCAGTCGAGATATTAAAGGCAATGCAAACCCTTGCAGCTGTAACTTTTGTGCAATACCCCTTCCACCCAACCCCCCATCTCAGAGGCAAATTTTTGTATGGAATTCAGCAACTCCACACTTCCAAGTAGCTCCTAGGCTGTATGTAAACAATGTGGAGCAGTACATACTAAGTTGGGAACTACTTGAAAGCAGAGAGCTGCAAAGTCCACCCACTTTTTTTAAACCTGTTTTGCTTGATTTTTCAGAGATTGTCACAAGCCTTTTTCAACTCTGCAGTTCCTTTTTTACAAGCAAGTTCACAATAGTAATCAACACTGCAGATATATCTGCATTGATGCAAGACATTTTCTTGCTTTTTTGTTTATAGTTTGAGAAGCATAATTTTATTCTGTTATTCAGTGCTGAATAACAGAATAAAATTATGTTATTCAGTTCCAAATAACAGAATTATGAATTCAGTTCATGTTATTCAGTTCTGAATAACAGAATAATTAATAAACCAAGTCTTACATGAAATTTACTACTTTACTCCTTAATAGTTTTCAAACATTTTTATAAGTAATCTTCCTAGTTAATTTAATATTGTTTTTAATTACAAGAGAGGACAATTCTTTTCTGACAATGTCAGTGTTAGTATTTTACATCAGTTTCTTAGTCCTGAAGAACTTCGATCTTTCACATTTCACACAAATTCTGAATTTTCATTTCTGCCCCCCCCCACACACACACACATTTGTGTTAGGGTGTGTGTGGGGGGATAGGAGTACTTTATTTTAAAAAATCTCCAGATTCTTTTCAGGAGAATTAGGAGAAGCTTGCATAAAGAATAAATACCCTGTCCAAAGTCCAGGAAGGCACAGGGGAATGAAAACTAAGAAGGCAATTTGTGATCATGAAATTCACCAAAAAAAAAACTACAAAATTCTATTCGAAGATATGGCCAACAAGCTTTATGTGAACACAGTATGGCCAACAAGCTTTATGTGAACACAGTGGAAATTAGTAATAAATCAAATGGCAGACACTTACACATTACAACTTAACTGCAACACTTCTCTAAAAATTTGAGAACTGAATAATCCTGGTGTGGAAATCCTGCTCATGAATAAAACCTTATTTAATGTTTAAATAAAAAGATTAGTTCCTTATTTGTAAAATATTAGTTTGATGAGATTGCATACAAATGCTTTCTTGGAGGATAACATCTGAAAAGATGACTGAATGCACTAAAAATTAAAATATCTGAAATTTGGCATTTTAAACATAGTACTCACATGGATGAAATTACTCATCATGAGGGTGGTACTTTGGACTCATTGCATTTATGTAAGACATATTTCATATTACTAATAGTTTTGATAAATTTCTCATTTCTCTCAACCCACTGTTGGCATAAAAGTCCCCCCACCCCAAAGTATTGCACCCTGAATTTCTTTATTGGTTTTACATACATGGTGAAATTATAAGAACAATTAAGCAACTCATGAGCAAATCTAACAGGTATAAATGGTTGACCATCTCTAACTTGGCACCATTGCATCCAGAGAAGGGAGACAGCACACCACCTACCCTCTTCTTGGACTTAAATGAGGCTCAGCTGTGATGACAAGCCACAAACCTACACCTCTGACCACTCAGCCACTGGAAAAGAGACACTTCCAAGTAGCTCCTAGGCTGTATGTAAACAATGTGGAGCAGTACATACTAAGTTGGGAACTACTTGAAAGCAGAGAGCTGCAAAGTCCACCCACTTTTTTTAAACCTGTTTTGCTTGATTTTTCAGAGATTGTCACAAGCCTTTTTCAACTCTGCAGTTCCTTTTTTACAAGCAAGTTCACAACAGTAATCAACACTGCAGATATATCTGCATTGATGCAAGACATTTTCTTGCTTTTTTGTTTATAGTTTGAGAAGCATAATTTTATTCTGTTATTCAGTGCTGAATAACAGAATAAAATTATGTTATTCAGTTCCAAATAACAGAATTATGAATTCAGTTCATGTTATTCAGTTCTGAATAACAGAATAATTAATAAACCAAGTCTTACATGAAATTTACTACTTTACTCCTTAATAGTTTTCAAACATTTTTATAAGTAATCTTCCTAGTTAATTTAATATTGTTTTTAATTACAAGAGAGGACAATTCTTTTCTGACAATGTCAGTGTTAGTATTTTACATCAGTTTCTTAGTCCTGAAGAACTTCGATTTTTCACATTTCACACAAATTCTGAATTTTCATTTCTGCCCCCCCCCCCACACACACACATTTGTGTTAGGGTGTGTGTGGGGGGATAGGAGTACTTTATTTTAAAAAATCTCCAGATTCTTTTCAGGAGAATTAGGAGAAGCTTGCATAAAGAATAAATACCCTGTCCAAAGTCCAGGAAGGCACAGGGGAATGAAAACTAAGAAGGCAATTTGTGATCATGAAATTCACCAAAAAAAAAACTACAAAATTCTATTCGAAGATATGGCCAACAAGCTTTATGTGAACACAGTATGGCCAACAAGCTTTATGTGAACACAGTGGAAATTAGTAATAAATCAAATGGCAGACACTTACACATTACAACTTAACTGCAACACTTCTCTAAAAATTTGAGAACTGAATAATCCTGGTGTGGAAATCCTGCTCATGAATAAAACCTTATTTAATGTTTAAATAAAAAGATTAGTTCCTTATTTGTAAAATATTAGTTTGATGAGATTGCATACAAATGCTTTCTTGGAGGATAACATCTGAAAAGATGACTGAATGCACTAAAAATTAAAATATCTGAAATTTGGCATTTTAAACATAGTACTCACATGGATGAAATTACTCATCATGAGGGTGGTACTTTGGACTCATTGCATTTATGTAAGACATATTTCATATTACTAATAGTTTTGATAAATTTCTCATTTCTCTCAACCCACTGTTGGCATAAAAGTCCCCCCACCCCAAAGTATTGCACCCTGAATTTCTTTATTGGTTTTACATACATGGTGAAATTATAAGAACAATTAAGCAACTCATGAGCAAATCTAACAGGTATAAATGGTTGACCATCTCTAACTTGGCACCATTGCATCCAGAGAAGGGAGACAGCACACCACCTACCCTCTTCTTGGACTTAAATGAGGCTCAGCTGTGATGACAAGCCACAAACCTACACCTCTGACCACTCAGCCACTGGAAAAGAGATCTTAATTTTTCTCTAGCTCTTCTCATTCAAAGATCCTCAGCCATCATTACAAATTTCATCACACCATCTTCTTGGTGTTTCTTCTAATTTTTTTGCTATCATGTAGTAACCATTCTGTTACCCTTCTGTCCACCACCTCATATCAGGCAGGATGGCTGGCCCATTTTCAACTTCTTGACGTAGGAGATAATATATGTGACATCTAATTCAGTGGTTCTCAAAGCATGGTCTCCAGATCTAATTCAGTGGTTCTCAAAGCATGGTCTGCAAATCCCTCAGGGTTCTCAAGACCCTTTCAGGGGTTCAGAGCAATTTTCATAATACAAAAAAGTTATCTGCCTTTTTCACTCGCATTCTCTCATGACAGTGGAGATGAAGCAGTAAACGTTATTACTTTTATTAAATCTCGACTTTTGAGTAGCTCTTTTTAATATCCTGTGTGACAAAAATGGTAAGTATGCATAACGCATTTCTCCCACATACTAAGGTACAATGAATAAACAAAGTCATCGCTCTTTCCACGTTATAGCAACACAGCAAACAAACATTTTTTATTCGGTTACTGCTGGGAAATCGAATCCCAGATCACTCGATATCTAGCCGAGCGCATTAGCCTTACACCATGGTGGCCAACAATCCATGACGCTGTGTGTGTTTTTCTATCAGCTTTTGACATCATAAATCCGTAAGATGGGCTCAGCAACTGAGACGTCTCCATCTGGTGGGCATTAACGGCACTGTCTATATATTAATTATAGCAGTTAAATCCAAAGTGAAAATCCTCCAAATACGTAGTGTCAGTGAATAAACAAAGACATCGCTCTTTCCACATTATAGAAACACACAGCAACCGAAAAATTGTTATTCGGTCGCCACTGGGGAATCGAACCCCAGATCTCTCGATATCTAGCAGAGTGTGTTAGCCTTACATTACAGTGGCCAACAATACACAGCACTATGTGTGTTTTTCTGTCAGCTTCTGACATCATAAATTCGTAAGATGGGCTCAGCAACTGAGACATCTCCATCTGGTGGGCATTAACGGCACTGACTATATATTAATTATAGCAGTTAAATCTAAAGGGCGAGAATTCTTAGCTAGTTATTGAGAGATCGGGGATTCGATTCCCCAGCGGTGACCAAATAACAATTTTTCGGTTGCTGTGTGCTGCTTTAACGTGGAAACAGCGATGTCGTCTTTGTTTATTCACTGGCGCCATGTATTTGCACTTTAGATCTCACCCTTTGGATTTAACTGCTATAATCAATATATAGCCAGTGCCAGTTTTTTTGGTTTTTTTTTTTTTATTGGAGGTTTAACGACCACCATGAGCAACTCAATGGGCTATGAGCAGTTGCCCGTCCCTAATTTAGGGTCACTGGTTCCAGGGAAGGGAGAGAGCTAGTGCCATAAGACAAACACAACATCCATGCCTCACCGGGATTCGAACCCGGACCCCTTTCGGACGAATGATCAGAGGCCGTCGCCTTAGACCACTACGCCACTGGGGCGGCGCCAATGCCGTTAATGCCCACAGATAGATACGTCAAAGTTGCTGAGCCCATCTTACGGATTTATGATGTCAGAAGCTGACAGAAAAACACACATAGCACCATGGATTGTTGGCCACTTAGGTGTAAGGCTAACACGCTCGGCTAGATATAGAGAGATCTGGGATTCGATTCCCCAGCGGTGACCGAATAACAATTTTCCGGTTGCTGTGTGTTGCTATACAGGGTTTGTACTCATTTTCAGAAATTGAAAATAAGGAGTTTCTAAGGACTTTTTAAAGACCTTAAAAGCAATTTTTTAGGACCTTAATTAATTTTATAAGGAGTTATAAGTCAATTTTTACCATTTTTAAAAGGGCATTCATATTAAAAAACACCCTTAAAACATACTTTTAAAGCAGCAAAGATTGCGTAAGTAACACAGCTTTTAATCATTTATAATAATAAATTATCACACATTCATAAACAAAGACAATTTTTGCATGTGATTACTGTATCTAATTAAATTAAAAATTTACAAGGTACAATTATTTGACATCAACCCTTTAATAAAAAAGAAATTAATTTTTAAGTCCTTTTTTGAGTTCTTCTATCTTTGAATCAGTGGCTTCAAGTTCTAATGTTTTCTCTTTCAGTAATTTTCAAAAATTGTTGCATTTTATAAAAAGATTGACATCTCTTAAAGCTTCTGCTGGTTCAGCCATGTTATCAGCAGACTTTTCCAATTGGATTAAATCCTTTTCTACCTTAATCCTTTTAGTTTTTAACATATTTAGGTCAACACTTTGTTTTTTTCTCTTTCCTGAGAATACAGGGTCTTTCTTTTCATTCTTTTGCTCTTCCAAATGTTGCATACATCTATGGCGAGTAGAAGATACTGAAGCTCGCAACTCCTTTGTAAGCTCTACATTGTGAATTCCCCAACAAAAATTAATATGATCATAAACAATTCTTTGGCTTATGTGAGAATTTTTTTTTTAAGTTTTCTACTTGTATCATCTGCCTATTTAACAACAACAAAAAAAAAAAAAAACCTTTCGATTGTTTCTTGGCCATGTGACAATATTAACAAAAATTTTATCACATTCTAAAGATCATCAAAACCTTTTGATAAGTATTTAGCTAAGAAAGCATCTAATTTGGTTTCAGAAGCATTAAAATAAAAAAAAAATAGTAGTCTCTTTTTACTTCATTCATTAAGAAGCCTCTAAATTGCAATAAAATATTTTCACATTGTTGCTCTTCTAATTTTTTAACTTCACTCAGATGGAAAAGGGTTTTTTTTTTTATCTTGGCTAAACAATCACTATTATTGTTTGCCATTCTTTTGGGGTTTAAGCAAACCATATTGCATACAATTGAATAATTGAATGGGCATTTTTCAATAAGATTTGATAACATAGTTACAATAAATTTTTGGCAATCATGTTTAAGTGAAATAACTTCATTTTCATATAATTGCTGTCCTATACATTTACACAGCACATACCAATTTTCATCTCAGTTGGATTATTCCTTCAGGGTGATTTGCCTTTTTTTTTTTTTTTTTTTTTTTTTTGCAAAGATTGTATCACTACTCAATAAATAAAAAAATACTTATAAATTAAATTTGGCTAGTTGCAATATAATTAAATCAGAACAGCATCTGTTATAATTAATAAGTATGCAATAACATGCAAAGAATAACTGAAGGTATATAGTTGTAATAGCATGCTTGTTAAGTTAATGAACAAACACATTTTGACAGTCTTAGGTCTTGATCACCTGCAAACATTCTGAGTGAGACTGGTTACTAGATTTAGATTTTGAAAGGTTTCGTGACGATTGTTCACAAATAATAGGAGGGGTTTCCAAATGATGGGGATAAAATAAGGATTACTGCAGTTTGAAGAGGCAGATATGGTACCAACATTGTGTTCTGTTGGTACCACAGTATATATCGACAGCACTTTTTGCAGCATTACTAACAGGGTTTGTACACATTTACAGAAAATAAATTCCAGGAGTTCATTGAAAAATTCCAGCAGCTTAAATTTTTGCTAGATCATAGTGCTTTGTTTTATATTTTGCAAAATGGGATCAGATTTATTATGAATTTAGAATCCTTATGAAGTCCTATGGGTTACTTCATAAGGATTCTAAATTCATAATAAATCTGATCCCATTTACAGAATGTTCTTCAGTGAGTGTTACATCTTCAATGAAGTGGCAAAATTTCTCCATAAAAAAACTGCTCTGTAAAAAACTTATATGAAGCGATCTGGAACTTAGCACAATGATAATAATACAAAACAATTTTGAGATATCAATCTCCTTCAGTAACGGAAGTGCACGCCAGAAGGAACAGCCATCTTGGACTGGAGGGATGGTTTACAGTTGACACACTGTTGACTCCAACTGCGCTCCACTGCTATTCCACAAACTAAGGTCACTGAAAATAAGGTACTCAAACATCTTGCGCTCTGACATCACGACATGACATCAGGTCTCCACACTCCATGAAAGGAAGTGATGTCGTCGCAAGCAGAAGCAGGAGCCAACTAGAACAAAGTGATGCAATCAATCCAAACATTTCAGTCAATGTTTTTTTCTTTTTTTCACTGCACGAAGAAATTCAAGGACTAATCCTGGACCTTTCATAAAAAATATGAAAAATCAAGAACATGAAAAAAAGAAAAATCAAATTCTAGAACTTTTCCAGGATTACATGGGCCATACCAACTCTGTACTAAGTAAGCATCTGGCTGAGCATAAAATGTTTGCCAAAGTAGAACTAATTCTTCCTCGGCATTGCTGACTATCTCAGATACATCAGCTGTGCCTCTCTGAAACTAATGCTGTCCAGAGAAGCACAGCTCCCTAGACAGCATTGTTCCACTTCTTGCTGAGAAAATTGCTCCTTTTTTTAACAAAAGGGCTCTACATCTTCACACATGAGAGCATTGAAATATCTACCTCTTCGAACTGCATTACTGATTGCATTTAATTTATCCCCATCATTTAGCAACAACCATAATGAAACACTTGAAGATCTAAATCTGGCAACCGGCCCAGTCTTCCTCCAACAAGTGATCAAGACCCAAGATGGTTTCAAAAGACCTGTGTTATTCATTTTTTCCTAATTGCAACAAAAGCATGCTATTCCAGTTACCTTCAGCACCTCTCTTCTTTTTAAATTTTCGCCAATTATGGAAATTTTATGCACATTAAATCCCTTACTACAGGCACATAGACAGGAGACTGCATGGTTATTTATAAGTAAAGGATATTTGTGCCAATGAACTTTATGCTAACTTTAAAAATAATTTTTGGCAGCCTCCTACAGCAACAATGACAAACTGATCAGCACATCAAAATCTGAAGGTGTTCCACATGTTTTTACTTTCTGCCAAGTCAGTTAAAAGTTCCATTCCCAAATCAATTCAGGGTTTACAACAAATTAGATTTTGTAGGATTTGGCAAACATAATTTTGAAATAATTCAAATTTTGCTTCCCTTTTGAATACAAGCTATCATCACTTAGGATGCAAAATCTTATTGATGCAACTAATTCATACACTACTACCCACAAAATCCTCAAAAAAAAAAAAAAAAAAACGTCTGAGTTCACTATAACTTTACAGTCATTTTTTTTTTCTGTTCTGTAAAATTTTCCATGCATAATTATGTGAGAAAAACCAACACAACCAAATAACTACCATGAAATATATGAAAATTTTAATATTTCTCAGAGAAACACTTAAGAGCATCTTATCCCTGAAGCATCTGCTTAAGTAACTCACATGATTTTTCATCTTAAAATTTCATTTCCATGAAAAGTGGTATCAAAACAGTTTATTTAGCTTGTTCTGTTTAGTTTTTATGTACACTTTAAAAAATTGCCCTCCCTGCTGTTTTTCTTCACAGTTGCTGGTTGTTCTGTGTTAACAGAACAATTTTGATAGTTGACCTAAATTTCAAAATGCTTCATTCATCATAAATTGGCTCAAAAATTTGATCTGCTACAGTTTCTAACATTTTGTCTTGAGTTCTATCATCCATTTCAACTGCAGTTTCATCATTTTCAGCAATATGACCACTTTCCTCTTCATGTGCAAGCTCCTCCTCTTCTGCTGGTCGCTGTGGCTGCTGGGGTGCAGGCTGCTGTTCATGTTGCTGTTCAGCTGCTGCTGCTTCTTCCTCCTCCATCACCTCCTCTTGGGGTTCTTGCTGCTGGTGATCCATTTCTACAGGAGCACACTCAGCATCATCATCTTCTGCTGGCCCAATATTCTCTTTGTCACCTGGACTTTCATCGGGAAGTTCATCCTTTTTATACCACTCTTCAATTTCAAGCAGCGCCTTTTCAAATTTAGCATTGCGGTTGGATAGGTCAGCTGGAAAGGAAATGAAACACATTATTAACAAATCATGAAATGAGTTTTTATATAATTTAAAGACAACAACTGGCTTTCAATCATGGCAACTTAGGCCCCGTGAAAATAAAAGTTCATTCTTTTTTCCCCTTCTCTCACCTCTGAATGTGAAAAGGAAGGAAATTAATGTAGCATGAGAAAAAATTAAAAAAATGAGTACAATACAAAGGTTGCATGTCTAAGGCATGTCATAAAGAGAATATATACACACTCTAAAAGAACAATTTATTATTCATACACACTTAACAATGTGAGGTCCCACTTTTCACCTTCACAACAGCAGCAACAAGTTATGGCATGGACTATATGATGTGTTGGATACATTAGGGTGGTATTGCAGCCCATGACTGCAAGCCATCTATCCTCAAAGCACAGAGTTTCCAGTGGTGACTTCTGTGCTCAAATGCTATACTCCATTTCCTCCCACAGATGCTCAAATGGGTTCAGATCCAGAGAGTGAGTGGGTCATTCAACGGTTATGAATTTTCTGGAATACTCCTCCAACTAGTCCTCTGTTAAAAGGAAGTGATCAGTTGAGTCACTGCCTTATTGAAAGAAGGTATCCTTCTGTGGGAAATGAATGGCAGGGTTCCCAATCCTACCTTATAGTCGAGGAATTGGCCAACTCGTTCATTCAACCCATTCCAGTGTTCACTGGCATCTGCAGCACCTCGGTTTATGTGTCGAAACTGAATAAGTGGGTACCTCATGATTTCACTCCACAACAGCTACAACAGCGTGTGGACATTTGCACTTCTTTGCTGTCCCGTGAAGAAAGGAAGCTATTTTTGCACAGAATTGTCACTGATGATGAAAAACGGATTGTTTATCACAACATTAAGCGTAAATGGCAGTGGCTTTCCAAAGGGAATGTGCCTGCAGCAGTGGCGAAACCAGGATGTTTCCCACAAAAGGTTTTGATGTCTGTGTGGTGGGGATATGCAAGGCATAATCCATTACGAGCTGTTGCCACCCAACAAAACCATTACAGGGGAAGTCTACTGTAAGCAGCTGCAGCGTCTACGCACTGCTTTGCAGGATAAACGTCCAGCACTCATGAATTGTAAAGGCATGCTGCTGCAGCAGGACAACGCAAAACCACACACAGTGAAAATGACCAGTGCCATGTTGCAGGACTTCAGATGGGAAAAACTTCTGCATCCAGCATATTCCCCTGACATCGCCCCATCCGACTACCACCTCTTTCGCAGCCTGCAAAACAATCTTGCTGGGACTACACTTTGAAATGTGGAGGAGGTATGGCGAACCCTTTTTGCCTTTTTTGCATCGAAACCCATGGAATTGTACAAGTCTGGGATTCAAAACATTGTTGATCGATAGGAGAAGGTTGTAACTACCAGGGGCACTTATTATATAGATTAAAACATCTGTTCCAGGTAAAAAAATTTCTTTTCTTCACACGTTGAAAAAACGACAGTATATTTGGGATTACCTGATATAATTGATATACTATTTTGAATACTCGCATAGTTAGCATGGCTTACTAAAACACAAGTTCATCTCCAAATGATAAGTACACTACAGAAGAACAGAGTGGAATAGCCAAACATCTTCTAAACTTAACAAAAGATGATTGTCAGTTACACAACTAGTTCAAGGCATGCATCTGAAATGGTGCATGCAGCATTCAGCAATACTGTCTGCATTTAAACAGAGCTGAAATATTACAGAATATTTAAAACTGTACCAATAAAAATATCATAATTACTAGTTCATCACATTTCTCCTCCCCCTTAGAAATGAAGCTAAGTGGTCTGAAAGTGATGCATTACACTAGGCTGCAAATATGTGCATTTGTACTGTACAACACTTGAAGAAGCACACCACCAAACTCCCTTCCTCACTTCTTTACCTTTCTTGAAAAACAAGTGCACTTATAAAACAAAACAGGCATAAAAAATAATGCTTCATTTCATATTGATTAAAATGAAATACAGAATAAATAAACTTCAACTCAGAAAACTTTTATGAACACTGATTAATTTCAGCCTAACCTTTTTAAGTACATTGAGCCCAATTTTTAGCATTATACACTAATCGTCATAAAAATAGTTGCAACCAGAAGAAAGCAACCTACAGGAATGAAACTTGGTGGGTAGGTTTGACATCGTGACACATGCAAATGATTCAAGTATCGCACTCGACTGAGCATGTGATGCAAGCAAGTAGGGGTCGTAGTGCTGTGCCTGACCGGCTATATAAGGTCGTTCTGTTGCATGTGCTTGCCACTCTGACTCATGCTGTTCTGTTCGTTGCATCCTTTGCAAGTGAAGTTTGCCTTGGAGAAAAGTTCGGAAGCAATTCAAGCAGTTGGAGGAGTTCGAGAGGACCCGCATTGTCAGGCACCGGGACGCGGGATGGTCTTATTGCCGTATTGCGTGCCATACCGGTTGTGCAGATATCGCCATAGTACACTGTTGGCGGCAGTGGATAGAACAAAGCACGCAGCTGCAACAGGAAGAGTCTGGGAGACCTAGATGAACCACAGAGAGAGAGGACCGAAGGGTTGTTCGACATGCGCGAAGTGACCCAACAGCCACGATTGCAGATATTTAGCAAGCAGTGGTGCCTTCCACCAGGGCCGTAGCTAGAGGTATTGGGGTCCGGGGCAAGCAGTAAAATTGGCGCCCCCTGCCCCAGTCCAACTGGAACAGGCGATGGTGTCAGATTTTGTTATATACCTGTTTGCAGATATAGTACAATACCTGTATAAAAAAAATATTGCGATTTTTATTGTCATTTGCAATTATTGTCCCATATATAATTTGCTAATTGTATGAAATAGTAATAAAATGTAAATTTTTTTGTATAAAATATTGCTCATAATATATATATTTTTTAATAACTTATATTGGTAATCCTATTCAATAGCCTGGGGTGACTATGTGAGCTTCAATAGGGATTGTTGAAGAAAGAAAAACATTGAACATAGTTTGAATGAAGAATACTTTTTATTTATAATTAATTGCTACCTCAAGTGCTTATGAACAACTGAAAAAATAAGTACAAGTAGCATTTGTTTAAAATTATGCTTAAGCCTTAACAGAATGATTTTGTATTTACAAATGTACCTTTCGAGCTTTAACAGCAGCAAAATCATTTATTTGATAATAATTAATAGTTTTAGCAATATCTTTTTCTATTGACAGAATTGCCAGGTGCATTAACCTCCCCATCGATGACCTTAAGTAATTTTTTATTATTTTCAGCTTACTAAAACCTCGTTCACTAGATGCATTAGTAATTGGCAATGTTAAGAATAATCTGAAAGCAATTACTAAGTTTGGATAAGATGTAGCAAGAGACATTTGGTGGATTAAATTTAATAGGTCAAGAGAGGTTGCTTTTGAAAAATCCTGATTTTTTTTTTTTTAAATAAAGAAGTGGCCTGAAACTTAAAACTAGCTATTTCCCCCTCTATTTCAGTAGCATACAGATCCTTATCATATTTATTAGCTAAGCGCATTGCACTAGCCTTTAACTCTTCTACGGTCATAGATTGCAAAGACTTGCTCATTAAGAAATTAAAGTCATCTAACACTTCAATCAAACATTTATAACGCCATTCCATTTGTTCTAAGACTTTGTCCAAAACAGCATAAAAGTCCATACTGAACCTTTGTTTTCCTGTCAAAACAGTGTCCTCACTTTCTTCCAATGTCAGTCGTTTCCTCTTCCTTGCCCTTTTCTCCTCGAAGAAGCCGTCAAGAGATGTTGCGGCACAGATGTCCGATGCTTCGCCCAGTATAACATCAATCCCTGTGTCCCGGATGTCTTGTAAAGCAGCTTTCAATCCTGTCAAGTGACTAACTGCACAGTCCACGGTCACATCTTTGCGCTGTAGTTGTTCATTCACGCGGGAGATCTGATTTAGTATTTTGTCCCACATAACAGAGTAACAAACAAACTTATACAGAATGATTTTGTATTTACAAATGTACCTTTTGAGCTTTAACAGCAGCAACTACTCCAGTGACATAGTCCTGATGACGAACTAGGCTTTAGTTCGAAAATTTGACAACCAACTTTCATGAAAAATAACCTCTATAAGACCCGTAAAAAAGTTATTCCACAAACTTATAATTAATTTGTTTCAGAAGATTTTTAACCACTGATAAACAGTCATCATGGAATTGAGGGTTGTCAGAAATTTCCTCTAAGGCTTCGAGGACTTTATCAAGCTGTGAATAAAGTGCATGAACAGCAGAGTATTTGGATGCCCATCTTGTATCACAGTGACACTTGAGGGTGGTAGAAAGTTTGTTGGATAATATTTCCCACATTTTGACATTGTGAGCAAATATTTTGTACAGTTCTTGCACTTTGCCAAAAAATGTGATAATATCTGAAGAGACTCCAGCAGCGTGAACACCAACCAAGTTCAATGAATGAGCAGCACATGGCATAAAACGTGCATGGCTGCAAATTGCCTGTATACGGGCCTGGACTCCTGAATACTTCCCCGCCATGTTTGAACCATTATCGTATGCTTGCCCTCGGCAATTACTAATGTCAAGCCCATCGGCTTCTATTTTTTGTAGAATTTCTTCGGTTAAACCAGCCCCAGTCGTTTCAGTAGTTTTTATGAAATCGATGAAACTTTCTTTAATAGAGCAAACATCCTCTGAAACTTCCACGTACCTAATAATCTGGCACATTTGTTCATGATGGGCTACATCTGGTGTACAATCAAATGAAATTGAGAAATATTTTGCCTCTCTTATGTCTTTTAGTATTTCTTGGCGTACAGTGTCACCTATTAAATTAATGAACTCGTTTTGAATTGTTGGGGAAAGGTAATTTGGAATTCCCGGTTTTTCTTTGGCTATGGTAATATACTCTTTTAGCTGTTTATCATAATGAAAAACAAACTCTAGCAAATGTAAAAAAATTCCACATTTGTCTTCACCTATCTTTGTACTTGAACCTCGAAAGGCCAAGTTGTTGACTGAACAAAACAAAATGCAATCAACAATGATTCTGAGAATGTGCCGCCATTTCCCTTTTTCTTTTGTAATCATTTGCTGTAGTTCAGTATCAATTGCACAGCCCTCTTTAATCCTTTTTTCAAAGCTTTTCCAGGAAACATAGCACTCATGGTGCTCTACAGAATTTTTATGCTCTGGAATTCGAGGGTGTAATTTTTTCCACTCAGAAAATCCAACTTTTGGATTTGCCAAACGTGATTTCAAATGCTTTCCAAATAGCATGCAAGGGAAACAATAAATAACTTTTGTTGCTTCACTGTAAATTAACCAATCCCGCTCTACATTTACTCCATTCAAAAGTTTTTTGTGGAACCAATTTCCCGTAAAGTGCCTTTTTTCTGCATTAATTGATAAAAGAAAATTACCATTTTTATTTTGTTCTGGACCGTGTTCAACTAACAAGCTTCTCACCTGGTCATTCAAATCAGGCCATGTTGTGGGATCATTAAAATTAAGTTGAATTTTGGTTTGTTCATCTTCCAAATCCTGTTCCTGTACGCCTTCATAAGGACTCAATGTTGTAAAGGACGGGTTAAAATAAGGTGTAGAATCATCTGAATGCACACTAGCACTACCAGTTATATTCTCAGTTACTTCAGTAACGTTTTCATTTTCTAAAAGTGTTGATGTAGATGGCTTACTTTCAATCACTTGCTGTAGTGGGAGCGCAGCGGTTGAGGGATCCACCTTCTTTACCCATCCCAGTTTTTGCCACTGCTTGGCTTGGACTGCGTTATCCACCTCTTGTTGTTTTTTTCGTTTTCTGCCTTGTGCTCCAGACAACTTTGTAGGTCCCATTTCGACACACACACGCACGTCACGTGGCACAGTGCACTAATTCAGCGCGCTACTCAATCAATCAAGCTATACAGACAACGTTAAGCAAACAAATGCCGTCACAGTGTCACGGCAAGTATTGCATTTAAACTGTCGCAACCTTAACTGAGTAATGTTTGTTCCGCGCATGCGCACAGTAGGCTTCCCTGTCGACGAATCGTCGCCATCCGTCATTCGTTCTCAATACACGTAAGGAGTGATGGATCATGAACAGAGGAGGCCTTGCAGGTCACAGCACTTGTCGCCTACATTTCACCCCCCGAGACATGCAGCTGTGGTCGATGACGTACCTGCACTGGCCAAAAGCCTGGGAGCTTTCTGTCAGAGTACCACACGAAAGGCACTTTCAGTCAAAGTTACTACCGTATTTACCCGATTACAGTGTGTCATCTACTGCAAGGCGCACTCAAATATCAAAAATTATCTTTTTAGAAAACAAAAGCTCATGATTTTTGGGGGCCTAAAAATCGAAAAACATTGATGTTATAGTATAAATTAGATAATTTCAAATGAACATTTTCTGTTATGCATGCTCTTTAAAAAGTCTTTTGCTTAATATAGCAAATATACTTTTCTGATCTCAAAATCAAAAATCATATGATTTGAGGTAAAGTGCTGGAATTACAATGCATCTTGATGTCTTCTGGTGTCCATTTTAAAATCTGTTTCTTCTCGCTAAGAGCATCAGTTTGGGTTTTCAGTGTACAACTTAAATAAAATACAACGTGAAACAAATATGATACACCAAGAAAAAGTGCTGGCGTAAAACACCGTCATAACAGAGGGAAGTTCTGTCCTGGAGGGAACTGAGCTGAGCCAGAAGGCCAGCGTGATGACATAGAAACAAGTAAACTACCCATTTTTTACCCAACCTTTCAGACACGGGTCGGTGTTCAGCACTTCAAAGGGGCATACTAGCCCTTCCCCTCTAAAGTCCTGGCCTACACTAGCCGCTGTGCGCGCGTCTCAAATGTTTCGTAAACACAGCAACTAAAATGTACTGTCACACCCAAGACAAATCGATCAGAATATTTGCCGTTCGGACGATTGGAGTTCTCCTTTAATTTAGGTTTCATCTGGTCGCCATTTCATTCTTAAAGCATAAAGAAGTTTAAATTTTATACATTTTTTTAATTACGCGTATAAATTAATTTCACATTTTTTACATTTATATAAAAAAAATCTACGTCTCGATGGCGCCCCCTACAGCTCGGCGCCTAGGGCGAACGCCCCCCCCCACCACCACCGCTATGGCTCTGCTTCCACACATCATCTGATTAATTCCAGCACCATTGGCAGATGGCTGCACGACGTAGGACTACACGCATGCAGACCGTTATGACCACTGCCCTTAACACTATCACATCGTCGCCAAAGACTGCAATGGTGTCGTGCCAGACTGTCATAGAGCCACTCAGAATGGCGGTGGGTGATCTTCAGTGACGAGTCCCACTTTTACCTTGGAGGAGATAACCAATGAATCCATGTGTGGAGGCACAGTGGTCAGCGCCAACATGAACTGTTTGTTGTCGAGCGTCACACGTCCAGAAGGCCTGGTGCCATGGTGTGGGGTGCAATTGCCTACGATGCCAGATAACCTTTGGTGTTCATTACAGGCACTTTGACAGCCCAACTTTACGTTAATAAGGTCCTGCAACCAGTGGACCAACCTTTTCTGAACGCTCACTCCGGTGCGATTTTCCAACAGGACAACGCTCATCCGCATACTGCTACTGTCTCAAGAGCTTGCCTTCAAGGCACTGAAACTCTGCCAAGGCCAGCCGCATCGCCCGACCTATCGCCAATTGAAAATGTGTGGGATGCTATTGGACGCGCTATCCACACTCCACCCCTACCACACAATCTGCAGGAACTGCGTGAGATGATTCCAGCTGCATGGGATGGCTTATAGCTGGACACCATTAAGAACCTGTACAACTCCATACCGACACATCTGGCATGCTCTGTGAGCAAACATGGTGGCCCGACACCATGCTGAGAGACACTACTTATTGGCATGTAGCTCAATAAATATTGCCCATATCAGTCTCAATGTTTAATCATTTATTGTTCCTGCCACCTGAATAGCATTACAATCCAACACATCCTTCTGGGTGCAACTATTTTTTTGGCGATGAGTGCACATAGTTTTGTAAAACATTAGGCTATGTAAATCTAACAAAAATAAAATATGAATTCCAATAGGGGAATGTGCACCCTGTAACAAAGTCATAAAATATCTTAGAATGTAGAATTACATGCATTGAATACAGTAGATTTTTACTTTTTCTAACATTTGTTTTCACAACACTATAAAGAAAAGTTCCTAAGAAAATGTGCATTTGAAACATACTCTAAATTTGTGCAAAATGAAACAGAAATCAATACTTTAAAACATCCATAAAAGTACTCTAAAACACGACAGTGAAACATACTTTCAATTTCTTCTTGCGTTTCTTTTAAGCACTTCTGCGATTCTAAATTATGTTTAATAGGAAGGAACATCAAGTGGGGCTTCGATTTGGTTTTAATAAAATTCATTAACGACTTTTGTTGATTGTTCCAGGCTTCATGCTGGGGGGAAAAAAATTTCAGTGTTGGAAGCAAAGAATATAAAAATCACATAAAACAATACACATGTCACAAAGATGAAATCATCTTACATGAAAGTCAATAATTTTTTCAAGCAATGAAAGACAAGTTTCAATGCCATAATTCAAAAGGATAATTAAATCATTAATGTATATTGGCATTTAGGCATTTATGTTAAATACTATGACAATGTAACAAATTACTTTCCACATTACAGTTTCAACCTCTAATGTTCCATCAAGAAAAAACTCCACTTCAAGATGTCATTATAGACTAGGTATAACTGTAATTTACTCTTCTGTAACTTATCACTCACCCATTAACAATGATGTGCACCAAACCTCAGAAAGTTCACCAAATTCGATCATTTTTACACCGCTTCTACAGTTCATGCACATCCAGCACCCCGATGTTACTGCATTAAGTTAACTCTCATTCTAAGAACAAACAGTTTTTATAAAAAAAATTTACTACCTACAAATATTTCAACTAAGAACTACTGCAAGTTGGAGGTACTAGTACATTAAAGAGGAATGCTTGCAAACATTCACTCACCCATGTTAACCAGGAAAACAAAAATAATTTATAGAATTAATCCAACAAAACATACTAATATCCACACACAAAGTATGAACATAAAGTATTTATTTATATGTAAACAACCCCATTTCACTTTTCATAGCAATGTGAAAAATAGAAGCATTAGCAATCGTGAGCACAAAATATGAATATGTACTTCAGTAATAAATTAATTTTTATAGGCCACATGCTCTAATTAATTTTAAAAAAAATAATTTTTGCCATAACATATTTGCTTCAGCGGAGTACATCCAGGGCTAGATAGGCTAGCTGCATGGCACATGGAATTCAAATAATAAAAAATTCTATTACACATATTTAATTTGACTTGCTTTGACAAAAATGATCAAATTTTGCAAACAGCTGAACACTTCATGTATGATGTGACTTTGCTTGATGATACTGAAAACCTACCGGCCAGACCTACCATTGAGTTTCAATGACAACAGGATGTGTGAAGGGCTTGCATGGGAAACACTTTCCTGGGTGAAGGGACATACTCCTGAACTATAAGTTGGTGGCCATCTCCCACTTGAAAGAGCACATGCTCTGAGACAGTTGCTTCAGTTGTGTGTAATTAGCATTTGCCAGTAAATAAAAGTGAGTGATGTTTTGTGTGTTGAATGCAATAACTACATATATAGTGAATTAAAATAAATTATATCATAAATGAATTATTACAAAAACAATATAATTTTCTCTCAGCTTTGCAATTAGGATGCACTTCACATTGTGCTAAGTGGAAGATCTCAGCTAATACTTTTGAAACTTAAAACTGAGCATGTGGAAAAGAACTAACCATAAACTAAATGTTCTGACATAAGTATTTACCCAAAAAAACCAAAAAAAAAAAAAAACCCCTCATGGTTAACTGGATTGAGTGATTCAATGAATTGTACTACTAATCATGTTTGTTCTTTCTACTGAAATAAGACTGTGGAAGAAGACCAGCACTTCAAATATTTCAGCTGCCCAAGAGAAACAATCAATAATACTAGAGAGGATCAAAAAGTAACGCACAGCAATTTTTTTTTTTTTTCTCTTTGCAGGTTGCAGTTTGGCAGACGAGTTTGACTATCATGCTACAGACTGATTTGGCTGGATCAGGTGTCGCTGTGGTAAAACGACAATGTGAAAGACAGCAAAAGGATGTCGAGTTTGTCAGCGTCGTCTATGAATGAAGAGCAATGCGGCGTAGTTCGATTTTTGTGGGCTAAACGGGGAAAAAACCCCGACGGAAATTCACAAAGAAATGGTCGAAGTGTATGGTGGTGATTGCCTGGACCACAGCAACATTTCCAGATGGTGAAGTTTCCTTGCAGAGAACCGTGGCAACCTTACCAATTCACCACATTCCGGTCAACCTGTCTGCCACTGCGAAAGGCATTGAACAGGCAATTCTGAGTGACCAGGGGGTTCATCTGAGCACATTGGCACAGAAGTTCAACATTTTGCACAGTATAATGCACAATATTGTGTATGACAAATAGCAATTTCGCAAGGTCAGTGCACAATGGGTGTCCAAGAGCTTGACAGACAACCAGAAACAGCCCTTGTGAATGTCAATATCCAGTGGCCAAATGGCGACCAGATATTTTGTAGTGGCTAGTAAATTTTTTAATATAGCTGCCAACCATGACCAGTAGATTTTTTTCCCCAAAGTAAGCAACTATCTATATTGTCCAACTTTTCCCCCACTTGTGAATGAATATGGAGTTCAGTTTTTTCGCCCATGCTGCTGCAGCTGCTTTGCAAAAGAATGGAAGTGCAGGTGAGATTCAAGAGAACTTAATCTGCTGACGGATCAGCCTGGAGTGACCAAAGGGTCATGAATACTAAAGCAACTTTTGCCATGGTATATCTGATCTTTGTCATGGTATATGTATCTTTGCCATGGTATACTTTGCACAAAGTATAATGTCATCTACAGGTAAAAGAATTATCTTTGAATATCTGTTTAGCCACATATATGCTGAACAAAAATAAACAAACAAACTGTTACTGCAATGTTTTTAAGATGATACAGCTGCTACATCTAACGCCATGTGAGCGTGGCTTTTCAGAAATGAACCTCATAAAAATGAGTAATCGGGCATGTCTGAATAGTGACACTTTAATGACTTAATGATGATTAGATGCAATAGCCCTTCAATTGAAAATTTTGATCCTCAAAATGCTATTCAATGTGGTGGGCAGATAGATATCTCTGATGGGAAGATCAGACACAGTGCATATCAGTGGTAAACTAACTGTATCAACATTATTAGTGCCAATTTATACATATACCGGGTGTTTCACTGGCACTGGGTAGTGACAAAAAAAAAAAGAGACAATATAATTGACTTACTTTATTGAAAGAGGAAAAAAGACATTTACAGGAGTAAGAGTAGGCAAAAGGTAATCAATGGATGACATGTTCCACATGATGACCATCCACTGTCACAACGTGGCGAATACGTGCTTCGAAGTGCTGCAATACCGACTGGAAGATGTTCGACGGGATCCGTGCAATTTCCTGTTGGATGGCAGGTTGGAGGTCAGGCAGTGTTCGCGGGTTGTCCTGGTACACCTGATCTTTCATATAGCCCCACAAGAAGAAGTCGAGCGGCATTAAATCAGGCCTGTGTGGAGGCAACAAGAACAGCATTTGTGGAGTGTGGCAGTGTTCCGTCCTGTTGAAATGTGTGGTTGTGAATCCAGTTTTTCTGGACTGCACTGGGGAAAAACCGATCCTTCAAAAGGTCACTGTAGACAGCAGCGCTAAGTGTGGACTCCAAGGAAAAAGGCCCAATGAGGCCATCACTACTCATTACACACCAAACGGTAGCTTCAGCGGATGGAGAGGCTTCACAAGAGAGACCGCCGGCTTCTCACTTCCCCAGATGTGGCAATTTTGCTGGTTAACGTAGCCAGAAGCGCGCCTCATCACTTAATACAATGCTCTTCACATCAAAGTTGTGCTTATCAATCAGTGAACACGTCGTTTGCAAACTCATAACACTGCTGGACGGCTGTAGTGCTCAAAGGCTAATTCACCTGGATTTCATAGGGAAACATGTCCAAATCCGACGTCACAATGCACCATGCGAATGCTGGGCCAACGTGTAGTTGCTGAGCAAGTCTTCGTGTTGATGTACCGTCTTCTTCGTGCAGGAGTTCTCGTGCAGCTTCGATGTTTTCCACCATCTGTGCTATTCTTCTCTCCGTCGCCAGGCTTGCCATGTCATCTGTGACACTGCCGGTTTGTTTGAATTTCGCTACCAATTTCATCAGGTACACACAGGATGGCTTACGACGATCTTTAAATGCTGTATCCAACTTTCATAACACCTTTGTGGGGTTTCCGCCCTCCGCATACCAATTTTTCACCAAGAAAACTCTTTCTTCAGTGGTAAATCGCTGCACGTCCGAAATCGAGTGTCCACCGTCCCACCACTTCCTCGCGAATGCCTGTCGCCTGCTGATCGACGTCTCGGACTTACAGCCCCATTTCGTTATTCTTTACCTATTTATTCCACAGGAAAATTGTCACTACCCAGTGAAACACCCAGTATATCTTAGCTTTTGTCCCTTTGTTTTAAATATTATTAAAGAAATTAGACATCTGACTTCAATGGCCTCTCAAAAATAAATTATGTATGTGTAAATTAAGATAGTAAGAGTAATGATATTACAGCACTGAAAATAAATTGTCAAAAAATCACTCATTTTGGAACAAAAGCATATGCAAGATTTGCAGTCAATCTAATGATCCTATGCAGTAACTGTTCTGCATCTGTTTTTATGAAGTTAATGGGGGAGGAGTCTCTCATTAGAAACAACAACAAAAAAACATTCACCCATTTAATTTAATAGAAACATAAGCAGAGAAGTTACTGAATTATTATTATTTTTAACTTTGCATGGCCAGTAGAAATTTCAGCAGTTTCACAAGGGCTGACCAGAAGGGATAGAGAAAATTGTGCAATTAGGCTGGGAGGTGTTCCAGCACCCACCTTACAGTCCGGACCTGGCTCCTTTGGACTTTCATCTGTTTGATCCCTTGAAAAGATTCCGGGGCGACCAACGCTTCGATTCAGCTGCCGAAGTCAAATCGGTTGTCTGCAGGTGACTATATGCCCAGAAAACGGACTTTTATGAACAAGGTATACTAAAACTGGTACCACAATGGGAGCGTCTCAGTTCTTATGTTGAAAAATAGCTAAGAAATGTAGTTTCACTGTGTATATGTTTTGCTTTGTCTATCTATCAAACTGTTGCCAAAAAAAAAAAAAAGTGAGCGCTACTTTTTGATCCACCCTCGTAGAAAGCCTGAGCCTAAATCATTTCCATTACTTAATAACTCAATAACTTTGCTATTGTAATGAAAAGAAAGAAACAACATTTGCTTGGAGAGTATGATAGTGTATTCTGGGCCTGAGACAGCCCAGGTCTTAAACCAAGGATACACCACTGTTTCATATCAAACCATAAGGCATGCAGAATTATAAGGCAATTTTCCCTCACTATGCATGTGTTACAATAACTTTACTTTACAACTGCACACCAACACTGTGCTCATGCTACAACAGGGTGTCCACAGAATTATCAAACCTGATTTCCCTGACCAAATATATAAGAAATTTCTGACCTTACACAAATAGGTTTATTTGAGTTTTTCAATATATGTGCCATGATAATAAACAGGTCTCGACAAATATATTCTAGATCTAGGAGCCAGTTCCAAAATTTAGGCACCAGGTGAAACGAAGTCAATAACGCATGAACAAAAACATGTTTGGTTATGACGCTGGAACGAAAAGTGGTAAACCATATTTGTTGTCATTTCTTTTTCTTTTTACGTAACCAAACCACTTATTGCAAAATAAAGTTCCAATTTGCTTCATAATTTTCTTTTTCCATTCTTTCAGTAGACGACATCAAAAATTTAAATTTCAGATTTTGATTTTATTAAAACACTGTTGCGGATGTCATATTTTGTACATATTATTTGAAAGTACCATTTTTTTCTTCGTATCATCATCATCATCATTGTCAACCATTATCAATCCACTGCTGGACGAAGGTCTCCCCAAGTTTCCTCCACAACGGTCTGTCTTGTGCCAGTCTCCTCCATGTCACCCCTGCATACTTTCGAATTTCATCCACCCATCTCCCATGTGGTCTTCTTCTGGGTCTTTTCCTGTCCCTTGGAATCCAATCTAAAATTTCGGCTGTCCATCGATGATCTGTCCTTCTGGCAGTATGTCCAGCCCATTGCCATTTCAGGGATTTAACTCTGATCATGATGTCTTCCACTCTTGTCATTTTTCGGATCCACGAGTTCCTCTTCTTATCTCTCCTGGTTACACCAAGCATGCACCTCTCCATGCTACTTTGAGTTGTCTGCAGCCTTTGTATGTCTCTTTTAGTTAAGGTCCACGTCTCTGCACCATACATAAGCACTGGAAGGATGCATTGATCAAACACTTTTCTTTTAAGACATAATGGCATATTGCTCTTGAAAATTATGCTGTTTCTTCCAAAAGCTCTCCAGGCAAGTTTTGTACGCCGATTAATTTCTTCATCAATGTGACCCTCACTTGATATCTGCTGTCCAAGATAAACGTACGTGTCTGTTATCTCCAGCTTTTCTCCATCAATCGATAAATCTTCATTTCTTGTAAAAGCATTGAACATCACTTTTGTCTTCTGAAAGTTCATTTTTAATCCCACTTCTTTACTCTTGTCAGCAAGTTCCTGGATCATACTCTGCAGCTCTGATGGGGTAGTTGCAAAAATGACTACGTCATCAGCAAAACGAAGGTGGGTTAGATAATCTCCATTAATCTTTATCCCCTTGTTTTCCCAGCTCAGCGACTGAAAAACACCCTCCAATGTGGCATTAAAGAGCTTCGGAGATATGGTGTCACCTTGTCTCACTCCCTTTCCAATTTTTAAGTGTGTTGTATTTTCAAACAGCCTAATCTTTGCACTTGCATTTTCATAGATGTTATTAATAATATTAATGTATGCATCTTCAATACCGCAGGTTTTCAGAGCCATTGTAACTGCTGATGGTTTCACCGAATCAAAGGCTTTTTCATAATCGATAAAAGCCATGCATAATGGAAGTTCATATTCCCTCGCTCTTTCAATTAGTTCTCTCAGCACGTGGATATGATCTATTGTGCTGTAGCCACTCCTGAATCCAGCTTGTTCTCTCGGTTGAGCCATGTCCAGTGTTACCTTCAAGCGGTGTGAAAGAACTTTAGTGAAGATTTTATAAACTACTGATAGGAGGCTGATAGGTCTGTAGTTTCCGAGATCCTCAATGTCACCTTTCTTATGTAGCAGGATCATTGTAGCGGTGTTCCAATCCTCAGGAATCTTTCCTTCATTAAGGCATCGAGTGAAAATTTGGGCGAGTACTGTTTCGATTTCTCCACTTGCTTCTTGTATGATGTCTACAGTAATTCCATCTCCTCCTGGAGCTTTTCCTCGCTTCATGTTCTTGATTGCATGTGCAACTTCTGCTGGAAGGACTGGAGGAACTCTGGTACTGGTATCTTTCATGATGTCTGGAGTGCATATATCATCCCTTTCATATAATTTGGAGTAGAAATATTTCACTCTTGTCAAAATTTCGCCTCTATTTCTTGTTACAGAACCATCTTCTTTTCTCAGTGCCATAATCTGTTTTCTTCCCTTACTGAGATGTCCCTTTGCTATCTTTAGGCTTTGGTTGTTTTCAATTGCTTTCCTCACTAGTTCACAGTTGAATTTCCTTACGTCTTCAGTGATACTTTTTCTTACTGTCTTGCATAGCTCTATATATTCCACTTTGGAAGTCACATCTTCTTTAGTTGTCCTCATCTCTCTTCTTTTTGCATCAACATTTTGGTTTTTCCTGATAATTTGTTCACATGCAACTTGTTCTTAGACCCAGCTAATTTTGTTGCTGTTTCCTCGTTTTCTTCGTATATAATCTATAAAACATAAAATTCAGAAAAAAATTTTGTTTGCAAGATCCACAAGGGTGTATAATCCAATGATAATCTGCTGCGGCATATGATCTGTAGATCGTGAAATTCTGAGAAAAACAAGTTTTTCCTTCACATAATCTGCGGCAGCATGTCTCAGACCATGATACTTAAAAAAAAAATGACAGTCCATACCTGCCAACAGCCTTGTTACTAATAACTAGTATTGCGTGGCATACATGGACTATTTTACAAAATGATCCATCTCTTTGTAAAAAACAAATATGCGCCTCAACAAAACATTACAACCAACAAGAACTCTAATGAAACAAACTTAACACGTGCAAAACACAAAGTTGATTCCCCAGCGAGGTTCGAAACTTCCACCAGTAAAAATCAGTAAGATGCATTCAGAATTCCATGATGCTTGACAGACAGGAAATCCAAGCAAGGAAACACACAGTGCATGAACCTCCACTTACCATATGTAGCCCCTAAATTGCAATTTAAGGAGAAGATGAGACCAAAGAAGGGGGGAGCTGAATATTTTAACTGGTGAAAAATCAAAACTGACAGCAAGAATGCGTACTCCTGTCAGTTTGTTTTTTATTGACTGCAACTTCACAGCACCACTGCTTAATTTTTCTTTCTGCTGATATCATTCTCTCCCTACTTCTTCATTGTCACTTTTCTTTTCTTGTTTTTCATGCCCTCTGATAAAAACCATCCATCTGAGGACCATGAGCGCCTGATATCAAAGCTTCAACTACAGTTGAACCCTTCATATAACGAGCTCGGATATAAGGAAAGTTCATATATAACGATGTCTTTGCAGTTCCCTGAATTTTCAATGCCATCGTAATGTTATTTCAACTGGATATTATGAACAGCAGTTTTGTCCAAAATCATATATAACGAAGTTTTTGCCTTTTTCCCATTCAACATTTTTCCTGCGGGAGAGGCAGCCATTTTTTTTTCTTCAGGATATCCTGAGACCTCTGACTCAGTGAAATGCCCGAAGACTAGCCAGGCGGTGTCGGAATCCCCCGCTTTTCCTTGATCCTCCTTCACTGGAGGGACCCCACACTTCATCACCCCAAGAGTTTAGAGGGTAAATGATGTTTCCCAGCTTGAGAACAGAAGGTGAATGCGGCGACAAAGGATCAGGGGGTGGAGTGTTGGGGAATCATGCCAGGGGTGTCCAATGTCAGCGTCTTCGTTTTGGGGCCGTATGTTAAATTGTTCGGATGGACCAGATAGGCAGATGTTTGTTTTAATCGCACATCTGCAATTCCTAAGCGGGCGTATCTGATGGTTTAAAGCTTTGGAAGCAGCAATTTTTCTCACAAATTCATTCGTTAGAACGCATCAACACAAGCTGGCAAATCACATCAGTTGTTAAACAAAAGCACTGAGTTTAAGCGAAAAAATTGAAGCAATCAATTTAGTGGAGAAAGGGAAAAAGAAGTGCGACGTAGCCAAAACATTTGGCATTCCGGAAAATTCTCTATCCACAATTTTAAAAAATAAGGCTGGTTTGAAGCAAAAGTTCTTGGAAGGTTCTTTTAGCCACGATAGAAAACGATTTCGTGAAGGTCTTTATACAGACGTGGAAGCAGCGCTGTTAAAGTGGTTCCAAGAAGTGAGAAGCAAAAATGTTGCAGTCTCTGGCCCTTTGCTGAAGGAAAAAGCATTAGATTTCGCCCGACTTCTAGGAAAACCTGATTTTCAGCCAAGCAATGGTTGGCTTCAAAGATTTAAAGAGCGTCATGGAATCATATTTAAGTCCATTTACAGAGAGAGTGCTTCCGTGGATGATGAAACAACCCAAAAAAGGCTGGAATCACGTGAAACCTTAATTGCGCAGTATGAAGCTTGCGATGTTTACAATGCTGATGAAACTGGGTTGTTGTTTTTTTATCAGTTATTGCAAAAAAAAACCCTTACCTTTCATAGGTGAAAAATGTTCTGGTGGGAAAACTCAAAACTCTTGTTTAACTGTATTGCTGTGTGCAAATATGGATGGATCCGATAAAAGGGAACTTTTTGTAATCGGGAAATCAAAAAATCACAGATGCTTCATGAAAGGTGAAAAATTACCAGTAAGTTACAGAGCTAATAAGAAAGCGTGGATGACATCGGAACTCTTTACAGAATGGTTGAAACAATTTGACAACGAAATGACAAAGAAAAATAGGAAAGTTCTGCTGCTCATCGATAATTGTGCAGCACATTCGTCTAACATAGTGTTAACGTGTACAAATGTACATCAGTTTCCACCAAACACTACATCAAAACTTCAGCCCACGGATCAGAGTGTTATAAAAAACCTAAAACCTCATTACAGCAAAATTTTACTCAGAAAAATTCTTATTAACGTGGAAAAGAGGCAACCAACTATCATCGATGTTCGAATGGCATGTGCTATGCTATCTAATGCTTGGACTACCGTAACTGATGTAACCATAAAAAATTGTTGGAAACATGCTGGTTTTGGTATTTCAGTAGTAAACGAAGACACAGTGGTTACTACTAAAGACAAAACATGGAATCACCTGAGTGCAAAAGGGCTCATTTCATCGGATTTATCTCTTCCAGATTATCTGCTGGCTGACAATGACATCTCAACGGAATCTCAAAATACAGGTCAGGACATCGTTGATGGTGTGTTGAACTCTCAGTATGACGTGCCCACTGATGAGGAGGAAGAATACGCAGAAGTAAAAAAAATATCAAATGCGGTGGCAATTGAAAGTCTTGATAATTTGTGTGCTTTTTTTGCGTCAAAAAATCTGTTTTGTTCAGCTTCAGCATTGTTGGATCAAATAGAAAAACATCTGTCTACAGCAATTGTTCAATCCCAAAAACAGGCAACTCTGGATAGTTACTTCCAGAAGAGTGAATGAAAAATTAAAGGTAAATGTTTCAATTATTGTACTTCTGCTTTCTAATACATACGTACTATAGTAGTATACTGTATGTGCTTTTTTACATAACTTTTGCTCGTTTGCTAATACATTTAAGGAAAAATCGGATAAAACGAAGTTTGCGTATAACAAACTTTTTCTTAACTTCCTTCAACTTCCTTATAAACGGTTTTGACTGTATTTTAGATAAATGGTGTAACTTTGGGAATATTAATACTTTTGAACACCATGCATCAATTTATACAAATTTCCTTCTTCCTTTACCAAGATTAAGTGCAAAAACTTAAGAGGGGCGGGGGTGGGGGATTTAACAGCGCTGGGGAGTGGGAACATCACACAGGTGGTGGTGGGGGGGGGGGGTACATACCTGCCAACATTGGCAAGAGCCATGTCAGTAGTACTAGTATTATTGCGCAGCATACATAGACGCAGGAGAGTGGGAACATCGCAGGAGAGGGTGATTACAGAAGAAGGCTTTGCTTCGTCCGACTTCCGGTTTTGGAATTTTTCTCCTACTTTCAAGCTGAAATATAAATACTTAAATGCAGTAAAATGTTATTTAACAATAACACTGGACAGAGGTAAAATCGCAAGAAAAATGAAATTACGATTACGGAAAAAATCTGAACTCTGTCGATCTTCCATCTTCGAACATTTCGTAAAGATGGAATTCCGTCCTCCGAACACCTACTTCCCCTTCCCCTCCAAATTTCTGTTCACCTAAGCGTCGATCGCATAAATGACCAAAATAATAATGAAAAAGGCGGAATTCCTCGAATTCGTGGAAGAATCTTATGCCTGAATATTATGGGGAAATTTCCGCGGCGTCTAACTTCCGTTTCCGCAAAATCTTCCCTAGGCTACAGTTTCAAGCTGAAATACGAACATATATGCCATAAAATGATAAATAACAATACTAGACACTAACACAACATCGGGAGAGAAAAATTACGATTAGGGCAAGTTCTTTTTACTCCATTTAACTACTGTTTTCGAAAGCTTTGAAACAAAATACCATCCCCAGACGGAAAATGACATCCCTCCCCCGCAAAATTTTTTTTTTTTTTAAACAAGATGAAGATTCGTAGAATCCATAGTTTTGAGCTTGAGTTCTGTAGTCACACAACGAAATCCGTAGAAACTACAGACATTCCGTAATAATCGGCATGTACGACAGTCGTATAATCCGCACCTATCATGTTAACGTGAATAACAATTTCCGACAGGAAACTGCGATTCACAGGACCGCCTCAGAAATCCAAAGATGTAAGAAAGAAATGATCGTCTTATTGAAAAAGTAACTGCTATTTTGAAGTACTTCTGTGCTACTTTTAAGTAAATAAAGAACTAAAATCGCTAGCGCCAGCATTACCGTATTCATTTACATTAGTTACACTAAAAAATCTGTTCAAATTGTCTTATTTCTGGATACGTTTTAACTGAATACCGAAAGTAAAAAAAATTTAACTAACACAATTAACGCACCAAAACTAGGCAATGCAGTTCGCAGAAAGGTTACATGCTACGGAATAGCTTTGCGGGATTCCAGAGAGTAGCGGATTTTCACACCACGCGCGAATAGTAATGCCTTCCTTGCGTCATATTTTTGGTCAAAATGCTTCTAAAGTACAAATATATTACTATATATCTCTTTGCAGTCTTTTATTTCACTGTTATGTTACATTTTTTCTGTTACCGCACTTTCGGTACTTTCCCAATAACACCACCTCTCCTGGCAATTACCTTGCGGACTTTTTAAACGCTGCACCTTTTTTTTTTTTTTTTTTGGTTTATCGGTGTCCGAAGTACCTAAATTTATAACTTTTTCGTAGATAATCCTTGGATTATACAACCGGAATTACAGTATTTACTGCAAATTACGAAATTTCAAGTAAGACGAAAATTAGGCGCCACGGCCCAAATTTTAGGCGCCTGGGCGACCTGGCGCCCGGGATTTGTCGAGCCCTGATAACAAATAAAATTGAATTGGATAATTAAGAAACTTATATTATTTACAAGTGTTTCTGTTTGACATATAAAGTTGCCCAAATAACAGATTCATTTAATTTTTTTTTATTTTTTTCCAGCCTCCACCTTCCCCATAGCCATCCAACTCACACCTTTTTAATTTTAAGTTTACTCTTTTTTTCATGGTTTTACATTTATTGAAGAAACACTCAAACAAACCCATACACAATATTCAGAACAGTTACTATAAAAATATTACAGTAGGAACACAGTCACTGTTTTTATATTACACACTACTTTTCTTCTTTTCCCAATCTGAAATCTTTGCCTGCAATGCTGCTTCTTCCAACTCTAGTTCCTTCCATACTCTTTGTCTTTTTCCCTTCAATTCCTTTATTTCATTATCAATTTTTCTTTTTTCCTTTAGTTTTCTTTCTTCTTCGTTTTGAAGAACACTTTTTTCTCAAGATAATCCTGATATCTTCGTCTGGAGGCTCTTACAGAAAGAAGAAGCCTTCTATTGATGGCAATGTATTCTACTCCTCCCACATTTTTAATGGCATCAAAAACTGTTCTCTGACAAATCAGGGATTCTTCCTGGAGATTTTCCACAAGAAGAGACTTATTGACAGAAAATCCACCTTCCACTGAAGCATTTCTATGAGACATAATGAGATAAATTTTTATTACATCCCAAAGTTCACCGAATTGTTTTTGGTTGCCAAGTAGAGCACTGTAAAATTTGTCTAATCCAGTGTAATCATCATGACTGTCTAAAAATTCATTAAACTGATACTTTAAAGCAGATTGAGCTTCTACATACAATGAAGCGTACTGTTTATTAACTTTTTCAGCACAGTCATCTGAAATCCTGTTTGCACTAAGTAAAACTTCGAGCACAATTTCCACTCTCTTCTTGCCTAGACTCAACTGCTGCACTGTAATATTTGGGTACAAACAAGTTACCCCACAAACTTAAATTTTAGTAGGCTTTTCTCACAAAGTTTTTCAATCATACTGGTCACAAGTTTCCTAAATTCAAGCTTAAACTCTAATTTCTCCCTTTCTGAGCACTTCACTTCTTTTAATAGCTTTTTAGCACTAAATCCAATATCAACTTTCTCAATTGAGAGAAGATTTTCACTTTTTGATACATCTAAAGTTAACAGTTTTGAGACACTATCAGCTTCACTTAATTTGTCAGGCTTCAAGCTTCGTGCCATCAAATTTTTCATCAGATCCAGCAAATCAGTGTGTAAGAAAGAAATTAAAGGTTTTGGGCTCTGGAACCTTCTCAAAAAGGATTCACACTCTGAAGCTATAGTCCTAAATGCAGCCAATTTGCATTTCAACAGTGGACTTTCCATGAATTCTGCAAGAAACATGTGCTGTTTGCTGGAAACCGATGATTCTTGAACATATTTCTTGATATGATCATAGACAAGCAATGCCCTAGTCAAACAATTAACGTTTTCCAACCACCTTACAGTGCAAAATTTCAGAGGGAAATCTTTACATCCAGTAATCATAGTATAATTTGCATGGCGAGCAGGACTATCTTTTAAAAGGTAGTACAAGTTACACAGAAAGTGATGTATATTCCATTTCACTGCTTCAAGTCCAGTTTTCATAGCTCCATTGACCACGTGAAGACCACATACTCCAATGTCAACTAATAATTTACAATCTGGATTTTCAATTCTAAGTTTATCTTTTAGCCTTTGAAGAAAGCTGAGATTAACGTTAAGTCCATCCATTGACACTTGTAGCATGTTATCCAAGGGAAGAGGTGCACCTTTAATGAATTTCTCTAAAAGGTCATTAGCTGTTGCCCGTCCTAAAAACACACTACTTAAGTATCTAGTGGAAACTTTTTGCAGATTGACGTCCCAATAACAAACAAACTGATCCATTTGCCCACACTGAGCAATTTTGTTTAGTGATTCATCAAAACAAATTACAAAGTCAGTGCACTGCTTCAGATCGTCCATTAAACACTCTTTGAAATGTGGTGCCAATCCACGGTTTATCACATAAGATGCTTTGCGCTTGCCTAAAGTAAATTTTGAAGCTATCGCACTGTCAGGAAACATTAACTGAAATGTTTTGTTAATCTATGTACAAGAGTTCAGAGACATTCGCTTGGACAACACTTCCATGGCCCATATTATTTCCGACTTTGTTACATCATCTCTTTCACTATATAAGCATTAAGGTCACTGGGCTTCACATCATCTTTCACAACATAAGTATGAGTCATTAGACTTAATATTTTCTAGAAGTACTGATTCCAAATTCCCTGAGCTTGTTGATGACAAGAGTTCGTTATTACAAAGAGAGTTCTTTTTCACAGAGGAAGTGAAAGAAGCAAGACTGGGCTGAGACATTTTAGCACGGATGTTTTTCAAATGATTAAGGCCATTTCCATGGCTGGAAGACTGCCCAACACCCCATGTTGCTAAGCTTGAAAGTTTTAGAGCACACTTTACAAAATGCTGATTCATTGTAGCCAATCACAGCAGCTATCCAGGATTTAATTGTTCGTCCAACCATTGTTCATTAAGCACACAACGCCTTGACATTGCTGCAGTCTTAATTGCCTTTTAACAAGGTATAACTTATATCACAAATTTTGTTCTACTCTTTTGACCTAAAACAAAAAGAGAAATGTTAACAAGTAATGTAACACAACTTACAATAATAGGTAGGAAATGCAAGGTTACATTAGTAGGAAGGAGAAGTTAGTGACTGTCTGCAACACCAAATGAAAGTGTGTTGGGCGATGAGGGCGTCACTCCCCGACGCCGGGTTAAAACTAGTTGTAGTCTAACTGTGATTGAAATTTCCCTGACTTTTATTTTAAATATCACTGATTTTGCCTGACTTTTACCAAAATTTCAGGCATTTCCCTGACCAATTTTCATTTCCCTGACTTTCCAGAATGTGGACACCCTGTACTAACCTTGACCACAAATGCTTGTATCATAATTTTAGAAAATACTGCTGCAGGTATACATACCACTAAGGAGTTTTAATTTGAGGACCACTCCAACCCCTTCCCTCCACAGAGACATAGATACAGCCTCGACTATTACTACGAAAAACTTTAGAGGAGACTGTAATATACTGTTCATTGAGAAGAAATCATGTTTCTTGATAAGAGTAGCAAAGCACACTGCATGCATTTCATCAGAGATAAATGAGGTAATTAAAGGAGGTGTTAGAAAAACTTTTTTTTTAAATACACTTTAATACACTTTTTTTTAATACACTTCAAGGAACTTGCTGACAAGAATAAAGTGGGATAAAAACTGAACTTACAGAAAACAAAATCGATGTACAATGCTTTTACAAGAACTGAAGATTCAGTGGCTGATGGAACAAATCTAGAAGTAACCAAAGTCTAAATTTGCCTTAGACAACAAATATCAAATAAGGGCCGCATGAAAGAAGAAATTAATAAGTGTTTAAAACTTGGCTGGGGAGCTTTTGGAAAAAAAAAACAGTACAATTTTCAAGAGTAATTTGCCATCATGTCTTGAAAGAGAAGTCATTGCATCCTTCCAGCTCTTACTTATGATCAGAGACATGGAGCTTAAACAAGGCCATCTAGAAAATACAAGGCCATGACATCAGAGAGATGGTTCCCTCTTTTAGTGACGTCCTGCAGATACCAAGCCTTCCGATTGGTTTCCAATGCTGTGGTGTATGACTTCAAACACGACACCAACGTATCAGGCCGTGAAACATGAGAGTGACATCACGAACGGAGAGAACTCTTCTCTCTAATGTCACGGGCTTGTACTTTCTAGATGTCCTTGGCTTAACTGAAAATGACATACAGGTACAGCAGACAACTGAAAAAAGCCTGGAGAGGAGCATGCTTGGTTTAATCAGGAAATATCAGGAGAGGAACTCATGGATCGCAGAAAATGACAAGAGTGGAAGATATCATGATCAAAGTAAAATCCCTGAAATGGCAATGGGCCGGACATATTGCCAGAAGAACTGACCCCCATTAGACAACTGAAATATTAGACTGGATACCAACCAAGGCACAGAACAGCACAGAGGGAAAAACATACACATCAAAAGTAAATATATTGTCTGGGTGATCAATGGAAACAGGTAGTTTTTTGGACAAATTCTTTGGTTGATGAAAAATTAAATGGATGATTCTTAGTGAGAAAACTGCAGCACTGAACCAATTTCTTTTCTAAGCTGTCAGAGGGAGAGAGGGTGTTTTCAATCAGAGGTCTAATTGGGTGTGCAGCTTTATGAAGTTTGATCTGCACAAACAGTGTAGGCCTACAGCAGTATGTGAGTGCGTGTGTGCGTGTGTGTGTGTGGGGGGGGGTATAACTCCCCAATAGATAGTTTGTTTATTTATTTATTTATTTATTGCAACCCAAGGTATGTTAACTTATCTTCTCATCTCTGCAGACCTGGAAAGATGCCCTTCTGTAATGGCTCTAAATCTCTCCCTTTGCCAACCATGTTTTACAGTCTGACATTTTGTTGCTGGAAGCTGTAATCCATAACTTAGAAGCAAGCCATCAACCACTTCTCTGTGCAAAATCAGCTCTAGTAGTCTTAGAAGCACAGAAACCAAAGTATAAATATTCTTCTAAATTTCTCAAAAAAATTTAAAATTCAGCTTCTCACAATTAGCCATTTGTAAATATGATAAAATATGCTGCCCAGTTTTTCTTTCCAAGGACTCGCTAGACCAAAAAGTTGCAGAGTTCTTAGAAAATTCTAGCTGTGTTAAGTTGAAATCTTGTTCAACTGAAAAACTGTGTAATGTGGTCATCAGACACCTTCCCAGCATACTAATGTGTGCTTAGACTGTTTGTGCAGATCAAACTTCATGAAACTGGACTCAATGACCTCTGATTGAAAACACCTCTCCCTCAGTCAACTTAGAAAGAAATTGGTCAAGTGCTACAGTTTTCTCACTAAGAATCATCTGTTTAATGTTTCATCAACCAAAGAATTTGTCTAAAAATTACCTGTTTCCATCAGTCACCATGACAATATGTTTACTTTTGATGTATTTGTCTGTACCTTTCTTCGAAGCATATATATGTCCTGATCAAGAAGCTCATGGAAAATCAAGATTTCCAATGTGAACTGGTCAAGAACTTATATCACTGCTTTGAAGCCCTACAAAATCATATTTGTTTTGTTTTCAATGGTTGTTTCTACAAACAAATTCAAGGTGTGACAATGGGTTCCCAACTCTATCCCCCACTTGCTGAGATCTATGTGTAGAATTTAAAGAGCTTATACATTGTTCAATCTCCCTTTCAACATACCATTTGGTTTAGGTATGTTGATGATATTTTCATCATCTGTCCTCATTCCAAGAATTCATGATTGACTCTCATGTAATCAATTTCCTCCAAGTTCCCTAATTCACTTCAACTGAGGAAATAAATAATAGTATGAACCTTTCTGGATGTAAAGATAAACATAATAAACTCTGACTTTTATCTTGATTTATTGGTTTACAGAAAACCTTCTGCTCCCTCCAATATTATACCCTTCTACTCGCATACTTCTGCCAGATACAAAGTTGATGGTCTAAAATCCTACATTCATAAAACTAACTTAATTTGTAACAACCCTGCTTCTCTACAAGAAGAATCTGAATATCAAAACATTATCAGTATTGGTTGTGCATATAACGTTCCACCTTCCTTAACCCATAAACTGATCTGTAACTTTAAATCTCGTAAAAAGGCCATTAGTCTAGTATCTAAAAACTCATCCTCCCCACCCTTTTTGTAGGTGCCATTCCGTTCAACCCTTGTTACTCTTACAAGCTTTACAAAATCTTTAAATCCTTTGGATACACTTGCTAGCAGTCAAACTGCTTCCCCAAGTTCTCAAATCGATTCTTAATGATAGGGACTCAATTTAACTATTTGTATGATTCACCAGTTGTTTATTACATCCCAGTAAACACCTCACAAGGCTTAACTTTTTACACTGGAAGCACTTACCACAGTATTAATCAGCATTTGACTGAATATATTTCCTATGTCAAGAAAGGGAATCTCAGCCACATCATTATCTTTATCAGCACTAAGTGACATGTCCACGGTTCCCAAATGACAAAACACAAAACATATCACCCCTTTCATGAATCACAAATCCCTCAGGTTTCATGAAAGTTTAGAAATTTATCTTTGTATTAATCCTTGCAATTCAGACTGACAATATCATATCCCCGTTATTTGGAATTATCTTTTCAAATCTAACAACTGACTTAACACGTGTTTACCACCTTGTGTAATCTTCTTTCACTGTAAGGCTAACGAAGGTAGGAGTTACTACTGAAACGTTCCTCCATTAAATGTTATTCACATAACTGTTATGAGTTTATTTCTAATATGCTATTTAAAAGTACCTTCACTTTTCTTTCAGCAAAATTTTTTTGGGGTGGGGGGTGGGGGGGTTAAAGTCTTGTATTAATTATCTGTAAACATAAATGGTACTAATTAAAGTTGAACACTGAAAATAAACAATGTATTAACAACCAAAATCTGAAAGATGAAAACAAATAAAAATCAACACCCACTACTTCCGCGATTTCCAATTTCTTTTCTAAGCATCGCATTTGTATTTGTTTTTCTTTTCTGGTGAGGAAAAGTTCTCGTTTTTCCCTTTTCATGTCTTCCTTTTCCTTTTCAGCAGCTTCTTCCACTTTCTTGTCAATTTCTGCACGTTTCTGAGACTACAGAGAAATTTAGTTTGGGTGAAAAATTCATTTGATCTAACAACAGCCAAAATTACTCACAGAAAACCAGCTTATAAAATAATATCACAGACACCATTTTTTTACAGTAATGAAAAAACAAAATAGCAAAGCAAGTAAGAATTTCCACCTTCACACATTTTTTCCAAGTAAAAAAAAAAAAACACACTCATGAAACCCTATTATCTTTGACCTAAACTTTGATTGTGTCAATGACATATTTATCTATTTAGGATGAACTGAATTTAGCATCACCTCACCCTGAGTTCATTCATTCATTCAGCAATCACTACTAAGTTTCTTACAACGAAATTCTCAGTACCTGCAAAAACAATAACTTACTCCATTCCTAGGATTTCAGATCTCCAGATATGAAAAGCATTCTACAGAAAACTCAACTGTTCCCTCCATTCCCTTTCTTCTACCATTATTTGCTTATCAAACATGTTGCCCTTAAAAAATTCTTCCCCAGTTGCATATGACAGTAACATGCCTAAACTAGGTATATATTGCATGGAACACAACAGGGTATCAGACAGATGATAAATTCTATGTCATCAATCTACTAACCAAGGTACAGACCTGAACGAAGTAGGATGAAAGTGTCAAACCAACAAGATTTCAAAAGCAGATCTTGCAAATGAGAGATAGAAAAGGTTTGTTGCAAACCAATAGTGAATCACTTTTTTTCTTTCTCCCCTTCCTCCAAGTTGGAAGTGACAGTAACATGCCTAAAGACTATGTTAGCACATAGATGAATACAACCTTGCAGCAATTTGGGTGATATCAGTGAAAAATTCTAGCAAACACTTCTGCACAAGTAAAAAGTGTTGGCCTACACAGGCAACATGGACATTAGGAAAACTACGGTAAAAAGGAAATTTACATTTCAAGTTTTACTGAACACGCACAAAAAAAAAAAAAAAATCCTCATTTTACTGTACAGTAGGTAATATGTTATAGCTGAGGGGCATACATGTGGCTAAGACAATCAACTGACCAAAATTTGGCCAATAACATGATGTGACCAACTCCGTTCAAGGAAGTTTGCCGGTCACCAGGCATACCTTTTTTGTATGTAACCTTCAAGGTTTGGTGATAACCTTGAAGGTAACATACCATGTATACCTTTCAAGGTTATCACCAAACACACTGATTTTTTAAGGTACTGTCCACAGCTGGTTTGAAAAAAAAAGAAAATGTTATGCTCCAGAGGAAACTGAAGATGGAAGTAAATGGTAAAATGTAATCATTCCCTGCTTCTTTTTAGAACATCCAGTAATGCATTACTTATAATAAACACCCAGATCTCTCTCTCTCTCAGTCTGGAATGCTCTCGAGATGTCGAAGTGATCGCGTGCCAATTTAAAAATATTGGATTATCAATGAATCAAATTGAATTCTTAATATCACAGCAAGTTGGGTTTGTACGTTGATTTAATTTAGCACAATTCGAATATTAATTTGTATGCTTTAATTATTTTTTATTTTACCAAACTTTCTGAGTTTAGTGTTGATTATATTATACATTTTGCAAAATATTGATGT